>CM029609.1:5516384-6116384 GCA_017311315.1 Dendrocalamus latiflorus
GTCAAAATGTCGTTCGATCATCCGATGTCACTCGAACATTGTCCAATATTCCAATGATACTCGAAGGCCATTCGATACAACTTGGACCCGATGGAAATCACTCAAAGCAGACCAAAATCATTTAGAGCAGACAAAACCCTACTCGGAGCAGACCAAAATCACTCGAAGCAAACCAAACCTACCCGAAGCAAACCAAAACCACTCGAATGTCGTCCAATCTTACTCAGAATTACTCAGATCGATCCACAAACACTCGAAAACTGATGAAAGCCACTCGGATTGATCTAAAACTACTCGGAACCGCTTAGACCCGACTGCAATTACTCGGAGTGGTCCAAAACCACTTGATTAAAACTTTCACAAATGTAAATTCCAAAGCAACTCAAATGTCAATTATTCATTATCACTAACCTTACAACCATCCACATGGTTTAGCAGTATCAGAAGCTGCCTTTCGTTCCACATAACAAGAAGAACTTTCTTTTATTGCTTAACTTGTTGTCAGTGGCAAGTGATGCAATTGTACAGAAAACAAAGGAGACAAATCGCACAAGAAATCAGATGAGATAGATTAGGGACCAAGAATCCCTATCTCCTTGTGTTTGTCCTCTTCCATTGTTCCTTCCGGCTCTGTTGCACCTGGTCCTGTGCATACATACCTATGTGGATGTCTGCCTGCCATCTTCTTAATTTGCACTTATGTAGAATTACATGCATAGTGTTCAACAATTGTATACATGTTCATATTTAATTGAATGTATGTAAGCTAATGAATAATCTGAAGTAGTTTTCAGTAGTATATCCTTCAGAATGCAGATCGATTGCGGTAGAATACCCAGCAAATCTGATGAATACATGCTCCTTATGTTCTACTGGTAAGTCAGTCGGTAATCAGATAACAAAGAGAGATGCAGAATTCTACATTGAAGACAGAAGTAAAGGCTCAAGAGGAGGACAAAGGCTCTAAGCTTTATTAAAGGAAGGTTGGTACATGTGTGTCTAACTATCAACTGAGGCATTTCGATGCCCTTTTGGATGCATGGTCATGATGGTTAAACCTCAAAGTGAGCATGGTCTGGGGCATTTGGCTTGTTCTGACGATGACGGACTGCTACTTCAAGAGTGTTAAGGCGGGCAAAGATCGTCATCAACAAAAAAAAGGATGTTCTAGATGGAAGCAAATATATACTTGGAGGTGTTCTTGGTTGTTGGCCGTACCAACTCCCCCACGTGTCAAAGAGGGTGTCATCACTTGCTTGTCTAAGATTATATGGAGTATGGACTTACCTTTTCTACTTCCACGGAACAAGTGTACATTCCAAGCCTTGTGAAGGGTCGCACTTGTTGTAGGGTCTTACGACCTCCCAGGACCTTTTACGACCGGTTAGAGTCGTTTACGACCGCTCCGCGATATCGCTGCCGCTGCCTTCCTTCAGCCGCTCGAGATACCGTGATCGAAACTTTCTACGATCACGCAGTGATGCTGGCGATCACTGTTCACCGTAGTCGAACATCCTTTCGACTACGTTCACTTCCTTCAACGTGATCGGAGTCGCTTCCGATCACGTACTAACCTTCTCGGCGTAGTCGAAACAACACTGTTCCTTGCCGTGATCGTAGCACCCGTCGATCACGCCTGCTGGAAACTTTTCCCCGTGGTCGTGACTCCTCCCGATCACGCTTGCGGTGATCGTGAGTCCTTCCGACCACGTATTGCACAAACACACGACAACACAAAGCTTTGTGTCTTACCCTCTTTTTGTATTTTCTCAATGGCTTGGTACATCGAATACATGGCTCTAGGCCTCTTTTTATACCCGGCTGTCCTACTTCAACACGGGTTCTCAACACCTACTCCGACTCCGAGTCTTATACGACTTCGACTCGGTTTCCAATTACGACTTTGAATTGCGGCTGCAATTCGACTCCGATTACACCCAAATTTTGCACATGACTCTAAAACAAGATTATTTTACAACATTCTCTCCCTAATCTTGTTTTTCCGACTTCGATCATGCCAATTTTCTTCCTCATCTCTGAAAACTTTATCCGTCCCAGCGACTTTGTCAATATGTCTGCTTTCTGTTCTTCGGTTCTGATGTAGTCGATTTCAATCTTCCCTTCTTCGACACAATCTCTGATATAATGATATCTTGTGTCTATGTGTTTGCTTCTATCATGTAGAACCGGATTCTTGCTCAGCGATATTGCAGATTTGTTATCAACCCTAAGCGTCACCTTCTGAATTTCTTCATCTGACAATTCACTCAACAGTCGAGCGAGCCAGACTCCCTGGCAAGATGCTGCGCTTGCTGCGATGTACTCGGCTTCACATGAAGATAATGCAACCACCTTTTGCTTCTGAGATTGCCAGCTGATCGGACTCTCCCCAAGCACAAACATTATGTCTGTCGTGCTCTTTCGATCGTCGACATCTCCCGCCATGTCGCTATCACTGTAGCCCGTCAGCTGCAACGACTTTCCACCTCCTCTCTTGTACTGAATCCCGAGATTCAAAGTACCTTTGATGTATCTCAGGATGTGCTTCACGGCATTCATATGCTCCTGAGTCGGTTTCTCCATGAAACGACTTACGTATCCGACCGCAAACGAGATGTCTGGTCGGGTGTGCACCAGATACCGTAGACTTCCGACAATGCTCCTATAAGTCGTGGCATCAACTGGTGATCCTGGGCCTGTCTTGCTCAACTTCAGATGATTCTCCATTGGGGTTTGACATGGATTGCACTCTTCCATACCCGACTTCTCCAGAATCTTTCGAGCATATCCCGACTGACAAAGTGATATGCCGTTGTCGGTTTGATTTACTTCAATGCCGAGGTAGTAGCACAGAAGTCCCAAATCGGTCATTTTGAACAGCCTCTTCATCTCTTCTTTAAACCTTATAATCTCCTTCGAACTTGATCCAGTAATGATCAAGTCGTCCACGTAAACGCCCACGATCAGTCTGTTCTTCGCATCCCCCCTCGTGTACACAGCATGTTCGGAGTTGCTTCTTCTGAACCCGAGTGCCGTTAGACTTTTGTCAAGCTTCAAATTCCATGCTCGTGGTGCTTGCTTAAGTCCGTAAAGAGCTTTGTTCAGCTTCAAGACTTTCTCGGCTTGCTCCTTGGATTGAAAACCCGGCGGTTGAGAGACATAAACTTCCTCCTTAATGTCTCCGTTCAAGAACGCCGTTTTCACATCCATGTGGTGAATCTCCCATCCACCGTTTGCTGCCAATGCAAGAAGTAGTCGTATAGTCTCCATACGAGCTACTGGGGCAAAGACTTCTTCGTAGTCGATGCCTTGTTTTTGAATATACCCTTTCGCCACAAGTCGTGCTTTGTGTTTTACGACTTCTCCCTTGGAATCCTTCTTTACCTTGAAGATCCACTTTAAACCGATTGCTCGATGACCCTTTGGCAAATCGGTGAGTTCCCATGTGTCATTCTCTTCAATCGACTTCAGCTCTTCCTGCATAGCTGCTCTCCAGTATGCATCTCCCTTTACTTCTTCATAGCTTCCAAGTTCTTCTGCAGTCGTGTAAAGCAGTAGTTCTTCAGACTGCACTGGTTCAGTTTGTGCATAAATCTCACTTATGCTTCTCATCTTCGGTATTCTATCGCTCGAATCTTCTTCATCAGACTCTTCTTCATTTTGTGAGACTTCCTGATCATCAGCACCGGTCGAATTTTGGCTTTGAGATGTGGTCGTAGCTTCTTCCGTATTGTCAGCATCGACTGTTTCGACTTCGAAGGTTACCCACTTCGACATGTCTTTCTCAATGTCCTCGTGTTCTTCCCACTCCCAATGTTTGTTCTCTTCGAAGACCACGTCCCTGCTCACATGAATCTTCTTTTCGACCGGATCATAGCACCTGTACGCCTTGGTGTCTGGTTCCGAGCCAAGATAAATCATCCGTCGGCTCCGGTCGTCTAGCTTCTTGAGATAAGTGGATGGCTTCACATGGGCTAAGCATCCGAAGACTCTTAGATGCTCGACATTGGGTTTTCTTCCCGACCACTGTTCATATGGAGTGACTCCATCCAGTGATCGCGTGGTCGCACGATTTAGCAGATAGACGGCATGTCTTACTGCTTCTGCCCAAAACCTCCCGGGCAGAAATCGGCTCTTCAGCAGACTTCGTGCCGTTTCGACCACGGTCCGGTTTCTTCTTTCTACGACTCCGTTTTGTTGAGGTGAATACGGAGCCGTAAAGAGTCTTGCAATACCCTTCTCTTCACAAATCGAGTCGAACTCTTTTGCGAGGAATTCTCCTCCTTGGTCTGATCTGACCGACTTCACCTTCTTATCGACTTCGTTTTCGACAAGAGTTATGAACTTCTGAAAGTTCGACTTTGCCTCGTCCTTGCTCTTCTGCATGTACACCCACATGGCTCTGGAGTAGTCGTCTACGATCAACATGAAGTATTGATTTCCGGCATCTGTGCGAGGTGTGATTGGTTCGCACAGATCTACGTGAACTAATTCGAGTGGTTGCGAAGCTCTGAAACTCGTCTGCTGTGGAAAACCGCTACGAGTTTGTTTTGCCACCAGACAGCCTTCGCAGACTTGCTCCGGGTGATCGATTGTCGGTAATCCGACCACCATCTCTTTTCCTGCCATTGTGTTGAGACTCTGGAAATTCAGATGTCCAAATCTTGCGTGCCATAGCCAGGCCGTATCATCGATCGTAGTCTTCATACACTTCGGCTTGCATGCTTCAATTTGAATTTTGTACAGACGGTTTACCGTTCTCTGTACTCTCATCAGCAGTCGCTCAGTGTGGTCGTACATCTTCAGATAGGTGTCTTTGAGTTCAATCCGACAACCTTCTTCAGTCAATTGTCCAAGGCTTATAATGTTGCTTCGTAGACTTGGAATGTAGTATACATTCGACAATCTCCTCTGGCTACCATCCTTGCACTGCATCAGGATCGTGCCTCTCCCTTTTATCTGAATGGTCGAGCCGTCTCCGAACTGTACTCTTCCAAGCACATTCTTATTTAATTCGTAAAACATCGAGTACGTACCCGTCATGTGGTTGCTGGCTCCGTTATCGAGATACCAGTCTGCCGTCCGCTCTTGAGTCTGCTCTCCTTTCTCCAACAGACTCGGAAACACTTTCTCCTCGTTTAATAAAACCATTGTCGGTTCGTCTGCAGTGCAGAGCGACAACAGCAATGTCGGCTCTTTGTGCTCATCTGTTTGAGCCAGGTTTGCTTCCTCTACTTTCTTCTTACTCCGGCAATTCGCAGCATAGTGACCATACTTCTTGCAGTTATGGCACTGGATGTGGCTCCGACATTCGGCAGCATAATGTCCGAATTTCTCGCATGTGTAGCACTGGATGTCAGATTTGTCCGTCTGGTGATTGCCATCTCCACGACCACCACGACCTCCTCGATCACCTCTTCCACGGCCACTCTGGCCATAGCCTCGTCCTTGTCCTCGCCCATGAGACGCGCCGCGGCCACGACCACGTCCACGACCGCCCCTTGATGACGATTCTCCTCGGTTCCTCGTGTTATCCTTTACAAACAACGCTTGTTGGTTGTAAGGCCCTTTTCCTTCATTGTCGGTTTGGTAACTCTTCAGAAGCTGCTCGTGTGCTCTGAGCGCCCCAGTTACCTCCTCGACCTTCATCTTCGAGAGGTCTTGTGAGTACGTGATCGTAGTTACGACCGGGAGAAACTTCTCCGGCAGTACTCGTAGATACTTCTTCACCGCCACCTCATCTTTCAAGTCGTCGCCGAGAGATTTGATCTCGTTTACGACTTCATTAAACTTCCCAGAGAATTCTTCTACTGTCTGGTCTCTTCCCATCTTTAATGATTCAAACTCACTCCTCAATGTTTGAAGTCGAACTTCCTTCACTCGATCTACTCCTTGGTGCATTATCTGCAGAGTAGTCCAGACGTCTTTCGCCGTCTCCTTGCCGATCAGCTGCCGCATCATCGAGTCGGGCACGGCCTGATAGATCGCCGCCATCGCCATCTTGTCGAGTCGTTCATCAACGACTTTGTCTTTCTCCTTTGGTTCAACTGGACCCCAGACTCCCTGTGCGATCATGTTGACCTTCATCTTCATCGCCCAGATCGGGTAATTGTCCGAACTGAGGATCGGGTACTGCAGCGACACGCTTTCCTTCACCTTTGAAGCCTCCGCCATGGTTCACCAGGCTCTGATACCAACTGTTGTAGGGTCTTACGACCTCCCAGGACCTTTTACGACCGGTTAGAGTCGTTTACGACCGCTCCGCGATATCGCTGCCGCTGCCTTTCTTCAGCCGCTCGAGATACCGTGATCGAAACTTTCTACGATCACGCAGTGATGCTGGCGATCACTGTTCACCGTAGTCGAACATCCTTTCGACTACGTTCACTTCCTTCAACGTGATCGGAGTCGCTTCCGATCACGTACTAACCTTCTCGGCGTAGTCGAAACAACACTGTTCCTTGCCGTGATCGTAGCACCCGTCGATCACGCCTGCTGGAAACTTTTCCCCGTGGTCGTGACTCCTCCCGATCACGCTTGCGGTGATCGTGAGTCCTTCCGACCACGTATTGCACAAACACACGACAACACAAAGCTTTGTGTCTTACCCTCTTTTTGTATTTTCTCAATGGCTTGGTACATCGAATACATGGCTCTAGGCCTCTTTTTATACCCGGCTGTCCTACTTCAACACGGGTTCTCAACACCTACTCCGACTCCGAGTCTTATACGACTTCGACTCGGTTTCCAATTACGACTTTGAATTGCGGCTGCAATTCGACTCCGATTACACCCAAATTTTGCACATGACTCTAAAACAAGATTATTTTACAACAGCACTGTAGGTCAATATTTACCCAGCTGTGGCTTGACACAACTATGAATAGAGTGAGACTACTTAAGTTTTGCGTCTGATCTACAAGCTAGGGAGTCAGACTTACAATGGTGTGTTGTGGTAGTCTTTGGACTTTGGATTTCCATTTCTGAAATTTGGCAAATCCGTGATTTGAAAGACTGAATCTCTGAACAAATACCATCAGTTCGTATCCAAAAAAACTCACCATCTCTCCTAATCAGGTCCCAACTCTCATCTAATTGCTACTAGCTTAGCTCCTAGTTCCTGTGCAGCACTGCAGCAGTGTCCTAGGATTTCATTACATGCATGAACAGCCTTCGAACTGTCTGCTTAGTTTTACTCGTTTTTAAGCACTTCATGGTTGAATTCATGTGCTAGCAGTCGATCCAGCGTCAGCGAAGGTCTCAGCAGATCACGGGTTAAAATATGCAGCCTATAAGAGAACGAGTTGGTGAGAATTTGAGGCTGTCCTTTGTGCGTTGGACCATGCATGACTCATGCAAGATCTTAGAATCTTTAGGTGCTATGAGCTTAATTAGGGGTATACATACATCTATACATGGCTGCTATCATTTGGATAATCCTAGTTGCACCAATATTGCTAATGGAACTTCTTCCTACATGCATACTTCAAATTTATTTAGGATAGATGCAGCCCATCCACCATCAAAACTCTAGTATTCAGATAGAAATACCCCTTCACTAATGCTAAACATTGCTAAATGCATTTGCCAACTATGTAAGTATTTCTAAAAATGCATTTGACAACTGTACAAGTATTTATTAAATTGCATTTGTCAACTAGATAAGTATCTAATCACCACTGGCGGAGGGTCTAAGGGGCCAACAAGGGTCGTGGCCTCCCCTTCATCTGCAAAAATCAATTAGTACTTGATAGTTTTCCTTGAAGAAACTAATACCTAACATCAAATTGGCCCTTTCTTCTCACAAGTAAAACTTGTTTCTTCACGGTTCCTTCAAGATGGCCCTCTCTAGGTATTTAATCTAGCTCCGCCACTGCTAATCACATGCATTTGCATGAGAACACTACTAGCATTTTGTGTCTCTAGGGATGATTACTGGTCTGAAAAACATCCATGTGATGTTCTTAGGTTCAGGATATACAAAGAACAGTCAAATACAGTAATAAACCCCAACACTGTACAAATAAAAAAGGATATATAGCTGCAACTAAATTCTCATTGTTGATACTTTATACCACTACTACTAATAATAATACCCTAGTGTCGTCATATCAATTATAATGCAGAAACATCAAGTAGAAGCGTGCATGCATGAAATGCAATACAGAGTACAGGCAAACGATTGGATATGGACTTATTCTTTTTTGTTGAAGCTTATAGCTTTTGGCTGTGGCTTGTAGTTTTTGGTATATTCGTGCGAGAGATTATAGAGTAACAGAAACTCACGTGTGGTTTTTGCCGATATAAATGAAGTCGGTATAGTATGTACTACAACTAACTAGTAGACTTTATCTTAAAAAGATACTCCGTTTAAAAGCTAGTTATTGTAGAAAAGCTAAAAAGTAGCTTTTAGAAGCTGAAAAGAACAAGGTCATACGCATGTACATGTATATACTAGTTTACGAATTACGATGACATGCACAACATGATACGTACCAAGAAACAAATCAAAACTTAAACTACTCATTAGACAATTGGATGACTTTAGATCACGAAAGATTGAAAAGGTGCCAGGACCAAACAACCTTGACTGGGATTCGCTACATTTTAAAAATAGGTAACCTACAAAACAAAAATCATCACAATCAAACCCTACTCTACAAGTTTCTAGAAACTAAATCAAACCTATAACAACTCATAGTAAACCAAATCAACTATGACAGGGCAAATATTAGGGCGGATGCAAAATTTCTCAAGCCTGAAAACTGATTCCTTCTTGTCAGGCAAAAACAGCACATACCTTCAGAAACAATTTTTTGGCGAAATTCAACAACGGTTTCGCGACGAATTAACCTGGCCTGAATACAATCTGGTAATCGATATGGTAAACAAAGGAGCTGTCACAGCTTCAAGGGTCCCTAAAAGAAACATGGAAACATTAATCAACTCCCATCATGCTTTTGTTTATGAGCCACGGGGACAACGGACAAGGCGGGAGGAGGAAGGTAGAGAGGGGTGACGACTGACGAGACGACGACGACGAACGAGGGCGCTTTTCCTTCCCATGCTAATGTCCCCGTTGCGTGCATGGGGAGGCTTCCCGGCCCCACGTCGCCGAGCACGTGGAATCCGTCGACCCTGCGTGAAACCACTAAAAACACAGAGAAATTTCCATGGCGTTGGAAGGTAGCTTGGTGAAGACAGTGAGCAAGGAGCAGTTCAGACATTGGCTGCACCTCCATTGCTGCATGTAGAGTAGTACTGTATCAGGCATACATACTTATTTTTTGTCGGAGTCTATGGATCTATTAGTGGCAGATTCGGTACTAAAATATTGATACAATGGACTCACAAGCGTGAAGTAAATACTATTACTTAAACGTAAAATAATCTATGCTCAAACTACGTTACAATCACACTAATAATAGTATATGACACCAAATGAAAGAACAATTATATTTCACATGTAAACATATAAAGATGGTAGTAGGACATTAAAAAATATCTCACTAACGAAGTTTAGTCCACAGTTTTCTACTAAGTTACTGAACATAATAGTATGAATAAATAATAAACCATAGAAGAAGCAATCTGTTAAGTGTCAAAGATAGATGGATCAATAATGTTATGATTTGATAATAGAACATAGAAGATATAATAAAAAGAGAATGCAAAAGGCACACCACTAAATAACTAAGTATGTCTAGGAGAACAAGGTATTTTTATTCTCTGAGATTTCATGCTTTGAAACCGTTTCTTGATTTTTTTTTCACGATCAAGATTTTCGAATATCTTTCGCTCGACATAGTACACCATCAAATTATTAAGCTAATCATCAAATATCTTATTAAACAAATCAGTCATGATAATATCCATAGCCAAGAAAAAAGTTTAGGTTCCGAAACCCTAGGAGGAAGAGGGGGAAGCAAGAGGACAGGAGGAGACGGGAAGGGAGGAGAAGACTAACTGAGCGCCTGTTAGATCTGGCCCGTACTGAATCTGAACAGGTTGAGATGGGGATAAATTTGGGAAGAAATCGATTGAAATAGCTAGGGTTCTACACTACTAAACTACACTACTTCTTTAGGATATTTGATCTCGATTTCTTACTTCTCATTCATGAAAGGCTGGGCTAAATAGTCTTAGTTTAATTTTATAGCTGAGTTACTTCTTACTTCTCATTCATGAAAGGCTGGGCTGAATAGTCTTAGTTTTATAGCTCAGTTATAGTCTGATGTTAAAAGTAAAGGCGATTGAGTTTAACTGAAAATAACAATAAATAACGAAAATGACGTCTACAGCACTAAACAGTGACTCAGTTTTACAGCTGAGTTACAGTCTGATGTTAAAAGTAAAAGCGATTGAGTTTAACTGAAAATAACAGTAAATAACGAAAATGATGTCTACAACGCTAAACAGTGATTACTTATTTGATTCTCATCCGCTTGATTTCGCTTGAAGACGCGCGCCAGCCTCCATCTGAGCCGCCCTTGCGCTTCTATAAGCTGAAATCATCAAAACGTTGTCTTCGCTGCGGACCACTTTTCTTCAGCACTTCTCTCCAACTCCGAACCTCCCATTTCTCTGAAGATTACACTAGCATGGCTTCGGTCCTGACAGCACCGCCACCGGAGTAGAAGGAGAAGGTGTCGCCGGAGTCAGGGGCCCGACCTCGCCCGGAGGGTCCGCCATCTATACGTGATGTTTAAAGCTCCAGTTGCAGAATATTTTGCTTGCTCTCCGTGCAGTTTTGGAACGACGAGCGAATCTCTATCGCGAGATCTGGGGCCCGCAAATTTGTTCAGCGACCTGATGATTAGCCAATTATATATACGTTTCAGCAAGTGCACATATGCTACTGCCTAGTGCCTACTGAGTTGCCAAATACTAAAGCTTTTCGAGTGGAGTCTATCTTAGTATAGTAGCAACTAGCAAACATTTAAGCTTCTTGGCTACTCGTCCAAATGACTGATCTAATTAATGACTACTCCCTCAAAAACTCTGGTTCATGTTACTAATTGACACTTATAAGTCGTAGAAATAGGAAGAGACACCGAGCAAAAGACCGAGTCTTTTTCCTTAAGGCCGCAATCTTGGTGTTGATTTTTGCACCAACCTGCTTCACTCATGAGCAGCTTTTGCAGTTTCTCTTTTCTTAGAACTATATTCAGTTCTCTCCAAACGGCCTCAGCTTCTGATTTTTTTAATTTCGTCATTTTTCTGTTTTTTTAGCTTTTTTATATTTTTAGTATTCTTTCACTTATAATGGAAAAAAAAAAGCTAGAAGCCAACCGCCATAAACCACATCGAACAGGGCTGCAGCAACTAACAAATGAGCAGTACCTACCTAATCAAGGCATTTACTTTTGGGGTGCAAGAATAAAGGCATACGCAATTCCAGCTGTTAGCTGTCATTTGGTACAATATTTTTCTTAGGTTCTTCGTTAGGACGATCTTTCTCCGGCTCCAGATAAAATGTACAAATAGGCAAGTTTTTCAACTGCAGGTCCCATTACTTGAGAAAAAGAATATACGGTCCGTACTATGATCTCCCAGGAATCTACATGTTGACATTCAAACGGTATATTTGCTTCGATATAATATTCGAGGTGTGCTTCCAAGTACAGTTACCAAGCTATTCCAAATACAATCTGTACAAATATTGGAAGCAGTTAGAACTAGATCAAAACAAAAACCAACTAATGTGGGATAATCTAAGACTCCTATTAAATAAGAGTTGTTGAAACTGCGCCAACTTTTGGAATTTTTGCTCATTTTATTTGGAATAACACTGCACACCTCCAGCATGTAATAACAGTATATGCTAGCAGATATCACATGACATGTTGTAATGAGCAGGGGCGGAATTGGGCCCCTGGCAAGGTGGGCTTTAGCCCGGGGCGTGAAAAAATACACAGTGTATAGCCCAGGTATTTTTTGTTCAGCCCGGGGTTGTAATATTGTTAGCTTCAGCCCAGGTAGCTCAGTAGCCCATAACTTATTTCACATCCTCACCAGGCCGTCAGCCCGTCACTGTCTCCGCGCGGCCCATCACGCGCTCGCTCGGCCCATCACTTCACGCGCAACGCTCGCCCTCGCCTCACAACCCTAGCTCTGCCTCCGCCCCGTCTCGTGCGCAATGCGCCGGCCAGCCGCAGAAGCCCGAAGTGAAAAAAAGGCGACGCCGACGCCGCACCAGCTCGCCGATCCGGCGCCGCCCCACCTCGCGCCCCCCCCCCCCCCCCCCCGCCTCCCGGCGCCGCTCCGTCTCGGATCTCAGTCAATCCAGTGCTGCATCGCCTCCCGGCGCCGCCCCGCCTCCCGGCCCGCCCCATCTTGGATCTCCACCGATCCAGCGCCGCGTCGCCTCCCGGCGCCGCCCCGCCTCCCGGCCCGCCCCGTCTCGGATCTCCGCCGATCCAGTGCTGCATCGCCTCCCGGCGCCGCCCCGCCTCCCGGCCCGCCCCATCTTGGATCTCCACCGATCCAGCACCGCGTCGCCTCCCGGCGCCGCCCTCTCGGCGCCGCCCCGCCCCTCTCGGCGCCGCCCGGCTCCCAGCCCACCCCACTCCTTGCGGCCGGCGCTGGCCGCCTCGCCTCCCGGCCAGTGCCGCCTGGCTCCCGGCCTGCCCCCCTCTGGCCTGCGCCGCCCACCTCCCGGCCAGGCGGCTAGCGCCGGCGTCGCCCCCTCCCGGCTCCCGCTCCTTAGCTCCTGCCTGCTTACTGTGATGATTGATGATGCTGTTGCTTACTGTGATGATACTATTGTCTTTGGGGAACGTTGATGAATGATGATGCTGTTGCTTACTGTGGTTTTTTTCTGATTTTTTTAATGCTATCAAATTGCAGATGGACGCCAATATAGCTAGCACAAGTAATGCTCAAGCAAAAGGAAAAGATCTGAAGAAATCTTCGCACAGATCCTTCTTTTTTCTAGAATCATTGCGAAGACAATCCTGAGTAGCATGAACAGATATTTGGGAAATCTCAATCGTTCTTAGCTTATTGCCAAAATATATAGGCTACTTCATTTGCTGTTCTGGATGCATTTCTCATCTGGTTCAACTTGAATTGCCAAAGGTGATTGATAGCATAGGTAATGGCCTGTAGGCGGTAGATCTGTACTAACAGTTGTAGATTATCTAAGAAAGGCTGTATTATACACTTTTTATTTGGGTATCAATTGCTGGTTGTGAAGAGCAATAGTGTTTTATGTCGTGCTAGTTATTGTGGTATGGGTACAAATTAGCGTTAGTTTTTGGTTGTTAGAGTTCAGCCCGGGGCGTAGCTAAATCCTGGTTCCGCCACTGGTAATGAGTAAATAGTCACTTATAAACAGTGATTTAACGATGCTTTGTTGAATGCCAACATCAAATACAGGATAATAATTACACAGAATAACGAGGCAAACAAGAAAATTAAAGTAAGGCTAAAGGAAAACACAGGATATCTCTGTGATTGCTTGCCCAGCTAGTAGCTATAGCAGCCTACCAAGCACCCTCAACCTCAAGTCAACAAGAAGGATCAAAGCCCTTATTTTAGTGTAGACACCAAGACCCTTGCCCTTGGGCGATGGACATGTACGTCGCATACTCAAATGATCAAAGGGCAGATTAGTCCTTTCTCCTTAAATAAATTATGTCTAACCTGGGTTTAGGAAACAGGGATTTCAGACTTAAGTCTTTATATAGAGGAAGCCGTGTTCTGGACACAGGAAGCCCCAAGGAGCAAGGGAGGAAGTTTTGTCTCCCTCCTTCCCACCTGCATCGTCCTACTCCAATCCCATCTCATCCTATCAATGGGGAGGTCTCCTTGCTGTGATGAGAATGGCCTCAAGAAGGGCCCTTGGACCCCTGAAGAAGACCAGAAGCTCACGGACTACATCCAGAGGCACGGCCATGGAAGCTGGAGAGCACTGACTAAGCTTGCAGGTATGCGGCACACACCTCCCTTTAATTCTCTCCGTCTCAGGGGCACAAATGACGTAGCTTTCGTCCAAAATGTAGTTCATCTGGTTTCCTCTCGCAGGGCTGAACAGGTGTGGCAAGAGTTGCAGGCTAAGGTGGACTAACTACCTGAGGCCAGATATCAAGAGAGGAAAGTTCACCCCTGAGGAAGAGCAGACCATCCTCCAACTCCACTCCGTTCTTGGCAACAAGTACTGTGCTGCACTATCAAATCTCTTGCATATATATTCCTCGCATCAACTGGTTTATATGTCAGTTATAATCTTCACGAAGACATATTTGACATGTAGCGCTATTGCTAATCCACGTAACCTTTTCATCTTTGATCAAACCAGGTGGTCAGCCATTGCAAAGCACCTCCCCGGACGGACTGACAACGAGATCAAGAACTTCTGGAACACCCACCTCAAGAAGAAGCTAATCCAGATGGGCTTCGACCCGATGACGCACCGACCAAGAACCAACTTCTTTGCGGCCCTGCCACAGCTTATTGCGCTCGCCAACCTCCGCCAGCTCGTGGAGCAGCGACCATGGGACGACCACACCGCCAGGCTGCAAGCCGAGGCAGTCCAGGCTGCAAAGCTCCAGTACTTGCAGAGCCTGCTTCAGTCTGTGGAATCCATTGCGACTAGCCCCAGCTCCACTAGCATCAACACCATCCCCAGTGACCCGGAGCAGATCGCCCTCGTGAGTTCACCACAGATGTCTTCCTTGTCTTCGTTGCCTTCTCCAAGTCTCCTGGAAGGTATTAGTGGCCAAGACTTAGTAACTGGACATGTACCTGACATCCAAATGCCTAGTAGCTCTTTCTTCGACCAGCCCATCATCAACGATATCAACCAGAACTCAGATTACACTGCAAAATGTGGTGACGGGGAGAATGGCATCCCGAAAATGCTGCTGCTATCAGAAAACTCCCTTCCGCCGCTTGCTGACTTCCCCATTTCCAACCTTGGTGATGCTTGCAGCACCTCAAGCTGCGACGGCGACAGCACTCAATTCCCTCTTTGGTCTGAGCTATTTGATGAACAGTTCATGAGCGAGTTTGCATGAGTTCTAGTTTGAAGTGTGAGCTACTCTTTGGTTTCCATTTTCAGTTTTAGTTTTCTCCTCTTTTTACCTCTTTTTTGTGACATATTATCTAATGTGGGTTTCCATTTTAGTGTTATAGTTCCCGTTGAAAAAAACTTAGTGCTATAGCTTTTCATGTGCATTGGTAATTCATAAAGATTATAGTATATGCCAAAACACTTGTGCACAGGGACAGAAATCTCAGAACCGGTGCAAAACCCGGCCGTTGGGCGGTAACCAGAAAACCCAAAAAAAGATTAAATTCACGTTTCAAATTTTGAAGTTTGGCGGTAACCGGGAAAACCCCTTAAAAAACCAGAAAACCGCTAAAAACCAAGAAAAGCCATGGAAAACTTAGCATAAAATATTGGGACTAGCATATTTATGCATATTTAGTTCATACAATACGTAATCTAGCACAAAAAAGATCTAAACCAATTTAGAAAATGCATTTGTAACCACCGGAATTTCGGCCGGTTTTTCCTACCCATCGGGATTCCTAGTAACCAGCGGTTATCAGCCGATAACCGCCGGTTTTTTATCCTGCTTGTGCATACATGTTTGCTCCTATATAAATTTTCCAAGCTTGGATTTTCCCAGCCTTATTTTGTTGCGGTGTCCTAATTGTTTTCTGGAAGACTGGAACCTGGTCACAAACTCCTAAAATATTGTGTCGATATAATGCCACGGGGATGGTAGGGATGTGAATACAGTATATAATTGCATGTAACACGCTAACCATTTTCTTAATTCTCAGCGTGTATTAGTTGCAGGTGTGTGCACCCATAGAGTTTTTTTAAAAAAGGACATAATAGTACAACTTAAATTATATTTCCCTACCATATTCCAGAACAGACTCGTATCAAGATTTTACTAATATATATATATATATCTACAAATAACTGGTGATATTCAAGTTACCTACTTCGCTTTAGAGGTTACAATAATCCTTAAATTAGAAAAAAGCAAAATTTCTTGAAAATCTCTCATTAATTGAGAGAAGAAAGGAATATCTACACCATTTATTTCGGTGGAGCTAGATTATAACGGTGCAGATTAATCATACATAAATATTACAACTGTTATAGTTGTATAACAAATACAACTACATTTTCCAAAAGCATTAGAGTTATCTAACAAATACAATATGTTACAATATCTAGCTGCACAATTACGCGGGAATTCCGCTAGTTATCAGCAAGCAACAGAGTTGCAGAACAGCAGATCCTACGTGTAATATGCCATAAGATGTGTGATAGAGTATGAGGTGATTCGCAATAGTAGAAACCTTCCAGATACTACTATTAGCAGTGCGAGATATGTGAAAGAAACTTGTCTTCTCAGGCAGTCATAGGAAGTTGACTAAAATTTGTCGTGTCAAAAGAGCGACAAAAAGCAAGTAGCAATGATAGGAAGGATCCAAACACCTAAAACATGTGCTGCTGTCACTAGTAATATTTAATTACACTAATCATGCATGAATCAACAGCTTTTCTGAAGCACTGCTAGTGTTTTTCCTTAGTCAGTTGTCATCATGTCCTTGTCGGACATCAAACATCTTAGAGCTTGAAACTATTTACAGATTAGTTTTCTTTTAAAATGCTATGCTTTCTTGTGAGCAGGTAAGAGTTGATGCCTTTTCCTCCAATACATTGACAGCTAACATTAACAAACTCAATTTAAATCTAATAATAACAGCACAGCTTTATTTGACATTGACAAGTGTCAATTGTCAAACTTTTCTGCGTAAGAATATCATTGCTCAAGCGTTTTGTACATAAAGGTGTGAATAGAGTGTGATTCAATTTTGGTATAGCCGAGGACATTTGGAACAAGTAAGCAAATCAAGGTGCTACCAAATTTATGATGCCACAAGTTGGATATTGCATTAAGCTTCCTATGTCACTGAAAAATTGAACATGGAAATGAAATCATAGGTAGTACACTAGTGGAAAAATCCAATATTACAGAGTAGTTGGAACTGGAAAAGAAAATTGCATAGAAGACAAGTAGACAACCCATCCTAGTCAGGCTCTACAATGCTTAAATATTTGAAACAGTCTGCTGAACAAGTTTTCCCATGATCTTCATGTTTGATAAAATATCACATCTCTGTTGAATTCAATAACAAGATCATGGTTTAAATAGAGGTGATTTATGTGAATAGCTACTTTAAGTCACCTTTCTGATGCTACCAACAGGTCTTAACATAGATTATATATATAATTACGAGATGTGAAAGTAGTCTTGCAAAAGTAATCTGATTTTGATCCTTTGTGACACAAGCAATTTCCTAGTTAACATTTAGCAAGTAACACCAGAATCCAGAATGCTCTCAGAAGAGTAAACAAATTTCCTTTGGGTTTTATTTGTGTTTTAATAGCTGACAACAACAACAACAACAACAAAGTCTTTTGTCCCAAACAGGTTGAGATAGGCTAAGAATGAAATCTTCTCAAGATCGAAAAGATGAGTCTTGAAAAAACCTACAATGCTAAAACCCTAAGCCGTACGACCTGCTATATGAGCCAAACACTGCCCCTAACTTTCTTATGATTCCGGTGCGTGGATCGCTAACTTCCAAGCACTCCTATCTAAAGCTAATTCTTTAGATACATTTCAGTCCCTCAAGTCTCTTTTAACTGCTTCCTCCCACGTTAGTTTTGGTCGACCTCTGCCTCTTCTTACGTTTTCAGTACATCTTAAAATTCCACTACGCACCGGTGCCTCAGGAGGCCGTCGTTGGAGATGTTCAAACCATCTCAAGCGATATTGGACAAGTTTCTCTTCATTTGGTGCTACCCCCACCCTATCACGTATATCATCAATTCGTGTTTTAACAGTTGACAATGAAAAAAAATTGATTTGCATTAGTCAACAGGTAGCACTGCAATATACTAAAACTAGTTCAGCATGCATAAAAGTTAGAAACCCATGGTTTTGATGTGATGCTGTGAAAACTGTCTAGAATAAGAAATAAGAGACATCCTGAAAATTTTTTCTCACATATGTGACTATAACTGGTTCATACAGAGCAAATTAATTTTGGTAATTGAATACATTAGCCTATTTAAGAGGTGATGATAATAGGACAAATTCAACTAGTAGAAAATTTGTTTTTGACATTGGCTTCTCTCACATACAACGGACCTGGACCCCACCGAACAGTGAGAGAGTCTGTGCCAAAAACAAAACAAGGACAAGGCTTGGTGGTGAAAATAAAATTGTCCCATTAACTGGGGCTGATATCCCCTTCACTTCATTTCTTATCTAGCCAACCAATTCATCAGCACATCACTATTGATTATTGAACCATGATGAGGTGGAATTTTTCTCAAAAGAATTGCATGGATGTTACATTCAGTTGTCGCCATATCAAACAATCAAAGTCCAATGACAGTACTGAGTGCTGCCTAGACACTGAACAGCAAATAAGAACAAGTATTGACTAAACAATGCCTTGTGAGTGAAGCCGCTCCACCATCTCAAGTTAAGATCTTTTTTTTCTCGAACACGCAGGAGAGCTACGTATCATTATATTAAGAAGAAGCGGAACCAGGGTTAAAGAAACCCAAACAAACTTACAGAAAACATGAGCCCAGAAGGCACATGCACTCCGAACCAAAAAGAGCCAAACAAAAAACTAGACTAGGACTATCCTGCCTCAAACGTAGGAGCAACCAGGTAGGAAATCCCCCGTGCCCCTGCTAAGTCCCACATCTTCAGCTCCTCCCTTGCCTGAGCCAAGACCACGGCCACAACTGGTGACGCTCCCTCAAAGACACATTGATTTCGATGTTTCCAGAGAGACCAAGCCCCCAAAATGATTACCGAGTTGAGGCCCTTCTTCACCTCCCTATCAGTTCTGGAACTCACCATCGACCACCATCCATCAAAGGAAAGATCTGTAGGCTGCGGTGACAAGAGTTGAAGGCCAACTGAACACAGCAGTGAAAACCAGAAATCGCGGGCAAAGGAGCAGCCGACCAGTAAGTGATTTATTGTTTCCGGTGCCTGATCACAGAGGGGACAACGAGCAGGATGAGGCAAGCCTCTCTTCTCGAGCCTGTCTGCAGTCCAGCACTTGTTATGGGCCACCAACCACATGAAGAAACGGCATTTGCCCGGCGCCCAAGACGTCCAAATCCTTTCCCAAGGACCAAAAAGAGTGGCACCCTGGAACAGCTCTCTATAGGCAGACTTAGCCGAATACACACCAAAGTTTGAGAAGCGCCAAATATATGTGTCCGCCACACCTGGCTGAAGAATCACTCCAGAGAGTAAATCCCAAAGCTCGAGGAATTCCACCAGAACTCCCACAGAAAGGGCCCCTTGAAAATCAGAAATCCAGGTTTGGTCAATCAGTGCTCCAAGAACAGTACGTTTCATAGATCTCCTTTTGGACACTAGAGCAGATAATTGTGGCGCCAAGTCCAAAATCCGCTGTTCATGAAGCCAGCCATCTATCTGTCCAAAAAAGAACTCGAGCTCCATCCCCAACCTCAGCAACCACTGCAATGGAGAAGAAAGCCTGTGCACAAGGATGGATTTGGATGGGAAAAACAGACCAAGGTTTATTGGGTTCAGATTTTTGTAGCCACGCCCACCGCATTCGCAACGCCCAATTGGTCTTCTGTAGATCAGAAATACCTAAGCCTCCCAACTCCGGAGGGCGACAAGTTTTTACCCAAGCAACCAAACAGTGGCCACCCTTTGCATCTTTTCTGCCACGCCAAAGAAAACCCGTCCTAATCTTGTCCACAGCCTTGATTGCCCAAGAAGGAAGATCAACCGCCATGGCCAAATAAATGAGCATCGAAGTGAGCACAAACTGAACCAGCACCCTCCTTCCGGCCTTAGTGAGAAGATCAGCTTTCCAACCAGGAAGGCGATCAGCAATCCGGTCCACATAAGGCTGAATTTGATCCTTTGATAACTTCGAGAGGGAGAGAGGCAATCCGAGGTACTTACAGGGGAACTCAAGCACCTCACAGGGTAGGTGATTTTGAACTGCTGCAATGTCCAGCTCCGAGCAATGAATAGGGAAAACGTTGCTTTTCAGCAGGTTAGTCTTCAGCCCAGAGGCTTCCCCAAAAAGCTGCAACATATCAAGGCTAAGATCCATGTCATTAGCAGAAGGCCTGAGGAAAATAACCACATCATCAGCGTAGAGAGAAATCCGATGTTGCAAGGACCTAGCCGAAAGAGGTTGCAAAAACCCCTCTCCTGCTGCCTTGGAGACCATATGGGAGAGGGTGTCCATTACAAGAATGAAGAGCATTGGTGATAGCGGGTCTCCTTGACGCAGTCCCCGGTGATGCAAGATAGTTTCACCAGGGGTCCCATTTAGCAGGATCTTTGTTGAAGAAGTTGAGAGGAGCCCGCAAAGAATGTCACACCATAACTGACCAAATCCCAATTTTTTCAGCACCTCAAGAAGGAAAGGCCAGGAAACTGAATCAAAAGCCTTAGAAATGCCCAGCTTTAAAAGAATTCTAGGCTGCTTTTGCTGATGTAAGAAACGGGCAGTTTGCTGAACCAACATGAAATTGTCCTGAATAAAACGACCTTTGATGAATGCACTTTGATTGCGAGAAACCAACTCATCAAGGCGACCCGCCAACCTATTAGCAAGGATTTTTGTGACCAACTTAGCAAAGTTGTTCATGAAGCTTTTGCTCAAGTTAAGATCTTACAAAGGAGATCAGAATTACAACTTTTGGTTGAAGGACCTGGCCACCTGGGCCTACTCATGAAACTGATGATGGATCTAGCCTGATTCCCAAGCTCTATGCAGAGATATTGGCAACATACTCTGGAGGCTAGAGTTGAGGACTTGAGGCTAATTCTACTATTACAGTGAAATTGAGCAAAACAAGGTTTCAAAACTCCAACAAAACTATTATAGACTTGAGTCAAATTTTCTGGTTTCTTTTTTTGGATTCATTTATATCTGGCCAGTGCCTAATATGATCAATGTTTTCAAAAATGGTACAAGTAGCCTAGGATGCCCCGATATGCGATACGGGTACAGCGATACCGATACGGCAATACGACGATATAATATTTTCCAAAAACAAGGGTACGGCGATACGGCAAGTATATATGTATTTGAAAATAAAAAAATGTAAACAGGCTACAAGAGAGGAAGAAAATAAAAAACTTACCGGTTGATAGCATTAGAATAGGGATGCAAAGCATATTCTCCTTCAGAGGACTTCTCTCAAATCATGAGTCCTCACTAGAAGAAGTACTGTGGCTGCTCAATGCTCACTGGAATAGTGGAATGTATAGGATCATTTTAGTCATACAAGAATCAAATAATACAAGGGATATTATCAGTTTATCACACTTGCCTCTTTAACAATTGACAGTGAACTTCAATACATTAGAGAATTTCCTAGTTTGTCGAATGTTGCTGATGCTCCTACAATGAATGAGCTGAGAGTAGCAGCTTCTGAATCAGCAAGTGCATACTTGCACATAAATTTTTCATAAGTGAATGGGATAAGCAGTTTGGAAGCTTCAGCAGATTGAATAAGCAGCAAATCACTTGCTTAAGGGTTATTTGCTCAATTAGGGCACACTCAACATATTTCTTCTTTTTTTTTGAGTTTCTTTTTCTTATTTTGGTGGGTTAAGTAAGCCTAAACACCATTATTTCCTTGTGTTGGGTTTGACAACTTATCTGTAAAAAAAGAATATTTTCGTGCCATAGTGAAGATTCAAAATCATATGCAGTGGTGAGCAATTGAGCATAGTTACAAGGAAACTAGTTATAAATTCCTGTGGTCGGTAGGGCTTGACGACTTGACACTAAAGGCAATGTAACCTCTCACTCCTTCCATTTCTCATTCCCAACCTATGTCTCTAAAGTTTAACTGCCACAGAGTACCCCTAGTGGTCAGTCTCACTGATTGATGTTCCAGAATTTTGGAGGTTGGCAACACTGTTCTTGTAAGCTAGCAACCTAAGTTGCATATTTATGTATCAATGGTATACACTACTAATAGCACACATAATTTATATTGCAAAACTATTTTTCCCCCACTACAATCAAGGTTGAAATATTATCGAGTGACACTGATTTGATCCGACTGAGCATAATGAGAAAGCATGTTATGTAGTTCAGGTATAGAGAGCTGCCTAGTCATGACAACTGAATAGCATTCACTCCTTATGTGCATTTTCATATGCCAAGCATATAATAGCATATATGGATAACACACAGAGAAGCAGAAATTTTAAATAAAGTGAAACTTACAAAAGGAACTGGTAACAGAACTTCTGGTTTGATAGCAAGGACTTAGAAAACTGTTAATCTGAATTACAACACAAACCATAACAGGGGATGAAACCACAAGGAGAAAGAAACCTTCCTTCAAGACATACATGAAATGACTTGTTTAGATTGCCTCCTTTTGCTGCTTTCTATTCATCCTTATTCTCCCTTAGAGATGGTGGTGGTCTAACCACAATGCTCTGCTTCCATTTCCTGTCAAGCTTCCTAGACAATCTCTTGTTGATTCCTTGTTCAATTACCCGCTCTGTTTTCACAGTCAGCAGACGAGCAATCTGATGTAAAGATACAACACAAGTCACAATCAATTTTAGAGACATGCTGCTATTGAGACAGGACGAGCGGGAAGTGGGAAAAAATAATATATTAACTTGATATTAGAGCAACTCCAAGAGATTAGCCAAAAGAAGTATCTAAATGTAATGATTTAGCTATTCTCTAAAATGAATCTCACCCAAAAAAACTAGACTACTCCAACAGGCTATCTAAACTGGGACTCTCTATATTCAAACCTGCCACGTCATCAGGACCTTTCGTCTTTTCGGATCCATCGCGAAGACCTCGTCGTCCGCTCGGCCAGGCTTTCTCACGTCGTCCTGGCCGCTGGTTCCGGCTGCCGTAGACTCGTCCAGCCACGCGGGTGCAGCCTCGACGACACCCTGTGCTGCATCTGGGTAGGGGAACTGCGGCGGCTGGCTGGCGGCTGGGAAAGGGATCTGCGGTGCAGGGGGAGCAGGCGCCGAGCGGAAGATGCGTGCGGGCAGCGGAAGAGGCCCTGCGAGCTGGCGGCGGAAGGAGCCCTGCGAGCCGGCGGCAGAAGCAGCAGAGGCGCGCAGAAGAAGAACTAGAGGGTGCGCGGTGGGTCGCGTACGCGCGGGAATGGGGTGCAGCGCGCGGGAAGGAAACGCCGACCGCGCCAAGAGGCTGGATGGCGAGCGAGGCAGGCTATCCAAAAATAGAGAGCGAAGGAGGAGGGATGGAGAGCTACTAAATTTGGAGAGTCATTTACAGAGTCTATTGGAGACGTTTTTTCTCCAATAATAGCCAAATTTACCTTTAGAAAACGATTTAGCTCTCCTCTTGGAGTTGCTCTAAATTCCCTTCTGAAAATGCTAGAGGATTTTCTGGAAAGGGCACATTAGAGGATCCAATTTCCAAGGTAGGGATTACTCCGCTACTAATTGTTTGTTCTAGGTTCTCCTTGTCCAGAGATGAAGGTTTGAAGCAGGTGATGAGTATAATTCCAAATTAGCTTATCATCAGTCCCCAAGAAGAACACCATATATAACAGACCATAGATTAGTTTTCATCTACAGAAAATTATGTGCATCTAATATTCTCATATTCTGACTTCCTAAATCCTTCTATATGCATTTGGATGTCCTCAGAAACAAGGTTCTATATACACTAAAATCCAGCAAACAATATTTGCTTTTGGACATACAAAGATTAGCGTTTGGCCTATCCATGATACCAACGTATGAAAAGTACTTGCTTCGAAGTTGGCACACTATCAGCATAAACCAATACCAATTCCGTACGGTGCAGTTGAAAACCAGTAAGCTTTGAACTTATGATTCAAATTCCCACCAACAAATTGGCAAGAAACCGCACTACCCACCGAAATAGTATCAGAGTAAGTGCTCCAGTCAGGAACCAATTCATTTTAAATACATCAGCATTTAAGCATATAGTACAATCCAATGGAAAAAGATGTTAACCGAACATATGGAGCAAACCACATGACTACAAAGATTTAAAAAAAATCTTCATAATTCACCACATTTTCGCCCAGATGGATGCATTTTTACCAAATGTAACAGCAATACCGCATGAAGTCAACAATTTCATAACCAATACTCAAATGGTAACCGAGGAAATGAGATATACACCCTCTTGCGCATGCGACCAAACTCGCTAGACTTGAACTCCTGGCGCGCGGAGCGCTTGAGGCGGAGCAGGAAGAGCTCCCCCTTCAGGTCCACCACCTCCTCCTCCAGCTGCTCCGTCGTCATGGCCCGTATCTCCTCCAACTCCTGCTCCCTCTTCGCCATCCGTACCGCCGCCGCCTCGCCCGTCCCCGCCGGCGGCGGCGCCACCGCCAGTCCCGGGAACGGCGCCGCCGATGAGCCACCTACACGGAGGCCGACGAATGCCGTGCGGGGCGGGGAGACGGTGAGTCCAAGGGCAGTGGAGGTGAGGGGTGAGGTCCTGGCGAGGGCCATCGTCGCCATTTTCGTCTTGCAATTATGCTCGCGTTTGCGCTGTGCAGTTGGGCTCGATTGCTCGAAACAAGGGGATGATGGGTGGTTTATCTGGGGAAAAATTGCTCCCATGCCACACAGTTTAATGGCGTTTGTTAAAATGCCCCATCATGTCTCACTGACATGCGGGTCCAGGGCCCACATGTCAGTGAGACATCATGGGGCATTTTAACAAACGCCATTAAACTGTGTGGCATGGGAGCAAACTCCCCTTTATCTGGTTATCTCGGTGGGCTTGGGGCACGAATCTTGAAAACCTGATCCCAGGTCTAGACTGCGGTGTCACTTTTTAAATTTTTATGAGTCATAAATCAGAGTGATACTAGTTGAATGCTCATGTGTTGCTACGAAGTTTTAAAATTTATCATACTATATGCTTAAAACTCACGGGTGGTTTTAGAATATGCATACAAACATGTTTAAAAGTTTTAAAATCTGTCAAGTAAGTTGGAAGCCGTCGATCACACATCGTGGTCATAAGTCAGAAGACATCGACCATACCTCGTGGTCCTAGGTCGGGAGCCCTCGAGCACACCTCGTCGTCGTAAGTTGGAAGCTGTCGACCATCGCGCGTGATCGTAGGTTGGAAGCGGTCGACCATCGCTAGTGGTCGTAAGTTGGCAGCAATCGACGATCGATCATGGTCCTAAATCAGGAGCCTTTGACAATGGCTCATGGTCGTACATCAGAAGCCGACGACCATTATTCGTGGTCGTAAATCGGAAGCCATCGAGGACACCTCGTGGTCGTAAGTCGAAACACATCGACCAGCGCTCATAGTCATAAGTCAGAAGACATCAACTGCACCTTGTGGTCTTAAGTCGAAACACATCGACTAGTGCTCATGGTCGTAAATTAGAAGACGTCGATCACACCTCGTGGTCGTAACTCGTGGTCATAAGTTAGAAACCGTCGACCATCGTGCGTGATCGTAGGTCGGGAACGGTCGACCATCGTTGGTGGTCGTACGTTGGCAAGCCTCCGGTGCGTTGTGCTCTGTCACCCGACTGTCAGTGCCAGTCTGCTCGGCCCTGACTTCGACCACTGCCCCGATTTCGACCATTGCCCCCTTCAACCACTATCCCTTTCGGCCACGACCCTTCGACGTTGACCACTTCTCCCTTCGACCATGGCCCACTTCGACCATGACGTCGAGGAGGAGGAGGTGCAACATGATGGATCGGGGGAGAAGGAGGCGGTGGCGGGCAAATGGGGAGAAGAGGCGCAGGCAAATACGTTGGGGAGGTGATGACGAAGGGATGCGACGCTGCTGGGGAAAATTGGGGGACTGCGACCAGATACTGTCGTACGGGGAAGGAATTGGTGGCGGCGCAGAGGAGGAGGAGGCGCAGCACGAGGGTTCGGGAGAGAGAAGGAGACGGCGGCTGTGGGAGGTGGAGTGGTTGCGGGAGGCGGAGGATGTGGGGGAAGAGAAGAGGGGGAGCGTGGCCCACGCGTCGGCCCAACCTTTTCTACGAGGAGCGGAAGAACTACCTACATACGGATCTGGATGGCTGATCTTTGATCGAACGACTAAGAAGAGAGGAGGGAGAACAGACCGATGACCACTAACTCATATTTTTATAATAGTAAAGATTTTCCGGCTACCCTGTGCGGCTGTCCGGGCTCATCGGTGAGTAGTTGTTAAACCTTCGTATGTCCTTACCATCATTTGAGATGATTTCAACTAGCGATTCCCGACAAGCCACATTGTGGGCTATGCTTTTGTTTTTGATGGATTGTGCCCTTGCGTCTAGGCCTTGATGGCCTGCCTTGTATCATCAACTCGCCCAGCCGATCTGTCCGGACTTCTAAGATTTGCTAACTCCGCCATTGTCCAGGTGGCTTATTGTGATCTACGTCATACTTTGTTAATACCATTCTGGAGGCTATATTGGTTTAGCTCTTGGAATGGTACATTTCGGTACTGGCCTATACAGATATGTCATTCCAGAGTTATATATATATATATATATATATATATATATATATATATATATATATATATATATATATATATATATATATATATATATATATACTTACTAGTTACGTGCCCGTGCGTTGCAACGGAACTCATTGAATATATAGAAAATCGTACAATAGAAAAGAGTTGATCCGATTGATTGAAAAGTGGAGAATGGTGAGAAGTTAAGGGAATATAACGGTTGAAGGAGAATGGACGTACAACCACCAACTCGTTCTTTTATAATAATAATAATGATAAGTACATGTATGTTTAATTATATGCACACCAAATTTTACTTGTAATATTATCTAAATATATAGTAGTACATCAAATATAGCATATAGTTTAATATGCTCAATAGATAATATTATTAATTCCATTGGTATAATCAATATTCACTGGTATCTGGACCGATATGACCGGTATTGACTATTATCGGACTAGCATGACTACTCTGTCTCGTTCTAGATGGCAAAATAGTACATGCCGGTCGGTCTGAAACGACAAGCTATATGTCTGGTGTTATCCGTCCGGTTCAAACAGCGTAAGGCCCTGTCTGGAATGAGACAATTTTTCAAACTTATTAAGTTCTTATGAATTTCTAAGTTCTAAATGGAGTAGGCCATCTAATTAAGAGTTACCAATCACACAAACATAGACAGTAAACCTGACATGTTTTATTAGACGATTTCAAGAACACTCAAATCCTGTTGCTTCACATTTCTTTTCGCTAAAAATTTTAAAAGCTCAAATAAATGTGTACGAGATAGACGATTCTCTCACCTTTTTCTTTAAAAAAACTGAGGGACATCACTAAAAGGAATGTTCACATTTTTGTTTTCTTATTAGATAATATTACTTGCTCTCTATTACTAACGTTTACGCTTCAGGCCACTCCAACCGGCTTAAAAGCCCTATCTTCTAACTTCTGTTGTTGACTTTTAACGGCAATTACACTGTAGTAGATATTAGTTTTTATTGAGTAAACAATAAAAAAACACCCTATATATTTTGAGACAATACAAAAAATAAAAAGAAAAATAAAGAAAAACTAAAAAACCGAAATTAAGAAGGCTACGGATTTCAAGTGGCAAGCCAAAGCCGGTTGAGCGTAGCAGTAACGTCATTGGGTCTGTTCTTTTTTTGCTGTGGCTTATGGCTTTTAGCTACGGCTTATGGCTTTTGGGTTGTTCGTGCGAGAGATTACAGAGTAACAAAAACTCGCATGTGATTTTTACCGATATAAATGAAGTCAATACAATACGTACTATAATTAACCAGTAGACCTTATTTTGAAAAGATACTTCGTTTAAAAGCTAGTTATTATAGAAAAGTTGAAAAACAACTTTTAGAAACTGAAAAAAACAGGACCATTATATCACGAAGATATACTGACCTCACAAAAGCTGCACATTACAAAAATAACCATTATAAGATCTTATCAGATAGTACTACATGGCACGCTCTACGACTAACGTTGACGTTGCCATTGTACAAAGTAATGCCACCGACTCACCATATCACAAAGATATGCCAACATGGCATTGATCGATAGCCATATCTACCTACACGTGGTTGAGGGAGAAAACACACGCCAACAATTCTCTCAAGTAAGGCGTCGTTATTGGATACAACATTAAGGAAAGCTAAAAAGAACAACTAAAAATTCTTCTACGATTAGTGTTTATGATTAATGTTAACCTCACCGCACCACAGATATCCCTAACAGCAAGGCTAATAATATAGCTTTCAGCTGGCTGTATGGACACTTATAACCCACTTATCAGCTCATTTATATAGTAATTTACAGTTAGCTGAAGGCTGTATGACCTACCCCTTTCTCTCACAAAATTTGTTGGTTCTTGTGCTTCAGCTGATTGTAAACTTACAACCCACCTCTCTTCTCTCTCCTTCTCTCTCTCCTCCACCTTAACAGCCTCTTATTATGCTTGTTCTATTAGAGCATCTCCAATAGTGACTTATGAGCTAGCTCTAAGCATATTATTTCATATTTTAAGAGCATCTCCAATGGTCTGAGTCAGCTAGCTATATGCATGTACGCATCAGCATATATCCTATGTGGAGGAAAGAGAGTGCAAAAAAAATCGAGCCAGCTCTTCCTTAAGCACTAGTCTATAACGCCAAACGAGACAGCCTCTATAAATTCTGTGTGTGCATGTAAGCATCAAATAGATATCTTTATAGATAGTTCTTTAGAATACTAGCTTTAGTGTGTACTATATAAATGATGTGGAAGTCTTATAGTTAGTTGTTAGCTATAACCATTATTAGTTGTTAGCATATTATTTCATATTTTAATAGAAGAGAGAGAAAAGCTAGAGCTAGTCTCATATACATATTCCAAGATTATGTGAGAGTGTCATGTGAGGCTATTTATGTTATGAGCTATGTGCTAAAAGTTAGTACTATTGGAGAAGTTATCTTAGAGCTAGTAACTAGCTCATACTGTTGGAGATGCTCCGAAGCTCTCGTTCTATCCCAAGCGCGCACCATGCGTGCCGTGTACACGCGGTCACGAGCCACGTGCAAGCAAGCAAGCAAAGGAAATGTCGACCGGGAGGGAGGAACATAGGCAGGGCAGAGCTGATACCCATCGAGGAAAGCGAGGCATTGGAAAAGCGGAAAAGCATCGTCGGCGCGGCTAGCCCACCCACCCACCCGCCGCCGACCAGGCCTACCGTGCTCGCCCCGCAAGCGCAGAAAACCAGCGGCCAGCCAGGACGCCAACACAAAGTCACGATATCCCAAAACCGCCGTCCCTTCGCTTCCCTTCCCTCGATTGTTATATCCCACGTCGTCCCCTTCTCGAAGCCGCGCCCCCTCCGTCTATTCCCCTCCTCGCCCTCCGGTACCAAAATTTTTTCGCCATCGGTATCGGCGGAGAGGCCGACGTCGCGACGCCTTTTCCAGATCTAGGTTTCCTCGGGCCTCTCTCTACCTTCTGCGGGCTTCGCCACCTCTCGCGCGCGAGTCGCGTTCTTCGGGGGACTGAGCCATGAGGGCCACCGGAGAGCAGACCGCCGTCGTTCCCATCCCCGCCCCGCCGCCGCCTCCGACGGCGGAGGACGCCGAGAAGGAGCGGAGGCGCCGCCGCCGCCCCGCGCGGCGCCCCAAGCAGGCAGCACCGACCGGCGCCGCGCACGTGGACGCGGCGGGGCCGAGGTCGTGCAGATCGATGCCGCCCATGCATGTGGGCGTCCGGCTCGACGCCGAGGCGGAGGCATCGGCGGCGGGGACGAGCCGGTCCTGCCCCCTGCTGCCCACGCCGTGCCCCGCGGTGGCAGAAATGGGAGGAGGAGCTGCCGGGAGGTGCTTCTACCAGCCCCACTGGCCTGAGCAGGCCGTGGAGGAGGCCCTCAAGGTAGCCGCTGGTGCCATGAGAGGTTTACAGCTTTGCGGTAGTAATTTTGCGTGGACCTGATGCACTGATTTGTTGCCTCTGGCCTGCAGAGAGGAATTGCCTTCATGGGGAAGTTCCGTGTGAATGCACACAACCGAAATGAGGCAAGCATGGGCTGCTCCATAGTTTGATTGCTACTACACCGTTTCCATGCAACTGTACGGTAACTTTGGAAATGTGTGATTTTTGTAGGCGTACTGCACAATCGATGGCATCCCGGTGGATGTTCTCATTACAGGGGCTGCACAAAACCGAGCGGTAAGTTCATGTCTGCATGCATGCTGTTCTGACTGATTGGTTGTATTACAAAATGTAATGCGCTAACTATGTAATTAGTAGCTGCCCCATAATGAAATATCTGTGGATAGTGCGAAGGCAGACTGGTATTTTCAGCCTATCATGTATGTGCCTCACTGCCTTGAGTTGCACATTAAGCACATGCATGTCTGTCTCGTTAATTGATTAGGCATATAAGGAATTGGAATATCTTAACTACATGTTTGTAGTTAGCTTCACTAGGAATCAGGAAACAACAATGCTTGTCATATTTGCATGGGATGGGCATCAGGACAAAATTTTGTACAACGCTGTTACACCTGGCCTGCCCTCCCCATGATCTAGCATCATTCGCTGTTAAGTTTCTGTCATACCACAGGATTGGGCATCTCAATTCATGCTGATAGCTTGTGAGTTCTAGACCATACGTGCGGAACCTATGACTAGACCGCACTCCCCACAATTTCTTCAAGCACATTAGACCTTATCTGCTCTTAACATGAAGTTGAGCTTAGTCAGGACTGCAACCAAAATTGTACACCCTTGGACGAAATAACATGCCTGAAGCCTTACTTTCTGAGTGCGTGCATTTGAAAATAATTTGAGCAAAGCTTCGTTATAATTTAGTTTTACCTCGTCATCATTTACTGGGTTTCCAATGTTCTTTTCAGATGTAGTGCTCTTGTTCATCCTTTCCTTTAGTGAATTTTAAATTGTCTTGTATGCAAGTATCTTATGTGTTTCTTTGGCAATAAACCTCGGAGGATGCCTTCTTTATTAGAAACAAGTCACACGAGAGAAATATTTTTAGGTGATATGTTTCTAGGCAAGCATTCTTTTTTGTTTTGATGTGTTGTCATGTAGTCATTCTTTTTTGTTTTGATGTGTTGTCATGTAGTTTCTTATAAATGGTGGTTTAGTTCGGCTCATTTGCAGTGCCTATAATATATGCCATTGCTGTATCCGCATTACATGGATTTTCGAACTTACAATACCGTGTTCTCTTATGAACTACCTTGCAGGTTGAAGGTGATCTTGTTGCTATCACAGTGGATCGTGTTGTTTACTGGACTAGAATGAAAGGACCGAACATTGCATGCAACCCTGTGATAGGAGGAGATGCTGTTGTTCGTGAAGTTAGTGAAACAAATGGGAATCATAGTTTGAAGAAAGGACAGACAGATGCCAGCTGCAGGTTTGAAAATTGCAGTAATGGGCTGCCTGTTTTGGACAGGATGCATTACCATCACAAAAACAGTGGTTTTAGTCAAGCTGTTAAGTGTGAAAATGGGCATGCTACTGTCCCAGAAAGTTATGAAAAGGACTTGAATGAAGGAAAGGTTGAGGCTGCAAGAGCATTACAAAGGATTTGTTCTATGATATACTCTCACCCAAGCAGACGTCCTACTGGGAAAGTATTATCTATCGTAAAGAAGTCACCTCGCCGTAATGCCATTGTAGGTTTCCTTGCTCCTTTCTCAGAGTTCCCTGATGGGGACCAACAGAAAAATCAGATGAGTGTGCAGGGTTCAAAGAGGATGAACCATAGAGCATCCAGCTTGGCTCATCTCTTGCCTACTGATCCCAAATTCCCTCTGATGATTGTTAGTACTAGCACTTTGCCAGATAGTGTTAGACAGAGCCTGAAAGAAGGTGACACAGCTATTGAGAGAGAGTTAGTTGCTGCACGAATTGATGAATGGAATGAGGAAAGTCTCTATCCCTGGGCCCATGCCGTACAGTTCTTGGGGAAGGGTGGACAGGTTAAAACACACATGGATGCTATATTGTTTGAGAATGCGATATCTGATGCTGAATTTTCCCCCGAGTCCATGGCATGCCTACCTGACATTTGCTGGAAAATTCCTCAGGAAGAACTTGAAGCGAGAAAAGATCTGAGAAATGTCTTGACCTTTACAATAGACCCTCCTACTGCATCCGATCTTGATGACGCGATATCTATTGAGACACTTTCAGGAGGAATTGTCCGTGTTGGGGTCCACATTGCAGATGTTTCTTACTTTGTTCATCCAGAGACTGCATTAGATGCTGAAGCTCAGATTCGGTCTACTAGTGTGTACACCTTGCGGCGTAAAATATCGATGTTGCCTTCAAGACTATCAGAAGAACTGGTTTCGCTTAATCCTGGAGTAGACAGGCTTGCCTTTTCGATTATTTGGGACATTGATCCTCATGGGAACATAATTAATCGTTGGATTGGTCGAACCATTATCTTTTCATGCTGCAAGCTGTCATATGACCTTGTGCAGGATTTGATTTGTGGTGATGCCAGTCAGTTTAGATCTGCTGCTGCTTCTCTTCGAGTACATGGCATATTTGAACAAGAGGATGTTATCAAGTCCCTTAGATGCCTATATGAGATCTCAAAAAATCTGAAGGAGATTAGGTTCAAGGGTGGAGCTCTTTCTCTTGAAACTGCAAAGCTTATGATCTTATTTGATGAAGGTGGGGCTCCATGTGATAGCTATCGCTATGAGAGGAATGATGCATGTTTCATTGTTGAGGAGCTAATGTTGTTGGCGAATATGTCAGCTGCAGAAGTTATATCCAATGCATTCCCTGATTGTGCTTTACTTCGTAGGCACCCTGAACCTAATCTGCGGAAGCTCAGAGAGTTTGGGGCATTTTGTTCTAAAAATGGTTTTGAATTGGATGCTTCATCTTCTGGTCAACTTCATCTTTCGCTCTCTAGAATGAAGGAAAAGTTGCAAGATGATCCTGTTATGCTTGATATTCTCATGTTTTATGCTTCAAAGCAAATGCAGTCAGCAGAATATTTCTGCACAGGGGACCTGATAAGCAAGAAGGATTATTGGGTTCATTATGCGCTGTCTGTCCCTTTATATACACACTTCACTTCACCACTTCGAAGATATCCTGATATAATTGTTCACAGGACACTGAATGCAGTAATTGAGGCTGAACAGATGTATCTGAAGCAAAAGAAATTTGCCTTCGGCCGTAATGGAGTCAAAGCTGCATCTTGTGAAATGATGGATAGATGCTTTACAGGCCTACAATTTAGTAAGGAGGAGGCTGAATCCAAAGAAGGGAGAGAAGCACTGTCTGCTGCAGCTAAGAAGTTTATGGTCCCTTCCTCTGATAATCTTGGAGAGGTTGCTGAACATTGTAATGAACGAAAGTGGTCTAGTCGTCGTGCAGAAGAAGCTGGCCAGAAGCTCTACATGTGGGCTCTACTGAAGAGAAAAGAGGTATAATGGTGCATCATCATTTTTCAGCTTCCCCCAACTAAGTTTGCAAGCTTTATTTTGAAAGGCTTCTGTTTTTACTTTTGCAGATCCTGGTCTGCAACGCTAGAGTTCTGGGGCTTGGACCAAGGTTCATGTCAGTTTATGTGCCCAAGCTTGCGGTATGAATTTGCTTAACCTCATCTAATAGAAGTACTTGATTCGTTGTGTTTTTCCTCACCTGATTGTGATTTTCTGATGTAGATGGAACGAAGGATATATTATGATGAAGTTGAAGGCCTATCCATTGAGTGGTTAGAAGCCACTGGAACATTAGTGCTTGATGCATGCAGGAACAAGCCTCCCCAAAGGAGGGGAAGTCAGATGAAGCGTAGAGCAATTGAGGAGGTCGCAATGGTGGTGAACCCATCCGACTCTATATTATCTGAAGAACATGAGGAATCAGGAGCGACGGAAACTGGCTGCTACAGAGCCAACTCAGTTTTGATGAGCGATGACGCAGGGAAAGCTATGGTTGCCCCAGCCGTTCTGCCCCTGGTGATACATTACTTGAGCGACATCCCTGTGGTGCTTCATGCAACTGGTGGCGAGGATTGTGCGGTGGACATTGGGGTAAGACTATACATATCATCATACTTCCAAGTGATAGGAAACAACCCGTTATGACAGAAAATCGGTTAACCTTTTCTTGGTTGAACAATGGTAATAAAAATGACATAAGAGTAAGCATTTAAAGAGTGCTTCAGGGTTCAGCAGGCAAATGTCAACTTAGTGTTGTGGATATTTCATTCCTGTGTAGCTACCTTTCTCCGTTGTTATTCACCTCCGTGACATCCAAAGGTTCGCGCAGTCAAGCGGCTTTCGTTTTTATTCCCAGGCCACTTGACCAGGTAACAGATTCAGATTGGCCGAAGAGTGACTCTGTATCAGCGATGTATTCATTAGCCGGTCCTTTTTTTTTTTTTGAGACATTAGTCCGTCCTTTAGTTTTTTTGTTCCTAGTGTGTGAAACCACCTGCAGTTTTTTTTTAACGGTGGGTTCATACAGAATTACAGATGTTCGATATGTTGGTTTGTTACTTTGATAAAAGGAATGACTGCTGCTGAGCTCTATCTGAAGAACATGTCCAAGCTCCTCAGAAGTCTCTAAATAACCTTCCAGTGCCTTCTGAAATTTCTGACTTAATGGTACCCCGTTTTCTGTACAGACAATTCTGTATTGTCTGTGATCAGGCTAATCAATGCAGTTGCAGTTTTCCCTTTGTATGCATCATGAGAGCAACTGTGATAAAAGATGTTAAACGGTTCGTTCATTTTGGTTACAAAAATATACTCGTGCGGTCGCTCGTTCTACCTCAGATAATTTGGTTGGCTTAATCATGTTGCTTAGTGGTGTAATAACTACATCTCAGCTTTGGATGTTATTTTTGAACCACCCGACTTGCAAGTGATTTGATGTGCACTCAGAACTTCTGAAAGCACGGGAACGTTGCAGGTCCGGACTGTGTAACAGTGTTCCCTTGGAATGACTACACTGAAACAACAGTAAGTACGTCCGTGTTTGCACTAACAGTATCAAGAAAATTACATTATTTACAAACCTGAGCAAACTCGCTTAAGAAAGGCAAGTTTCCAGCACTTGGATCCTGCGCACTAATATTCTCGCAAAGTTCACTAAAAACTGTACAGATGTAACGTACGTAGGTTCAGAAACTCGAAATGACCACCAACAATCACCAATCACCATCGACAAATTCCCGGCTTCTCAGTACGGCAGTGCCTGAGCATCTCGTCGTACTTGGAAGGATAGACGAAGCCCCACAGCTGCATTGTACAAGAAAACTACAGTTAACTCTCTGAAAAAAGAAAACAACAGTCGTACTTGGAAGGATAGACGAAGCCCCACAGCTGCATTGTACAAGAAAACTACAGTTAACTCTCTGAAAAAAGAAAACAACAGTTCAATATCTGCCTCCCTAAATCACAGATCTGTGGACATCCACACAAAATGACATCTTTTTAATGGACTCAGCAAAGCTTTGCTTTTTAAGTTGTTGATTGATCTTATAAGGCTAACAAATCTCAAAGTTCCTAAGATCTGACGATTTCAGCTGCAATCTCCAGCTAAGCTACACTTGCTACATTCAACATGCAGCTTCTTGATCATATGGAACTATGGAAGTGTATGAAGTACGAACAATTCCTTTTCTTCATTCTTAATTGTTATTGCTGTTGAGTAATGTAGTATGTATGTGCTTACGTGCCTAGAGCAAGCTTTAAGTTTGCTCGTGTTCAGTTGCACAATGCAGTCAATCTCACGCACATGGCCCTGGGCAAATTTATCTATTGATTTCCAGTGAGGAACAGGGATGTACTAGACGGCCAAAGGACACAGTAGCTGGGATGGTGCATTTGTACGAGAAGGACAGCGTGCGTCAGACCAAATAATGTCCCTGAGGTTCAGGGACAGGGTTTTTGGGGGGGGGGGGGGGGGGGGGTCGATCTTCAAAGGGCAACCATCAATTATGCAGCTTGCAACTTTAAAGAATATATTTTGGAGCAGTATCGATGTAATTATGTTCACCAGGGAAAAAAGGAAAGCACACTTGCTTCGGTATTTTAAATACCTCAACATCTTTCACAGCAAAGTCCGGGGAGTGTGATAAACACTGGTTGTTAAAAGTCTCTGAATTGGAACTTGAACCGCTCAAACTGCAGTTACCCAGAAGAAAAGGTGAGGGGCCTCAGTGACTTGGGCCAACAAAAATAGCAGTGGTAAAGGCACAATTGCATGAAAGACATGGTTAGAAATATGAGGAAGAGAGAGATTACAGGTCTGCGTCTAGATAAAGTGCGAAATGACCTCCACCTCCAAGTGCCAAATAGTCAGTGGAGCACACCGTGAAATAGTTATTAGCACCTACGACAAGCAATTTTTCAATAGCTTACCAGCATGAGGCGATCCAAACAAATATAAGAAATTAAGAATGTACACTTAAGAGCTTTCTTGACTGAGGTTTTTGTTGCTTGTTGGCATAATGCAAATGGATCTTAACAATAACATATGCTGCAGCTAGATTCATCAGAACTTTAGTAGCAGTATGCTAATTGCTAACATTACAATTTGAACAGGTCTTCATTGCAGCGCTGATAAGTACGTCTACTAGCCCTGAAGCACGGAAAATAATGAGGAAAAATGTTTTGGCCAAGTTTTGATGTTCTTATGCAAAGCCCATGAAATAGATAAAAGTAAATATTACCGGTTGGTCGATATATAGCTGGATGGCTGTGTAAATTAGTGAAAACAAAGCAGTTATTGGTTCCCTGCAACATTGAATTCCCATCATAATCAGTAGAAGGTATATAGATGACAAAAATGATATTATCAGAATGTGTAGGTGGAACCTGATACTTCTTTGCACTGGTTGGCTGCAATGGAGATTCAACTAAACCACCAAAAACTGCACCTTTTTCATCCCCAACTACCTGTTAAGGAACACAGAAATAAATGAATAATAGCAAATTAGCAATCAACAACTAGTAAAACAAAATATGTATTCACATAAGATATTATGGAGACTCATAAGAAATCAATATTGTCAAAAGCATAGTATTTTATTGGAGTAAACTAAGCACTATCACTTAAGTAAGAAACTCTTTGGAGCTATGTAGTATTGATTGGTACAACTGGCTGCTGTCTTTCAAGAACCGATGAAACTATAGCAAAGCAAACAGCATCAAGCTACTTAGGATACATACCAAAAGAGAGTAACCAGGGCAAAGCACGCTCCTTCTATATAAAGTAGATAAAGATATTCCATGCCTCCATGTGCTGCACAGTTGTGAACATTAGTCGATACACAGTCGGAACATATTAGAATGGAGACATGTTTTAAACCTGTATGGCAACATGTTTTAAACCTGTATAGCAAGACCCAGTTCCTTCCTTGGGCAAGAACAGGAAGAGAGGCATAAAGTATGGATCGCATCATTTCTGACAAAAGAACAGATGGTTCTGACATAGCCGGCAAATTATTGAAGGAAGCAACTTCCTTCGATTCTTCAAGCTGCAATACAGGTGCAACTGATTCAGCGTTATTTACCGTCTCTCTGTCAATTTTAGGCTCTGGAATTTGTTTGAAGCCACCGATCCTAGCTGCTTTGTTAATGATTTTTCCAAGGGACTGCTTCCCTCTACTTAGGAGGCCTGTCCTTCCTTTGTTTGCCTTCCCCACTGGTGTTAAAGTTGGGTATCCCATTTCCCCGTTCTGCTCAGGAACTATCTCCATTAAATCGTTATTTGAGCTAGATGACGACAGAAATGAGATCAGGAATGCTCTGAAGGAAGATGTGTCAGGGCCATCAGGAATGTCAGAATTTTGCTCAGAATCTTTGTCATCCTCTGATTTTTCTTGCTCTTCGTCCGCCTCCTGCAACAACCAAATAAATTGAAATGTGAACTTTTTGGAACACGGACTACTGACTGAAATGATTAACAGTAGTTGGTACTACGGACTGGCATCAAACACGTGTAGTTAAAGTTTATTTTTTTTACAACAAACAAAAGAAACCACCCTTAAAATTTCACTGAACGCAAAAGGTTACAGCAGGAAAGACAACAAATCAGGCACTGGACTGGATAGCTTTCCAAAAAACACTGGAGTGGAGCTATTCCCTTCTTGAGACTAGGAGATGATGGCAAGAGAACAACTTTCAGGCACTATAGTAGAAACATAGAAGTGACTAAGTAAGCTAACATTACTATTGCAGCTACAACTTTCACATACTAAAAATGACAAGCTTTAAAGTGTCCACCAAGGCACTAGTCGAGTGGCAGACCGGCGCCTAGCGCCTAATTACTGCCTAGGCAGGCTAGGTGGCCACCTAGGTGGGAAAAATCGGCTAGGCAGGTAAGGCGGGAGGGTGGCGCCTAGGCAGCCGCCTTGGGGAACAATGTTTTCTGTAGTTGATACAGAACACAGCATAGAATTAGCATACCTGCCAAAGTCAGAAGTTTCCGGCACGAATGGAAGCATCGGAAATACAGGACCACATTGCTAAAAAATCAACCTAGCTCCATGTGTTCTCCAAACAATGTATGCGATCCAAACATTCAGGGTAGACACAACTGATCTCGGAACACAAAATTCCCCAACCTAACGAAGCGCACTATCTGCCAAGAAGCTCCCAACTACGGCCCAATTCATCCCGAAAGCCACGCACTCAGAAAACTAAACAATGGAAGTTCACAAGCATAACATTCAGCTACCTACAGTAACCCACCAACCAAAGCTGCTCCTATCCTAATTAGCAGCGCGCAACAGTATGTCCATACCACCCCAAAAAAAAAAGAATTGCGCACCAAACCCTAACAAGAGCACGTTCCAGCGGCGAAACCCCTCCAAATCACGCGAATATCTGTACCGAGAGCCTCCGAGTTGCCCGATCGCGAAAATTGAAGAACGCGAGCGACAACCAAACTCAAAACCGAACCGAATTGGCCACAGTCCAAAAGGACGGGAGAGGAGTAGAAGAGGGATCTCGAGTCTCACGGGGAGGGGGGAGGAGGGCTCGCGCTCGGAGATGGGGTTGAGGATGACGGTGGTGAGGTCGGACACGAAGTGCGCCGCCTTGCTGCCCATGGACGGCAAGTACCCCATCCTTGCCACGCCCCGCGCCTATTTATGGAGCGGCCTCGCGCGTGCGCGTGCGCCTGCGTCAGCGTCCTGCGCGGCCGCTAAATTTAGGGGGTCGCCGCGAGCTCGTCCGCCCCCGATGCTGCCGGAGCCGCTTGGATTGGGAATTTGTGCTGCTCGGGCAGTGAACGGGGATACGGCGAAGTGGATCTGGGGAGGGGACGACACGAGCCTTCACGGGACTTTTTTTTTTCTTCGTCTTAGAGCATGTACAATGCAAGATGCTTATATGATACTTAGAATGAGAATATAACCACATCATCAAACACCTATGCAAAAATTATTCCCTTTAATGCAAACATCTCTTCCATAGGTGCTTAGATGTTATATTTTCTATTAATAGAATCAGTTATATACATAAGCATCTACTAAGCACTGCTGCTTATTTAAGCATCGATGCTTCAAAATAAGCACCTTATCTATCATATGTGGTAAGAAAAAACGGTTTTTCATTGCTAAGCACCTCTCTAAGCGCCTGCATTGTACATGCTCTTATGCGTAAAGTTATGATTTTTAGGTTATTTATATAAAAAATATAAAATAATAGAAACTCACGTGTTATTTTAGTTATATATAAATTTGTTATAGTATATATTACAGTTATCTTATAGATTCTATCTTAAAAAGATATTTTATTTAAAAGCTAATTATTATAAAAAAAAATAGAAAAAAATAGCTTTTAGTATAAGAGAAAAAGGATCTTCATTTTTGGACTAATTGTTTTTTCCTCACTCCTGCCGTTCGTGGCGAGTCTGGATTGGAATTTTCTGTAGTTGTTTTTGTGGTGTTGTCTCTGACGTAAGTCAGGTGACGTTGGGTCACTGACGCGTGGGCCCCGGAATTTTCTGTAGTTGTTTTTGTGGTGTTGTCCTCGGCGGTTATAGGGCAGCGATGCCGTGGGTATCAAAGCGCCGCCCGGATTCTCTGACGTAAGTCAGGTGACGTTGGGTCACAGACGCGTGGGTCCCACGAGCCGTGGGCCCACACGTCAGTGACCCAACGTCACCTGACATTACGTCAGAGGATCTACGCCCATCAAAGCGCGGGCAGGGATTTTTTTCTTGGAATTGGCGCTATGTGCTTGCATAATAGTAAAATAACACTTGTCATAATGAATTTATAGAAGTAGCGTCACACAGTCACCATGTGAGACGGCCGGCAAACTGATACGTACCTACCACCATACGACTGCTATGCAAATTAGCCAAAACCTCACGGTGACCGTGCGGTGGAGTACTGTAGTGCCCAAAACCGCATGGTGACCGCGCAGTGAGCACTGTAGCAAATTTTTCAAAAAAATCTATTTAAGTATATTTTTTGTAAGAATTTTTAAATATAACAAATGAGCTCCAAAAGTTATATTTTTTGCGGAGCCTTCCGACACAGCGTAATTTTTCCATAATTTTATCCTTTCTGAATTTTTCTCAAAAATTTATTTAAGTATACTATTTATAGGAATTTTTTATTATAGAAATGAGGTCCAAATATTATGATTTTTTAAGGCTATTTACACAGTGTACTTGATTGTGTAATTTTCTTCAGAATTTTATATGTTCTAAAATTGTCTCGAAAATTAAGAAGGACTTGAAAATTAGGGTTTCGTGATCTCATGTGACTTAGAATGTAAGGAAATTTAGTACCACATAACTACTCTAAGTAAGAGACACCTATTAAGGGGTTAGGCCACCGTGGCCTCTCTCCTCCGCACATCTGTCGTTCTGTTGTTGTTGTCCCCTAGAAGAAACTTCTATCCTAGGAATTCCATCTAGTGCCCTTCGCATTCCATCCCAGTTCAGAGGGATTTTTCCTACAAAAAAATTTAGAGCTCATTTGCTATATTTAAAAAATTCTTACAAAAAGTATACTTAAATAATTTTTTATGAAAATTTGCTAAAATGCTCATCGTATGGTGACAGTGCGGTTTTGGACGCTATAGTGCTCCACCGTACAACCACCGTGCGGTTTTGCCTAATCCGCATGGTAGCTATGCAACAGTAGACATATGTTGGCTCATCGGTCGTCTCGCACGGTGACTGTGCAGCGGAGACGCTATTTCTATAAATTCACCATAATAAATATCATTTTTATTATTATGCGGACGAACATTGCTAATTTGGCCAAAAAAAAATCGTCACCGTGACTCGTCAAAAGGACTTGTGCGTACGTCCGGGACACCGTTAGAATCAAGGTATGTTCTTTACCTCACAAGCCGGCGGCTTTTGGCTTTTGCTACAGTACCTAACTTTCAAACGGAGTATTTTCTCAAGACGAGGTCTACAAGTTAAACGATCTACACTTCAAAAGTCCAATATCTGTACCAGCCAAAATCGCAAGTGAGTAGTTGTCTCTTCATAATCTGTACCGTAAACAGCTAAAATTCAAAAATTTCAATCAAAAACCATAAACCGCAGCCAAAAAGCACAGGCCCTCAGTCACGTACTCACGTGGATGCTATAGCACAACTTGGAAGTCGTCGATTCAACCTAAAGCCTTTTTGGCTCTCTGGTATCTACAAACTTTACTCGATCTTTGACGTCTATACGCATCAAATGCCAACCGTTTATTTTAGTCCAACTCTAACAAATTCTCATATTAATCGAACCATATATTAGCAAATGACGTAAGAAGCGGTGACGTATGTGCAAAGAGATCATATGGCAAATTGGGATTGAGATCCTGTGACTTCAAAGTCACGGTGCCTTTGTCACTGACAGGTGGGCCTGCGAGCGGAGGGACCCACCTGTCAGTGACAAAGGCACCGTGACTTTGAAGTCAGAGGAATCGCATCCGGCGAATTGAAGCGATCCGCGTGCATGCATAGTGGAAAGGTTCCAGTTCAATCTGAAGCAGGCATGTGATCGTTTTGGCTTTAGTTTTTAGTTTTCGGTTTATTTTTTATTATTCATAAATTTCATCTTTTTCTGAACTTTTTGTTGAGCTTTTTTGCCGGTTCTTTTTTCCCGTATTTATTTGTATTATACGTAATAGGCTAACATATTTTTTTTATATTTTTAATTACTTTAAATTTAATTATGCTAAATAAGCCTCTGTCAGCTACAGTGTTTTTTCAGCAAGCTACAGCGCTTTTCAGCCATAAACCACCAAAAAAACCCAAATACTATCTCAGCATTAGTTATATTTTTTCCTTTGGTCATGCCCAGGGGCGGATATACTAAGCTCCCACTCATTTCGGTTTGTGCTTCTGGTTTATTTTTCACTATTTAACAATTTCGTCTTTTTCTGATTTTTTGGTTTTTTGAGCTTTTTTTATCTGTTCTTGTTTTCTCGTATTCGTTTGTACTGTCCGTGACGGGCTAAACTGTTTTTCTATTTTTAATTTTTTTAAATTTATTTACGCCAAATGAGCCACCGTCAACTACAATATTTTTTTCAGCCAGCTACAGTGCTTTTCAACCATAAACCACTCAAAATAAGCCCTTTTGATCAGAGCCTTGACCGCGTGCGCGTCGAGCGTCCGGGATACATAGGCATTATTGGCCGAGTTGGCAATTAGCTGGGTGTGCTAGCAAGCCAAGCTACTAGAAGGTGTACCAAGGGCGGAGCCACACCCCGGACAGGGTAAACTTTAGCTCGGTAAGTGAAAAAATGTATAGTGTATAGTTCGGGTAAATTCAGTCTAGTCTGGGTAACAGTTTCATGGTCAAACCCAGATATTTTAGATCATTCTACCACTGAGTCTAAGGCATAACTAAATCCTGACTCCGTCACTGAGGTGCACAAAACATAAACACGTACTAGGATAGTAAAGACCATTGCAATAATAAGTGGTGCATTTGTTCATCTCTTAGTGTTTATGTACGTACTTAGTGCATCCTTCACATAACTAGGCAAAGCTCATATTATCATTTAAGATGTGACAAAGCTATCATCGCTAACCAATTGTCCATCACGTTACAGTATTACACCCAACCCTCGTAAGTCATAGGTGGTGATCGGTTCGGCTGAAAAGCTCATGACTTATGGCTGAAAACACTGTAGCTGGCTGAAAAAAGCACTGTAGCTGACAGAGCCTTATTTAGCATAATTAAATTTAAAAATATAAAAAATATGTTAGCCCATTACGTATAATACAAACAAATACGGGAAAAAAAAGAATTGGCAAAAAAGATCAACAAAAAGCCAAAAGTTCAGAAAAAGACGAAACTTATGAATAGTGAAAAATAAGCCAGAACCCGAAGCCGAGTTGATCAGAGCCATAGTCGTACTGCCGCCCCTCATCATCCAAGTAGTCACCACCAAAAGCACTATTGGCACACATGGCACACATGGTGTTGCTTCGACCGTCTTGATTACCACATAACCCACGGAAGCTAATACTATAACGGTTTTGCTATTGCTCAGTCACCTGAGAAAATATCGACATGCATTTACAGATCGATTCCAAGGAGTAATTTTAACCTCAGGTCAAGATATCTTGAGGTGTAAGTGGACGGCTTCAGGGAATTACACAGCTAGCTCGGCTTACTCTTACATGTTTGAAGACTCCATTCGATCTGTCAGTGTGAGTCTTGTTTGGAAAGCTTGGGCCCCAATGAAATGCATTTTTTCTGTTGGTTGGTTCTGCAAAACGAGTGCTTACAATCTGGTTGGTTCTGCAAAACGAGCAGTAAATTTGGCAAAGAAGAAGAAGAAGAAACTGGCCACACAATCTGGTGTACTCTCTGTGCCTTCTACAATAGGATTTTCAGAGGTACTAGCTGAGTGCCCGTGCGTTGCTACGGAATACAAAAACATATTACATGCTCTAAAACCCCTAAAACATTTTATATTTCAGCCTATTGTTTTTCCATTTCAGCTATCTTACCTTTTTCAAATTACACTTTGCCTCACTTTTGTTTTGTAAACCGTAGAAACACAAAAATAATTACAATGATGCTACTTGTTTCTACAAAGTTTTGCATCTAGAGGTGACAGCTACTTATGAGTTTATAGATCGCTCCTAGGCCCAGTCAGACTGGTTGTCAGTCTGTGACAACCCAAAAATTCCCAAATTTCCATGTCGGCAATCTCACCAAAGAAATCCAGCTCCTGCTTCCTGCTGTACCCACTTTCGACATCAACAATGTGGATAAAATAATCCAAATGACCACGGAGATCATGAACCGTCTATAAGAAACAAACAGCAGTAAGGTTATATGACTTATGAGGTCAGTGTTTAAAATTAAATGACTAAGCATTGCATTCTGCTTACTTTTCCTGAATTAGCATAAACCAGAAGTCCATCAGGATTGTCACCCACAATAGCAGCAAGTTTACCATCAGGGCTCAGTGATGTGTGCTGCACGAAATAAAACAAGGGGCAAAAAAAGATCAGCAAAACCATAGGCTTTTTCCCCATGGAAGACAGATTCTTTGACAAAGCATCAAGTATTAACTTGAATACCGAGATTTAGTTATGAAAAATCCAATATACAGTGCAACAAATAAAATATTAAATATAGACAATCAAAGAATGAGCTTAAGGCTTACATTCACAGCCCAAGCAAAACAGAAATGATTACCTTCGATCTGCGAATTGATATTATAAACGGATCTCTACTAATTGATATTATAAATAAGTCTAAAAGAAATTTAACATATTCCATTTTATTGCAATCTATAGTAAATTAACATGTTCCAAAAGAAATAAGATACTGGAATACATAACAACCGGTAAATTACCTTCCAATTTCAACAACGCACTTACAAAAACTACCAATATGTTATACTGAAATCCATTAGTTTCATACATGTTGACATAGCTCACCCAGAAAGTTTCATGCTCTATGCGGCATTTTCTTTTGCATGTTGGCCCTTTTCTAAGCATCATGCATACTGCTTCCAGCAATGTAGCATCTGATTTTTGTGTGCATCTTTTCAGATGTATGGTGTAAGCACATCAGAAGCAATGGAATTCTTGGAATACTTTTTGGCTATGAAACCAGACAGCGAGTAAGTCCCCTCATCTTCCATTAACAGACAACAGTCATGCTTTACCTATGACAGGTTTACAGAATTCGGTCGTTAAGGATGGCTACAAGAATGCAGCATCATATCATTTTTTTGTTTACGAGAAAACGTGTCTACTCGGTTCTATTATTCCATAGAATCATGGTAAATGACGTGAATTAACCTACTGGCAGTGGACATGTTAAAGCGCAAGATTTTTGGGCTCTTTTTGGCCTAAATTGCAGTCCTCTATGCAAGAAGGTACTGACATTCTTCTGTAAATGCTATCGATGTTGAGTGAAGCCATGCTCTTCGCTGAATTTCTACATTCTTTTCAGATATTCCACTACTTCGATTTTGAAAATAAGGAGTCCATTACATTCCGTCAGGTATTAACTTGAATGCGACCAATCTCATAGCTGGTGCCTTGCACTTGTGTTACCAACATACTAACGTGCTAGTAGTATGGTGTGTGCAGTTCTTGATTGGGTGCGCGCACCTCAGGAAGCAGCCGTTGTTTGAGGGTGCCTGCGAAACAGGCTTTGAGAAGTGCAGGGATCCGAAAACATCTGACATTTCCCTGGCGCAGCTGGCCGATGTCCTGCGGTCGAGCATGCTTCTGCTACCTGATGCCTCCGTCGCCCGCAGCAGGCCCGCCGCAGCGCGATCCACAGCCGCCACGAGCGCCCAGACGTGCCACCGCCGTGCCTCCTCCAGCCCCGCGCGCATCCACTCGGCTTGCACATCATTCATCAAAACCGCCACGAATCAAACACTACTCAACCAAACCAAGAACTCGATTCCAATCACCAAACAGGGGGTTCATGAACATCCCCATACATACCTCGAGTCGTACGAGCGCGTCGATCTCCACGCCCTGGTGGTAGAGCTGCAACAGGAGGCCCTGCGAGAGGCCAGCCGCATTGGCCATCCTCCCGCTGGTGGACGCCGCGCCAAAACCCACCGCCCTGCTCAGCACTTCTCCGACCGGCACAAGCCCCTGCGTCACCGGAGGCGTTAGAACCACGCGCTGCTGACCCTCCAAGTAACCCTCCGACGCCTCCGCCATGCGCGCCCGCTTCCTCCGCATGACACCGTAGTTACAGTTGTTGTTCTCGTTGCAGGTGAGGTCGCTACGCGGGACGTCGCTGAACAACGTGTTCCCGATCCCCGCCACCGCCGGCGCGCACCCGCCGTGCTCGTCCAAGAACAGAGGGGTGGAGCGGGCGAGGTGGAGCAGGCGGGGAAGAGGGGAAAGGCGGTGGGGGTGGGAAGGGAGACGATGAGAGATTGGGGAGATCCGGAGAAGACGGTGGGCGGAATCGGAAAGTAGCAGTTGCGGGAGGTGGGTACTGGGGAGAGAGGAAGAGGATGTAGAGAGGGGTGGGGGGAGAACTGACGAGACGGACGGTGAAGATGGTAGTTTTCAAATCGGTCGACTGAGATTCAATGGTGCCATCAATTCTAATTTTTAAGTAGTAAAGATATGCGATTGGCTCGGGTTGACAACAATGCCGTCCCCCAATGATTTCACTTCATTTGAGGAGTGATGGATCTACTCCAATTCTATTTTTAACACCTGAACGAAGGAGGCTTGGAATTCCATAGCTATTTTGTTTTGCTGGACAATTTGGAACGAAAGGAACTCACGTATCTTCAGAAGGCAAGGGCAGAGTTAAGAGAGATCGCTAGACCAACTCAAAAACGACGCCCATCAATGGGTAGAGGAAGGTGCCAAATAGTTCGGGTCTTTGCTGCCCGATGCAGGAGTGTTCATTGTTCAGGAGTAATCTGCTTTTATTTTCTCTCTATTTCTATCTGTGGCCTTTTCCGGCCCTGAAGGGAGGGCCATTATAGCGTAGTGTAGTGTAGTAATTTTCGTTCTTTCTTAGCTCTTTTTGGCTCTTCTATAAATTTTGTTTTCTATCAATATGATTAGACACACTGATGGCCTTTTCGTAAGAAAAAAAAGATCGATTCTAAATCATCTCGCTATATATTATCCATATGTACTCCAACATAGTCTCACTCCCACATGACCATCATGTCGCCACCTGTTTGCTTCCACTTGATCAGCACACAGACTAGCACTATAGTAGACTTGTATACCTGGTTTTCGGTATCCATATATGTCAACACTTAGTCAGCACACTTCGTTATAGCTTAAAAGGTGTACATCTGCATTTGATGTACAAATTTGTCAGGATATGGTATAGTTGCAGGACACATATTATTATTGCAGTGTTGAGTGATTTGCAATTTTCTAACATTTGGTGTGCAACTTTATGAAGTCTTGCGTAAGTCAAAACATATCTGGTTGTTTATTTGCTTTTGCGCTTTCACAAATGAAGGGTTACTGACAATTGAGATTTTTTTTATTCTCTTCCACGGTATGCAAGATGACTGGTTCTTCTCACCTGCAGATCAATATTGTATTGCTCATTTAAGAGTTGGGCAATTTTTCATTGTTGGTCTTAATGTACATGAAAGTTACCGCTTTTATGTATGTACGATGATTTGCATTTCTTGCAGTTTGTAATATGATAGTTAACCATAAAATGAATGTATGCATAGGGACATGTAGATAACCTATGTAAATGACATGAGAGAATAAAAGTTGCACATCTAGAGCCTTTTGTTCTTCCTAGACTAATATTTGTTTTTTTTTCATGTTTTGATTTTACGTTATGTTATGTTACTGAAGTTACATTATGTTTACTCCATGTTATTCAAAATAAACTCGGCCATGTCATTATGTGCTCACGCATTCCAAGTTCAGAAGATGGCATCCATGTGTGTTACAATTTTTAGTCCTTGCATCATATAGTATAAGATTGTAACTTCAAATTTGCATCTGTAAGGAAGTCAAAGTCGAAGCCAGATAAAGATCTTGCTATATGAGTTTGCTACAATCTCTTGGACTATGTGGACGAACGTAATGATATGGTGTTTGAGCATGAGCCTCTTGATCCATTAGGATTTATTACAAAGTTGTATTCTTGCAGTACTAGAGGAGGTGCTACCACAAAAGGCGGCTTTGGCCGTTGACTTACTCATTGGCACAATCAAGGAGAACATGCCCTAGATGAATGGATGATAGTTTCTTGCTTTGAGGTACAAGTTAGTCCTCAAAGCAATAACAATTAGGCAAAAAGATAACGATGAACAATAACTATCGCATCCATCCATACATCCAACAACTTGGGGCCATGAGATAGACCTAGTTTGGAAACCAAGTCAACTGGTCAAGTTGCAAGAGAAAACTTACTAGCTGCTCGGATCAGAGTTGGTGGTGAGCCCGCATGGGAGGGAGTAATGAAGCCGCTTGAGTTTGCAGTCGGTTGAAGACAGACAGAATATCTTGCCTTTTGGGGGGAGGGCGAGGCAAAGCCAACGCGGTGGGGGGAGGCAGCAGGAGATTGGATGGCGCGAAGGGGGGAAGCAGCAGGGGATTCAACGACACAGAGGGGGATGTAGCGGGAGATTTGGCAGCGCGAAGGGGGGAGGCAGTGGGGAATTCAATGGTGCAAGAGGTGCTGTAATGGCGCGGGATTGGGCTGCGTGGAAGGGGAGGAGGTGGTGGGGTATTTGGCAGCCCAGAGGGGGGGAGGAGGCAACGAGGGATTCAGTGGCGCGAAGGGTGGAAGCAGCACATGGGCATGGGGTCGACTGCACACGAGCACGGAAGAGGCACTAGGATGCTAGGTTAGGGAATGGCTAGACAAGAGATGCGGTCGAAGCCATGGGTGGGTTGAATGCGAGATGCGGTCAAAGCGGCTTCCAGAAGCCAGGTGATTCGATTTCCAGCTTTTGGAAACCAAAAGTTGAAGCTGTTTCATATGGTGCCTTAGCTATGTTGCTAGAGTACCCCATAATCAAACTAGCTCAACGTGTTCAAATTTGTAATTTGTGAGCTTGTTTCCGAACTCAACCCAATCGCATAACGGGTTGAAGTTTCATACCGGTGGACCAAGCAGGAAAACAACTTATCCCATACGAAAACATTTCAGCAAAATACATAGACGGAAACGTCCCACCACAACAGTCAGTTGATGATCAAACAACCAAAAAAGTGCATGAGTAGCCACCAAGAATGAAGAGCAGGTCATCCGTTGGTCCCAAATGCCAACCTCTCCATCGGTTCAGGTCCTTCCATGCCACGAGACTGTTGATGCATGTGGCGTTGCCGAGACACACCTTCCCTCAAACCTCTCCTCACCGCACAAAACCCCTCACCTCACCACGCCCGCTCCCCGCTCACCACGCCTTGTCCGCTCGGCCTACAGGGGCAAATCCCACATGTAAGCATTGGGGTCATGTGACCCCAATGATTTTCTACTAAATCTAATACAAAATCTTTTTGAAGATAACAAATAACATTTATAAACAAATAATAACACCACTATATTTAGAAAGTGACCTAACTATTTTTTTCCTTGGATCCGCCCCGTGGGTGCGCTACACATCCCCCGTCCCATTCCCAAATCCCACCGAGGCATAGATCGATCGATCGCGAGAGAGTGAGACCACCGAACCGAACCAACCAATGGCGACGCTCACCGTCCCCACCGCCGTCCCGCCCGTCGCCGAGGACTGCGAGCAACTCCGCAAGGCCTTCCAAGGTCCCGCTCCCGCCATCTCCACGCCCGTGGCATTTCGCTGCGCGCCCGGACAGCTGACGCGATCGATATACTTCTGTTTGCAGGGTGGGGCACGAACGAGAAGATGATCATCTCCATCCTGGCCCACCGCGACGCCGCGCAGCGGCGCGCGATCCGCCGCGCATACGCCGAGGCGTACGGCGAGGAGCTGCTCCGCGCCCTCAACGACGAGATCCACGGCAAATTCGAGGTGACTGATCGAGAAGCACGCGCCAATCGAGCGCTAACGACCGCCCCCTTGCTGTATCTCTGCCTGACTCGGTTTGTGTGGCGATTGGCCTCTGCCAGAGGGCAGTGATCCTGTGGACGCTGGACCCGGCGGAGCGGGACGCGATGCTGGCGAACGAGGAGGCGAGGAAGTGGCACCCCGGGAGCCGCGCGCTGGTCGAGATCGCGTGCGCGCGCACGCCCGCGCAGCTCTTCGCGGCGAGGCAGGCGTACCACGAGCGCTTCAAGAGATCGCTCGAGGAGGACGTCGCGGCGCACGTCACCGGCGACTTCCGCAAGGTGACGGTTCTGGATCTTATCACGTCGTGATGTGTGTTTTCATTACCTCGAGGTCTCGTCTGCCCTCGCCAATGTGATCTTGATCTGTTAAATGCAAGCATGCTTTTTTATCCTTGAAATTTGATAGATCGCTATCTCTGGTCAAAATTACAAAAACATTACATTATGCTCAATGCCATGCTTCCTAGGCCTCGATCGGTTAATGTGTGAATTTTAATTTATCATATTACATAATTTGACGATGGTATGTTAATTCTATAGAGGTAATTTTTTATTTTGGTGGGTAATTTTTTTGTGCTCTTATCATGATTAGTATAGTGCATTACGAAGATGACTTGTTAAAGATCTAATCATCCTGCTAATTTAACTAGTCTAATGCAAACTTGCCTTTTCACTTTATCTGGACATTGATAAGGTAGTTCGAGATGCACGAATCAATGCGATATTGGATTATCCCATCTGAGAAGTTTGTGCAGTTGCTACTTGTCAAGTGTTAAATGTGATCACCACTTTATATTTAGGTTGATTGGACCATTTTATGGTTGTAAACATGTAACTCTTCAATTAAGCTTAGTATAGCGATAGGCATATTGTTTTTAGAATATCTACTGATTCAAATCTAAAAATTTACTTAAAAGTTATGAAATACTAGACTGCATATGCTAATACTAGAAAAAAACCTACAATTCCCGATTCAATTTTTTTTGTTTCTTCATCCCAGCTTTTGGTGCCTCTTGTAAGTGCAGTTGCTACTTGTCAAGTGTTAAATGTGATCACCACTTTATATTTAGGTTGATTGGACCATTTTATGGTTGTAAACATGCAACTCTTCAATTAAGCTTAGTATAGCGATAGGCATATTGTTTTTAGAATATCTACTGATTCAAATCTAAAAATTTACTTAAAAGTTATGAAATACTAAACTGCATATGCTAATACTGAAAAAAAAACACCTACAATTCCCGATTCAATTTTTTTTTGTTTCTTCATCCCAGCTTTTGGTGCCTCTTGTAAGTGCAGTTGCTACTTGTCAAGTGTTAAATGTGATCACCACTTTATATTTAGGTTGATCGGACCATTTTATGGTTGTAAACATGTAACTCTTCAATTAAGCTTAGTATAGCAATAGGCATATTGTTTTTAGAATATCTACTGATTCAAATCTAAAAATTTACTTAAAAGTTATGAAATACTAAACTGCATATGCTAATACTGAGAAAAAAACACCTACAATTCCCGATTCAATTTTTTTTGTTTCTTCATCCCAGCTTTTGGTGCCTCTTGTAAGTGCATACCGCTATGATGGCCCAGAGGTGAACACGTCGTTGGCACATTCTGAAGCTAAAATACTTCATGGGAAGATCCATGAGAAGGCTTACAGTGATGATGAGATCGTCAGGATCCTCACCACAAGGAGCAAAGCTCAGTTGCTTGCAACATTCAATAACTACAATGATCAGTTCAGTCATCCAATCACTAAGGTGAATAATAACTACTGACCGCCGGCTACTTACAGTTCCTTTTTCCATTCAAATTATGAAGGAAAACACACGGCCAACTACTATACTGCTGTCTGTATTCTGCCTTTGAGTTGAACCATATAATACTAATGATGAATTTGGTCAGGCAATCAACAAGGTGAATGATTTTTTATTCAATATACATTGCCACTGTTATTGCTTGCCCTACATATTTTTTGTCAGAATTCAAGTGCTTATACATTGCTAGAAGAGTAATTGTTTACGTTGTGGTGTGAAATTGTTTCGTCGTTCGTAATGCTGTTTGCTGTGCTGAGCACTGCTTTTCTGAATGTTTTGATCCAATGAAACCCTGCTTGCTAACAAACCCAGCACAATAACAGGATATGAAAGCTGATCCCAAAGATGAGTTCCTTGCGACACTGCGGGCAATCATTCGGTGCTTCACTTGCCCTGACAGATACTTCGAGAAAGTCATTCGATTGGCTCTTGCAGGAGTGGGCACAGACGAAAACTCCCTTACAAGGGTCATAACCACTCGCGCCGAGGTGGACCTGAAGCTGATAAAGGAGGCCTACCAGAAGAGAAACAGTGTCCCGTTGGAGCGAGCTGTTGCTAAAGATACAACTAGAGACTATGAGGATATACTCCTTGCCCTTCTGGGGGCAGAGTGAGGCGTATATCTGCTCCATCTCGTCTCTGATCCTTCTTGTTTGATGGAAAAATAAATCTGCATAGAACTGCGAAATGTTTGCTGTTTCTGAATGATAATAAGTAAGCTAGAGTGCATAGCTGTGCTCATCTAATAAAATCTTTCTTGCGTATTGGTTTGTCATTTGAGCTGCAGAAAATTCTATTGGTTTACTATGATAGTTCCTTCCGGTGTACTATTGGGGACATTCAAACTGGGTGCTTCTGTAAGAGCTAATTCGTCGATGAATGCCCACATCTGGTAGTCTTTCTACCTGTATAATACAAACGTTGCATATATACAAACTACAAAGGTTGGACCGTTGGAGCAAGTAATATGCACGGTACAAGTTGTGTAGCAAAACTTGTGCTAATTAACGGGCGCCCGCTGAAGCCGTTCGATTGGCCATCCACGCGTGCTAAGTTGTGGGATTAACCTTATGCTGCACGCCTGTCCGCTAGGAAAAAAAAAACATAATTCACGGCACATGGTCTTCTTCCCATTCGCACGCCGCGCCGTCTTCTTTCCAGTAACACGGCACACCCCGCCACGGGTAGGCAAATCCTAAGGGCATCTCCAATGGTTATAGCTAGCAACTAACTATAAGACTTCTACATCATCTATATAGTACACACTAAAGTTAGCATTCTAAAGAACTATCTATAAGGATAGCTATTTGATGCTTACATGCACACACAGAATTTATGGAGGCTGCCTCGTTTGGCGCTATAGACTATCTCTAGAGCTGTAGAGAGCTGCGTTCTCTTTCTTCATTTAATATCTTCCACGTAGGACAGTTGATGACATGGACTCTCTTGTAGATAGCTGCTATAGACCCATTGGAGATGCTCTAAGCGCTCCCCCCACTCTCTCTGCCCCATCCCTGAGCCGCGCGCCGCCATCGTCTCACCACACTGAAAACACATGCATCCTACACCTTGCTCGCTCCTTGACCGATGGTGATCAATCTGAACTTTACCTATTTAGGTCCTGCTCTAAATAGTTTTGATTTCTAAAACCAGAAATCACTTAGAACATGTCGGTTTCCTAATGCTTTGCTCTAAACGGTTTTAACTTCTAGCTTACTTAAGTCAGAAGACACTTGAAACGTGTTGGTATCTAATTTTGGCCTTTTTTTTTGCTTTTTTTCTTTGCATTGTCCGTGGAGTCCATGATATAATGGTGTTTCAATTTTTCTTACTTTTCTTCATTTTTCTTTAATTGAATGGCCCAAGAAAGCTAACAGCTGGTACAATGCAATTCCAGCCAAAAGTCAATAGCCGCAGTTGGAAGCCATAAGCTTAAGCTCTTTGCAACGGCCCCTTTATTTTGGCTTTTTTGTGTTTTCTTTTTTTATTCCTTTGTATTGTTCGTAACAATATAACTGGTTTCCCCCTTTTTTCCTTATTTTTAATTATTTTCTCATTTTTTGACTTTGAAAAAGCTAACAGTCGTTATAGTGCATTTACAGCCAAAAGCCAACAGTTAAAGTCAGAAGTCAGGGCTTTTAAGCCGATTGAAGCGGCCCCTTAAGAGCCAATTTTTCCAACCTAGACACTATGTAGGCATGACTTAGGCTATTCTTTTTTTGTGATTTTTTTTGCTTTGGTTTCTCCGGAAGTTGAAATAAATAGGGCGGTTTCTCCAAACGGCTCCTCGAGTTCAAAATCGTGTGTGCTGTCCACGTCAGTGTTTGCACCATCCACCGTTATCTCGAAAAGCGCAAAACAAAAGCCACCAACTATAGCCAAAAGTCATCAATCACAGCCTAAAAGGACATAGCCCTTATCTCCGAACTTCATTTCTTAGTCATTTTTTTAACCTAGGCAACTTGTAGGCATAACTTGTCATGCACCAGATTGATCAATAGTTAAATACATACATTTGACAACTTTAGTGGCTTCTATTTAAAAAAAAACACCTTTGGTGCCTTGCCGATGCATGGGTGGAGCCAAGGGGTGCCTGGTATGCATGGACACTCTCAAAAATTTTATAAATTATGTTTATAACCTTTCTTGCTACATGTTCTAATTAAAGTTGAACTTCGTTGCAATTTAATAATGTTCGAGGGAATTAAATGCAAATTATATTCCATACACTCTTTCAGATTTTGTACAACCCGTCACCTATTTTTTCTCAATCTATGTGTTATCATGTGATACGCACACATACGCGAGAATGCCCTCTTAGCAGAAGCCTAAAAAGACGCATGCTAGGATAAATTTGCAACTTCACAAGATTCCTACTGAAATGCCATTATTTGAACCCTAATAGATTTGAGTCGTACGTCCACGACTCTACCACACCACCAAGATGTGATTCCTATACTTTATTTTATTTATCTATTAGAAACATTTTTAGTTTCTAACTCAAAAATCAAGTGTCCAATTTTCTATTTGTTTTAGCCATCACGACCATTATTCTGAGTGCAATGATTCAAAATTAATATAGAGTGTCTTATACGAGACATTTTACTTACAAGTTTGGAAATCACATGTGATGTTAATAGGCCACATCAATATTATGTACTAAGGATAAATATACTAAAAACCTACTTGCTTTTCAAGTGGTAGAGTATACGAAATGCCATGTTGGTTATGTAGTACTTAAAAAATCTATGTAATTTATTTGTTAATGTTAGTACTTGTTATCATTATGACGCTAGAAAATTAAATTGTTCACAACTAAATATATAAAGTAGCCAATTAATTGGGATGAAAACCTAACAAATTGGGATGAATACAAAGTCACAATGCATGGTTTACCTGGAGATGATATTTTATTACTCCCCCATTCTTTTTTAAGTAATATTTTTTATTTTTTAGGTCTACAAGACATACTTTTGATTATTACTATTTGTAACTTTATCTTATTATATACTAATAAAATTATAATATCATAAAAGTGTTTTTAATGATAAATCTAGATAGTTTTAAATATATTAGCAATCGAACTTTAGAAAAGTTTGATAGCATATATTATAGGATGTTGGTTAAAAAATTTGTATGGGTGATATGATGAGTCGACGGCTGCAAGCACGCACGACAGGAGGTGCTCAATGCCTATAGTGAGGGTGTGCATATAAGGAAATGTGGCACGGTGGTTGGGAAACATCTAAGGAGATTTTTCTTGCCCGCCGCTACTCGCCGACGGCTGTTAGCACTGGAGTCGACCACGGAGGCGTCGCCTCCCAGGAATGTACCTCCCCCGCGCCAAAAGCTCGCATGCCGTTGCCTGATTTGTCTCCTCCGCCGCCGGCTAGTCGCTTGGGGTTCCAATTGGAAGAGATCCTAACTGCCACCTCCAAAACAATGGTCTAGATTGCACCTAGAGGTGGCCAATGGGCCAAGCCTTAGTGTGTTGGCACGTGGCTTGTCATTGTAGGCCTGGCCCAGGCACGGCATGCCTCGTCTAGTTTGTAGGCCACGCCAACATGACCTGGTGGACCGTGTCGTGCCTAGGCCCGGGGGGTGGCACGGCACGGCCCAGCCCAGTGAAAATAGCCGTTATTTGACCTTGGGGTGTAAAAAATTCAAAAAAATATTGATTTTTTCTATAAATAGGGGGCATCTAGCCTCTATTCTCCAAGGATTTATAAATGTATTACAACTTTTAAGTGATACTACCGGTTTAGATTATTGTACATTCTATACAGTAGTCAAGGATAAATTATATGAGGTATACGAGAAATACGAAAATAAGTTTAGGTCCGTGTGTTTGGAAAGACCCTCGGTAGCCCTTAGCACCTTTATGGGGACTATGCAATAGGGCAAGATTTTTTTATTCTTCCTCTAGAGATTCTCATGCAGGTACACATCAGTTAGGAGGAGAAAGGCGGCAAAACACCAGGGACCTATCAAGCTATCTCAACAATGATAGCGTCAACTTTGAGTAAGAGTTGAACATTCTCTTGTGGTGGCAAACCCAGAAAGTAACATATCCAATGCTATTCATATTAGCACAGGCTATGTTGACTGCTCCTATCTCTATGGTCTTCTCAGAGTCAGCCTTTAATCTATTTGAAAGAATAATCGAGGAGCGATGAACAAGTCTCTCGAATGAGATGGTCAAAATTCTTCTGACAGTCAAAGACTGGGAACAAATTGAATAAAGACTCCAATATACTGCAGAGAATATAGATTTAGAAGAATCTTTTGAGATTTTGTATCTAGATAGCAATGAATAGGATTTTCAATATTTTTCTTCAGATGTAGTCGCCAATGAGCTTTATAGGCTGTGTTTTTTTCTTTACCAAGATTTTCAAGTTGAGTTTTTATTTGGTAAAGTTTTTAACAAGACAGCCATCCCATGTAATTTAACAAGTTAATGCAGCTTATTATGTTATTAAAAATAATTATCTTGATGATTAAAATGTTTATAATTTTTTATAATTTATACAATTTTTTCTTAATTTTTTTATAATTTTTTAATTTTTTTCTTGGTTTAACAGGCTAACTGTGTCGACACGGCCTGTTAAGTACTAATCGTACCAATGTCAGTATGGCACAGTCGTTGGCTGTGTCTAAGCTCACATCTAGACCCGTAGACCGATTTGATATGATCTTTTTTTTACGGTGCCTAAGGCCCTGTTTGTTTCCACTTAAGATTATTATAATCTAGCTTATAAATCATAAGTGGAAACAAACAGTCTAGATTATAAGATAACTTATTATAATCTAATAGCCCAGATTATTGTAATCTAATAAGCTCAAAAAAGGAGCTTATTTCAGCTTATAGATCCACCTTTTATCTTAATAACCATAAAACTTCAGGAATATTACCTACCTTTGCCATTCATCCAACCCCCAACTTCCGTGCCTCTCTCTTCCAGGACATTGTAGTCTTTAAACATTCGAATACAATAATACATAACTCTGATAATCCAGGCTGCCAAACACCTGACAGCTTATTTCTCACCAGCTTATTATAAGCTAGCTTATATAATCCCCACCTATAAGCTAGATTATAATAATATTTGTAATCTAATTGGACATCTAATTGCACCACGCCTACTCCTTTCCTACCCTTCGACACACTCCTCAACGCGCAGTGCTCCTACCATTCCAGTCGCTCGACCGGAACAACCAAACCACCTCACGATGCCTCGACGGTGGTGCCGGCGCGGCGACCTCGCCTGTGCGATGGTGACGGCGATTGCAGCCACGGGAAAGGCCGCCGCCGCCGGAGACAGCGACGCGGAGTTTGACTACCGGAAGCTGTCGGGGATAATAATCCCGGGATTTGCGTCGACGCAGTTGCGCGCGTGGTCGGTGATGGATTGCCCCTACTCGCCGTTCGACTTCAACCCCCTGGACTCCGTCTGGCTCGACACCGCCAAGGTCGAAATCCACGTGCTCCTCTCGTAATTTCCGATTACCATGCTAGTGCTAGTTATTTCTGTTGTTTGGGGACTATTATTGTGCGTCTTTGTTCTCCTAATTGTTTTTTGTTTGTTTGTTCGCGTCATGTCGATAGACTAGGAAGAATTTGTGTGATTTGCGCACTTGCTTGTTTTGTGTGACCGTCTAGGTATACATTCGGAAATGGGAAAGTTGATCATATACCCTCCCTTCATTTTGGGAATTCAGGATTTACCCTCCCACCTCAATGACATGTGGGGTCATCATAAGTCGCTGACACGTGGGGCAGGAGGGTAAATCCTGAATTTCCATCTAAGGAGAGGGTATATGATGAATAAATCCTTCGGAAATTGGAACAGTTTTTGTTGGGCTAAATTGGTTGGCTCGGAACACGAACATCCTTTCCAAAACTTGAAATTTGGGTTTGTTAGTGATGTAGGTGGCTAATTTGATCTGTTCCATTGATTTTTGTGTGGCATCTATCGTGCTCAGGATAAATCTACGGCTAATTTTGTAACACCTTAGGTATGTTCAACATTTACCAACTCACCTCCTGCTTGGGTTTCCATCCTCCCAAAACTGAAAAGGCTTAACGCGAGTTGGTGTGGTCAGTTTACTAATCATAATGTACCACTCTAATGCCACCATAAACAGCCATATGTGACTAATTTCATCGCACTACAAGTCCTTGTTTGGCCAAACTAGGCCAGGGTATTACAATGATGTCCACCGTGTGTAAAAGAACAAGTAGTGTGCTGTGTAGAGGCTACATTTGCTCCACATAGATGATTAGGTACTTGACACTTGACAGGTTTCTCCCAAATTGATATTTTATCAATTTAAGATTTCTAATTGGGTCTGTTCAATATGGTGCAGCTTTTTTCTGCTGTAAATTGCTGGCTTAAATGCATGCTGCTTGACCCTTATAATCAGACAGACCATCCGGAATGCAAATCAAGGCCCGATAGTGGTCTTTCGGCAATTACAGAGTTGGACCCTGGTTATATAACAGGTAGACTATATACCTTATTTATTTTTTTATTATTGGTTTTTGTAATTCTATGCATGAATATATGGTACAAATCATCTGTAACGTGGCTACTCCTTTGGTGAGTGAAATGAAGCTTATCTTTGACATCTCGTGTTTTTTTACAAACTTTGAGCCCAAGCAACCAAAATCATGAACAGCAAATATGGCATCCAATGATCAGAGGTGGTATGGCACACCAAAGTACTGGAATGGCCAGTTGTAGTCATTATCACTAGTCAGTAGTCACTAGTCAGGAACAGATCATGTTCTTAGTTCTGGTGTAAGCTGTTAAAGAGAGGCAAACTCAATTCTATTCCCTTAAGCATATGAGATACATGGATATATATATACAACTCAACCCTAAGTCTATTGGGCCTAATGGGCCAATATACACACACTTCATACACTACTTAACATAAGCTAAGCAGTGAATAATAAAATATGAAATTCTTTTGCCTCCTTGGTGCATAATACTTATCTTAGTGCAAAGGAGAAAGTATGATCATCCATTGATGTAATTGTTCTTGTTCAATCAATTGCAGATGAGATGATACAAACTGTTAGAGTAATCTTCCTGGTCTGATAGTTTATGAGAATGAGGTGTTCTCAAGCCTTTGTACATTTATTTCTTTCTTTGAAAAGAATCTATGTACATTTGTTTCCCAAATAGCAACTGCCTCTATTCACATCTCCATTGGCATTGCATGGTAATGTTTCCAAGTTGGCAACTGCCTATGTTTACATCACTCATGTAAGTACATTGTGAAACCATCCATCTCGTTCCTTCATGGGGAAAAAAAAGAAAATGAGAAACAAAAAAAGATGATCTTATACCAATGTGGTTTTATTGGCAAGGTTTCAGGTCCTCTTTCTTCAGTATGGAAAGAATGGGTCAAATGGTGTGTAGAGTTTGGTATTGAAGCTAATGCTATCATTGCTGTTCCGTATGATTGGAGGCTACCCTCATCGATGCTTGAGGAGAGGGATCTGTACTTTCATAAATTAAAGTTTGTAATACTTGACTCATCTTGTCATGTAGCAACCAATTCTCTCGGTCTCACTTGGGTTTCTAGATTTTTTGGTGTTTTAAAAGTACATGGCTAAGTGACAGTCAATTATACTGCAAATGACCATTGTATCTTCTATATGAGCACGCCCCAGCTCACCAGCATTGGTGTGAACACTTCTAAACTATATGTATCATAGGATGCTCACTTTGTTGACCTTATCATGCCCATAAGCAGTGAGCCTACTTCTAACTTAGCTTTTAGTGGTAACCAGTAAGAATAATGCAATGCTGATTGTCTTTGGAAGCTGCAATTTCTAAGTGATAAGCTTTCATAATTCATATGCCAGTTTTCACTTTATCATATCCTCCTTACGTGTTAAAGAATGATTGTAATTTTATGTAAGCACATATGATTTTTCTGGTACAATGAGAAAAGAATCCATGTCTGAGCATAGCTGTCCAATAGAAGGGGTTATATGTGGAGAGAGCTTGGTGTTTGATGCTCATAAGTCCTTTTTTGATGCAGGTTAACTTTCGAAATTGCATTGAAACTTCGAGGAGGGCCATCATTGGTTTTTCCTCATTCCATGGGAAACAATGTTTTTCGCTACTTTTTGGAATGGTTGAAACTAGAAATTGCTCCCAAGCACTACATCCAATGGCTTGACGAACATATACATGCATACTTCATAGTTGGTATATCAACCAGAAGAAATCTTAATCCATTACCATCATTGTTTCTTTTCCTCATGCTTTCCGTTTTCCCTTTCTTTCAGGCGCTCCTCTTCTTGGATCTACTGAAGCAGTTAGAGGTGCCCTCTCTGGGACAACGTTCGGTCTACCCGTCAGTGAGGCAAGTCTTTCTCTATATATTTTATCTTATTTCAATAATGTGCCCTCATTCAATCACAGGTGGCTGCTATTATAGTTTTCGGGGTTTCTAGTCCATCCATTGATTTTTATAAGGCGCCCATGCATTTCAAGATTCAACTTTGTTATTTTGACCAACAATTAGTCCAAGAATAAATAGATGTAGTGACACAAAAAATGGTGCGATTAGATTCTTATTTGAAAGTACTTTCATATGACCATGAATTTGTAGTTATTAATGATATATCGTAAGATAAATTAATGGTTAAATTTTAATTTTGGAGATCATGCCAAAACAAACCGTGCCTTATATAAAATGATACCAACAGAGGGAGTGTTTTCGGCAACATGGTTATGTTGAAATTAAGGTTTTGCGGTTGAAACGTTTGTTTTCCAAATTCCAATACTGAATATATTTATTTCCTTGTTCTTCTGCTCTATCTTACAGCCTAGGGAAAAAACCGGTGGTGGCCAGTAACCGCCGGTTACCAGAAAAACCGGTGGGAACCGGGAGAAAAAAACAGCCTGATTTTTTTCAAATTGAAATTTAAATTTATGATTGCATAATGCACTTTCTAGGTTGGTTTATACCTTTTTTTTGTGTTAGATTACGTATTGTATGAGCTGAATATGCTTTTAGTATGCTAATTGATAACTATGAGTATATTACACAACCTTCGCGTTTCTTGATAGTGTGTTGGTATGAATTGCTACTTCATTACTGTTTTTAGTATGCTACTAGACATCAAGCTTATGTATTAGGTTTGTCACTTCATTAAACACTTTGTAATTAATATTTGCATTATTTCAATCGCTAACTACCCATAACCGGTTTTGTTTGGTTTCCCCGATTTCGGTATGTATACATTAGTTATCATGTATACATTAGTTGCTATATAGTGTTTCCCATTCTAATTAGTAGTAGGATACATATGACATTTGGTTTGTACAAGTTCTATATAAGAGAACACATGCTGTAACTTTTGGGTGGCAAGCAATAGAAAAACATCTTCTCCTGGTGTCTCAGAACTTCTGTGCTGGCTGAACAGAGCATTCCGCGTGCGCAAGAAGGCGAGTACGATCTTACCCGCTACCCATTACGTTCTAATCCCGATTCTCGACTACAGCTTCATCCGCCACTTTCAATCCACCGGAAGCGACCTAAAAAAATTAGCCCATATCACTACTGTCAAGGCAGGTATCGCAGATCTTGATTTGAAAAGTCTTGGTGCCATTTCAGTCAAGTACCCATTGTCTTTGTTTGTGCATGGCTTCTGCTTTGAACGGATTTCCCTAGAAGAGTTTTGTTTCACTGCAACTTGTTTCATCCGAGTGTCCAAATGGGTTCTTCTATGGATTTAGTAGTCTTAATAATAAAATTGAACATTTGGTGAGATCATTCCTACTTATTTGTGAGGCATTGGATATATTTTTAGTTCACTTTATTTTTGACATTGAAGTTTCCATACTTATACTTGTCATGAAATGTTCAGCAGAATTAGAGATAAAACAGGCATGCAATGGTTCATCATATAAAGAGACTGCTGTAGTTTTCAGACAGGTTCCTAACAAATTTTCCTAGTTTAGTGTCAGTTATTCACTGCTAGCAGCTTTCCGTGCTTTTATTTTTGGAAAACACTGTCAAGTCATGACTTTTTTAACTCTTACAACATTTCAAGGCTTTAATTTTGATCTTCAGAAATATTTATATGGAGGCTCTTTGTAATTTTATTTATCCTTACCAGATCAGGAAATTCTGTTTCTGGAAAGCATAACAATTCCAGCGGAGATGGAGTGGTATGTATTACCAAATGACTTTCTTGTTTTAATTCAACCTCTTTGGTTGAACAAATAAAATTGCTTTATGTAAGCAATTGAGTAGCTGTTTCATGGCAGGTATCCTACAACTCTCTCTCATGGTGCAAGAATTGGCTTGGGCCAAAAGTGAACATAACAAGGGCTCCACAGGTATTAAACGTTCTGCCTAGTGGTGTTATTCTCAGCGTGGCGAACTTGAGGCCTGGCTGTTAATATCCTTGTTTTGGCTAATCAAACTGTTGTAGACTATGCTCTTGTAGTGTATCACAATGTTAATGTGCCCATCCTAGTAAGCCCTCCCTATTCCTTTTTCAGGCAGAACATGATGGATCTGAATTACAGACAAGCATGAATGTTGAGCACTATCATGGTCAGGATCTATTTCCAAACATGACGAGGGCTCCTCATGTGAAGTACATAACCTACTACGAAGATGCTGAAAGTATTCCTAGATGGAGAACAGCAGTCTGGGAGCTTGACAAAGGTGCAATCTGGAGTTTCTTTCCTAATTTATTTTATAATTTGGTTTTCCTTGTACCGGCTATTATGAATTGCTTTTCTACGAGAGATCCCCTTAGAAGTTTTATGCTTTTAGGCTCTAGCATATAAATGTGAGTGTGGTGTTATCATATTCTCCATAACTTGCATCTGATCTAAAAAAAAGTGCATTTGTTATGAAACACTAATACAGAAGTGCTACTCTTTTTTAGATAACAACAGTGTTTCTTATTTGAACAGCAAATCCAGGAATATTGTTAGGATGCCAGTACTAATGCGGGAGTTGTGGCTTGAAATGTGGCGTGACATGCACCCTGATTCAAACGCAAAATTTGTGACGAAAGGTTTGCTTTAATTTCATCTCCTGCAATACTGAGTCCTTCCCTGATTTGACTTTCAGTTTTCAATTTCCTAAGAAAAGTTCATAGACAGCTTTCCGAGGTCCACTAAGAAATGATGATTGCCACTGGGACTATGCAAAAGCTCGGTGTGGCTTTCCAGAACACTGTGAATACAGGTCTGTGACTCAGTTTTTCCGTGTTTTTCCAGCTAAACTCTTTTCATTTTCAGAAACAATGGCATTTTCTAGTCACTGTAAACCCAGGTACAATTTTTGGTGATGTCCATCTAGGAATGAGCTGCAGGCTGAAAAATTCATCAACTAACCTCCTTCAACAATATCTCTGAAGTACGTGGCTTTAGTGCTGTAATTATTCCATTTTACCCTCTTTGGTGAAAACTACATCTGACATGTTTTATTGAACTGCTGCAGATTATTTTTTATTTAGCTGAGTAATTACGTGGATTATCACTCACATGGGAATTATATAGGATTTGCCTCGTTTGCTTAGAGATGAAATTACTCTACAGGGTGAACCAGGATGAGTTAGGGCCCAGCCAAAAACAGGTGAACTTGTGCTGTTGCTCTGGCCATTTCGATATTCATCTTTGCAACTGATGTATTCTGATTGAAGCGCCTCATTTTCATAACTAATCTTTGGCTGAAGATTGACGTTATGGTATTTCCAGGACTGTATGGTGTTGTTCTTCACACCAAAATCTTCAACCATGTGGAAGCCACTTGTAGCAAGTGTTTCGAATGTGCTGAAGTTTGCCATGAGATCACACTGATGTGTATAGGTTTGGCTGTTTGGACAATCAAATGCCCCCAATTAGCGGTCTAAAAGAGGGTACTCTCAAGTAATAGCGGTCTAAAAAAAGTACTCCGTAGTCAACTAACCAACCATCTTAGCCCTGATTTGTCCCTTAGAAAATTAATGTTTACGGCGAAACATTATTGGCTGTTGATTGATCTAATGCATGCGTGCATGATTCATTTGTAAGATGAAACTTCCTTGATATCGTAAGTCCCTGGACGCAGTGACGCTTGTTATGGATTTACTTGTGGCAGCTGTCATAACGAGTAGCAAATAGCAGTGCATGTCGTGTGCTTCTATAGAATTACGGGTTGTTTCCTGATGAGATTATTATTCTTTTGGGACATTTTTCTTGGACATTTGTATCTGCTAGTGCGTGATAATACGAGGAGCTGCCTCGCCATGTAATTTTCTCTACTGAAAAGATGCTGATTCTTGATCGTCAAGTCTACTGCGGAAGTAAAACACAAGAATGTCATGGTACATTCAACTCATGACGCAGCCTGCTGACGGAAAATCCAGTGGTGCTTTTCAGCTTTAATTTGCTTGTCAATTACCGTATCATGATAGACCAAGACTTGCTACATTGTATAGCTTGTTACGTACGGCTCTTACATGGCACTTACAGGTTCGCATCGAGAGATTGTAGGAAGGTGGCAACCTGAGTACCTGACAATTGTAACACTTTCACAAACTTTCTATCGAGACTTTTGTGCTCATCCTATTTGGAGTTTTGGGCTACTTTGAGCACCTTGTAGCCAGCCAAACGGTCCATTTTCTACCGAATCAAATTTGTCAGCCGTCGTATGAATGCCACGTGTCAGTGACTGTGTCATTTGTCCTTTTCAGTTGTTCACAGTCACTGGTGAGTGGTGACGCTGATACGCCGGTTCTCTTCGACAACCGAATAAAAACACACTCCGCGTCGGGTCCATGCGGTAGAAACATCAGATAGAAGAGCTAAACCGTTTTAACCATCTTGCAAGTATGAAATCCAATTAAGTCAACTGAGAATTGAGGTTACACGAGCATGAACACATATTCAGTGAGAACTGTTGAGTACAGGTACCATCTTTTGATGCTAAACACAAAACAGAAGCGAGCGAAACGAAATTATAAACCAGTTACCATCCTTTCCATCAATCTAGCCAACAAGTACTTATTCGAAGGACAAATCGGCCCACGAGTCGAACTCCGGCGACCCGAGGTCGGACAGCCCGTCAAACACGCCCGGCGGCTCGCACAGCGGCTGCTGCATGAGAGGCTGCACGGTCGGGACGTCGGGGCTACTGTTGCCGGCGGCAGTTGCCCTGTCTGATGAACTGTGCTCATGCAGCGCACCACCAGGTCCACCACCACCACTCGAACCGCCACCACACCCATGCACGGAGGCCAAGGGGTTGGCGGCGTGGACCCTACGCGGAAGAGGCCGGAAGATGGCGGCCGGCGGGAAGCCGGTGAGCTCCTGCACCATGGCGCGGAAGTTGGACACGTCGGTCGCCACCACGGTGGTCGACGAGCGGCCCGACGTCGAGGGCCGCGCCGCGTGCCTCTTCTTGACGCGCCGTGGTTGCACGGTCGCGGAACCGACGGCCGCCGGGACCTGACCGGGCTGAGCGGAGTGATGGAGTGAGCGGGCCGCGATACATGGCTGGTAACTCGTGCTGAACGCGGTACGTGTTGACGTGTGTTCTTGGTCGCAGGAGTACATTGGTGTAGGCTGGGTTGCCAAGGGAGTAGTTGAGTTTGATGTGTATTTATAAACTTAATCGGCTGGAATTAACTGCCTGAATTTGTCATGTTTTTTTGCTGTAAGGTGTTACTTCCGGTCTACTGGAGTAGCGTATTCTTCAGGGAGGCGATATTTTGGGGGAGCTGTCTAATCAGAGGGCTAAAGGTGTGTAATAAATGAAACTGCTAGTTTACCTGGAGACGTGGACATGATCTTTCGACTTCTAAAAATAATATTTAATTTTTGCTATAGTAATTAATTTTTAAATAGAGTGTTTTTTAAAAAATATGATCTAAGTTGATTGTAGTATACACTGTAGCGACTTCATTTATATCGATTAAAACCGCACATAAGTACTTATTATTTCATATTCTCTTCTATAAATAACCTAAAAGTCATAAGATACAGTTAAAATCTATAAATCACAGCTACAAGAAATATATTTTAAGCTAAGAGTCCTGGCTGTTTTGACTTTGCTATCTACGACAACACCGTTTACACGTGCTGGTGAGCAGTACAGTAAAGTTACAGTAAAATAGAGGAAGGTGTCATACAAGCTAGCCGATAGGGCAGATCAAACAGTTAGGGGCGTTGCGAAATGGTGGTGCGATCGTACATCTTGGTTGGAAGTAAGTAGTGCTTCGTCGGATCGGGTAGCTTTCCGACCGGTCGAGTAGGACGGACCGACGGACCCTGCTCTGCATGCCTCTACGACATATTGTTTGTTTGTCTGTCTGCCGGCCTGCCGGCCTGCCTTCTGAGGTAGATTAATTTCTGGTCACAAGTAACCTTCTCTGTCTTCTTTCTGAGGTAGATTAATTTCTGGTCACAAGTAACCTTCTCTGTCTTCTTTCTGAGGTAGATTAATTTCTGGTCACAAGTAACCTTCTCCGGCAAAGGGGAAAAAAAGCAAAATTGGGCTCGATGATTCACTAGCCTTTCAAGACACTGGAGGTCACATCCACCCTACGAAGGGCCATGCTAATCTTCTCGATACTTCACCTCGCCGGAATCCATGGTCAAGTAATCTGGTCCAATCGACGGTCAGTCTGGCGTGAAGAATTCACGATCGCGGTCACCGGTGGCCCAAACTTGGGGAGAACGTACTCTGTGCTAAAACTAAACCAACTCAGTGCTACAGTTGTACTACGTACGTCGTCACAACTCACACGGAAGAATCGTGTCGGGACGTAGCATCCATACACCCACTAGCTTGACGCCTTCCAAAAGGACTTGCAAAAGGAGATGCATGAATGTACCAGATGCATGAATGTACCGTAGTCAACAGCCACGCGGATGATACGTACGTAGACACGTCATGCAATGCGTGGGTGTCATTGCCTACGTGGTGTCGAACTCTTGCTCCGCAAGTGTGAGATAAACATGGACGTATTTTGCGGTGGTATTTTAGTGCCTCAGTTATATGTAGGCGGCAGAGAAAGTCATGCACGTGCGACAGTCGCATTCTGAGAAAAGGAGACATATGCGTGCATGCCTGCAGCAGTGGCGAAATTAGAATAAAAATAATCAGGATTACTACACTATATATATATATATATATATATATATATATATATATATATATATATATATATATATATATATATATATATATATATATAATTTTTAACTAATGTTATGCTAAATAGTAATGTGTCCGGTAATTTTTAATATCAATATTTTAACATAATCAATGACAGTATATGATGATAAAGAATAGTGATCGAAATGCTTACTAAAATGAAGAAGCCCGATAATAATATCAATTAGTTGCAACAAATTAAAAAAAACTAAGGGCGAAATCACATATAAAAGTTGGTCGGCAAGGTGAAATACATTATCCGACCTCAATGGCCTACAAGAGAAAACAAAATTACGTAAAGTTTTTAAAGTAAAAAAAGTAGAATGGTCAAATGTAAGTAAACACATCACCTCTTAGTATTTATGTTCTTTTAAGTTCATAAAGCGACAAATCGTAACATGGCATGAGACCTTCGTCCTCATCAAAAGAATCATTGTCATCTTCTTCTAAAGCTTTCTCCTTGACCTAGAACGTTTGGTCATCAATCTTCATCTGACGCACTATGCTGTCAACATACTCTCCTGCGTCTGTCTGTCCAGTGGGTTTAGCTTGCGTCATGCGATATTCAGGATCTGCCTCAGCAACATCTGCATTAGCCTGTTGAGTGGGCTCAGCATGCAGTGTGCGACATTTTGGTTTTGCAGACGCGACATCGCCCACCACGTCCTCTTGATGAACTGTGTGCTACCCGCCTAAGCTACTCCCAGCAACCAGACCTCCTCTGACTTCCTTCGAGCATGGTTGCACGAGTAGCACGCACTCATAACCACGTCACCAGTAGCATTCCACAAAGCCCTTCGATGCATCCGTGCGCATCAGTCATCTCAACTCTCACTAGATGTCTGTGGCAGACCAACTCCAAAGCCCATGTAGGATGATACTGCGTACCTTGGGGTCCAAGGAGAAGCTGCGTGTGAGTCAGTCCAGTACATCTCTAATTCGAGCATTCTCCGCGTCCAAAAATACAATACTAACTTACAAGAAACTGCTCAGGTCAACACTGTATGGACTTTCACAAATGGTACCGACACCATAATGCACTTTCAATGTTATGAGTTTTGACACGACTGATTTCTCACTGCAAATGTTACCATTTGTTAACATACATTCACGTTGCCTACATTCGAATGAGAACAAAAATAGATGAGGCTATTGCCTTCACGCAAAAATCTTTTCTTCTTATCAACAAGATTCATTTGTCTTCCTCTCTAACCTCATGAGCTCCTCTTCTCTTCTCTTCTTCTCCCGAGCTGGTCTCCTCTCCTTCACTCCCTCTCCCAAGCTCTTTTCCTCTCCTTCACTCCCTCTCCAGAGCTCCTCTACTTCTCCCCCTCTCCTTCTCTTCCTCTCCCGAGCTTCTTTGTGACCTTCTCTTCCTCTTCACTTCCCATCTCTTTCTCTCCCTCTTTTTTTCTCCTCTCTAGAGCTCCTCCCTTTTTTTACAAGAGAAATGGTGAGAGTGCTCGTAAGAGAGTCGGGTCAAAGAGAAAAGGATGAGATGAGAGCAAGTAGTTGCTCCACCTTTAGGTGACTAATACTAGTCGCCCAACGGTTGGACGACTAGAGCCACTAGTCGCTGCATGGTTAGACGACATGGACAAGTTATCCAACCGTTGGGTGACGCCAGGCCGTCTAACCGTAGGGCGACAGATGGTCATTTCTGTAAAATAAAAAATACGGGTATAATACTGCCATTCAAAATTAAAAATTGATTATTTAAAAAAATTCACGTGTCCGCGCTGTCACACGAGCCATCACGCATTAGTCGTGTCCTAAGAGTAAACATAGTAGCATATGGGTTTCTGTGGCGGGAGATTGGATCATATACCCTCCCTTTAGTTGAGAAATTGAGGATTTACCCTCCACATCTCAATGACACGTGGGGTCATCATAAGTCACTGACACGTGGGTCAGAAGGGTAAATCCTCAATTTCCATCTAAATAGAGGGTATATGATCAATTTTTTCTTCTGTAGCTAAACGGTTCAACTGCTATAGCCTATATTAATCCATATGTTGTTTCAATCTAACATTATACACAAGAACCGGCTCGTCAAATCTTCCTAGTTGCCGGCATTGTATACTGGAAAACTGAAATAGAAAAGTGAAACTAAACCGCCCGTGTTCTTCGGCCTTGCATTCCATCCGTGACGCCCAGAAGCTCCATGCTGAAAACAAACGAGCAAGCAGGCAAGCAGCTATGCTCGCCGACGTGGGTTGGTGAGGACGCGGTCCACCAGATTGCGCTGCGCCGCCCTTCCCATCAAGTGGCGATGCGGCATAAGAGGGGCTGAAGTAGGTGGCCCGGCACAGGGTCGCGGCCCAGACGGGAGTAGCAGGATGGCGGCTTGTAGCAGGCTGCTGCCGTAGCAAGGAGGCGGACGACGCGGCCTGGGAGGCGAAGGCGCGGGCCGGGTGGGAAGCACCGGCTCGGCGGAGATCGGCGTTCCTTTCCTACCAGTGAAAACGGGTTGAGTACAGATCAAACAGTGTTTAAATCATATTTATATCTATTTTTTTCTCAAATTCAAATATAAATCGAACAAACGTCGGATAAAAATACGGAACGAACAAATATTGGATATGAATTCGAATCAAATATCTACTCAATTCAATCGGATCCAGATATCATCATAACTTATGTAGTATAAAGACATTAATGATATTTTATCCTCGTACAATTACGCTTAATTATTCTAATTCATTTACTTCACCTAAAGAAACACGAATTCAGATTCAATTAAATAAACTTGTCTAACTAATTAGCCGTATTATAATAAAATATGCATATTGCTTCGTCGAATGGTAAAAGTCTATACCATATTTGCATCTATATTTTTATGCAAAATCTACGAATATGATAGAAATTGTTAATCGGATGGGAAAAATCTATATTGTATTTGCATCTATATTTTTATGCGAATTCGAATACGAATACGGATAGGATAGAAATTATTAATCGGATGAAAAAATCTATACCATATTCGCATCCTATCGAATATAGTAAATAAATAATACAAATAATTCGTATCCACTTTTCAGCCCTTTCTATTGTGAGCCGAATCAATAATTCAATATCGCCTGTATCGACCTGCCGCCGGGTGGTCGCGCGGTCGGGCAGGGGGTCAAATTTGGAATTTTTTTGCTTTAGAGACTACTTTTGAAATTTTGGGTGTTTTAGGGGGCCACATGTGTCCAAAATTCGCTGCTGTCTCCCCCTTTTCTTTCTTTTCATTTACAATGGCTAGTTGTAGTCAGGTTAGGTATCTCATTCCCGTCAACGCATCGTTGCGCAATTGTGCTCACCATATTTATACGTTAGTTGTGCAGCAGTCGTTTGAGATGTGGCGATTCCGATTAATCTCCTAGATACGACAAAGACGACACATTTGAAGTCTGATTGTTTCCCGAACGGAGAAATAAAAATAACAAAAATGCTTTTCGTGCTGAACTTGTGCAGAGTTAGGTTCCGGAAACTGACACGAAGATCAGAGACAGCCTTCCCTTCCGGCCTGCGTGGATGCTTAAGTACTTTTATGACAGACACTGATCGTTCCAGCGGTTAAGTACTTGGTGTGCAGGGCATGTCTACACAAAATTGAAGAGCTGTTTGGTCAGGTATCATTCTTTGGAAGTTGTTCTAGGCTTATTGTGTGTCATCACTCGGAAGTTCTCTTCCGTGACTCCCTCCCGAAGATGCCGAATAGTTCACTAGCTCGTGCCATTAATTTCCTCCTACAGCAAAAGATTTGATCACGTGGTACCGTGAATCTTCTCGAGAACTCTTTATGCAGTATACTTGACGAATTTACAATTTACAGGCTCATGGTTACTGGTACACTAGAATTTTGTACTAATGTTTAGAATTTGTTAAAGCGAGTGTCGTCGGACCTGTCGATACTCCAGAATGAGCGACAACAAATGCTCGAGTCGTGAGTCGTGACGAACCCGTCGACGTACGTGGAGTTCCAAACGACCATTTTGTGTATGTGTGAGCCAGTGTTAAACGGAAATGATCGTCATAATCTACACATACATCACGCGATCCTGATTTGGGAAAGTAGGTGTGACGACCCGCATTATTACCATGGGGTAATAACGCCAGTCAACGGATTATTATTCGTTTTAGCTGATAAAACATCGCTCTAACGAATAATAAGCCTATCAGAGTATTGCAGCAGAACAATAATTAGAGACACAAGATGATATTACAAGAATATCGCCACGCAGGGCTACATTTTATTACAAAGCCTCAAAGGCTTGAATATCTCATTCTCAACACAACCTTCGCACGGGAGGCCCACCTTGCACCTATTGCAATCCGAGTCCACGGTCTTCCATCCAAGCAATTTCCACTTGACTTGCTATTCTCTGAACTGACATGCTCCTAAGCAAGGGGAGATTTATAGCACGGGTGAGTACAGAAGTACTCAGCAAGCGTTATTAACAAAAATGCACAACATGATTATCCTTTCCACATTTAGGAATCTCAATTCCTATTCTCAATTTCTTACTCATTTTTATACTCTTTTCCTTTCTCAATTTCCTTCCCATGACATAGAAAATAAAGTTTGTTGGTTTTGAAAAAAGTCCGATTTATTAATTTAGAAAACTACTGAACATACGCATGAACAGCAAAAACCCCCATAAGTTTCCGTAATTCTCCTTTCCCGGAGACAGGCATGAATTCATGATTTTTAATAGCATTGCGCAAGCTTGTATCACTTTACCCATCATCACTTTGGTCGTGTTGGCTCTTGGGTTAATCCGCAATTCCTTTGAAGCGGCGCCCAGACCAGAGTACAGTACAATTTTCTCTAGTTTAGTAATTATATCTCCACCCGGTTATACACAATCAGCAGCCTGGATCACACAGACCCACTGAAAACGACATAACCGTTGGCTGGTAGGGTACTCCGACCCTTCCCTAGCCCCCACTCTGCGTAATATAACGCCAATGCGCAACCCGCCTGTGGGTTCTTACGCTCCGGTCTTATACCGGTTCCTTTGGGCCTATTCCCTAAATAAATCACTCCTGTGGAGAACATAACACCTCACTAGAGTACCGACTGCCCGTGAAAACGGAACGATGGTTGATACGGTTGGTACGGTCTGTTCATACAAATGAAGTTTGTATTCCCTTATATTCTATTCTTATGCAGAGGTTCCACGCCTCCCACTCACACCTGCCCTGGCAACCTCTGCCCACCTTTTTACTACTAATAGGGCCAACTGCTCCATCAGTTGCCATCCATTTCTTATCTCTTGCCTCTTTTCGATTTAAATCTTATTTTATTTATTTCATGCAGGGTGATACTAAGTTAATATCAAAATACTTGTTTCAAGCAATATACGCTAAAAATTTGATCAAAGGAATGCTTGCCTGAATTTCAACCATAAACTCGGATTCAAGTAGGATCAAGTGAAGTCACCCCCGTAGCTTGGATTTGCGTCTGCAATTAAAATACGTTGGCTACGATTTAATTTACGAAAGTATAATAAAATATGAGGTATCGATGTGTTTGTGCTCCTAAGGTAAGATGTCACTCCATTTAATCTAATCGCAGTAGTCGAGGTTAATTTCGATACACTATTCGTCGTTCGACATTATTGCCCTAACGTCATGAGATATGGTTGATTTATTAGGTATGCTTAGCATTTTATTTATTTTTAACAATTTTTCCGATTATACGGGATTTACTAGAGGCGTGAATAAGTATAACGGCTCATATTAATCCTATACGATGATAACTGCCATTATTAATCCTAATCAATCTTTGCGTATACAATTATACCAATTTGATTCCTCATATGTGCGTATGTATATACTCACCTCTCTAATCATTTTAGGTATTAGGGTTATTTAACTAAATTCTTTCTTCTTGGTACCGGTCCTTTCTCGTAACTAGCACGCTTGTGATTACTTATCTAAACTACTGGTATTAATTCTTAAGTAAATATTAATTAAACTATACTAAAGTGTCTTTGCATGATTTCTAAGTTTTACTGTAACTACCGGCAAATTGTACGACTTATACTACTTCCATTACTATATGCAAGTTATTTGGTGCGCATGACTTTATAACCTCATGTAGTCTTGTGATTTGGGGTATATTATTCTAACTGCCTCTAAGAATTTGACATCTTCTAATTGATATTAATTTAGAATGTGATTATTAATTTATTCTGGTAATTATCAATATTTATTAGTGATGTTTCTACAATTTATAATTGACTAATAATAATTAGTTGTAATTAACTTCACGACAGAGCAATCTAAGTGATATTATAGTAACCTCATTCATACGCATACTAGCATTTAATTATTCATGGATGTCACCTAATTTATGAATCATCGCTATAAATATTTATCAGACAAGTTTGGCAATTTAATATGACTAGCCAGGAGTTTAAACGGTAACATACTAATTTAATCGGTACGCGTTATACTTTTATTCTACAGATGACAACTTATTTATTCTAATTATCGTAATTATTAATTAATGGTTTTCTGCTGTCTAGATGGATTTAACTAATTTATCTGCGTATTGTAATTACACCTGCATGTTTTTCTAGGTTTTCATTTAATTCCTAAAAGAATTTCTATCGAGTTTATACGGCTAATGATCATATACAGGATTCCTAGGTATCTGTAGCCAATTTTCTTAACTTTAACAAATTTGCTATTGCACAGTTGTCATACTGCATGTTCATGAATATTTCTAAATCTCGCACGTTTTAATCTTTCACATTTTCAATTTTTCCTATTTTCCCTTTTTAGATTTCTCTCCTTCTCTATTTTTCCTACCCGGTCCCCCTTTTTCTGCTCCTACCGCCGGCCTCCTCATTTCTTCCCCTCACCACCGCCGACGCCTCCTTATCTCCTCCCCTTCCCCATTTCATTTGGCTGCCTCTCTCTCTCTCTCTCTCCCCCCTCGCCCGGCCGCACCACCGCGCCTGCTCCCTCGGTGCCGCGCCGCCGCGCCTCATCTCCTCCGCGCCCGGGTCCTGCCGCCGCCCCCATGTCTCAGCGCCTCCGCCCCGGGTCTCAGCGCCTCCGACGCCCGGGTCTCGCCGCCTCCGCCCCGGTCTCGCCGCCTCCAAGCGCCGCCCCTCCAGTGGCGCCGCACGGGTGGCCCGACCGCCCCCGCCGCCTTGCCTCTCGACGCCATACGGGATCCACGGCCAGATCTGTGGCCTAGGCCCAGATCCGACGCCTGGCTTCTCATCCCCCCCCAAATCTGAGGTTGGCTAATGGTGATTTATGGGCTATTTTGCTTTGATTCACTGAGATTTGCTATTATGCTAGAAGGCATGGAGATGTGCTCCTATTCTACTTCCAGTGAACACCCTCTGTGATGGTTCTTTGCTGCACTAGAAATGCTTGTGACAACTAACGGTGGTTTCTTGGCTCTAACTACGCAGTGTTTACTACTGTGACATGGATACTAGGGTAGAAGTATTTTGTGGCTTACCTTCACCGGTGCTGGTTGATGTATGGTGGAAAGGTGAGGGTTTGCTGGTGGCTATCGCTTTCTCGGTGATGGAACTGTTGCTTGATGATGGCCTCCTATGGTTGATGATGTGGGGCTTGCGGTCTGCCTCTTGCCGTCGCCGTCGCCTGGCTCCGGATTGGCTCGCCTGGGCTGTCTCCTTGCTGCCGACTCTTCTCGGTGGATGGCCTCTCTGTGGCTTTGGAATGGTTGGGGGATTTGGGGAAATGAATGTGCTGCCGTGCCTTCTCGCTGCTCACTTCTCTCTGGTTGGCTGTGCCTTCGTGCGGCCGTGAGATATTTCTATTTTCTGGACTGTGTCGGCTTGGCCTATTGTGTGAGTCCTATTGCGGCTTGGGCTTATAAAATGGGATTATGGGCTTTGGCTTTGTATTGTTTGATCCCTAAATCAACTCAGGTTTGTATATGCCGTGTGATGAGCCTACAATTGTGAGAGGTGCCGATTGTCCCTGGAACAGTCAGGTATCTCCGTGAAAGAGGTGCCGACCGGGCCGGGACAATCAGGTATCTCCGTGAACGGATTACCCTGCCCGAAACTAACCTCTAGGGCTCTGACGGCGATTTCTTCTTTTAATTATTTTCTTTTGTTCGGTCTTTTTCGGTATTACAGTTACTAGTTCGCTCACAAATGAAATAATGGTGTGGTGGCCGATCGACGATAGTCTCTAATGTATGAGATGATTGGAATGTAATAGGGCTTTCTCTTAATATTGAGGTATACAACATAATGTAGTTTCTGTTCTTTATTTCCCGAATGTAACATTTATGTATGAGATGGACTTGGGTGTAAATTACATCACACACTTCCTGACTAAACACGGTTGTATTACAATTACTTAGTCTTTGAAGTGGTTATTTGGTTGGGAGATGAAATTGTATATTTGTTGTAATTACTATTGTCCTGGTTATGTAATACAAATTGTAGCATTTTTATTTGACCTGATGTAAGTTCTAATTGTTGCTCAATGAATGTTATCGATTCTACCATATACGGATTGCAATTAATTACTGTTGTACTACGGACGGTTATATATATATTCTAATTGACTTGAAAATTTCTAATTGCCGTGCAATCATATGCTATCTGGCTCTAGTCTTTACAATTTGGTCTGCTTCCTCGTCGATGGAATTACGGTAATAACGTATTCGTTTATCGTTCGTTGGTTTCAATTTATACGACTACGTATAAAAGTTTAAATTCCCTCGTATTTTTATATTATCATTTATGTAATTAATCCTACTTAATGTTCTAATTTGCTAATTAGGGTTAATTAACGACGTGGGTTGTTACATACTTCCCTCCTTAAAAATGATTTCGTCCTCGAAATCGAAAATGACCTAGGAAGGTTGCGGTAGGTCTCTTATCGATTTCCGTACGAAACATATTTTGAGATATACCTATTTAACATCCTTTTGGTAGACACACCGCCTATGCTTGAATCTCTCGTCGACTCCTCACACCTCAACGTTGTAACTTTAAATCCGGCTTACAGTTGTCGATTATCGTCACTAGGGGTTTGGTAGCATTAGGATCGGGATTAATTCATGTTAAGGTAGGAAATCATTCAATTATTCTATGGTGCACCGATTAGTACTTCCTCTTCTTTTTTTTTAACCATTGCCCCTTCCCTCCTTAATTCTTTAGCTACCACTTGATTCCTTTAACCGATCTACTGAAGTGCTATGGCTGATAATTTAGTAGGGTTGTCCAAGGGGATGGTATTGTTTAAAGCAATTGGGTTGAAAAGAAATCTCACAGTAGGAAGATTTAGGATCAGATTAGCATTATCCTAGTTTCCTGGAATTGTACTTTGGCTATTTAAGGGTTGGGTACTTCCGGTTTGGTTAATATAGGCATGTCCTGACTGAATGGTATGATCGAAATTAGTTGAATTTTAGTTGCTCATTTTACGGTGGTTCAATCGGTTCTATTGATTTGTATGGATACTTATGGGATGTTAAGAGTGGATTGGGCATGAATCTAGTGGGTAGATATTCAGGGAATGGCATTATAGTGTCCGAAATTTTTGGATTTAAAAGTCTACGTCTAGGATACTAGCCTTTTGATCATGGTTTCGCTTTTCGGGATTGAACAAATCTCTCTAGATTAATAGGTAGGCCTGGGGATTTATTGATTAAACTCAGAGGTATGGTATCGCCATACAGTTTAGGTTCAATGGCTGTTAGGTCATTGATATTGGAAGAGTGGACATTTCCCCCTATTCATAATATATGTCTTCATGGAATGCATGAAACAGATTTTTCCAAAACTTTAAACACTATGGTGCAAGAAATATTCATATAGAATGATGCAAAGAGTTTTGTGAGAATACTTATTTCCTAATGTTGTGTTGAAACATTTTCGTTTGCAGAATTTCATTTTATAAATTCATGGTCAATGTTATGCTCCATGGAGACTATGACAAAGGTTCCTGAAACCATATATTTATGAACTTGGGGAAATGCACCAGATATGGATAACAATATTTCGGTGAATGCTTTAAAACGATTCATGGATGTCGAGGTAATTAATACCGCGACAGTCTTGAGCTTAGAAGCTTGGGTATTGATGGTCCAGGTCTGAATTAACCAAAGATGCACAGGTAATTATGGACTCATTCCCTCGGTTTGACACCAGAGTGGTTACGTGTTTAGCCATACACTCAAAGAGAGCTAGGACAAATTAAAGGAATGTTTCTTTGGAAAGTTTAAGGATATGCCACTCGGAAAAGACTCGAATAATCCCATTACGATTGGACTATCTACGATCCGAAAGATGAAGAATAGGTAGCTTAATTTAATCCTGTTACGCTCTAGAGACGTCTCATCCTAAGTTACATACTCCGTAGAAAATGAATGGTGGTGGATAACTTATCTACGGTTGGTTTCGTAATACTCGTCTAGGTCTATTCGTCCTGGTATTTCTATATAACCTGCTTTTAGAAATAATAATGAATTTAAGCGTTGTTCCTATATTACGGCTAGGCTCTAGATTTTCACTTGTTTTAATTCGATTGATCATTATACACTTAGTCACACCACTTTAAGTTGTAATTCAATTTAGAAAATTATATTTTTGGAAATACCTGCATATCATATTATTAAATTTCCTGCAGCAAGTTGTTACAAGAGGTACGAACAAACTTTTATTCATGTTGTAGACCCAGGTTTTCTTATTAATGTTCAGCATGCCAATAGATGAGAATTTATTTATGTTGAAATAGTAGAAAACAGCATTACTTCCCCTCTACTGTTGATCTTCTCATTACAGCATACACATTAGGCAAATAAAACCCAAGAAACATAGAGATGCAAAAAGAATCAGCTCCTACACTACTCTGGGACTACGTGCCCAGCTACGCCCGAGAACCCGCTCTCGAGACCGCCCAAATCTTTCGCGTTTGGGACCACGCTCAGAGCTTGCCTCTGAGTGCGAACCTACACTACCCTGGATCTCCGTGCCCAGGCACGCCTGAGAACTCGCTCTCAGGATCGCCCAAAACTTTCGCGTTTGGAACCACGCTCAGGGCTCATCCCTGAGTACGCCCAGGACTTCGTTCCTGAGTACGCCCGAATCTTACGCGTTCGGGAGCGCCACGGACCACTCGTCCGGGAAATCTCATATGCAGAAGTGAGAGAAGTCAATTTTATTTTGGTTCATCTGCCATCAGGAATAGTTATAATATTTCCTTTCTTTGGTTACCTCTACTAAATTTTGTGATGGCGGATGCGTTCATTTAGTTGCAAGAGCGAAAAGATGAGGTCTCAGAGTTTTGGTTGACTTCTAAACCATTGTAACTGCTAATATTTGTCCTAAGTTGCCCTATGTTGCTACAATTGAATCTATGTCGCTACGGTTGAGAAAATAAAACAATCATACATTGACTGAAATGCAATAATTTAAATGCAGAATATCTACTTACAGCAAAATTAAATGTTAAGTTCCTAATTAAAATTATATTGCATACCAACTAAACTACCACTAGAATTTTGTAAACTACACTGTTACCAATGAAAAGAAACTAGTAACACTAATTTAGATCTTTACAACTATTATTGTCATCATTCCCCATTTCGCTACCCACTCCCATTTTTGATATATCGGGTGGTCTAAAAGTAACAATGCCGAAGTCTCTAGCTAACCACTAAGAAATGACCTAAAGATGAGTAGTATTACAGAATACATATTTGCCATATAGCAAGGACAACATCCTTAAGTTAAAAACCGTCTCTAATTATTTGCGTGGCCCTCAAACCATTGCTCTGATACCACCTGTGACGACCCGCATTATTACCATGGGGTAATAACGCCAGTCAACGGATTATTATTCGTTTTAGCTGATAAAACATCGCTCTAACGAATAATAAGCCTATCAGAGTATTGCAGCAGAACAATAATTAGAGACACAAGATGATATTACAAGAATATCGCCACGCAGGGCTACATTTTATTACAAAGCCTCAAAGGCTTGAATATCTCATTCTCAACACAACCTTCGCACGGGAGGCCCACCTTGCACCTATTGCAATCCGAGTCCACGGTCTTCCATCCAAGCAATTTCCACTTGACTTGCTATTCTCTGAACTGACATGCTCCTAAGCAAGGGGAGATTTATAGCACGGGTGAGTACAGAAGTACTCAGCAAGCGTTATTAACAAAAATGCACAACATGATTATCCTTTCCACATTTAGGAATCTCAATTCCTATTCTCAATTTCTTACTCATTTTTATACTCTTTTCCTTTCTCAATTTCCTTCCCATGACATAGAAAATAAAGTTTGTTGGTTTTGAAAAAAGTCCGATTTATTAATTTAGAAAACTACTGAACATACGCATGAACAGCAAAAACCCCCATAAGTTTCCGTAATTCTCCTTTCCCGGAGACAGGCATGAATTCATGATTTTTAATAGCATTGCGCAAGCTTGTATCACTTTACCCATCATCACTTTGGTCGTGTTGGCTCTTGGGTTAATCCGCAATTCCTTTGAAGCGGCGCCCAGACCAGAGTACAGTACAATTTTCTCTAGTTTAGTAATTATATCTCCACCCGGTTATACACAATCAGCAGCCTGGATCACACAGACCCACTGAAAACGACATAACCGTTGGCTGGTAGGGTACTCCGACCCTTCCCTAGCCCCCACTCTGCGTAATATAACGCCAATGCGCAACCCGCCTGTGGGTTCTTACGCTCCGGTCTTATACCGGTTCCTTTGGGCCTATTCCCTAAATAAATCACTCCTGTGGAGAACATAACACCTCACTAGAGTACCGACTGCCCGTGAAAACGGAACGATGGTTGATACGGTTGGTACGGTCTGTTCATACAAATGAAGTTTGTATTCCCTTATATTCTATTCTTATGCAGAGGTTCCACGCCTCCCACTCACACCTGCCCTGGCAACCTCTGCCCACCTTTTTACTACTAATAGGGCCAACTGCTCCATCAGTTGCCATCCATTTCTTATCTCTTGCCTCTTTTCGATTTAAATCTTATTTTATTTATTTCATGCAGGGTGATACTAAGTTAATATCAAAATACTTGTTTCAAGCAATATACGCTAAAAATTTGATCAAAGGAATGCTTGCCTGAATTTCAACCATAAACTCGGATTCAAGTAGGATCAAGTGAAGTCACCCCCGTAGCTTGGATTTGCGTCTGCAATTAAAATACGTTGGCTACGATTTAATTTACGAAAGTATAATAAAATATGAGGTATCGATGTGTTTGTGCTCCTAAGGTAAGATGTCACTCCATTTAATCTAATCGCAGTAGTCGAGGTTAATTTCGATACACTATTCGTCGTTCGACATTATTGCCCTAACGTCATGAGATATGGTTGATTTATTAGGTATGCTTAGCATTTTATTTATTCTTAACAATTTTTCCGATTATACGAGATTTACTAGAGGCGTGAATAAGTATAACGGCTCATATTAATCCTATACGATGATAACTGCCATTATTAATCCTAATCAATCTTTGCGTATACAATTATACCAATTTGATTCCTCATATGTGCGTATGTATATACTCACCTCTCTAATCATTTTAGGTATTAGGGTTATTTAACTAAATTCTTTCTTCTTGGTACCGGTCCTTTCTCGTAACTAGCACGCTTGTGATTACTTATCTAAACTACTGGTATTAATTCTTAAGTAAATATTAATTAAACTATACTAAAGTGTCTTTGCATGATTTCTAAGTTTTACTGTAACTACCGGCAAATTGTACGACTTATACTACTTCCATTACTATATGCAAGTTATTTGGTGCGCATGACTTTATAACCTCATGTAGTCTTGTGATTTGGGGTATATTATTCTAACTGCCTCTAAGAATTTGACATCTTCTAATTGATATTAATTTAGAATGTGATTATTAATTTATTCTGGTAATTATCAATATTTATTAGTGATGTTTCTACAATTTATAATTGACTAATAATAATTAGTTGTAATTAACTTCACGACAGAGCAATCTAAGTGATATTATAGTAACCTCATTCATACGCATACTAGCATTTAATTATTCATGGATGTCACCTAATTTATGAATCATCGCTATAAATATTTATCAGACAAGTTTGGCAATTTAATATGACTAGCCAGGAGTTTAAACGGTAACATACTAATTTAATCGGTACGCGTTATACTTTTATTCTACAGATGACAACTTATTTATTCTAATTATCGTAATTATTAATTAATGGTTTTCTGCTGTCTAGATGGATTTAACTAATTTATCTGCGTATTGTAATTACACCTGCATGTTTTTCTAGGTTTTCATTTAATTCCTAAAAGAATTTCTATCGAGTTTATACGGCTAATGATCATATACAGGATTCCTAGGTATCTGTAGCCAATTTTCTTAACTTTAACAAATTTGCTATTGCACAGTTGTCATACTGCATGTTCATGAATATTTCTAAATCTCGCACGTTTTAATCTTTCACATTTTCAATTTTTCCTATTTTCCCTTTTTAGATTTCTCTCCTTCTCTATTTTTCCTACCCGGTCCCCCTTTTTCTGCTCCTACCGCCGGCCTCCTCATTTCTTCCCCTCACCACCGCCGACGCCTCCTTATCTCCTCCCCTTCCCCATTTCATTTGGCTGCCTCTCTCTCTCTCTCTCTCCCCCCTCGCCCGGCCGCACCACCGCGCCTGCTCCCTCGGTGCCGCGCCGCCGCGCCTCATCTCCTCCGCGCCCGGGTCCTGCCGCCGCCCCCATGTCTCAGCGCCTCCGCCCCGGGTCTCAGCGCCTCCGACGCCCGGGTCTCGCCGCCTCCGCCCCGGTCTCGCCGCCTCCAAGCGCCGCCCCTCCAGTGGCGCCGCACGGGTGGCCCGACCGCCCCCGCCGCCTTGCCTCTCGACGCCATACGGGATCCACGGCCAGATCTGTGGCCTAGGCCCAGATCCGACGCCTGGCTTCTCATCCCCCCCCCCCAAATCTGAGGTTGGCTAATGGTGATTTATGGGCTATTTTGCTTTGATTCACTGAGATTTGCTATTATGCTAGAAGGCATGGAGATGTGCTCCTATTCTACTTCCAGTGAACACCCTCTGTGATGGTTCTTTGCTGCACTAGAAATGCTTGTGACAACTAACGGTGGTTTCTTGGCTCTAACTACGCAGTGTTTACTACTGTGACATGGATACTAGGGTAGAAGTATTTTGTGGCTTACCTTCACCGGTGCTGGTTGATGTATGGTGGAAAGGTGAGGGTTTGCTGGTGGCTATCGCTTTCTCGGTGATGGAACTGTTGCTTGATGATGGCCTCCTATGGTTGATGATGTGGGGCTTGCGGTCTGCCTCTTGCCGTCGCCGTCGCCTGGCTCCGGATTGGCTCGCCTGGGCTGTCTCCTTGCTGCCGACTCTTCTCGGTGGATGGCCTCTCTGTGGCTTTGGAATGGTTGGGGGATTTGGGGAAATGAATGTGCTGCCGTGCCTTCTCGCTGCTCACTTCTCTCTGGTTGGCTGTGCCTTCGTGCGGCCGTGAGATATTTCTATTTTCTGGACTGTGTCGGCTTGGCCTATTGTGTGAGTCCTATTGCGGCTTGGGCTTATAAAATGGGATTATGGGCTTTGGCTTTGTATTGTTTGATCCCTAAATCAACTCAGGTTTGTATATGCCGTGTGATGAGCCTACAATTGTGAGAGGTGCCGATTGTCCCTGGAACAGTCAGGTATCTCCGTGAAAGAGGTGCCGACCGGGCCGGGACAATCAGGTATCTCCGTGAACGGATTACCCTGCCCGAAACTAACCTCTAGGGCTCTGACGGCGATTTCTTCTTTTAATTATTTTCTTTTGTTCGGTCTTTTTCGGTATTACAGTTACTAGTTCGCTCACAAATGAAATAATGGTGTGGTGGCCGATCGACGATAGTCTCTAATGTATGAGATGATTGGAATGTAATAGGGCTTTCTCTTAATATTGAGGTATACAACATAATGTAGTTTCTGTTCTTTATTTCCCGAATGTAACATTTATGTATGAGATGGACTTGGGTGTAAATTACATCACACACTTCCTGACTAAACACGGTTGTATTACAATTACTTAGTCTTTGAAGTGGTTATTTGGTTGGGAGATGAAATTGTATATTTGTTGTAATTACTATTGTCCTGGTTATGTAATACAAATTGTAGCATTTTTATTTGACCTGATGTAAGTTCTAATTGTTGCTCAATGAATGTTATCGATTCTACCATATACGGATTGCAATTAATTACTGTTGTACTACGGACGGTTATATATATATTCTAATTGACTTGAAAATTTCTAATTGCCGTGCAATCATATGCTATCTGGCTCTAGTCTTTACAATTTGGTCTGCTTCCTCGTCGATGGAATTACGGTAATAACGTATTCGTTTATCGTTCGTTGGTTTCAATTTATACGACTACGTATAAAAGTTTAAATTCCCTCGTATTTTTATATTATCATTTATGTAATTAATCCTACTTAATGTTCTAATTTGCTAATTAGGGTTAATTAACGACGTGGGTTGTTACAGTAGGGTTGACCACGGAAGCTCTCGTTCGTGGCATATCATCAATGGGAATATTGTGACCCAAAACGACGGGTGCTCGCTTCCGCTTTTGGTCTAAATTCTGTATTTTAATTCATTATTTCTTTATTGTATCTTTTCTCTTTTTTTTTGAGATTTTTGCATTTTCTTTTTTTCCTCCGTATTATCTATGATAGACTAATATATTTTTGTTTTTAATTTTTTTAAATTTAATTATGCTAAATAAATCATCATCAGCTACAGTAAAAGGTAAGCCAACTATAATGAAAAGACATAAGCCATCACCAAATTAAGTTGTCTTTGTTTAGCACGTCGAACACGCTTTGGAGACGGAAGCTTCCACGTGGCCAGATAGCTAGATGTATGGGTGTGCATTTAGTCCGCCAAGATTTAAGTTATAGACGCCGGTGTCTATCAATTTTAGGAGCACACATGTGTGCGCATGTCACTGTATACACACACGTGCGTATATGCTCTGTAAGGCATTGGATGGCTCGTAAACGCTCTCTATAAGGTTTTAGGTGTCTCAGATAAATTTTTAGCATATGTTATAGACGCATACATGTATGTGTGATGTGAGCATAGTGTGTTAAATGTGTTTCTAGTGTGTGTACAAGTCGGTGATACGAGTGCAGTGTATGTTGAGTACGTGCACTGCCTTGCACTCTCTTAAAAAAAACACGTTTTGGAGACGTGAATCGTGGAGTACTACAACATGCCCCACGAGCTAGCGATGGGGTGTTCATTTCGTGCGGTCGTGCCTGGTTTGCACCAAGATATCCCGTCCTACCGCGACCAAACCTTGTGCTCCACCCGACGGAATTTTCCAGCGTCCCGACACGTTCTCCAGTCAACGACTCGTAGTCGTAGGCCCGCGCGCCGTTTGATCGCAAGCCGCGGCCAATGGCAGTTACAGCGCGGTACACCCTATTTTTAACATAGGATAGGATGCGTATCAATTATCAAGAAGGTAAGGAACAGATTCGAGCCCATAGATGTGAATACAGGGGATAATTGTATGTGTGTGAAACGGTGAACAGTGAATATCATGCCCCGACTTGGATGGAGGAGTTATGGGAAGTGTGAATCAGCGCAGAGCAAGCATGACTGTTGTTATTATTGGAAGAAGAAAATGCAAATAGAAAGAGAGGAAACGATGACGGCATCCGGTGGACACGCGGCCAGCTTGTTCATTCCATACGTGCAAAGCACCAAATATATTAAGTGATGAGCTTCACGATGGTCATACCCCTGTTATCTTTCCAGCGCTGAAAACATGTGATCTGATGAAAACAGCTGAGCACTGCACAACAGCACAAAGCCTTTTCCATTTTGTTTTTTCCCCCCGAAGCAGCTTCACTGTTGCCCGTGTGCTTCTGTTTTCGCACAGAACAACGTTGAAAATACCGTTCTAAAACGCAATAACATAATAGATAAAACCAAGACATTCGACCTAACCAAGCAGTTCCCACCATGAATGCGCCAACCAATCCATGGTCCATGAAGACCTCCTGCTCCCAAAAAAAAAAAAAGAAGAAGAAAAAGAAGAAGGAAAAGAAGAAGGAGCTTAGAAGAACTTACCACAAAGACAAGGGGATTCCTGTAACATTCCCCGTTTATAACCCCCATGTTCCCCACATCCTTCCCATCCCAAGCTCGCACCCCGTCGTTGGTTCGTTGCCAACCAGGAGCCAACGGCCAGCACCCCTCCCTCCCTCCCCCGCCTTCCTTGGTCCGGTCCTGAACCTTCCATTCCCTCCCCCACGCGCACGACGCGACCGCCGAGCGCGCGCGCGCGGCCGCAAAGGTCGCCATCGCCATGACGGAGTCGCGCCGCCCGCCGTCCGGCTGCGCGATGTTCGGCATCTACAGCAGCATGTTCCGCCGCCGCCGCTCCGCCTCCATGTACTCCCTTTCACGCATCAACGGGCCCCCGCCCGCCTCCGACGACGACGCCAAGGCCGCGTCCGCGCCGGCGAACCCGGCGCACCGGAAGGCCGGAGTCCACGACGACTCCTCCCTCGTGCACCGCCCGAACGTCCTGCCCTTGCCGGGGCCGAACAACGCCGCAGCCAACCGCGCCCCGCCGCCGGCGAACGATAAGGGCAAGCCGACCAAGGCGGCGATCGGCGGGGCAAATATGGCGGCCGCGGAGGCGGAGTACACTGGCATGGCAGCGGAGCTCGACAAGATGATCCACGACCACCAGAGGGTCAAAGGCACCACGCAGCTGGTGCGCGCCACCTCCGGCAACATGATGCTGCACCGCAACCTCGGCAACCTCAATGCTGGCGTGCCCGGCGCGTCGGCGCGCAGCTCGCTGGACCGCAACCCGAAGGTGGCGAAGGAGCGGAAGGCACCGAACGGGTACGCCTTCTCGGGCATGGGGAACATTGTCAAGGAGGCGAAGGCGCCGCCGACCGACCTGTGCCGGGCGCTGTCGCACCGGACGGACCCCGAGAAGCTGAAGGAGATGGGCAACGAGGAGTACCGAGAGGGGCATTACGCGGAGGCTGTGGCGCTCTACGACCAGGCCATCATGGTGGACCCGACGCGGCCGGCGTATTGGAGCAACAAGGCGGCCGCGCTCGCCGCGCTCGGGCGGCTCATCGAGGCTGTCGGCGACTGCAAGGAGGCTGTCCGGATCGATCCGTCGTATCGTCGCGCGCACTACCGGCTTGGCGGGTTGTATCTCAGGTACGTAAGACGTTTAATTCCGTCATTACCTCTGGGCACTGAATTGTTCATCCCTAATTGTATATTGATACATGCATGCCTGTTTTCATCTGCCAACTATTTGCATGTAATTCTCTATAGTTGTCATCAAGTGGTGAATGCATTCTAATTTTTGACAGAAATATATCGCGATCGTCAGGATCATCATTAATTAATCAAAATTAAGGAAAGTTTAATGTTTTAACGTAATGTGGGAATTTGAATCTAACTAATACGCATGTGATCTTAGACTTTGTTCCTTTATTTTGACAATTGATTGCTCAACTTACCTTCGCATGCTTGTTTAGAGCCGCTATAGTAGGGCATGTTCTTTTTGGCTGCGGCTTATGGCTTTTGGCTGAAATTTTTGAATTTTGGCTGTTTACGGTACAGATTACGGAGAGACCAATACTTACTTACGATTTTGGCTGGTACAGATGTTGGGCTTTTAACGTGTACTACGTTTAACTTGTAGATCCCGTCTTGAGAAAATACTCCGTTTGAAAGCTAGATACTGTAGAACTGTAGCAAAAGCCAAAAGCCGACCGGCTTGTGACTTGCCAAACAGGCCCGTAGCCACTCCCTCCGGTTTCATTATATTAGTCTAGCACGTGTACTAAGACAAATTATTGAATTAATATTTAATAAAATTGCATCATACTTATCCTTATTAAGTAGTAGCTCTACCTAATAGGAGTAAATATGATCTAATTTTATTAAATATTAATTATATTTTGTGCCTTCTAGGTATGTGAGCTCGACTAATATTGGTCTTGTATTTTGGTTTTTGATTTCTTTCAGTAATCATTATTTATTAAATTAATAAGCCATAACTAAAACCTATAAACCGGCAGTCTAAAATAAGTGGCCCATTGTGAATCGGAGGGACTAGCAACCAAATGTTTAATGCTAAATGAATAGGTTGGAGAATTAGATAATAGAGTGGCTGCTTTGCATCACATCACCATCGCCCCTGGTTTGTGATGGTCTATTGAATTTGGAGTAAGGACTAGTGGTATTATTCTTCCTTGGAAACCTCCCAACTTTTTCCCTAAGAAATGGAATGACCCTTTTGGTGATTAGGGCATGTGGTCCTTTGAAACATTTGATCATTGGTTTATCAGGTCAAGCAAAGCCTTCTTCCTTAAACTACTCTAGCCATGTGTGAACTTCTCATTGATGATTGGTACTTTAAATAGCTAATCACTTCCTCAAACAAAGCATGCTTACCTCTCTTTTTCAAGATAATGATTGCACTAATTAAAATCTGCAAGTTGTCAGAGAACAAGTCCACCTTCATTTTTCTACACTCTACTCTACAGAACAATTTTTTTACACCACAATTATCTTTTCCAACATGTGAACAAAGGAATGCAAAGCATGCTGCATGCTTGTTTATACCACACCATAATTAAACGTCTTACAATTAATGATACTCGGTCACTCACTGACTCATTGCGTGTTCTCCAGATTAGGAGAACCTGACAAGGCCGTTCACCACTTCAAGCAATCGGCGAAGGAATCGATAAGCGCAGACGTTTCGCGCGCGCAGTCGGTCAAGAGCCGCATCGCCAAGTGCAACGACGCGCGCAGGCTCAAGAACTGGATCACGGTGCTGCAGGAAGCGCAGGCCGCCGTTTCCGACGGCGCGGATTGCGCTCCACAGGTCAGCGTCACGACATGCTCCATATCATAGTGGCATCAACTGACCAACGCGACAACGTTACATGATTAACAGTAACGCAACAATCTGATGTGTGCCTGTCACGGTAAACTCTGGTAGGTAATGGCGTTGCAAGCCGAGGCTCTGCTGAAGCTTCAACGGCACGACGAGGCGGACTCGGTGTTCAGCGGCGCGCCGAGGTTCGGCGTCGACGAGTCGACCAAGTTTTTCGGCACCACTGGCCATGCCTATGTCCTCATGATCCGAGCTCAGGTCGACATGGCTGCAGGGAGGTTCGTTCCATACACGTACTTGCAGCGCAAAGTTGTGTCCCAAACGGAAAGTACGAGCAAAATGGCTTATCTGATCCATTTGTTCTTCTGAATGTGAAGGTTTGAGGACGCTGTGGCAACGGCGCAAACGGCGTGCCAGCTTGACCCGAGCAACCGGGAGATCCCGAACGTGCTCCGGAGGGCCAAGACGGTGGCGTCGGCGCGGCTGCGGGGCAACGACCTCTTCAAGGCCTCCAAGTTCGCCGAGGCGTGCGCCGCGTACGGGGAGGGGCTCGACAGGGAGACAGGCAGCGCCGTGCTGCTCTGCAACCGCGCGGCGTGCCACGCGAAGCTCGGGCGGTACGAGAAGGCCATCGAGGACTCAAACGGCGCGCTCGCCGTGCGGCCGGCATACAGCAAGGCACGGCTCAGGAGGGCCGACTGCAACGCCAAGGTTCGCTGTTTGCTTGCTCAGCATACGTCTGCACTCTCCCGTGCCGAAAATTTCACCCGGCGTTTGTTTTTCTTTTTTACCGACGACGCGTGCGTTGCAAGAGCCTTACGCAATTGACAAAATAAAAAAATCCCGTTTTGTTCTGTTTTTTGGTGTGTTTGTGTGGTCAGCTGGAGAGGTGGGAAGCGTCCTTGAGAGATTACCAGGTGCTGATCCAAGAACTCCCGGAGAATGAGGACGTCAAGAAGGCTCTATCTGAGGTCGAAGCCAAGCTCAAGAGCCAGAGGAATGGGGGCAGATCTCAGCAGTGACGCCATGTAATTACAGCTACTTCTAACGATTCATTTTTGTCATTTGTCAGTCTGCTGTCACGGTTTCTTACTTAGACTTCACCGTATTACTGAAGAAAAATGCAGTAGTTAAGTTTGTTCTTACGTAGTGCTGAATCAATCTCACAAAAATTAGGTCCTACATAGATTGTGCAAACATACTCCATGCTCTTGAAAGCCACAGTTTAAACAGGGGAACAACCAAAATCATCTTCAAAGCTGGACTGCACTGTTGAGTTGGACAGAATTAGTCAACTTTGCTACTTAGCAGGCATTATGTAGATTGATTGCATACTGAAATATAACTATTCTGAAATAAATTGCATACTTTCGTCGTAGTCACTGCTACTACTTCTTCTTGGACACTAATGATTTACTGTGTGTCGGCTCTAAAAAACTTCGGTACTCTTTATCAACCTTAATTTCAACTAGTTAGGTGTTACGACAACATTTGATGGGCACGCGCAGATAAAGATCAAAAGTGGTTTGAAAATTGGGCAGATTCCCTTGCCTGTGCATCTTGTTTAGCACAAAGCATTGACATGTTGATCATAACACAGTTTTATTCTTCTTTTTAGGTTTCTTTATTCTGTCGGCTACTGGAGAAATCAACTGCAAGTTCTGAAGAGGACAAGGCTTTCTACAAAACAACTCTGCACGCACCGTTGCACAGTTTGTTAGTATCAAATCAGTGTGCTTTTTTTGTTCACTATACACCAAATTACAAAGAGAATTAATTAATGGAACTGTACATAATACCTGCTCCATTGTGTTGTTTAGTTAGTTTATTTATTTGTGTGGGATGGCAGTGACGGCACCCAGGATTTCTCAAAATATAAGTTCGCCTCTCAAACAGATCAAACAGAAGGACTGCATGTACTCTAAAATGAATGTTCATTTCAAACAGAAAATGAGTGACTATCCATTTGAGCAAGGCCCCCTTTTGCTGAAACTATAACACAAAACTTCATTCCTGTACCAAATTGTGGAGAACATGCATGTGCCCTGTGTGACTGACCAGACTACAGGCTGTATGCTATTGATTGTGTGTGTAGTGTTTTTTTTTGTGAACTGCAGTGGAGTTGAACTGCTCTCTATAGATTTCATATGACAATTCAAGATGCAAAAGTTTGATTATCCAATTTGACACGATGGCCTGCGTATCTGAACATATGGAACAAGTTCTATTGCCCCCAAGATGCTTTCAGGTTCTTGCCTGACATTGTGTAGTTATGCTGTTGTTGCAAGTGAAATTTTCCCCTGTATTTTTAGGTTAGAGCAGAATCTGTAGGGAGCATATGATAGGTACGGTCGAACAGTTGAGGCAGGCTAATGCAAGTTGCTGGTGAAAGGAAAATGTGAGCTCTAAAACTATCATTCCTGTGAACATAATTAGTTTCTAAGAACAAAAAAAAATTCTTTATGAAACAAGACTAGTGAAAATTAAACTTTTATTTGATTTTATAAGAAGTTAAGTTTGGCCTATGGGTGTTTTTTTAATCCTCAAAATTCACAATTGCTTATTTTTGCTGACTTTTATCCTTTCATTTGTTTTTCCAACAACATAAGTGGCAAACTGATTGCTAAAAGTTTGGTTTTCACTATAATTGCAAAGGTTATGTTAAGGTTAATATCAAATAAGATGGTTGGTTGGAGTCACTATTAGTAAGCTTTTTAAACTTACAAGAAATTTTCTGCTCTGCGCTAAACAAAATTTACACGTTATAAAGCAAATGAGGAGACCAGAGGCTAATAAGCAGTGACACAAAAGGAATGACGGGAAAATGAACAAAAAATCAATATAATTGGAGTTGACACCAAAATCAGCTTTTAATCAACCTACTTTGCCTTTAGGTCCATCGGGTGCTCCTAATCAGATAATAATTGTGACAGCGATTGCAGTTGGGCATATGCAAGTACAGTTCTTGTTAGAACATGGCCTTTTCCGACAATACAAACAGTTGGTCACCCCTCCCAAAAAAAGAGAAAATTGAAGCTAAATTTGACACCCAGTGTTCATAATAAGAAAAGATCCTGCCTTTTTCTCACAGCTAATACGAGCTGAGCAGAGCCAAACCATGCCAGCAAATTATTCTGAGTTTACAAAAAGAAGGCAAGATATTCTGAAAAGTTCACCAAAGAGATTCCAATCAACCATAACCAAGGTTAAAGCACTAGATAATTTATCTCAAATCTAAAGAGCAATTGCACTGGGAAATGGAGCTATACAGCTCATCATATATTACTCGTTACATATCCCAATCAAAGTACCATTCACCATGTGTACCTTTTTAACATCTAGTAAGGGATATTACAGCACTATTTACAGAGAAGAAACTTGTTTTGCAGAGACCAACATGATGGCCTTCTCAAAACCAATCTGCCGCATGCTGATCGAATCCTTTACATGAGACGTATGTAAATAGTAGTAATTCTCAAAAGGGAAAAGGGAAAAAACGGCAAGCAAGTAGTAAAAAGTTAAAAACACACATACATTGCTCACAAAACGATCGTCATGATCATCTCTTCCAGCTACGGCAGCGCAAGATCGCGTCGTCCCCGCCGACGATCCACGTCTCCTTGGCGATGTCGACGGATACCTTGAAGAAGTCGGGCGCGTAGCTCATGAGCACCAGCCTCTCCTTCTCCTCCTCCTCCTCCTTCGTCTTCTTGGCGTTTGTCACCTCCTCATCCTCCTCTGCATCTACTCCTAACCTCCTCGCCAGCCCCTTTGCCAGCGCTACAGTGAAAATTAGTATCGCTGCTACAGTACCCCTTGTTAGTACCGTTGCTACAGTAGAATTGCACAGGGATAGTGAAAATCAGTATCACCGCTACAATACCCCCCATTAGTACCGTAGAATAGCACAATTTTAGACTCAAAAACTATTGGAACTTTTGATTCATTGGTCCAATAAAACTTGGCATGCACTTTGTTTAGGACGTCAGAAACCTATTCTAATTAGCAATTAAGAGAATTATTACTAAAGTTCTGACCTATTTCTATTTGAGAAGGAAGCATCAAAACAGGGCAAAAACAAAAAATCTCAATCTGCTCTTGCTCATGAGTCCTAGATGATCTAGGTGACCTTGAATGGGTTTTCATATGTCATAGCAAGCTAAATCATAGCACGAATTGAACCTAAAAAATCCACAAAAGCAAAACTCCAAAATCACCCTCTCTTAAGTTAAAACCAGGCAAATACAAGAACATACCAATAACAAGTATCTAGATGGATGAGATATGGTCTCTAAGAGACATTTTCATTACTTACACATCTTTGACACAAGCAAGATCAAGAAGATAAGGAGAAGCACCAAAATCCAAGCCAAATCAAGATTTCAACCAGAGATAAATACTTGGACTAATTTTGATCTTTATTGATACTTAGAGATGAATATTTATAGCTACTCTCTAGCCATACATAAAGCCTAAGAATGACAAAAAAAAAACTCAACTATAAGAGCTTCTCATATCTTCCACAATATTCTCTCCAAGAACTCTAATTCTTCTCAAGGCTAGGCATGAATTCACTCAAAACTTGACCCTAGCCACCCCTCTCTCTCCCCTTATATATGGACGATCATAAGAGAAACACTAACCAATACCTCTAGTTGGGTTTTATCCACTTACATTGGTTAACCCATTAACCCAATACAATTCTAGGTTTTACACTTATACAAGCACGCTTCTCAAGGCGCACATACCCAATAATCCGTTAGTAAATCAACACTTCATATTTTCAGCGTAACCAAGACCTAAACTACTTATGCCATGCCACGGTTGTGCACACTGCCACTTCTTCTGTATTGGGTAATTTACCGAAATATTCCTCTACCGCCTTCCACAAAGCTTCCTATTTTCTTTACCACGAAGCATCATCCATGCTATGTCATCTTTCATGTGGCCGCAATGACTTGCTGTCAAGCCTCTCACATGTCCAGATCCCACCGAACCGTCCTTACATGCAAACAACTCAAGTCACTTAGCGTATCACATGCTTTTCATCGCACATGATGGCACCCGACTTTCTTGACCGCACAGGACCTTGTCTCCTCCTGAGTCTAGTCCTAGTCCACCTTATTGTTGCTCGTCATGTCCTCTACCAGTAGTTTCTACTTCGGCTCCTATTCTTCTCGGCTTGTAACCACCCCGTAAGTCTTGGTCATCTTCGGTGGCTCGTTGATCATCTAGACCTCGGCTCTTCCTAAGCGTAGTCCCGATCACTTACCACTTTGTACCTAAGCTCTCCTAGCTTAGTCTCAGTCCTATCTGCCTCATGATGACGCAGCTCCAGAGTCCTACAACTAACAACAACAAGCAAACCGTTCATAGCACCGTATAATACACAAATTCATTAATCGATACAATTAATCCATACAATGCATTATGCAAAATGTATGCAACCAAATCACTGATTCTAAACCTAGGACTAAACCTTAAACCCCTGTGCATACAAGCAACAACACCCATGTTGTGCCCACACAACCTCAACCAACTCAGCACAAACCAATAAGGCTAGTCAGACTGCCAACCATATGCCAGTCAGACCACCTGCACCACGACCGGTATGACTGGCAACCAAAGGCCGATCGTACTGTTTGACACCAGTCATACCCACCAGTACACATCAGTAGTACCGCCCTGATACTACCACAGTACAAAGTCTAGTATGACTGCTTGAGCTCACCCCAAAACAAACTCACTAAAAAATAGCTACCGCCAACTAGAATCTAGTCATACTGCACGCTGGTCCGACCGCTATTCCAGTCTGGTACTACCGCACCCGACCGGTTAGGCCGTGGCTCCCATGCTGATCTAATGGCCACTCTACCGCCAGTCCTAAGCCAGTCAGACCGCTCCTGGCTGGTATGGCTGTGGCTCCAATGCTGGTCATACCGTCAGCAACAGAAGCAACTAAAAAAATTGCAAACTCTCAAAAACCGAACTCAAACTCCACAAACTCTCTGAACCAAAAGTCAATTACTCATGATAACCATAAGGTGGCATCTACATAGTTTCACACCATTTTTCGAGATACTTTCGCATCCTCCAAAGAAAAGGTAATCCTACCGGCCATATTAGCGGGGGGGTTCGCGACCCCCCGCTCGGCCACGTCCCCCCCCCCCCCCGGCCCGCGCGTCCGGCCGGCGCGTGGCGGGGGTTTTCCCGTACGGCCGGAGGAGGCACTTTCCTCCGGTTTTGCGAAAATTACGTACAGGTTCTTTTTTCTCGCGAAAAGGTCCCTACAAGTTTTTTCCCCAAAAAATTTTTTGGATAGCGCCCCGTAGGTTCCCAAAATTACGTATAGGCCCTTATTTACTTACGTACAGGTCCTTACAAGTCCTCGATTTTTTCCGAAAAACTCCTTTAGCTTTCTCGAAATTACGTACGTGCCCTCGATTTTTTTTAAAAAAACTCCTCACGAATTATCGCCTCTTTTACTTCGGTACACACGGTGGCTGGCGCCGCGCCTATGAGGCTAGTATCTTAGGAAACTCCAAAGAAAAGGTAACATCTTACGAAAAATATACAATATTGCTTTGAGGCAGACATCCGATCCACACGAATTAATCAGATGCCTCCACCTAATCCCATGTTTCGACGGCCCCATTCCCCCTTTGTCCCTTTCTTTAGTCTTCCCCACATCACATCCTCACAGGCCACACCTCCAATTGAATCTAGGACTGCTACTCTCAACCCAAGTCACATATCGCCCGCCGCCCATAGCAAGATCAATCGCCTCCATCCCGTTGGCCATGCTACTTGTTGTTGTGGTTCCTTTACTGTCGGCAGTAGTTGATCGCTCTTCGTATATCGCTCTTCGTATCTCTCTGCAAATCCAACCCCATCTCCATCTCCCTATCCCTTCTAGCTATCTCCAGCTTGGCGAGTATGATCTCAGCTACTCACCACTACCATATGCATTAGTTCTCGTGTTACGCTTTTGGTGCAAAGATTTCTTAAATTTGTTGCACACACTTTTCTCATTGTTTTAGAAAGTGATTTTGTTTGTTGTGATATTCCTTTCTCAAATCTTATAGCAAGAGGTACTTTTGTTGCATTGTGTGATTGATTTGTTGCACTGTGTTTTTTGTTGCATTGTTTCTTTCTCAAATCTTGTAGCGAAAGGTTTTTTTGTTGCAGTGGAGTGATTGATTTGTTGCATCGCATTTTTTTTTTGTTGCAACAGGGTTATTATTTTGTTGTGTTGGTTGTTGTGATTTTCTTCTTGCCATCGAAAGGGCATTTTGTTGTAAGATTTGTTTGTTGTTGTGCTTTACGATTTTTCTTGCAACAAATTGAGTTTGAGCTTGCTCTTGATTATAGGGATTTGATCCAATAATTGAAGTCCAAGCTCTTCGCAAGGTGATAATTTGATGTTGGATGCTAAATTTTGCAAATCAGATGGACCAATTAGATGTATGCTATGAAGAAATTTTGAAGGAGAGACGACTCTCACGAGGATGAAGGGGGACACCTCTAACCTGGCGAGATGATTTTGCCGTTGCAACTTAAGGAGATCCATGGTGTGTTTTGGGCTCATCGGAAAGATCCAACAACAGAAACAACATACGACGCTAGCACTTGGATCGGACATCTGAGCACTATTCGCTTCCAAAAAGATAACATGAGTGTGCACGGAGAGAGAGGGGGAGGATAAAAATTTTGTTGGAAATAGTATAATTCCCACATAAATACCATCCTAATGCAAGACATGTTCTTCCGATTGCAGTGTTACCCCCTACGCCCGCCAGGAAATACGATCTATCCAAGATGCTTACGAGTTTTCTAGATTGTTAGCTTGCCAATTTCATATAGTAGGCCCGAGTAATTTGACAAATTTTGGATTTTGGCCATGGATTCATCGGCTTTAACACCCGGAGGGGAAAATGCAGGATGTTGGTGCCTATGGTAGCAGGGAACTACGGATTAGGGAGAAGTTTCAGTTGTTGTCGACGTGCTAGGACACTTGTCGATGCTGCCATAGGAGATAGAAGAAGCTTGATGACGCGGATTACCATCTCTCATGATCAAAACATGGATAAGATCGTCGTAGCAAGATCCATATACCATCTACAAGGCCACGACAACAACTTACACTGGCACACATCACATCACATGGCTGCCGATTATTTCACTAGTACGACTCTAGTACATCTCCGTCGCGGATCACGGGGCGGCGCGGCCCACAGCTTATTACTGCCACTCGTCACCAACCACGCACTATGAGGTGGTTTAGTCTCCTCGGCAAGGCCGACTCACGCGGCGGCGGCGCCCCAGCCGGAGCAGTTGTCGCGGACGGCCTCGAGCTTGTAGGGCGCGGCGTCGGTGGCCAGCCACTGCTCGACGGTGAACAGCTGCTGCGCGCACCCCTTGTGCGGCCCGGTGACGGTCACCTCGACGTAGTTGCAGTACCAGCCGTGGTGCGGGCCGGTGCCGTCGGACGCCACCCTCATCCAACACGGCGGGCTGGCCATGCACGGCCCGCGGCCGCTGAAGATGTCGAGGTTGCCGCGCTCGAAGTAGGAGTGGCGCTGCCCCATCAGCCCGCCCCACGACGGCAGGTCCGTGATCCCCACGCCGTTGCCGTCCGCGCCCGCCAGCTGCAGCGTGATGTTGGAGTCCGTCCCGGCTTTCCAGATCGACCCCGTGCGGATGTACACCGTGTACACGCACTCCATGCTTTCACCGGCCACAGCGCCGGCGTCGGCTCCTCTGTTCAGCTGCCCAGCCGCAAGAAAACGACGAGAATGGTGAACAATCAAAGATCCACGGACAAATGCATGCATGTCAAGAAACCGTGAGATACCGCACCTTGATCAGAGTCGAGAGGTCGCGGCCATGCGCTAGCACGGCGGCGGAGGAGGTGAAGGCGAAGAGGAGGAGGGCGGCGGCATACTTAGCCATGGATCGGAACCCGCTCGAGCAGATGGCGCTGGGGGGTGTGTGTGTCAGTGCGTGTGAGCGAGCTGCGGAGATTGGGGGGGAGTGGATCCTAAAAAAGGGGAGTTGTTGATGAGGCGTGGGGCCTGGCTGTTACCGTGGTGCTGATCTGATGCGAAAGCTTTTTTAATGTGCATTTTTGTCCCGGTTCGTCTCAATCGTGCATTAGTTCAAAGAAAACATCATGCTGGATAGGGCCACGTCACCTGCCTCACTCGTACATCTGGCAGCGATTCGTTGTCTTTCTACTGTTCTTTTACACCAATGAAAACAAGAGGCTCCGCAGCCTCCGCTACTCAGAACGAGTTTGGTAGTGAAATTGTAAAAACATTGTTACTGTCATGAACCGACGTACACGTGTAAAGGGAATCCGAGACGACACGGGCAAAGTAAACTGTACAAGGGAAATGGTCGAGCTGCATCGCGGCACGTGGATCTGTTTACATTATGGTGGTGATCGGTTCGGCTCAAAAGCCCGTAGTTTATGGCTGAAAACACTGTAGCTGGCTGAAAAAAAGCACTGTAGCTGACAGAGGCTTATTTAGTATAATTAAATTTAAAAAATTTAAAAATAAAAAAATGTCAGCCCATTACGTATAGTACAAACAAATACGGGGAAAAAAGAACCGGCAAAAAAGCTCAACAAAAAGCCAAAAGTTCAGAAAAAGACGAAACTTATGAATAGTGAAAAATAAGCCAGAAGCCAGAAGCCAGAAGCCGAAGCCGAGTTGATCAGGGCTTCTAGAGCTGCGAGTTGCTTATGAATAGTGAAAAATAAGGCTCGTAGCTCTATGTTCATCTCCTTCGATTGCTTTTAATTCACGATGGCACCTAGAGCTGCGAGCCGGGCCGTGGGTCAGGACTCACTGTGCTTTGGGATGTTTCATGTCGTGTCGTCTCGGTCCAGCCATGTCATCATACTGTACCGGTCCGTCTCGCCTCCGATTAAATCTAAGTACAACCTAAAACTCATCGTACCGACGTTCGTACCATACCAGACCAAGCCTAGCCGAAGTAATATACACGATAAAGGCGACGACGACGATGGTGGCGACGGCCGCTATCTTTCTTTCTCTCGTACCCGCCTCGTTAAAAGTTAGTTGAAATTGAATTAGTTGCATAAATTTATGGGCACGCAATAACGTAAATATTTCGAAAAAAAATGAAATTTCCTTGATATTTTAAAAATACGATGTTATTGCCTCGTTAAAAATCTTACGCCTTAGATGGAGTTCCCTGAGTAAGGAAAAGAGTACAATAAAAATATATATACATACTAACAATAGCAACATGTGTACATAATATCTACTCATCAATGTCTAGGTCGTTCATGCATTTGAGGTCAGCGTACATCTGCACGATTTTAGGATGCTCCAGTTGATGTTGTTCTCCTACTAATATGTTGATACTGTGGACAAAAGCCGTGTTGGATCATTCTTTCGAATGTGCGACTTTCACCTATCCTAATCAGTTGATCTTCTAAAACAATATATCTAGCAATTTTCTTACGGGAAGAAAGCGGTTTGTATACCTAAGTACTTACCGGTCCATTGCCTCAACCATTTTTCTTACCGTTGTCTCAATTATTTTATCAGCTAAGACTAAGAGCCTTAGACAGTCAGACGCTCAGCTTTACCTGATAGATTACCTCTACTCCTCCTGGCCTCCCCACCCCATAGTCCCCACCTCAAAAGCAACACCCGGCCGCCTCCCTCCTCACTTCCTCAGTCCTCCCATGAGGCCTCGACGGCCCGACTCTCGAGCTCCCCCGGCTGCCTCCCTCCTCCGATCCTCCCTGGCGACCCTCTCCTCTCCCGACCCCCTCAGCCGCATCCCTCCTCCCCCGACCGCCTCCCTTCTCCCCCGACCTCCCCTGACCGCCTCCCTCCTCCCCCGGCAGCATCCCTCTTCCCTCGATGACCCCCTCCTCCCCCGACTGCCTCCCTTCTCCCCCGACCTCCCCTGACCGCCTCCCTCCTCCCCCGGCGACCCCTCCTTCCCCGGCAGCATCCCTCTTCCCTCGACGACCCCCTCCTCCCCCAGCCACCTTCCTTCTCCCCTGACCTCCTCCAACTGCATCCCTCCTCCCCCGGTGAGCCCCCCCCCCCCCCCCCCGTGCCATCGCCCTCCTCCCCCAGCGACCCCTCCTCACCGTCGTCCAGGCCTCCGGGGGTGGGGGGAGGTCGCCGCCATCGTCCGGGCTCCGGGGTGGGGGGAGGTCAAGCTGACAGCAAGCGGGAAAGCCGCCGCCGACGACATGCTTGCCTTCCTTGCCGAGGCCAAGCCGGCAGCCAGCGAGAAAGCCATCGACGATGGTGAGGACGACCTGTAGAACACCCTCCGGCAGTCCGGCCTCCACCTCACTTGCGACAACATCAATGTCCTTCGGTTCCGTATACTCCTTCAGTCCTTCCCCTCTACTCCCTCTCTTTGCTTTGTGAATGTGATGGCTTGTGTTATGGGGAATTGGGGATGATAAGGGACGGGAGGCGAGACCGAGGTGGCCGCCGGCGCTGGCGTGCTGGCCGTGCTCACCGGGCTGTGTCGTGCCACCCATCGTGCCGACTTTCTAGGCTAAGCCCGGTCAAATCGTGCTTTGGCCGTGCCGGGCTAGTCATACTTTAGGCTAGCCCGAAAAAGCTCGGCCGTCTCCCATCTCTAATGCCACCCACATGCCCACATCTTATTAGGTAAAACTGTGTATAATACAACTAACTAGGACAAATGTAGCTAGCTGTAGGCATTGGTCTGGGATCGAAACCTCGAGCAACCAATGCAATCTACCAAGCAGACCTCCTCACGCCGTCGCGACCACCCCAGCAGTAGTCGAGTCGCGCGCGCAGCATCAAGCCGGCATGGGAAGGCAGTAAAGGCACAGTGCAACGGCGACCAACCTCTAAACCAAATTCGCGTGGCTCGTGTGCCCGCGTACGGGTGCTCGCGGGGCCCGGTGTACCGAGCTATCGGAAACGTCGTGGGCTTCTCTAAAATAGTACTCTTGTACTTAAGACTTCTCTCAAATAGTATTCTCAGGGATTTTAACTCAAATAATTTGATTTTCGAATTTGTACTCCCCCAATTGACTGAACTGCCCCTGCTCATTTTGTTTAACCCTAATCACTTTTATTTTCTTCTTTTCACATCGTTTGGGTTTCATTGGCGACGGCGGCACACCGACTGGCCGATCGGAATACTCGGCGCGGCGCCGTCAACGCCAGGCGAGAGCGTGGCAAGGATCGCACGGGAGTGCGCGCACCCCAGGCCACGGACGATCGCACGCCAGCCAGGGACGGTCGCACGTCGGCAGGGGCAACCGGACCACGTACGCACGTACGCGGCAGGTGACCTCATCGCGGCATGGGGATGGAAGAGCGCCGCCGTGAGGATGAAGGAGCTGCCGCCAGACAAAAAGAAATGGAAGAGTTCGTGCGTGCTACTGGAACTACTGGAACTGGAAGAAACAAAATGAGCAGGGGCAGTTTAGTCATATGAAGGAGTTAAAATTCAAAAATCAAATGAAAATTAGTTCAAATCCCTGAGAATACCATTTTGGAGAGGTGTTAACAACAAGGGTACTATTTGGGAGAAGCCCACGGTATAAGTACCGTTTCAGCGAAGCCCAACTTAGAGGGTACCATAATAGCAAAAAACTCGCGTACGGGTGCTCGCGGGGCCCGGTGTACCGAGCTATCGGAAACGTCATTTTTACCAGGCTCATCCGCCCGGCGCGGACGCTGTGCACTTGCGGCCGAGGTTTTTTCCGCTTTGAAGCTGTCATGGCCAGTGCTCGTCAGGCTGCGCCACCCACGGCGCCTGCGCCACTGAGCCAGAGCGCTCTACCGCTCGGTCGCTGACGAGAGACCAACCCTTTGCCTCTCACAACTTGCAAAGGCTTTGTACTGACGCAAATTAAACCTGACCGCCTTCTACTCTTCTATGACGATGAGCTGTAAGTTTATCTAGAGGAACCACAATCACTATACAGTTCTATCGCTTTGCTTCGCGCTGCAAGCATCGAGAAAGCACCTTACTTTTAGTGCCCAAATGACACAATTTTGATTACTAATAGAAGTCATAACAGAACTTCACAAGGACAGAACTAATGGACACAGCTTATCAATCCAGTCCGTGCATGGCAGAAAATTGCAAATACAACGAACACAACGATGATGATCTGGAACCGACAGTGACGCGGTAGTTCTCCCAGTGACATACTGGCTACACAGAGTACCGAACATCCTTGGTGACGCTAAATAGTATTCAGTCAAATTGCTGCCGCAAAGCCATCTCAGTTTCGCTCTTCCATGAAGCGTGTGACGATTGCCCCCGCATCCTCTTGATCTTCTCCTTGTCTTTGATGGCAGAACCCTTCTTCTTTTCTGGCTCTTTTGTCTGCTCTGGTCTATCGTTGCAAACAGGGCACACCATACCTCGAGCGTGTGAATAGGTCTTTGGTATACCACATTGGAGACACATTCTACAAATTGAAAAGAAAACACTGTTAAGAGCTCTACAAGACATCACCGGGAAGGCGGGAATACCAATAGATAGTTTAAAGAAGTCAGCCGAGATGTAAGCACTTCATGCTTTAGTTTTGTCATCGACTCATTTCATAGTCGCATGATGATAATGACAATCTGTTACCTTAGAAGATCGGCCGCATCTTCTGGCCCAGGATTTGCAGCACCTATTGTTCTCTTTCCTTGGGCAGAACCTGGAGGGTTGGCACCATTTGTGTCACTTCTAACTTGTTCACGAATGGCAACCAATTGTGGTTTTGCCGCCACAACAGCACCTGAAGATAGTTTTCTAGTCAGATAACACAGGGTCTAACATGGATTTGAAACTGCATAATTGGCATGTACATAAACTAGCACATACGATCAGATCTGCTTAACCATCTATCTCATCTCCAAGCATATTGACCATGGTTGTCACGGCGGAGTCGGCGACCACGGCGAGTGAGGGGCGCCTGGATGCCTAGGCGACGCCACGGCAAGCGCCATAAGCTGTAGTGTACATGGCTACATGCATACGGTCACATACTCACATCTCTCTCTCCTGTCTAAAAGCCAACACGGCCCCCTCCCCTCATACTCCTCTCTCTCCCCCGTGTGTCCCGACCTCTCACTCCCGCGCCTCCTCCTCCCCCCCCCCCCCCCCCAAGGCATGGCAAGTGTCTATGGCGTCCATCCAGCACCGCCACGACGCCTAGGCGATGCCGTGACAAGCATGATATCGACATGCTCTGAAATATTGCAACTCAGTAATTGTGCCAATCCAATTCAAAATGATCAATTATATCCATTTGCTGAACAAGTACAAAGGATGACAGGATCTTTATTGATGTATTGCATTTTGACAATATCTGCTTGTACAAATATTTCCATGTAAACTTCACTGCAAGAAAGCAAAAGTGGATACCCAAATGTAAATTCCTTTTAAGCAGTTTAACAAACCTAATCAAGAATATGATGCTAGTTACAGCACAAAGACCATATACGTATTTGGCACCATATTCTGTGCTGTGAGAACAGATGCCAATTGAATGATGCAATTACATTGTAACCATCCTCATCCTATACACCCAACCAATAGGAGCCACTATCTTGAAGAAAGTAGTGAACAGAAATACAACGTTTCTCTTCATTTGCACAATTGCATTACATCCCTCCTTTCCTTTGTATACATGCCAGTTACGCAATCATCTCAGCTCCATATATTACTTATGCATACTTAAGAAGCATTATGCTATTGAAACAAAAAAAAAAGAACACCTCCAATATTTCTACTCACATCACACAAAAGAAAAGGAATATCCAGACCCTCATACCACTTGGCACCATGAACACCCCAACACAACTACAGAGTGCATACCAACTATTTTTCAAATAGAATCCCAACCAGTGGGCAGTGGATTTTAATTTACTCCAGAACCGAATCAGCTAACTCTAGAACCTAACGACACAGGATTGATGCCATGCAATGGACACCACAACACTAAATCCATAGTAATGCAACTCTATAATCAAATATCTCGCCAACTCTATGCTAAATTGCATTCAGTCCATAAAACGTATTCGACACGTTATAAATACAACAACAAAAAAATCTTCTCATGTAATACGCTCACAGCCAGATCCGGACATGCAGTATCGATCGATTCTCGCTGTACTAAAATAGTCTCATCAGAGACCGTGAATTACTTACCACCACGCGAACCATTTAGTCAAGACTCGAAAACACACAAATCTGAACTAGTCCAACGGCCAAAGGACAATAATTTGCACTTAAATCAGTACTAGTTTAAACGTCTCACCGGGAGGTGGCTGCTTGCTCCCGTCCTTGGAGCGGCGATCGAGCACGCCGAGAGCCTCCCGCGCCTGCTCGGGCTCGGCGACTCTGTGGCTGAGGAAATCCGGGGGGCCCGACACCTCCGCGAAGGCATCCAGTGCGGAGGGCAGCGAGGGGTCCCCGCCGCCGGCGGCATCGCCACGGCTAGGGTTTGGGCGGCGGCGGGGTTTCCCGGCCGGCTTCGGAGGAGCGGACGCCTCGTCGCCATCGGATCCGGCTTCTTCCGCGGACGAGTCGCCGGAGTCGCTCAGCGCGGCGGCGGCGGCGGCGTGGTCGTCGTCCTCGGCGGAGGAGTAGCCTTGCAGAAGCGCTAAGCTCATCTCCGTGCCTGCGAGTCTCGAGGCGCAACGCCGTTCTTGGGCTCTCCTTGGTCGGTTGCTTTGTGTCAAGCGGCCGCAAGTCCTGTACTCCCAGTAGCAGCAGCAACGCCGCGGCGTACTGACCAGACCACCGTCCTTACTAGGCCGCGTGCTCACAACTTATTGGGCTTTGTTAATTGTTAGTGAAGACAACTCTGTTCAGAAAGTCCTGGTATGGGCTCTCGGCTCTCTTTGGGCCCTAAAACAGTCTCTATTTTGTACTAGAGGTCCATAACTTCCACTCAAAAAAAAAAAAAGAGGAACATTACCTACACAAGTTCTAGGTCTTCTTTTCGTTAAGGCCAATCCAGACTTGGTACAACAGGCCTTGTCCAACGACTTCAGGCTTCAGCTACCGCCAAGAAAGAAAAACCGTCACGATGCTCCAACCAAAAAGACAAAACGAGAAGCATTCCAGCCATGTTCTTTAGCTTACTGATTACTTGAAAATCACACGTGCTTCGTTTTAGATGTGCGTGCGGCTGCTATCTTCCTTGCCAACCTGACAATATTCAGTCTTCACGGCTAGTTATTGTTAGTTCTACAAATCGGTATCTAATTACACATTCTTCCTCAGTGATTCGGTTGGGAACTGGTAGACCAGAGATTCAGAGAACTCTCACAACCGATCACCGATGATTGGGCGGAAGTAGGAGACCCACGAGTTCTTGGCGCCGTGGAGGACAAGAGTTAATATCAAGTACAGTCAGCACGGTGATGTTATTGCGATTTCGTTGCTCGTCGCGATCTTATTCTTTAGCGGCATCGTTATCATATCATAGGCGCGCGCACCTGCCCTTCGCTTCACACTGCAAAAATTTCAGTTCTTAATTTTGCGGATGTGTCAGTGTGTGTGTGTATAAGTGCGGTATCTTACGCTATATTTTCTTATATGCTGTCACTTTCGCCGTTGATGCTGGAGACCCAGAAATTTAAAGGACTTGGAATATGAAGCAGTGAAAGATGCAACAACCGTCACTCTGAGAGTGCGACTCAAGCAGCGACGGTTTAACCACTCCGGAAGACGCCACATCGATCGACCGTTGTTTAATCAAGTAAAGATGCATTTTAGTTTGAGCTAGCTGGTCGCCAGTGCCAATCAGGTCTTAACTAGCCATCTTAAAACAAATCGTAGGAAGCTAAGAACTGGCACAGCTACTTATTTCGCTGTCGTGTGTAGTTGATTCGTTGTCCTAATTAGCACAGTCGTGCTTGCTGATCGATCGATTGGGCTCTTTGGCGGCTTGATTATATATGGCAATTGAGTTTGACAACAGATTCATGTATTTTTGTTGTGTCTGTTTGTCACTTCTGCTATATATCTTCGATTTCTGAAAATTAGAAGCGAAAGAAATGTCGGCGTCTGTAGATAAATGCTAGTCATTTTTCTGGGTCTGTGATTGTACGGTTAATGAATTCTATTAGATTAGCAAACTAAAGTACTAATACAGGTAGATTAACATCATATCCATTTAAGCTAGCTGGTCATATATATGACTGTACGTCTAGTGCTTGCTCGAGATATATACTCTTTTTTTGCGATGAATACCTACATTGTTCCAGTTACCAGCTAACACACATAATAGCAGATTTTTTTTTTGAAAAAAATGCAGAGTTTAATGCCAAAGAAAATGCTAGTATACACCTACTTTCATATGACCTGTCCACTTCCACATGATCAAACAATATATTTGTGAATTTGTGATTGAGAGAAAATGTTTTTCAAATACCACCACATGACCTTAGGTAAAAAAAGTGGTTAATTGTATACCAGAATCCGATTTATATTTCGAGATAATTATGAAGCTAGCAGATACTAGAGCACGACTATGATATATAGCTAGGACTCAGATATTAATTACGAATTAGAATGGAGTACGTTTTATGAGTTAGAATCTAGCACGTACTCCTCTAAACATAGAATCAGGTACGTGCTACATAAGTTAGATTAGATGGATAAACCTATGGAAGCACATGCCACAGCCCCTATTGAAAATCAACACGTACGCCACGTTGATCTGTACAACCACGCCGCACTTATCCGCGCGCGCGCATAAACAAACCCGTCAAATCTGTACGCACGGGCACACGATCACATTGGGGACAGAACCTTACCGACTCCGAGTTCCTACTAGTCGACAGATCAACCAAGAGTTTGAATCTTCGGCTGAATTGGCAATTTTTGATGCGGTTAGTAAAATAGATCTTATCACGTGGAATTTATATAAAAAAAATAACGGCTCTATCGCACAGAGTGACCGACGAGCCCACAAGCGATGTCGCACAGTGACCGTGCAGATTAGCCAAAACCATACCGCCACCGTATGATGGTGCACTATAGGCCTGTAGCGTTCAAAACCGCAAAACTACCGTGCGGTGGTGCACTGTAGTGTCTAAAAAGAGAATTTTCTCTGAAAATCATTTAAGTATACTTTTATAGCAATTTTTAAATATAGCAAATGAGTTTCAAAAATTATAATTTTTTGTGGGGCCTCTCGACATAGTGTCCTTGGTTGTATAATTTTTTTTATAAATTTATCAAATCTAAATTTTCTCAAAAATTCATTTAAAAATAAATGTTTGTATGAATTTTTAATATAGAAAATAATATCCAAACATTATGATTTTTCTAAGGCTCTTTACACAATGGACTTAATTATGTTTTTTTTCCAGAATTTTATATATTTTAAAATAGTCACTTTCCAAAGAACGGCGGCGAACAAACTAGAGTAGGTGCCACTGTGTAAAAATAACTATTTCATAACATATAAAATTATAGAAAAATTACACAGTTAAGTCTACTATGTAACAAGCCTTTGAAAAATCATAATGTGTGGACCCCATTTTCTATATTAAAAATTCATACAAATAGTATATTTAAATGAATTTTTGAGAAAAAATTGAAACAAATAAATTATAAAAATTACACAAGTAAGTACACTGTGTTGGGAGGCTCCAAAAAATTATAATTTTTGGAACTCATTTGCTATATTTGAAAATTACTACAAAAGTATACTTAAATGATTTTCGGTGAAAATTCCTTTTTTTGGACACTACAGTGCATCACGCACCGTGAACGTGCGGTGCTGCCTCCATCGCACGGTGGCCATACGGTTTTGACTAATCTGCATGGCCACCATGCAACATCGCTTACGTGTCAGCTTGTCGATCACTCCCGCACGGTGACCGTGCGGTGAAAACGTTTTTTTTTGTTGCAAATTTCATGTAACGAGTGCCATTTTTACTAATCGCTCATCAAAAAACTGCCATTTCGACAAAACCTCCGAAGAATTTACCAATCCCCTCAACCCTCTATGATCTCGTCTCAAGGAACCACACGATGACAAACAGTGTGCGCCCGGTGTTCGATCGATCGCTCGGCCCGCCAGATTTAAGGCCCCGCTTAGTTTGGCTGAAATAAATTGGCTTATAGTTTATTTTATACTAGTTTATTTTACACTATATCTGCTGGTGCCTTTTTTTAGCATAATTAAATTTAAAAAATTAAAATAGAAAAAACATGTTAGCCATCATAAATAATACAAATGAATATAGAAAAATAAAAAGAAAAAAGCCTAGAAAAAACTAAAAAACAAGAAAAAAATTAAATTTAAAAATAATGTACTGAAAGTTGGAAGTTGAAGTCACTGTCGCCTTCTCGGGCTTACTGACTATGGCTCGCAGTCAGCCAAGGGCTTGGTGCTTCGCCTTCCTCTATTGGTTCCGCACATCGTTCCCCTGGTTTCCTCCGTTGGGCCCTCGACCTCTCCAAGTCTTGGTTGAGCTGAGGATTTCCCCCAAACCGCTCCTCATCGGCCAGCACTTGGCTTGGCTCCTACCTGCGTCGACTACTCCATGTCTTTGGTCATCTCCTGCTCCTCTCTCAGTTTCTCTTTGGTCCTACAGTTTGGATGTTGATTTGGGCTTGGATCTGGGAGTCTTGGTGCTGATACTTGGGGTGTGGCTTGCCACCATTGAGGTGGTCTCTCCGAGTGGTTCCTGCGCTGGTCCCTTCCTCCTTTAGTTGGGTTTATGTTTTCCCTCACTTCTCTCTTTATCTCGGTCTAGAATTCTTCTACACTATTTCCATATGATTTTGCTCTTGCTAATCTTTTTATTTTCCTCCTAACTCATGCATTACGGTGGTGAGGGTGGTGGATGGTGAATGTAGCGGTGGTGTGCAATAAGGCTTGCTATGACAGGATTCAAGGCCTTCTCATGCGCCAAGGAGCACAGGGTGGATGTTGAGTGCTATGACAACATCCTCACATTCGGTACACTCCTTCCCCTACTCTCTCTTCTCTGTGATGTGCTTGTGCCATGCTGTGTCAGGATGTGCCATGATGGACCAAGATGGAGATGTGGGGGGGAAACCTACTTGGTTTTTGTTCAGGTTGGAAATGGATTGGATGTGGATGGCCTTCTCTTGTGGCGGTCAAAGGTGTCGCTTTGTTGTCATGGTCAGCCTGAAGTGGTAGACGTGGTCCTCACTCCTCTCCATCGTCTTCCTCTACATTCTTAGCTCCTCCCCTCCAACTCCCTCTCTATGGCTGGCTTTGTTGGTGGTGAGGTGCTCGACTGGTTGAGCAATGCAATAGGGTTGGCTCTCTTACTTGGCTGGTGCTCTTGGTTGAGGAAGAAAATGAGAGTGTTGGTTGAGTGTGGATGTTGGTGTTTGCTTATGAGGGAGAGGGCTCTTGGCTGGTGTGTTCTCTCTTGGCTTGTGCATTACCGAGGCTGCCCCTCCCTTATCCCCTTGGCTCTCTCGGTTTGTTGTTTACTTATGGACCATTAGTCGATAGGGTGATCTCAGCACTATTCTTCGTTTTTGTACTATAGAAGGTAAGTTGGTAAAAAAAATGGACGTTGGCTACGTTTTCTACCGGATGATGAGACCCATCTAAAGGAGAGGCGTTGACCGGTCTTAGACGGTTTGGGTACCTCGAGGAGCGCTCTTTAATTCGGCATCCTAAAGTCCAAGGTTTTTCTGACGCAAAACAATTTATTTATTTTATTCTTTCTTAGATTATTTTAAATGTACGCTTTCCTTTCCTTTCTCTTTCTACCGGTATTACGTGATCAGTTGTTCTTCTCTTAACACCTGGCTAGCTAGATTAAGTCCATGATTGGCAGGCATTAGATTCTCGGGAGTTGTGCTGAGTGCTGGTTGCACTTGCATGCATCGTGTTGAAGCCTTGAGCTAGCTCAAGGGAGTTGGCAGGTTCAGGGACTCAACCCAACCACCACCAGGCACCAATAATGAGGGCCATCGAGGGTTAGTTATTCTACGGGGCTTAGGCACCAATCATGAGCTAAAACACAGTGGACTCACCACCTTTCCACATAGGAAAGGAGGAATTTAGTGTGTGCGGGGGCACACTTATCAAATGTCAAAGCATATTTTCTGGACACCTGCCTGTGTACCAATACCTCTAGCCAGGTGGTGCTGCACAAAAAGCACCATGGCTTTGGTGGATTCCAACTCCCTTCTCAACCATCAGATTCCTTTACACATAATTTGTGCCTCGATCACCAGTCACCCCCTTCCTTTTGATATACCTAAAAAAAGGCTCATTAGTAGAAAGCTCCTTTCTCGATCCTCTCTTGTTGTCTGATCTTTTTACCCTTTTTTCTTGCCAAGAAAATGTTAATTACAACCAACATACATACCACTAACATACATAAACCTCTGGAAATGTGAAGTACTCCAACTTACTTAACAAACTCACTACATGCCACAGGAGCACCACATTGAGGCGTGTAAAATTTTATGTTCTTGTGAGGAGTTCTAGATTGTTTAGGTGAATGATGGATACCGGAATAGATCTCTCCACCTGGGAGCCATGTGGGGCTTGTGGGTGTCTGGTTCGCCAGTGTCCCTTGATTCAAGGGCAGGCAGCTTTCTCCAAGGCCTTTGGTGTAAAATATCCATGCAAAGCAGGTTGGATCTGCATAAACTAGCATTATTTCCCTGCACCCTATAATGGTTGCACCGCGTATCCTATTGCGTCGATCCTTTTTTAACCTCTTGTTTAATCGTGGGGTTGAGTTAATTGGGGGATCTCAACGCCAGATTAGGGGGCAATAATGTATGATCAATGACTGTGTGCGAGCTCGCTCAAGGCACGTAGGCTTCAATAATGCCATGTTGGCTAGGGTTGTTGTGTAGGAACATAGGAAACAATGCATGCGCGCGTACAGGTAGTTATATAGCTACTGCTCGAGTAGATGGATCATTCATATGCAAGAAAATAATGAGTTCAGTTCCTTTTCTTTTCGACATATCCTGTTACTACTAGTAGTGCTCCTGCTAGTTTTCGCTACTACTGGCTAAGCTAAACTTGCATATTTTTTTTTCTTTTTTTGCGTCTCCAGCAAGGAACTGAAGATATATTACAGCTATAGCCCGGAGAGATAAGATCGTGACAGTAGTGAAGTAGGGGTGGAGCCAGGATTGGGCCATAGGGGCCAAGAGCTCGAGGAGAGACATAAATTTGTTATATTTCTATTTAAACTACTTATAAAAAATAGAAGTTTTCTTGTGACAAAAATTTTTATACAAAAAAGCAATAGAACACAAATAATGATCATCATGGATGATAACTTGAATTTAGTGTGGTTTGGCACATATACATGCTTCACTGAGCCACGGAAGGTGCGATAGAAGCCAGATATGAGGAAGAATGCTTGATAAAGCTCTAACTATATAAAGAGACGAAATATCATGCACTTGTACAGTATAAATTAGACTCAACACTAACTTAAAAATCAGGAAGGAAATAGAATCTAGATGCTATATAAGATGGTTTTACGTGTCTCAAATTATCTCTTAGGCTTTGTAGTTTCACCTTAGCTGTTACTTAATCATGTAGTTGAATTGGTAGGAGCTTAATCCTAGTTAAGTTCTAATGCTCCTACGTGCTCCTACATGGCTACATGCTAATGAAAGTCAAAAAAAAGTCATGAGGGGGCCAGGCCCCCTTGTCTCCGCCCCCTGGCAATGATGCGGTCTATGATATGACACCGGAATCGCCATGAGCAATGACACCAGAAACGCCATAAGCATCCCCATCGCCATTGCAATGCAATAGCTCACCTAGTTGTCGTTGCTGCTGCTGCAGGATAAGCACTTTTATCCGCTCCTGATTGCAGCAAATAACACTTGAGTTGAGCCTAGCTAGCCGAGCCAAAGGGCAGGGGGTTGGCTGCTGGCGGCATCCCAATTAAAGGCAAAAAGATAGTACGAATGATGAGGCCTCTCTGAGTCCTTAAGCATCGCATGCCACCTTTCTTAGGATCAAGGGGTCCAAACCCTACCTTCAGCTGTGACCATCAGAGAGTACTGCAGATCGAGGATGATGGATCGCTGCAGCTGCAGCTGGGATGGAGGATGTGTGCTTCTGGTTGGTTGGAGTGAATGCAGGCTCTTGATGGTGATGATAAGGTTAGTATTCAATTCAAAGGTCTTATTCTTTTAGGTTAGGGCCGATGAATTTTGGCTGCATTTTTCTGAGATGGTAGTGGGCAGCGAAGATTCGGACGTGGATGATGCATACAGTTTTGGGCTTAGGAAGCCAAAACCGTTTAGAGAAATTGTCCCGTTTATTTCATCTTCCAGAAAAGTCGAACCCAAAAGGCACAAAAAAACCCAAAAAGAACAGGGCCAGTGTTTCCGTTGGTGGATGTTTTCTAATATCCGATGTACATACCATTGAAGCCCAATCGTAAATTGCATCAGAATATGTAACTACAAATGGCCTGGCTCCAGTGCTGTATGCATAGTGTACACTCATATATGCTCTGCATGCATGCCGGACAAACAGGTCAAGAGCCTACTGATAGCAGTCCACATTGTTTGTGTGCATGTGATTAGCAATGTTTCCATCTGCAGTAGCGCAGTTACTCCATGTAATGGGGGACCTTTGGGGCAGAGAAAAAGTAGTAGTATGATCGATGATTGGCAGCAACACACCAATGATAATTGGTAGTCCCAAGCAGTCAGCTCTGAATTGGCATGCATCCATATGATTTTCTGATAAAGATGAGCATTTTAAGTAGTACTCACCAGAACATGAGCTAGTGCTCTAGAATTGTACCACGGCCATGCAATCACATGAGAATATGCATCGAATCATTGTGAGGAATCATCTGGACAGCGGGAGAGGCTTCGCTCACTTAATGTATAGTACATCTACCGCTAATTAATAATTAGGCTACATAATGAGTCATATTACGAGGAGTTGCGGACTAATTAAGGCCACGAGCTACATAGATTTTTAATTGGGATAAGCTTAATCCCGTGCTACTTTTCACCGGCAAATCTGATCATATCAAGAACTCACCCCAATATTCAAAGATTCAGCATATAGAATACTTGCGTGCGCATTGAGTAGCTACTAGCTAGTAAGGACCACAGCATGGTTGGAAGGGCCGGCCTATTGTATGTCTGATCAAGGAAAAATGGAATCCACAACATGAGCTTGTATAGGTGTGTGCATGTAGATCTAATACACATATCTCCATCTTAAACAAGCTGTTCCCAGAGTACAGTACAAGCTGAAAACAATTCAGAAGATACCTGTCGTATAATATCACCCATTCGTACACGCAATGTACCCATTAATCACAGCTGGTTGACACGAATTAGAGACCTGTTTGTAAAAAAAAAATCTGCGAATTTGGAGCATGTAACGGTAAGAACTGGCCGGTGATCTTGCAGGGCGATCATGCAACAAGCCGTTCACGTGCCTCCTGCGAGGTGTTGTACGGTGCTAGTTAGCTAGCTATTACCTCCTTACGGTCCATGCTCGCATCACATATCTTTATCGTCATGAGATCATCAAAGAACAAATAAGTTAGCATCTAGGAGATACGAAATAATCACTGTTAATTCCATTACTTCTTTTACTGCATTTTTACAGGGGCCAGGACAGAGGAGAGGACGAAGCCTAGCTAGCTAGTTACATGGGGGGTGAATAAGCGAACCTTGTTTTTTGTTAAGGGTCTAGGATGGCAGGTAGCTTTGCATATGCCTTCCAAGCCCATGGGACAAAAATAACAAGGGTAGTAGTACATTGCCGGGGAATTGACACGGTTACTATATTAGTTAGGCTGCAGTACCAGCATGCATGCATGCTTGCTTGCTGGCTTGCTGCAGCTCAAACATTATGGGAGGGAGCAAGTTGTCTGGCCTCTTCTTTCTCGGTGGCACAGACGGGGAATCGAAGAACATGCGACCACAACGATCGAGTACATTTCAGAGGGCACCACAAAAAATCAGAAGAAAAAATGGTGGTGAGGTATGTTCTGATGATTGGACACCGTTCGAACAATTGACCGGTCGACGGATGTCTCGTCTTAATCCTTCCTCTACTGGATTGTTAAACTCTCGGGCGGATCATCGACGATTTCCGCTTCCATTCGACGAGCCGAAGCAAGAAGTCCATGACCTGCAAATGCGACGAACATACGTCGTTTTTACTGATCAGACATTCAGATTCACTGAGCCAGAAAGAAGAGCTGAAGATCTGTCTCTGTTGCTGTGAAGTTTACCTCAGTCGGGTCCTGGAGTGAGTAGGAGGCGTTGGTCTCCTTGGGGCACTTGGAAACAAGGATTCCCAGGCCTTGACCTCTCTTTCTCAACACCTGTACGTACAATTTCAATACAAGAAGATTATCAACTAGCACAACATGTCAAACAAATAGAACAGTTGAAATCACCGAGACAGCAGTGCAGGAAAGGTTTCTTTCTTGTTGACGCGTTGTACCTTGAAAGCATCCTCGTCGGTGCGGTCGTCACCGATGTACACCGGCAGGACGTCGCTGCAGTTGGCGAACCCTGGAGAGGAACAGCGAATGGGCGAAGTGTCAGCAACCGATTTTTTAGAACAGAGGTGTGAAACGCAAGTGAATAAAAATCGAAACGAAAACGACTGTGATGACCAAAAGATATTGGTGAAATAATGTACGTACCTAGCGATTCAAGCAAGAACTCCAAAGCCTTGCCCTTGTCCCACATAATGCTCGGCCGGAGCTCCAAAACCTAAATAAAAAAAAAATGAAAGTTCCAATCTTGATCGAGATCTTCACTAGCCAAGATCGATCAACTAATGTTCTGGTTAACTGTTGAGTTCATCGAATCAATAATTTACCTTCCTCCCTTGAGTAAGCTTCAACTTGGGATAGTCCTTGATCACTGCCTTGACTTCCTCAGCCAAAGCATTCCATCTCTGCATGCAAGGGAGGGGAGTGGTTCAGATGATGAGGATAAATTAACCGAACATGATGCAGTTGCTCGTTATTACTCTCTCCGGTTCACAAAAACAAGTTGTTTTATAATATATATATAATCAAATTTTAGAAACTTTAGCTATTGATATCTTTTTAAATATTTATATTAGATGCATGAAAATTCGTCTCAAAAATACTTTCGTAATATTATAATTTTATTAGGTTTTATAGATATATTACAATAGTAATTAATTGTCAAAATTGTATTATAGAGACCGTGTTGATATTCAAAATGACTTTTTTATGAACCGTAGGGAGTATAATCCGCGTGATTAAGTGAAGCGGTTTGTACCCCACGATAGAGTAAGGCTTTGCCTACCTTTTCATCTACACATCTGAAGTGGACGGACAGGCAGAACTTGTTGTTCTCCACCTTGGCTCCAGGTGTAGATTTCGTTTTTTCCACCAGCACCTTGTACACCTGACAAAAATGTGATTCATCACCATTAATCTCCTCGTGCTTCAACTAAACACCAATAGTTAAGCACAAATGGACAAGTGATCTTCTCCTAATTAATCCTGATTAACAAGGCAAATTAAAGTAGCATACCTCGTCGATCATGGGGATGAATTCGCTTGCAGGTTGGCACAGTACCGTCTCGGGCTGCAGATTAATTGGCATGGGAGGAGATTCATTAGGGAGAGTAATGGAAAGGATTAAGGATCGATGATGAATGGTCGGGTAAACTAAATTAAAGAGATGGAGAGGAGAGCGAGAGTACTTTGGAGCTTGGTCCCTTGATGTCCATGCCGTGGCTGCCGGCGTAGTAGAGCTCGGAGAGCCCGACGAAGTTGTGCACCTTCACCGCAAGAACAAAGCCAAATTAATCAGCGCAGGCACGCACGAGCTTGTCAAGTATTTTGAGACGGCAAGAGAAGTGGCGCGGGCAATGTACCTTGTCGCGGCATCGCCCGCTCACGATCGCCGTCGGGAAGTGCTTCGCGACGTCGCGCACCGCCGCCCTCATCTGCGTACGTACACCGCAAGGGAAGACAACATCAGCAAATACTAGTCTGTAACTTCAGGCCGCCGGCTGGCCATGAAAAGTAGTGTCTTCTTAGTACAGTACGACGACTAACCGCGTCGCTCATGTAGGCAGCTTCGGGGTCGGCGACGATGGGCGAGAGCGTGCCGTCGTAGTCCAAGAACATGACGATCTTCTTGCCCTTGGACGCGGTGGCGATCTGCTCGAACTTGCCCAGCGCTGACGGATGCTTCCTCTGCTCAAACCAAGAAGCCAAAGAAAGGTTCAAACACCGGCCTGGAGGCAATAACCATGCACCGTGAAAAACGACGCCGCCGTGGCAAGAAGAAAAACGGGAAGACTAGAACTCACCATCCAGGCCGTGAACTCGTCGACGTCGGCGCCGGCGCGGGAGCGGGTGGGCGAGGAGGCGCGCATGGCCTCGACCCAGTTGCAGCTCGCTGACCGGGCCGCCGCCGCGGCGAGGTCCAGGTACGTCTGCCGCATCGACATGGCCCCGGCAGCCGCGCTGCGGCAAGCGAATAGGGCCGGGCCGGTGCCCGGCAGCGCCGCGCCGGCCGCAATGCTCATCTCCGACACAACCACGTCCTGGCTCGTCATGGTACACAACCAGCCAGGCAACTAGCTCGTGCAACGCGAAGCTCGCAGCCTCCTCGTCTCGTTCCGACCGACGCCAAGCACTTGGACGAGACGAACGGCCAGCCTTAGGAGTGTGTGTATGTGTGTCAGTGTGTGTAGTAGCTTCTCAGAGTTCGAGGTAGCTTCTCAGAGTTCGAGGTGGGCGGAGGCGAGGTGGGACAAGTGCGGATACTTATAGCTCGAGGAGTGGGCCCTGCCACGTGGGATCCATGTGGGGCCTACTGCCTACGTGTGGGCGGCGGTGGTCGCCTGACGGCGTAGCCGCTAGGCCGCAGCGGCGTCGATGCATCCATCCATCCCCTGCCGTATCGTTTGTTTTCTAGCGCGGGTAAGGCAGGCGCGGCGCGCGCACGAGTCCTCGGTGGTTTCCTGCTTTTTTTGTCCGTCGGCAGCCAATGGCGGAGCTGGAGGCCTCGTCGTTGGGCCAAAAGAGGCGACGGCGAGTTTTGGGTGCCAAAATTGGAACGCATACATATGTGCCAATTAGAGATCTTTGGGCTTGTTTGTCACGAACTGTAAAAATGGGAGTTTGGCACGAACTGTAGTCTGAATTCTAAAAGGCGGGCAAGCATGAAAGGACTTGTTCTTTTTATCTTCTAAAAACTACTTTTCGGCTTTTCTACAGTAATTAACTTTAAAACGGAATATTTTTTCAAGATAAGACCTACTTGTTAATTGTAGTACATAATTTACTGATTTCATTTATATCGGCAAAAATTGCATGTGAGTTTCGATTACTCTATAATCTTTCGTACAAACAGCCCACAAACCGCAGCCAAAAAGAACAGACCCAAAGAAGGGTATCGATTGTTAATTTGACACCCCAAAGATTTGCAATTGATTATTTACCATCATATTGCCTTGCTGACACGTGAGGCCCACATATGGGTGACACAACGAATGATGAATCATGAAATACATCTCTTTGGGGTGCTAAGTCCTCAAATTTCCCATCAAGGGAAAAGGAACTTGAAAATCGAAATATTAACTTAGGTTTGGAATTGCCAACCGTAGCATAGCTTAGAGTTGTGGCACCTTGTCTCTCTAGCTTATGATCAGAGTTTGATTTCTATTAACCACTATTTTAGTGTGTTATTTACATGAATTTTTTAAGATTTGAACTTGCGACTTGTGGGTTGTGAGTCTTAAGAGGATTAGACTAACCATTTATTCCCACCTTCTAAAAAACTTAGGGTTTGGAATTTGGCTCCACTATTGTGTCTTTTGGAAGATCATAATGCATGGTAGGTTCAGACAGAGGTCATATAATTGGTAACTGCCCCTAATGACAACCACTAAACAATCCCCAAAACTAACAAACATTTGGTTCACTGGGTTGATGTCCAAAATCAACTCATTGGTCGGTGGATTTTGTGCGGGGCATGCATCATGTACACACACACCTATGAGAAACAGAACAACGGAGGGAGAACAGTGCTTTGTCCGGTGACCAAGACGACTAAATTCATCGAACCTAGACGTTTATCCGAAAAGAATGGAAGATGCAATCATCAAGAAAAAGAAAAGAATGGAAGAGGCGTGTCAATGCGTTATGTACACTTGTACAAGGCACAATTTGGTAATAGTTAATTTGTTCACGGATAAATAATGGCAATGAGTTAATACTAGAACTTTGGTTTGCTGTTGTACTTCTACGGTTTTACCTACCGGACAAAACGGAGCCCTTCCGAGCTTCAGGACAAGTTGCCGTCGAGTTCGCCAGAGTAAAACGCCTCATTTCATTTACGTCCTTGATACGCACTGCATGTAGTCGAGTTTCGCTGATAATTTCAGTTAGAGGTGCTTATTTGGGTTTATGTTTCTAGTTCCTAGCTAACTTCTTATTTTTGCCTTTGTCTAGTTATATGTTTTTTTTGCTTTTTCACATTTTCTTTTTCTCTTATTCTTTTTTATTATCTGTGATCATATAATTTTTTATTTTTTAAAAAATTTAATTCTATTGAAAAAAACTACCTGTAGATACAATATATTTTTAATCGCTATAGTATAGTATAAAATAAATCATAAGTTTAATTTTAAATGAGCACCACATTATAGCTTGCCCTTCTAATCTTCTAAACTTGATGTAGCCGAGCACCAGACGGTGTAAATGCACATACGCTTACCGGGCAGGTGCAGTGTGATCAACTGCACAGGGCCTCCAAAATATTGAGGCCCCCGTCTAGATAGTTACTATCTAAGGCTCTGTTTGGATCCCATAGTCTAAAGTTTAGTTGTCTAAAATTTTGGACTAAATTTTAGTTGGCTAAACTTTAGCCACTAAACTTTAGTCGAAGGTCCTGTTTGGATCCTGTACTAATGGATAGAACTAAAGTTTCAAAAAGACCATACTACATCTCGTCGTTTCGTGCGTCAGCCATTAAATGGGAGGTGAGAGACCAACATGCATGGGTAAACACGTCTTTGTGCCTAAGAACCCAAAACTTTAGACCACTTTAGTTCACTTTGGTGGACTAATGGTCTAAAGCGTTTTTTAGGGGTTAGCTAAAGTTTAGATCTAACTTTAGACCATCTGTTTGGAGACTTTAGATCTAAACTTTAGATGGAGGGATCCAAACAGGGCGTAGTGAGAGCGCTGGTGACGCTCCTAGCTCGCCTGTGTTCGAGACTTGAGCTTGGCACCGGTGTTCACATTTAGGATAAACTATACACGTGTGCACGTTAAGTAAAAAAGTACGTATACATACTCTATAAGAACTGATGTTCTCACAAAAACTTCTAAAAGTGTGTTAAGGGACATGCATGTGTGCATGTACGTGTGTTGGTGTGTGTGGAGTGTGAGTTGTATGTGACACCCCAGCCCATGTTGGTCCATATGTGTATGCACATGAATTTCTGGGTTAGTTCCACCTTGCTAGTTTACCTTGAGTATCCTTTACATATAAGCCTAGGAGTTCCAATGGTAGCACCCCCGGTTAACCGTTTTGCGCGAAGCGAGGACGAAAGCGCAAGCAGGTTGCTACGTGTGCGTGGCCTATCCAAAATGTGGTTAGGTCTGAGCCGGTTTGGACCCTAGGGCGTTACAAATGGTATCAGAGCCGACTCTCGCGGTTACATGGGCGCGTGCGGGTCAGGGGCGCGGGCATATGGCGCATGGCGCGTGTGGGCCCGTAGCGGACACACGGCATGGCATATGTGCTGGCACTGAACGTACGGACATGTGCCAAGAGAGGAGATCCTTATCATTTGCCCGGTGTGGGTATGTTGGTCCGACGAGGACGTCGGGTCCTTTGAGGGGGGGTGTATGTGACACCCCGGCCCATGTTGGCCCATGTGTGTATGCACATGAATTTCTGGGTTAGTCCCACCTTGCTAGTTTACCTTGAGTATCCTTTACATATAAGCCTAGGAGTTCCAATGGTAGCACCCCCGATTAACCGTTTTGCGCGAAGCGAGGACGAAAGCGCAAGCGGGTTGCTACGTGTGCGTGGCCTATCCAAAATATGGTTAGGTCTGAGCCGGTTTGGACCCTAGGGCGTTACATTGTATATGTGCGTCTGACTTGTACCCTCTCAAAAAAATCTAATCTTCAATTACCTGTGGTTAATGTTGGTATTACAAAGAGTAACACTAAGAGGCCCTTTTGATCAAATTCTGTTAGGATCAGATATCACATGCTATGAAATCAGCAACACAAAACACGAAACTAACGAAGAATAATCAAGAACACGAGAAAGAGATATAACGTGGAAAACCCTTTCGGGTGAAAACCACGAAAATCACTACACAAGATGAGTTATAGAATGCTCTTAGAGTGCATGCGATTCCATGCCTCTACCAGGCAACTTACAGAGGATATAAATAATCTTAGAAACAAGACTCCTAGACGAGCAAAAAACCAAGTCCCTAGTCAATAGTGAAACAAAGACCTACTTAAAAACTGAAACAGTAGCTTTCTCGGAGATGGGAATAGCACCCCATTCAGAGAGTCACAGATGACGGTGTAAAGTTATAGTCGGAAGCACCTCGAGTAGTCACGTCTTACTCCATTCGGCGCACGCATCTTAGAGCACCACGTCTGATACAGATCGGTGTAAAGTCCGTTATAGATTCAAAGGTGATTCTAATCATAACCTTCGATCAGTTCACATTGTTGAGGGAAACCTGATCGGGCTCCTCAAACAGTAAAAAAGATCAGTGATCGGACCTGAATAGAAATGATATGATCTGACCAAATTTGAATCACAAAACACAATAACTTATAGCTAGGAACTTCCCCCTATTCACACCTACTTTCCATTTCTCCACCTCTCTTCATTTTCTTCTGCTGCCTCACAACTGCACAAGCACAGCTCTCCCTGTTTTCGTGCGAAATAAACTCCTCCCCTTGAAGTTGTACTAACCATTTCGAGGCAGCACTCTAGGGAGGTGGGCAGTCTGACAGTGATGATAATGAATTTATGGAGTTGAAGTTACTCCAAAAATTCATTTATAAGAAACATATGGGCCATGGTGATATCTAAAGTTTTTTGAAACGGCTAGATCATTATGCAGTTATTGCACATAAAATTTTGTTGATTATCTCGGTGACCGTTGCAGATGCAGAATTGGCTCCGGTAGAACTTGAAATTAATTTGGGGAAGATTACTCATGAAGATAATTGAAGATTTTCTTTCAAGTAATAGTAGAAGAATGGTTTTTTTAAGTAAAAGTTAGATACCTGTTTAGAAACTTGTTTTTAACAAGACATAATCCTTTGTCTTGCAATAAAAATTGTATGAAAGTTATAATATTAACTGATTTTTTTATTTTTATAATTAACTCTTTTTAACTGTCGAAGTGATTTTAAATTTAGAAAAGGCCCCCTAAATGTCAGGTACAGCCCTGATGCTTACCGTGAAATTATGCGCGATTCCGCTAGCTATTTCTCATGCCAGGAACTGTTAATTCTGATCTTTTTCCCGTAAGTTTGTTTATCGGTTCTAACCTGCAAAGGGAACACAACTTAAGAAAGGAGGGAGTCAACTGAAGCAATTCTCTAAACCCAAGCTGGGCACTTGCAGCTTCTCATCGGACAATATCTGATCTGTCTTTTTCGCTGTAAATAATTTGTTTGATGCACTAAATTCACACTACTAGCAGTAAAATCTTCAAAAAAAAATAAAATTATAAATGGGCGAGACCTCTAGGGCTTTACACATTGCACAATGCACAAATGTGCTGCAACAATACTGACTAGAGAAGGGGAGCTGTAGGAACGCCCACTTGTCGCCGAAGAGGTTCTCCAGTAAGCTGGTGGGGAAGGGGTTGTCTAGTGCAAGCAGCGGCATGGTGCGCTTCTAGAACCTAGGGTGGCGGCTGTACACTGTCTTGCAGCGCTCCTCCAGCCGCAGCAGCAGCGAAACACACCGGCGGCTGGGCACGGTCTTGACTCCCAGCTCGGTCAGTATTGTTGCAACACATTTGTGCATTGTGCAATGTGTTCAGGTCCCGACATTTTGCGCCGTCACGCCCGCGCGTGCCTCCGCCGCCTTCTCCGGAGAAGATTGCTCAGAGGCGACCCAAATGCGGGCTCCTCCCCTCGTACACCGCCGCCTCCGGATGCTCCTGAAACCCTAGGAAAAGATCAAGATAAGAACTACACACATTCCAATCAGATACGGGGAATACGTCACGACCAGTGCAGCTAGCATAACGTACCAATATGTAGCACTTCCAGTCGATCGGCTCGTTCTCGTCGGCCGGCCACCGGATTGCAAAGTCCGGCGATCCATTGCTCACAAGGACTTCGTACTCGTAGTTGGCTCAAGCAATGATTCGCCGAGGAGCTCCTTGATCAAGATGTAACTGCGGTTTACACATAAATGTTCACATGAGATAGTCTAAAATACTCTTAAAAATCAAGTTAAAAAACAAATATTTATAATACCTTCACAAATCAATAATCATATTTTATTTTTATCACCATCCTTTTACTACCAGTATAATGTACCGTAAAAAATCCAAAAAACCACCAAAGGCGTAAGTGACGGAACAATAAACCAACTAGCAACATACTGCTACTACTACAGTACTATATCTCCCTTTCTTTTCTGTGCGCGTACTTGTAAACAAACACAGCATAGTGATTTGATTATTGTGTTAGGGCCTGTTTGGAATAGAGGAATTTCACAGGAATTTTGCAGGAATTTTGCAGGAAACAGTTCAATTCCCGCAGGAATCGGGAAAAATTCCCGCATTCCAAACAGGGCCTTAATGGGTCGGAAAGATGGTGATAGGTATGCCAAGTTTGTCCAAGAACGGCCAGAGATATCATTAACTGATCACTTGTTCGGAGGTTCCACTGCATGCCATGCGTATTTGAGCTGGAAAGAAATTTTATCTGAGCACTTTGGCACTGGAAGCTAAGATTTCCTGGGTCACTATCGGTCTTGCTAGTGCGCGCAAAATGGGAAGGAAAAAAAAGGTTGAGATGGCAAAACATCGTCGTATAAAAAAGATCGAAACAGCTTTCCGCGTCCCACCGAAGTCTGCGTCGTTTTCTTCCTCCTCCTTTTGCCGCCCATTCCTTTCCTTTTTTTTTACATAAAAAGTGTTTTTTTCACAAAATCAACTCCAATTTGCAATTGCTCCCTTTCCTTAAGAGCGGTGACAAATGCAGAATGTTTCAGATCTAAGTAAGACATATTACTAGCAGATTGGACTTGATCAGTTTAGGGCAACTCAGACTACATACCGATTTTTTTTACCTGCGACCACGGTCCACAGTACCATGTAAGGACAAAAATCTATATAAATATAAACAAGTCAGAATAAAGATGTGCACCTCCTTTGCACTGGGAGCTAGAAATTCTCACAATGATCTATACAAAAAGAAAAAAAGCAATTCTACAAATTCTCTCATTAATAGAGAGAGAAAGATAACGATCTACACCTTATTTTCGTAGAATTTGATTACAGCAGGTGTATATTAATCGGCTATAGATATTACAACGATTACTATTGTATAACAAATACAACTTTAGTTTCAATCATATGTATTAGAGCTGTATATAGAGCTAGCAAAGTTGTATTCCAAATCTAGCCGTGCAATTACGTAGCTAATTCGGCTAATTTTATACAATTAACCCATTTTTTGTCAATTAATTGGCTACTTGTATTACCTTTCAATTTTCATGCTAATTAATACGTTGAATATTCAGAGTTTAAGGTATGAATTAACGTGTGATTAACAAAGTTAAATTGCATATTAAAAACATTACTACAGTGCTAATATCCCTTATATTTTAGAAGAAAAGGTAAAAAGAAGGCTCCAACAGATCCCCTAAGTGGTACCCAAAAATATAGAGGACTCCATCCCTGATTTTTCATCCCATATATATGGAGGACGCACACCATCCCCTAAATCGGCCCCAACGCTCCTGCGCCGTCCGATCCCCTAAATTCTTTGGTTGGTAGTTTTTGTGGACCCAGATTTTAATTTAGGGGACCATATTTAGAGGACTTGTTGGAGGTTACATATTTTTAGTCTTCTATATTCTAGATTGTGTCCTCTAAAAGGTGATTTAAGGGATGAGATTTAGAGGACATTGTTGGAGATGCTCTAAAGCATGATATGTGGTGGTATTAACCTTGAAGCATCCATCCCACTAACTTCTCAATTAACCTAGGAATTCCATTAACCAAACCATCTCGATCCCAATTCCGTAGGCAACATCGTATGGGTTCTCGTTCCCCTCCGTGTTCGTCCTCTTTTCTTCTCCATCTTTACATGTTTTAGGGTTTTGCCGTCCAACAGAGGAGCACAAAGATGTCTCTACGGCAAGGAGGCGAGATGATGCCTAATGCCGCATCAATCCAACTTGATGGGTCATCACAAATTAACATTTGCGAGGATGATCAGGCACTTGGAGACAAATTGGTCCTTAATCACGTTTGTGAGGATGCTCCGGACAAGATTGATGGTGATATCCATCTATTGTTTTCTAGGAACACATACATGATTCCAGATTTGTGAAAGAGCATACATAAACTCAGAATGATCTTTTTCTGAACAAAATCTAAGAAGCACTTGGCTATCGGCCTGGCAAAAGTACCTGAATAAAATCTGAGATGTACTTTGTAAAATCAGATAACAAGAGTTCATACAACTCAGCGTAATACACATCAGTGATCTTCAGAAAGGAAAATGAGCTATGATCGATGAAAAGTCTATCAATCTGACAAATAATCCTAGTTGTTGTAAGAAAGCTCTGCAGTTTCACAAACGTATGCATTTGACCATACAGTAAAACGTCAGGTCATTGGACCATGTCCAGGAGGGTATCGAGCAGCTTGCCTTCCATGAGCCATCGTGCCGTGAGGTTGGTCTCCAGAGCAATTTTACGATGTGCGCCGTCGTGCCGCGAGGCCGTGCGCCATGGCGCCAGAAGGCCGGTCCGTGCAGAAGCTCCGGCCAGAACCCGTTGAAACTTGTTGGCTGTGCGTGGCGGTTCCGCGACACCACATCTTGAAGTAAAGTTGCAGCCGGATCGGATCGTCGTCGTTCAAGGCCACGATTGTTGTCAATTCTCCTCAACTCCCTACAATGGAAGTCAGATGGAATTTGATATCGAAAATGATAAAGAGAAATACATTTTAAGATAATATAAAGTCGTCACTATCTTATCCTATAGAGAATATAGTCCTTTAGGATCGATGACTTTCTGAACAATTGTGTTAAAGAAATAACACAATCTCATGATTGTCTCTCACATCTTGATCAACAAAATACTTCTAATTGCAATAGGGAGCATATGTGTCATCAGCACATAACAACCGTGAGACTTCATGCCAATTAACTTCAAATCTTCCATCGAAACAAGTTTCTTCATATTGACGGAGTAACAAGATAGAACTTTCATATCATACAAACACTAACACATTTCAGTTCTCTCGGCCTTGCACAGAGTGTAACAAGCAGGGGAAGGTAAGTTTGTCCATTGTCGATTTTTGTTGGTGCTAATCGATTTTTGTTGGTGCTAACTCAGACTTGATATCTATATCAACTAAGTCAAGCTGTGCATTGACACCATCTTTTGTTTTATCACGAATGTTTAGTAAAAGACCAATCAAGATGTCACATACATTCTTCTCTACGTACATGATATCGATGCAATGATGAACTTCTACGTGCTCCCAATAAGGTAAGTCCCAAAATATTGATCTCTTCTTGCAGACGTTCTTCTTACGGATCGTCGATTTACGTCCCTTTCCGAGCACAATATCTAAATCCTTAATTATATCATAGACCTTTTTTCCACTTAAATGCCTTAGAGTTGAACTGTCCTCCTTCTCTCAGTCGAATTATTTCTTTATCTTGCGGTATGAATGAGCTCTTTGAAGGAACCTACGGTGATGCATGTATATAGTTTTGTATGAGTGCTTCAGCCACACACTCTCGGTATTATCTAAGCAGCGAGTACAGGCTTTGACCCCTTTTGTTCTCTGGCTCGACAGGTTAGTAAGGGTAGGATAATAATTTATAGTGCAGAACAATAAGGAGCGTAAAGTGAAGTTCTCTCATTTGTATACTTTCCATGCATGTATCTCTTCGATCCACATTATTTTTAGATCTTCCACCAACGGTGCTAGGTACACATCAATATCATTCTAGGTTGCTTTGACCCTTACTTTGACCCTTGGATAAGTATAAATAGCAAAATATACTTCACTTCATACACAACTAAGGAGGAAGATTGTAGATGCAGAGAGTCATAGGCTAAGTGTTATGTCGACTGCTCATGTTACCAAAAAGATCCATTCCATCTGTACTCAATCCAAACCTTATATTCCCCGGTTCTGCACCAAAGTCTGTAAACCTCCTATTGATGTTTCTCCATTGTGCAAAATCAGGAAGGTGTCATAGCATTCCATCCTTCTTACACCCTCCGAGTGCCAACACAGTAGTTTTGCCTCATTTGGGTTTGCAAAATCGTATATTCCACCCCCTTATTCAACGTATCCTCCTCGGCAGCTCTTGTAAAAGTAGACATGCCATTAATGTATTCTTCACTCACACAGTTCCCAGCGTATATCCAATTTCAGTCCTACATTACACACATAACAAATTAGTTTCTTCTGATTTTGACGTAACAACCAATTTCTATGAGACATCAGAACCCCCATTTACCACCAATTATACAATTTAAGGATACAGAAAGCAGTTTTTTTTACTTGAAACTACACTTTTGACCTTAGAACACTAACATGTCAGATTTTAGATTTTTATTTTAATAAGTAACATAAGTCAGTTAATTCATTAAGGTTGCATTTATACCATGTATCAATGGCCAATTCTCAATGGAAGGTTACATCTGAATAATTATTATTTATTTTAAGCTATCTCGGCTCTTTCTCAATCAACAAAAAAATAAATCCCATAGATATATACAATCTAAAATAGCTATATGTAGCAAGAATAATTAATTAAATTGAATTAAGTACAAATTGACTATAAATTAACTAAACCCTAAACCCTAGATCATACTAGATATAAATAATCTTCTCTCTATATCAAGCTAGCTAGATCTAAACCATCTTCAATTCTCCTTTTACCAAAAGCTAGATCTAAATTATAACACAATTAGGAACAAATTGCTAACCATAGGTACTCAAGAAATGAATGAATCTACAATCACTCTTGCCAAATAGTCTCCTTTCACCAAATGGTCATCTCAATGCCTCGCTTCCAGCTTAAAGTAGCAGTTTAGATCTGAAATTTAAGACAGAGGGTCGATAGGCATATGCGCAATTAATATAGTGGAATTATCACAGACGATTTTGAATAAAAACCGTCTGTGATGACTTAATTATCACAGATGGTTTTAATACAAACTGTTTTTGAAGTATGACAGATGGTTCAAATATAAAATTGTCTGTGAAATTTTGGTAATATCACAGATGGTTTTTACCATGAACCATTTATGATATTGCATCTTCGCAGATGGTTTTTAGCTCTGACATCAATACAGATGGTCTCTAAACTAAAATCGTCTGTTATTGTTTTTAATACTAATAGTTTTGGATAATCATCTGTGATGTGGCATCTAGTATTAAGCTATTTATAGTAGTGATTGTGCCTTTTTAGGATATGCCGATCACAGCACAGCGTACAGATTTCTAGTCGTTAAATCTGAGGTTAGCGATATCGCTAATAATGTACTTATGGAATCTCGTGATGTGACTTTCTTTGAGAATGTATTTTCTATGAGAGAAAATGAAGTCATTGTCCTGATTATTCTTATAAACACTCTATTCCTCCTAGTGTGGATGACATAGCTCCTGAATTGGAATTGAGAAGGAGTAAGAGACAAAAGACTGAAAAGTCTTTAGGCAATGACTTTGTCACCTACCTCATGGATGATGAACCACATACCCTTTCAGAGGCATATGCATTCTCAGATGCTGAGTACTGAAAGGATGTAGTCCATAGCAAGATGGATTCAGTCAAAGCGAACGGAACTTGCGAGATTACTGATCTAGGAGTCAGCAAACTCCAAGAATAACAAGTCGAAGACTCTCACTTGAACGAATCAAGAATCGCAGCTCAACGAACACAAAGTCCATCACCAAGTGCAACACATGCACTAGGTTTATACTCTTCTCACTCTCTAAGTGCAACACATGCACATAAGTGAAGAAGACTTGCTCTTAACTCAAAGAATGGGAAACTAGCACCAGTAATATTCTCCCAACAGCCCTTGAGGAGGTATTTATACACCTCCCTAAAAAAACTAGCCGTTAGAGAAGATAGAGAGCAAAAATCAACACGAGGACCTGAAGTACCGCAGTTACACGGCTGGTACTTCCGCCCTCCCAACGGCTACAAAAACTAGCCGTTGGGCTGGAAAACCGGTCAGACCGCCCACACAGGGTCTGGTCTAACCGCCACGAACGGTCAGACCGCTCAAGCACCGGTTAGACCGCTTCCAGAGAAATCAACGAAGTCCCTCTCTTGAAAAAACATGCCGCGCGAAGGAGCGGTAGTTCTACCCGACCGGTCAGACCTCTATCAAAATGCCGGTCTGACCGCTGGTCCCTTTCTGGTCTAACAGCTGTGCTCAAGGCAGTCTGACCGCCGTGCTGAGGCCGATCAAACCACCGAGTGCATACCGGTCTAACCGCTCTAGCGGTCAGACTGTCCTTCGGCCCGAGGAAATTGGCACTACCAGTCTGACCGCCACCTTGAAGACAGTTTTTGAACAATAGAATACAATGCGTATTTTTCAGTCACCTTGCACACAAAGCATTGTAAGATATAGAAATATACATCTAAGATTAACAAGTTACTTCCAATAAATCATAGAACATATACTCAAGTATATTTTGGAATCACATCACCGGAAAATGACATGAACTTAACCAAATTCGAGTTTGCCTTTTCAAACTTATGTCACATGTAGCAACAACATTTATATGAGCTACAATCATTTAAGAGACAAATCTCAAATATTAGCATCATGCCTCAAGGAGGGGAAATAACATGGACTTCGACATGTAGCAAAACACATTCGCAAACATTAAGTCACATGTCACAAAAGACTTATACATGAGCTACAATATTTTCAAATCACATTCAAAATATTAGCATCATACAACAGAGAGTGAGCTAGAGCAAAAAAACAAGCTATCAACACTTGTTACGTTCAAACTACTAGTCATGACCCCTCTTAATAGTATGATATCCTATACTAGTAACTCGATCTTTCAACCAAACACTAAGATCGGTAAAAAAAACTAGGAACACGTTCTTAGCCCTAGCTAGTCATACCTTTGCCTTACGCATCCACGTGAAGCTTGATAACATGTAATTCAACTCCAAGTTAGGGTTATGACTATGCAACACATGTGAAGTCTTTACACTGCTTGAGCACAATCAATCGCATGAACTCATCTTAAATCATCCATCGCCGTGAGACATATCCTGTTCATTCATCTCAATGAAACTATTAGTCCCACAATTTGATTGTTATTAATTACCAAAACATGTTATTAACTCATAATGACAGGTTTAGATTCAGGCGCACGGACCGTTAGGTGACGCCGCTTCTACCTCCTAATCCCTTACTGCTTTTCCCCTTTAAAATCTAGACCTATGAGCCGATGAAGGGCAGAGGAAATCAAAGGTGAGTTCTGGTGGATCCAAAGTCTATGAGTAGTGGCTCAATTTGTTACTGATCTAGGGCTTTGAGACTAGTTTGGAGTGGGCTCACCGGGCGCTTGTTGCTCTTGATTTTCACTGTTCTTGTGTACAGCTTGCGAACGGTTTTGGTTTTGTAAGGTGTTGTCATCTCCTTATGAGACTTGTGTGCACGATGAGTTCTTACTTCCTGTTGGTCTTGTGCGGCATTACTAGCACTTCGGCTTTGGGAACTTGGTGTATTCTGAGTCTCCAAAGCTGGGCATTGTATCTCTAGAACCCGTTGGTACCGTTGCTCATGGCCATGGTTGGTTTTCTAGGACAACACCTCTATGACATGCCTTGCCTGGTTAGTCTTCTCGGTGGCTTTGATTGCTGCCGCACAGTGAGCTTTACTTTACCTTATTTATCTCTATTGTGCATAAGTTAGCCGTGCTGGTGTAATATCTATTTATCATCTATATTTGTGATTATGACTAGCACTGGGAGGACGTTTGCATGATAGATTGTGGGCTTTGTGATTGCTCGATGAGGAATCTAGTCGTTTATGAGATCTCAGTGACAGTCTAGAAGTATTCTACTAGTTCGAGTTGTTAATTGTTAATTTCTTACTTCGGTTCAGTGTTATTCATCTCAATTCTACACCGAATCTTGTTTCATCTCAATTCTACACCGAATCCTGTTGAACTCATTTATCTCTACCGTAGCACATATCTTTACTAGTTTCTGATACCGCCGTAGCTCTGTTGATTACATTCCAATAGCTATTTTCGGTTTGTGCTAGTGCTTTACAAGAGTATTTGCGTATGTCATTTATCTGAGGTAGTACTTCTATGATTATGCACCTTCTGTTGTTCCTCTTGTCTTATGAAAAATACTGGAATATTGCTTTATTGCTCATGCTTAAATCTGGGATTAAACTAAAACTCTTGCTGAAATTGCTTAATTTCCAACAACTTCTACGTGTTGCATCCTATTTCGCCCCACTTCTACGTGCCCAACCTCCTACCTCTATCCTTGCACGTGCCTCCTAGACTCGTTGGATAGGTTCCAAGAGGAGCTCAATCCCTTTGGTTAGTCCCACCATGACATACAGGCATGCTAAAGAGTCAACTATTAACCACAATGTCAATTACCTCCATATCAGCAAATAGAAATGGAAATGACCTTGTTGTTTGACAAGTGAGTCCAAGATGTCAAACCTGTTGCATATGACGACATTGTTTAAAGTACAGTTTTCTGAAGCTTTATACAAGAGTAAGCGTGGTTATGTGAAAGTGATTGTTAAAAGTGCGGTTTTGTGAAAATGCTATGCAAAAGTAAGTATAGTTCTATAAAACTGAAGCTTAAAAATAAGGCTTTTTTGATAGTTTTGTTACAGATAGTGTGATAAATTTACTCTATTTTCACTAAGCTATGCCGGGGTGTCCACTCTGAGGCTAGCCCGTGAGGTTGGGCCTACACGGTGGCGGTCAGTTTGGCCCGACCCAGCACGACGGCGCCACTCGAGGCACACGTACTACGCGCGCCGAAGATGTTTTGGACCGGCCGACGGTGTCCGCTGCTGGCCCGGAACGTTTCAACAATTCGGCCTGGTTGTGCGCGCGTGTGCCGGTTCCGCGGCACTCGTCGCCCCTTCGAAATTATTGCGCACTTTTCGGCGCACGGGCTCAGTGATGTACAGCCGGCCGCTTTTTCACACACACACACACACACACACACACACACACACACACACACACACACACACACACACACACACACACACACACACACACATATATATATATATATATATATATATATATATATATATATATATATATATATATATATATATATATATATATATATATATATATATATATATATATATACTCATGCTCCGCCCAGCTTGTGGTCTGCTCGAGAGAATCCCTTGCCGCGCCGAGCCGCCGATGTCGTGCGACGCATGCGGCCCAAAGAAAGAATCGCGTACTCCCGGCTTTTCCAAACAGGCTGGCACGTACATATACATTGCTCGGGCTCTCACGAAGCCTGCATGATAGATGTGGTAAAAGTAGACCGATCTATATATAAGTTAAAGTTAATACTAATATCTCAGTTTTTTTAAATTATTTTATCAGCCACTAATATTTATCGGACACTACTTTACGGTTTTATATGTTGTAACGTATTTTATATTTATTATGTAATGGGCTACTAACGCCCAGGCAGCTGCCTCCTTTGCAGACAGGCCTATGTGGCTTTTAAACGCACCCAGCTTTCGTCCGGTGCGAAATCTCGCCGTTTCGGCCGAGGGAATCGGCGAATGTAACGCCCCCGTTTCCAGGGGCACGTACGGACACGGCACCCCGCAACTATTCACGCATGAACAGTTATGGAGTGTCGCGCAAGAGTATACCATTGCATGCCTACAACAAAAGTTCAGCATATATTTCACATACGGATTAACATCCATTTTCAAAAGCGGGGCGTGCAAGCCCAAAGTATAATTACATTACAGAAGCTCCAAGATCCGCTTGAGCGCGGCCAAGACCTAAAGCCACGGATCCTCGTCGAAGAAGCGACCTTCCGGGACTTCCTCAACGGGGAGTCAAACACCTTCGTCTTGATCCTCTAAAGAAGGGCAAAAGCAAGCCGTGAGTCAATCAACCGGCTCAGCAAATCCCAAAGGGACCTTAACTTATTACATGCACGGAACATCAAAGGAAGGGAGTATACTTGGTTTATTAATTTGAGTGGATGCAGTTTTATTTGCAAACATTTTAGAAGACGGACCCAAAACTACTCCTCAAGAACTCAGGGGTTTTCAACAAGAGTTCATTAACCAACCTAAACAAGTTAATCATGTACAAAACTACTTAAGCTTCGCTGCTGGAATCACCCAAGTGACACAGCTCCAATAACCGGGAGCACGGCGTATTCGAATACCATTTATTTGACTCTGCAGAGTTTGCTCAGCTTTACCCACACGATTTCTTAACTCCCGCGTCCGGGTTAAGAAAGCCAGGTCGTTTCACTGCTCAACTCTTTATATAGGCTCTACCCGGTAGAATTCACTCGGGTCTGGCTCGCTCACACACACACACAAAGAAAAAGAAAACGGTGCCGCTTCGAGTGAACTCTACCGTTGTTAGGCACCCGCAGCACGGCCTGCCTAACCTTTGTTACCCAAACACCTACTCCACAACACCTGTAGAGTTTCAATCGAGTTGAGCAGCTACTAAACCAGTGTTGACAAGTCAACTCCTGTGGTTGAGCGATCACCATGTCATTTGCTCAGCGTAAGGGTCTGGTCCTTATATTTTTTCCTTAGGGGTCCGCAACCCCTACCAGGTCCGCGACCTGCAACCTAGGGTAAGAGGCGGGCGAAAACCATCTTGCGGCGCACCGCAGCCCCCCTTACCCTATCCTGCGCATGCCGACAATCTCCACCCTAGGGCACGGTGTCCCATACCACCCTGCCCTAGAGCCGGGTTTTCCAAATTCTATTGGCCCGCAGCCACAACCATATTAGTATAAGACTTTGCACGATAATAATAACTTACAATTATCTAGAATAACAGATAATTAATTCTAGGGTTACAAAGGCATGGCTACGAGTTTAACATGGCATTTATCGGTGGTAGGGTTAACTATATAACATGTCATTCTAAACATTTTATTTTATTTTGAACTAACATTTCAGAACTAGCTCAATGCAAATAGCGTAATAACATAATTAAATAACATGGGTTGCAACATGATCAAAGGATTTGGGACTTGCCGTCAATCCGAATGATTTCCGCTAGCTCGAACGAAGAACCTCCTGGCTCCTGTGATTGCACTTGAACTTCCGGAGACTCCGACACTAGCGCAAACACTGAAAAAATAACATAAATCCGGCTTGAGCCTAATCAAGCGAGGAAAAATAATCTATTAAACAGGAATAAAATGCATAAATCCTTCAAATGGAATTTTAGGAATTTATCTGGGATGAAACTGGAGGAATGGAGGTTACAAATGGGTCAAGGATATTATTTGGAGCAAAGTGGTGAAATTTGGGAATTTTTAGGATTTTCTGTGATTTTCTAGGATTTATTTGGATTTTCTGGGATTTTAGAAATTAATAAACTCGGGAAATTCGGGTGAATAGTGTTGGGCTGGCCTCTGGCTACAGTGCAGCCCAGCCCGGCTTTCAAACGCGCGCGCGCACGCGGGAGCAGAGCGGGCCGGGGAGAGCGGCCCAGTCCCCGCGCGCCCACGCGGTCGGGATGGCCGACGCGTGGCGGGGCGTACGGCAGCGGGGCGGCGAGCGCTGGCGGTCCGGATGGAGGCGAGGAGAGGGAATCGGACGGCTGGGACAGAAGGGCGGCGGCGAAACGGTATGAAGGAGATCCAACGGGCGGGAAGGGAAGAGTTTAAGGAGATCCGACGGTTGCGGGGAGATGGGATCAAGCGGCTGCGGTTAGAAGACAACGGGAGAGATGGACGGCGGAGGAGGGGCCACGTCGATCGTCTTCTTCCTCCGTCCGCTACAGCGCCATTGGGACAGGGTCACGGCGGCGACGGCGATCTGAGCGCATGGAGGGTCGGCGGCGGCAACCGAGGGCACTGGCGGGTAGATCTCTGAGAGGGGAACCCATTTTGGGGCTTAGGAAGGTGAGGGGATCATTGGGGAAAACGGGAGGGAGAAGGGAGTGGCTCGGCTAATTTGTGGCGGAGAGGGTCACCGGCGGCGAGAAGGTTCGATTGGCCGCGGTCACACGGACAGGGGGCCAAGGGGCTTACAATGGAGGTGGCGGCAGGAGCTGGGAGGCTGCGGGGAGGGCTGTCCACGGTGAGGGTGATGCGGCCGGCGGTGGAAGACGACGGCGGCGCTCCACGGGGCTTTACCTGGCCAGAGGAGGACGGCAGAGGGATTAGGGGAGGATGAGGGTGCTCTGGACGAATGTAATTGAGAAATGGAGGGAGAGAGGAGGAGATCAACTTCACGGGGTCGCCGGCGCAGGGGAGGACCGCGGCGGCGCTACAGACGGTGAGGCTCCAATCGGCTGCGAGCGGAGCTTCTCTGGGGTGGTAGTGAGGGGTTAAGTGCGGTGGGGGAGTTCGGGAAATGGAGGAGCGTACGGGAGGGGCGAGGGGGTTTTATACTCCGAGCGGGGAAGGCGGAGCCTTAGCGGGGAAGGCACGGGCGAGGGTGCCGGGTCATCAGGGAGTGGGTGAGGCGTCTCCTCCGCGCAGTGGAGTGACACCGGGGCGCTGCAGTGGCTTAATGGCGAGGCGACGGGAGAGGGGAGCAGGTGAGCTCGGGCACGGGCGGGGCGCACCCGCGCGCGGTGGAAGGGACGGGCGGCCTCTGGCAGGCGGGACCCAGGGTAGACGTGGGCGACGCGTGGCGCACAGATGCTGCCGGCTTCGGACCGCGCGGCGTCGGCTGACGCGGGCGCAGTGTGAATCCGAGGGCAGCGCAGAGACGAGCGCGGCGCGGGCGCAGCGCGCAGCGCCAGCGCGTGCGCGGGGTGAAGGCGGGGAGAAGCCAGGGCGCCAGCGGAGCGAGGGAGGGGGAGGCGCCCGCGGGAGGGGAAGCCGGGGAGCGGGGAAAGGCGGAGAGGGGCGGGGCGCCAACAGAAGGGGGAGCGGGGGAAGGCGCTGCGCAGGGAGGCCGAAAGGGGGAGGCGCCAGCGGGGAAGGGCGCAAGCGCCAGGGAAGAGGGAAAGCGGGAGGAGGCAAGCAGCCAGCGGCAGAGGGGAGACGCCCGGCCAAAGAGGGAAAGCGGAAGCGAGGGGAACTTTCCCAAAAGGGAAAGTTCTCCGAATTTCACTCAAAAAATCCAAGAAAAAGGCTCAAAAATTTTGAAATTTTCAGGGGCTTTTCAGCGAAGACGTATCGACGATCGAGTAATGAATAGCTTTTCCTGTTGTGTGCAACTTCATACTACTTTTGTTGCGAGTATGTATAACTTTATACTTGGCAAAGATAGGTAGATAACAATGAAGAGCGCTGTTCAGTGAACTTGAGTGACCAAATGGTGCCTTTTTACCCCTCAGAAACAAAGGGAAGAGAGGAACGCTTGAATCATGGAATAGTTGAGCTCGAAATGAAAGAATCACTACTTTTCAACTTCTGACTTTTTAAATAAATAAGTATGATGATTTTTTATTTTTTAAAAATAGTTCATTAGAACAATATTTTTAATCAATTTATGGCATTTAATTCGTTTATATAAACACTAACGCTAAAACTATAAATCACCAGTCACAGGTATAAATCATTAGACAAAACAAAAAAAAGAACGCACTCAGAATCTCACACAGCCGGTCGGTGAGGACTCTTAAGATGAAAGAACCTGATACAACAGCATCCTCTTCTTGAGATAAACTGTGACAAGTGGGTTCAATTAATACTAGGGCTGGAAACGAGCCGAGCCGAGCCGGCTCGAGCCAGGCTCGGCCGAGCTCGGTCAAAGACGCGGCTTGGCTCGGCTCGGCTCGTTTTGGAAACGAGCTACGCGGGAGGCTTGGCTCGGCTCGACCGCCGACTCGAGCCAGCTCGCGAGCCCGACCGAGCCAAAAAGGTTGCCGCTGCAAACTCACTGATTCAAGCCATTTTGGCTCGCCGATCACAGATACGGTACCCATCACAGATTCACACAGAGCAGGAGCAGCACAGCAGAAATAAATAATAGTGCATTTCAGATGTAATACTAATAGCATATCAGATGTAATACTAATAGCAGCACAGCAAAAATGACTTGAATGAGCCATTCAAGCCAAAATGGCTTGAATGAGCCCAAACGAGCCAAAATGGCTTGAATGAGCCCAAACGAGCCATTTTGGCTTGAATGAGCCCAAACGAGCCATTTTGGCTTGAACTTCAGCAGTCGCAGGCAGAGCAGCAGAGAGCATTCGGTGGCGGTGACGCTGGCGCGGGGAAGATGCTGCCACCACGGGGGAAGACGCCGTCGCCGCGGGGAAGATGCTGCCACCGCGGGGGAAGACCCCCAACGGCGGCCGCCTTCTTCCCGCGACCGCGAGCACGGGATTCCTGGCTCCGTTCGCGGCCCATGCGCGTCGGTTGGAGGAGGCCGCGTTGTGGATCGGGATTCGGGAAGGGGGTCGGACTCGGGAGGATGCCGATTGGGGAAGAACACCGCTCGCGCCGCCGCGCGCGTGGGGACTGGGGAAGGAAGGGGATTCGGGGGTGGACGGCGGGCGGCGACCGAGCGCGTCAGCGCGTGGGGAAGGAAGGGGAGGGGATCCGGGAAGGACGACGGGCGGCGGCCGAGCGCGTGGCGTGGGGAAGGTCGCCGATCGGGGAGACGCCGGCTGCGCCTGCGCGACTGGGGAATGGCCGAATGGGGATGGGAGTGCGGTGTGCGGAGTGCAGCCCGAGTCGGCCGACGGGTTAGGGTTGGCACGCACACGGTCGCACCGGCGTCACTGGTCTGGGCCCTGGGCCGACTCGGACGAGCTCGCACGAGCCAACGAGCGGCTCGGGCTCGGCTCGTTTTTTTCACGAGCTACAGGCTGGGCTTGGCTTGGCTTGAATAATCACGAGCCCGAGCCGAGCCGGCTCGAGCTCGTTACGAGCCGAGCCGGCTCGCAAGCCTCAAGCCAAATTTCCACCCCTAATTAATACCACCCGACCAACCAAATAACTCACGCTCGCTGTGGCCTCGCCCGCACGGAGAAGGCGCGTCCGTGCGTGGTTTCCATCGCGAAGGCCATGGACCGCGTGATTTTGCAAACTTGCTGTGTAAAGTCCCGTTACAAACAGTTTCTAATTTCAGAAGCTAAAAAAACATTTAAAATGTATTGGCTTTTAAACAGATTTCTCTTTTTCTCCCTTTTTCTTTTTATGTTTTTTCCTTTGTATTATTCATAAAAATATAACAGTATTTTTCTTATTTTTATTTAATTAAATATGTAAAAAAACTAATTATCACTATTTATTTTAGTTAAAAGCCAAAACTAAAAAAACAAAAGCCAACCCTTCTAAACAGGACCTTTGGTTGCTTTCGCGCAGGAAAACGATGGCCACATCTACACGGTCGTTACTGGTTAAAGAGTGTGAACTGTGGACAAGGGGTAGAAGCCAAATGGGCGAATGGCACCAGACCGGACAGGCAAAAGGAGTCAAGGACTACCATTCGTATGTGGCATGGCAGTTAAACCTAATCAGGCTTTTGGTTATAGGCGGTGCTTAGTTTGATGATGGTTTATGATTTTTATTATAGCTAGTTTGTTTTTATTGTAGCTGATGGTAGATTATTTAATGTAATTAAATTTAAAAAATTAAAAATATATTAGCCTATCACGGACAATACGTAAGAATACGGGAAAAAAGATAAGGAAAAAACCTAAAAAATCAAAAAGCTAGAAAAATAAAATAAAGAAATAGTGAATTAAAAGACAAAAAATCAAAAGCTGAAGCTAACAGTGGAGGCCTCCAAGTGCCTACTTCATGCCAATAATCGATCAGACAGTATTGCTGAATTATTTTTTATTATGTCTTTGGTTTATAGTTTTTAAATTCTGCCTATTTGCAGAGATAGTACGTAGAGGGAAATAATCACATGCAATTTTAGCCGGTATAAATAAATTCGGTATAGTATCTACTATAGTCTATCTATATATACCACCTTAAAAAACGTACTGTTACACTGTATCAGAAAATGATAAGCTAAAACTAAAACCCAAAAAACACACCCTACATATTTCCACAGAGCTCACCCTGCCATGCAGGTTCAACATTATGGTTACCACGCAGAGACATTACTCGACGATAGTACCATCCTAATTAACTGAAGTCACTTGCTAAGAAGAGCAAGTGAATTGGTGAGCAATTGCCACATCAAGTCCACACCCCAACTTGCCGCGAAATTAACTGCTTGCCCTTCTAGAGCTCGTTTGACCACAGAGAGAGCAGGGACTCTCCCCCATTGGTGCTAGTTGGCGGATTCCACCGCTCTACAAATCCAGATCCAGAGCCGATCGAGAGAGCGAGCCATATAGGTTGGGCAGGCAGCAACGCAACGCTGGTCCACCTCTCACCGGCGCTTTCCGCGACTTTGGCGACCCCTCTACTGCGAGCTACAGATTCGGGTCGATATGAAAGCATCATATGCCCCGCGACTTTACCTGCCTTTTCCCTCTCATCAAATCCATCCATATCTCCGTAATTTACACCATCTCGCGCGTCTCATGTATTCTCTATTCAATACCAAATGGCAGCGAGGAAAGGAGTGTGTTTCCTAGCCAAGTAAGTATTTATCTCTCCGTAATCTGTATCGTAAATAGCCAAAATTCAAAATTTTCAACCAAAAGTCATAAGTCGCAACTGAAAAGAACACGCACTTATATATTCTTAGAGAGAATCCTTCGTTTATGCATGCAACGCATGCTCCAGTTTTCTTCTAACCCTTGAGGAAGAGTAAAGGAGCAGGGTAGCAGGAGAAGAATAAACAGGGAGATCTTGGCTGGGATTACGAGTGGCCGTCGGCAGTTGCACCCCTACGAAAGCAAAGCTGGCGATGCTTTGGATGGGAGTACGATGGATCTGTACACTTACGCAATACTTTTTTTTCTCTTAATGAAACCGTTGCTATTATCGCTGACATATGCAAATAAAATTCACGACAATTTTGCAAAACAGAGTGTTTGTACCCGTAGCATTGCTTGGGAGAATGAGAACAAAAGGATAGACTAGAGAGTGTGTTCTTGTTGGCTACAGTTGATGACTTTTATTCCTATCGTGAACGTTTGTACGAACAGATTGAATACTGATAAGTTATTTGGAAAAGGTTGTTTTGATAAGATGTTTTAAAATGGTGGCGTAGAAACCATTTTGTTTATTTATTCGTAGAAAACTATAAGTTATAAATTGGAAAGATAGAAAGAAGGAGAGGGATGGTTGGGGGATACCTCGTTGTCGTTGGCCTCTCTTTTTGCTCCTGTGTCAATCTTTCACCGGCGACTTGGATGGGCATGCAGATTAAAGAAATGCATATAGTGAGTGTAAGGTAAGGCAGTAGGATGCAGAAGAGATGAGGGTTGTATGGTCCGGCGTGAACATCAGGTCGTTTTCACGAGATAAGCTTGAATGCTCGATGGGTTCGGCAAAAATCCGGATGCTTCTGATGCAAATCGCCATCTTGGAATAAACAAAACGCATTTGTAATATGGGCGTGTGATGTTAGTGCTTTCGTGTGCATCCTAACCAAACAGCTCAAACTTGGCAGTCAAGGGTTGGAATTTGGATGCCTGGAGATTAATACCAGAGCTCATGAAATAATTTGAGAGCTCTAAGCTCTTGTTTGTAGTTAAGCACCAGTGTGCACTTAGCCTGGGGTACAGATTTGATGGTACAACTACTGACAAAATACTACAGGTATTACTTATATACAGCAAGAATACATAACTACCCAATCTGTTGCAAGAATGAAAGTATGAAACCCTGATGGCCTGAACCTCTTGACAGATCAACCTGTAGTTAAGCACCTGTTCCTGTGCAGCTTCCTCGAGTTTCATCTCTTTTGGAGATAATTGACTGACTGGCAAACCACACCAATACACCATTGTTTCACTTGGCTCAGGTGAGTGAACAAACCAGAGCGGTATGAATTGGCCGGGCCTCTACTATTTCTTCACATCCTAACATGGAACTCTCTAGCGTCCGTTCTCTTCTTTATATCCAACGTTCATACTACGCATGCCGATGTCCTATGAAAGCGTAACCTTTCCATGTGGAATGTGTATTGGTACTTCTCACGGCAAGCAACCGCGAACGCCTCAGCTTTGCTTAGACATGTTTCCAACAGCCTTGAGGCAAAGCACCATCTATTTTGCTAGTACAAGCAAACAAAATCATAAGCAAAGAGGCACAACACAACCACTGCATGGATCATACAAGGGCGCGCATGGAAGACCAAGAGCATTACACATTCGTCAGTACATCACAGATGACACAAGCCCTTGAGCTAGCGCGATTTCAACAGGTAACCGAGGATTTTAGGATTTACAACCCTCGACTGGCCGTGCCGTGGAAAAAAAAACAACCGGCAGCTCAACCAGGAGATCACAACGCTACACGACGACGTATAGTAACAACCTTACTACTAACACCACTGGCTACTAGTTACTGCTACACGAAGCTGCCATGGCCGACGTCTAAAATGCCATCCAGCCATGGCAGGTGCAAAGTCCAAAAAAAAAACACTTGCTTAAAGAAGACTACTACTAGAAGTAGTTGCTTGTTCATGAGAGGATGGCGTCCCAATCGATCTCCCAGGACGGGTACTTGCACAGGTGGAATGTCTCCGACTCGTCCCACGGCGCCTCCGTGAAGTCCAGCTTCTCCATCTCCAGGACCGGCGGCGCCGGCGATGTAGGCGGCGGGGGAGAGCCGGCGGAGACCGACTCCTCACCCTCCGTCGACAACGAGCACTTGGGGGACTCCGGCTCCGACGCAGAGGCTGGGTTCGTGGACGAGGGCGCGACGAGGGACTGGCAGATGGAGGTGAGCTTGGCGTCGACGGAGGCGTGGAGCGGGCCAGCGAGGTGGGTGCCGCCGCGGCGGAGCAAGGGGAAGTTGAGGCGGGCGAGGTCGCCGCGGAGGCGGAAGGCGGCCTTGTCGTAGGCGAGCGCGGCCTCCTCGGCGGTGTCGAAGGTGCCGAGCCACAGCCGCGTCCGGTTCTTGGGTAGGCGAATCTCCGCCACCCACTTGCCCCAGTGCCGCTGCCGCACGCCGCGGTACAGCTTCGACTGCACCGCCACCGCAGCCGCGCGCGGCGGCGACCCGGACTGCTTCATCGGCTGCGCCCGCGGCCCAAGGAAAGCGCCAGCCAGGCCCCTCTGCTGCTGCTGCCGTACCAAGAACTGGGCCTGGATCTGCTGGATCTGGGCCGGGCCGAGGTGGGTCAGCCCGATCGCCCCGGTTATGCCCGACGCCGCGGAAGCGCCATACTGCGAAGAGTACAGTGGTGGAAGCTGCGAGAAAGACAACGAGGTGGTGGTGGTGGTGGTAGGAAGAGGCGGCGTTGTGAACGAGGTGTAAGATGGTGGTGTGGGCATGTAAGAATCTTGGGTCATGGAAGAAGAAGAGTAGTAGGGGGAGGGGGAGGAAGAGGCCGAGGAGGAAGCACTCCAAATAAAAGGTTCGAGTGCTTTCATGAGCTCCTGATCCGAAGCAGAGGCAGAGGAGGTGATTTGGTGCGTGCTAGTATTATACTTGTAGATATCTATAGCTGCGGCCATGAGGACCAGATAGAGGTAGAAGATGAAGAACTAAAAATGGAAGATAAAAGAAGTTTTTTGATGCAAGAATTGAAGTAGAAAAAAAAAGCCCGGAAATTAGCCCTGTTCCTCAATAAAAGCTGCGAAACAAGGGGATTGGGTTGTGCAAAGGAAAAAAAATACAGAGAGGATGAACTAGAAGTGTATTGCAAAAGAACCCTTTCTGGTGTTGCTAGAGCAAAGGAAGGCTAAAAAATGACAAGAATCCAGAAGAGAAAAAATGTTCTCTGGATCTCTGTTCCTCCTAGGAGAGTTTTGAGGTGAGAAAAAATCCCCCACAAGAACGCTTCTTTTGATCTAATAAACCCAAAAGAAGGCCTTCTTGAACAGGACCTTTCTTGTGTGTTCCTGCTGCTAAAAAGATCAGAGAAGTTCAGAGAACAAACCTGTTTGCTGATGCTGATGATTCTGCTCGGATCGCTCAGCCTCACCGTGAAGTGGAATGGGATGTGGCTTGTGGGCTTCGTGTTCTTGGGGTGGGGTTGAGGCGCCTCTGAGGAAGAAGTGGCCAGCACCATGGCTTTATATAGCGCCAGTCTTTGGCCGTGCCAGGAAAGCAAAGCAAGCATCTCTTTCTTCCTCGCTGTTCCTTGCAATTTCCTTCCTCTACAAATTACAAAACGAATCGATTAATTCACTAAACTTTTTTTTATGAAACTGTTAATTATGCAATTTTAGAAATAAGCTGTTGCTCTCGTCTATGTCGTCAGCCCACGCCAGAAAGCACGCGCGAATAACAAGTTGCAGCCAATCGGAGTCCGCCACGTGTGTTCCGGACAAGTGGGTTCCCTGCGCCATACTGTGTTCCGCGTACGTGGCACCGTGTGATTGGATGATGGTGCGCTGGATTGACTTCGAAAATGCGCTGCCCTTTGTTCTTCGGAATTCGGCTTTTGGATTGCACCCAGAGCTGCTTTTGCATCTAGCCTTTTAATTTTATTATTTTAGCTTTTTAGTTTTTCTTTTTATTTATTTATATTGTCTGTAATAATATAATTGCTTATTTTAAAAATATAATTACTTAGAAAAAAACTAACAACTACTTTAATAATTTTTAAACCATGAACCTACACCTAGAAGTTATTTGGAGCACTATCAAAGCCTTCTTGCTTAAACTTTTTCTAAAAGAGAGCTAAAGCCTTCTTCATATGCATCCATTTGAGTTTTTTCCCATGAAATTTGGTACTGCTGTTTAACTACATCTCCGGTGATGATTTTGAGTACTTTTTTCCTGGAAAAAGAGAGATAAATTGGACATTACAGAGGCTGTTTTTCGCGAATTTATTTTCTACCAAGTTCTTCCTTTCAACTGCACTGTGTGTACTTTGTCATAGTTTGCTTACTACCAAACCTTGAATTTATTTCATCTTCTTTTTAAATCGGGTGAGAAAATCTGGAACAGCCGGTGTTGCATCCTAATCAAAAACCGTGGCGTGAATTGGCAGAAACAAATTTGAGTTTGGACTCGAACTGTTCCTGGTAGAGGAGCTGTGGGTACCATCAAAAAGGACAATACTGAATGTCTGAATCGTAGTACCACCTCATTTATATCGCTCTCCGTTTGCAGGTCCAATTACGAGCAAGTGTACAATCGATGAGTTTATTATTGGCTAATCATTTCCCATCGCCCTGCACAGCCACGTCAGTATAGGAGTCCCTCTCGTAATGTTTTTTCTTTGGATCAAAACTAAGATAAAAAAAATAACATCAATTATTGGATAGCAACACAAGGAGAAAATATGGCAAGATGAGAGGAAATTTCAAACTTTGCTGGTTTCAATCAACCTCTCAATGGCGAGTCATCAACGTTTTATTGTTTGGGATGTTCTGGCTTTTCCACACATATAAATGTGCTGATTGTAATGTTAGAACCGTTCCATGAAAAATTAGATGTTGCAGACCGAAGGAGGCAAGCATTAAAGAAAGAAAAAATGTTGTTTAAACTAAATAAACAAGGATGCGTGTTCGGCACATTAAAGCACCCATGGAATGAGGATCATAACATGCTGCTGAACAAGCCATGCCATGTCCATTGGGGCGGCTTAAATCCTGTGGAGTCAATTGCTCCAAAATCTTTAGAGTTGCGTGGATTTATGTAAAATTGTTATTAGGAATAGCTTATGCTCAATTGATTCTAGCTAAAGCTTGCATCTTGCTCCACCGTTGCTAGGATCCGCCTGTGCCATCAGCCCATGACTACTAGCCCCTGCAATTTCCCACTTAATCAAACCTATAAGATCCACGTATGCTACTTAGGTGGTTGTCGAGTTGCCAAGTATAAATCAGTAGTGATTTGCAAACCCATTCCTTATATGTAATCAAGAGCTCAAATCTTTCCTATTTTTATGTTAATTCTGATACATTGTTTTTTACCAATATTTTTATGGAGGCCACGAGGAAGAGACTATTGTTGTCCGAGCAACCTTGCAAAACATGAATTTTCCCATGTCGCGCGCAGGGACGGAGCTACAGTAAATACATGAGAGGTACAGTTGCCTGTTTAAAATTTTTGTATTTATATATGCTATTTACAACAAAATCAGAGCATGAATCAATTGAGACTTGACACATTCTTCGCTCATTCGGTTGCCTGTTGCCAGGGTGTTTCAAGAGCATTGCCAAGAAGTCTGAAACATTCAGGCTTCCTACTTATCTGCATGAGAGGCTGATCGTGATTCGTGGAGCAAAGTATGAAAGTATGCATTGGAAGATCAAGGAATTTCTCCAACAATAGAAGTAAGGCAGAACGCATGGGTGATGGCTAGTTTTGTTTCTGTGAACTGCAAAGTATTTTCAGGCTGTATTTCTTGTGTGTGTGTTTTACCATGTTACTTTTTTATTGAGGTAAATTTTGAAATACAATGCTCTTGCCTTAACCTTTTTGTGATGGTCCTCAAAACATCGCAGAGTTGCTCAATATATCGAAAAAGAAAGTACACAATGCTACAGAAGTAATACATAATCTTACCAATTTGTTTCAATGCTTTTAACATTTCTGCCATTCTTACAAGCATTCTCCTTAAATGCAGGCTATGAATAAGGTTTTTTCATTGGATCAACAGGCATTCTCCTCAAACGGCCTACCTAGAGAGACACTTCATAGTGTAAACTGTTACATGACCACACTTCAGAGTTTAAACACCACTAAACTTTTTTCAATTTTGAAAATATGATATGGAAGAATTAATTTTCATTCTCTCCGTTTCCCTTAGTTTATAGAGGATCAAAATATCGTAACTTGTGTTAGAACAAATATGTCTTAAGTTCGTATCTTTATCATTAAAATTCTGGCTCCACCACTAGTTGCAGAGTCATCAATTGCTTGGGTGGCTAGCTTCGTGTTTGCCCAACAGTAAACCGAAGGAAAACGTTGTTTGTTCTCCTCGTTTTTCAGTACAAGGATAGCTTCTCATTTACGACCGCTCGTTTCTTTCGACCATCACACGGTTTTTGTCGAATGTACGATCATTTTGGTCTAAAAATCAGCAAATTGGTGGTCTCCCAAAGTGACCGATTGTGGATGAGGTAACAGAAGTATGGTGATATGCTAAGATGAATTATTGACCACCAGCTCAAAGCTATCAAGTAACCTCGAATTATGTGGACCGTACATGTAAAATAAATCCAGGCGTGGCCTAGGATGTGACATTTTGGTTTTAGTGTTTGTGTTTTGTAGTTGGCAAGTTCACCAAGATGAGGCCAATGAAACGGCGTAGGCATCTGGATTCTGGAATTGCAAAATAGAAGCAATAGTGGTTCTTGTACTGAACTCATTAATCTAAGATATCCCTTGAATTAATCTAGGAGCGTTGCTGATCGAGAAGATAGGCATCGGGCGTAATCATCTCGTTCTGCGACGCCAAATTAATCTCAATCAGACGCCTGTTTAGATATGATCTGCTTGTTAATTCTGGATGAGCTAACCCTACCCTGCAATAAAAAAAGGAATGGGTGGAAATGGAGCCCCCAAATTCGCACTATTAGGCTATTAGCACATGCACCTGTCTTTCCAAAACTAACATGAGGGCATTCTATTTCTAATGGTAGACATCTCAAGCTATATATATACTCCTTTACTGCTTTACATCACTAAAAAATTATTGTAAATACTATTACTTCAATAGATAATATCTATACATAGATCCAAGCAATAAATCTCACTATTCCTTATTCTCCTCTTTCTCTCTCGTCCGACTCCTAAAAATTAGCATAGACACTACCATTTCTCCACAATATAAATTTATGTGGTTTTTTTTCTATTTATATATCTCTCTTGCTTCGTTAATTTCTCCATGTCACTCTAAATTTTATGCGGTATTCCATAGATATTGTTGATCGCTGAGATCAGTCCTCTGGGAGTGACCTAACCACAACTAGTGGTAGTACGTACGATTAGTAGTAAATTACACGTGGACTCAGGAGCAGACACTGTGGCTGCATTGGACGGAGGAGGAGAGGAGGAATAATTTGGGTGGAGGCAGCAGGTGGGGGAGGCGAGGGAAGGAATGGACGTGTGGTGGTACGAGTAGTTGTGTAGCGTAGCTCCGGTGGCATCCAATCCAGTTCAGCTGCGCATGCCCGCATCCAATCATTCGATCCACACCAATTTCCGATGCTTTTCGCCTTTCCGATGCCCTCTTTCTCCTTCACGCACACCCACGCGCCGCAGTTCCCGAGCTAGTGTCTGCACCTATCGGGCTATCAGCTTTACACAGACGCAAATTCTGTCGTCTATTGTTCTTGCACAATTAGAACAAGTCTAATAATAATTCTATAGTCAAGCTAGTCAGCATTTTTGCTGATGTGGAGGAGAGATGAGAGTTTGGCTCTCATACAAACAACAAGCTGGGCACGGGAGCCTACGTAGTGGTGGGCTCAGATAATAAATATATGTGAGGAGGAATAGTAAAGAGAATGTGAGACATGGTACCACATAATAATAAAAAACCTTTTGTAGATAAATAGAAGACACATTAGAGCAAGTCCAATAATAATCTTATAGCCAAGCTAGTCAGTATTTTTGCTGATGTGGAGGAGAGAAGAGAGGAGAGAGATGAGAGCTTGGTTCTCATGCAAGCAACAAACTGGGCACGGAAGCCTATGCAGTGGTGGGCTTAGATAATAAATGTATGTGAGGAGGAATAGGAAAGAGAATGTGAGACATGGTACCACATAATAATAAAAAACCTTTTGTAGACAAATTATTGTATAACTTGGCTCTTATAACTTGATTTATAGCCAAACACTTGGCTCTATTATTAGACTTGCTCTTATTGTATAACTTGGCTCTTATAACTTAACTTATAGCCAAACACTTGGCTCTATTATTGGACTTGCTCTTAAAATGGGTGAGTGCTGTCCACTTGGCCGTGGCACAGGTCTGATCTAGATACGTTCATTTAGTCACGGTAAATAAACGGCTTATATCATACTAGCCTACGGCCTAAGATCTGAGCTCCGGCATAGTTCATGATTGTTTGTCACCAATGTAGGAGAATGGAGGAGCGCATGGGTTTTTATAGCTGGTTTATGGTGGTTTGTCACATAAGAGGTCTCGCTCGGGAGGTGACGGGTGGCCAAGGCACGGGAGGCGTGGGATAGTTCGGGGTGCCTCGGTAAGAGCGGTGGAGAGGTCAGCAAGTGAGCTAGCACTTCGTGCACTGAGCTTTTCGGGTGGTGGTCAAATGTTGCGGCTTGGGGTAGTCGGCCGTGAGAGAGGAAAGGCAGTGGTGGCAAAATTCATCTTGGCATGATCGATGGCTGTCAGGGGTGCTATCCTCGAGGAGGTATGACAGTTGAATCAAGGTAGCGGCAGATGGTTCGAGCGACTGGATGAAGCAACAGGAATTGTCTGATTTTTGTTGGATGGCAATAGTGCCGACGGCCATGACTTTGATCAAGAGGCAAAGGAGATGGTCGGATGTGCCCGTTGATTTGCCAAGGGTGGAGATGAGTATTGATTTGGGAGAAGAACCAAATGAAATCAAAACTTAAAGCAATTCTGACTTTGATCAAGAGGCAAAGGAGATGGTCGGATGTGCCCGTTGATTTGCCAAGGGTGGAGATGAGTATTGATTTGGGAGAAGAACCAAATGAAATCAAAACTTAAAGCAATTCAAATCCTTTTGAAATTTTGAGGTTGTTTCAGAGTGCATCAGTTTTTTACCTCGTGCTTCTAAGATCCGAGTCCTAAAACATGGCTTCTCTGCACCATGGCCACGCCACTACTCCATCGACCTCCCGTAGAAGAGAGAGCAGTGATGTCACAGTCGTGCCCATTCGCTCCTGCCTACCTCTCATGAAGTCGAGTACTCTGTATGATATTGTATCTTTTTATAAAAAAAAATTAGTCATTAACATATGTTTTTATGAATCTATACCCCTCATTGAGCTCACAAGTGGCGGCAGGTGACACATGTGTAGCTTGCCATGCTACCTCAGCTCGACAGGACGACCTACTGTGGCTGTGACAAATGCTTAGTTAGTGTTAATCATCCAATGTGATGCTTAATTAGTGTTAATCATTCTTAATCAATGTTGTGCATCGTACATGTGCCCGCCGAGCTTTGGTTGCTTGGCAGGTGCTACTGCGGTGCCCTCTTGCCCTTTCCTGCCGAGGTGAGGTAGCACGATAGGTGATACGTGTTAGCTGCCGTGGCTACTAAGCTCATAGAGAAAACTAGATTTACAAAAATATGTGTGAAAGGTCAATCCTTTTTTTAAAAAAAATATTGATACAATGCTAGATATGCATAGGATTCCATTAAGGTGGCGCTCCAATGGGCTTCAGGCTTTGGTTTGTGCCTTCCGGCTGAAATTGCATTGTAGCGGCTATTCACTTTTCTAAGAAAAAAATGATAAAAAAAAGTACAAAGAATAAGAAAAAAACTGCTATATCATCATGAACAATGCAAAGGAATAAAGCAAAAAGAAAAGGTAAAAAAGTACAATAAGCTAAATAAGCCGAAATTAAAAACTGATGTATTTTAAATGACTTCTGGTTTAAATAAACTAAAAGTTTTAAAAAATCATAAGATAAAAACGTTTAGAACGGAATCATCTTTCCTCGCCTTTTCAAGGCTTTGGCAATCCGAAGACAGAATAATAGTAGCACGTACTACTTCAGATCTTCAGAAGATTTTGTGCAGCGTGCAAACATGTGAATCTCGTGTGTAGCATGCAAGCTCGGAGTTTTTGGTATTTTTAGCATATTTTGAATTTGTATTTGCAAGAATAACCATAGTCGTGTAATAATTACAAAAATATCACTTCTACCATACAGTGATCGAGTGGTAACACCGCAGAGTTGACACATGGCCAGCGGTGCCCCGTGGCTGTGAGGTAGGGGCCTACCGTCCGGCCACCATAAGGCCGCGTGCCTGTCGCCTGGCTACCGTGCGGCTCCTTGCCTATCGTCCTGCCACCGGACAGCAGGTAATTTGAAATCAAAGAAAAAGAGACGAAAAGGATAAATCAGATTTTCTGAAATTATTTTTGTGAAGGAAAAGAGGTTGAAAGCTACAATAACCGGTCGGTACTCGAAGCTACAGTAGCTAGTCGGAGGGATCGAAGGCTACAAAGTGGTCGGAGGCTATAACGTAGTTAGAGGGGTCCGAGGCTATAACGTGGTCGGAAGAGTCGAGAGTTATAAAGTGGTCAGAGGAGTTGGAGGTTATGATGTGATCGGAGGAGCCGAGGGTTATAAAGTGGTCGGAGGAATTAGAGGTTATAATGTGATCGGAGGAGTCGAGAGTTATAAAGTGGTCGGAGGAGTTGGAATTAATAATGTGGTCAAAGGAGTTCGAGGCTTGAGAGTGGTCGTGATGGCTTAATTACCTGCCGTTTGGTTGCAGGGCAGCAGGCAAGAAGCCGCACAGTGGCCAGATGGGAGGTCCCTACCGCACGGCTATGGGACTCCGTTGGTCACACATCAGCTCTACAGTACTACCGCTCGACGATCGTACAGTAAAAATGATATTTTTAATATTGTATAGTGACTACAACTATTCTTGAGAATCTCTGCGAGCGCGTGCCTCTCGTTGTGAAGTACTGATACTGATTTAAGAAAACCATAAAGGACAGCTCTAGTCTTCGAGAGGAAGCAGATGAGAATGCAATGTATGCGCAGCTCTGAAGATAGTTTATTCCGAAGAAACGTATATAAAAGCTGCTCACAATTGGTGGCAAGTGCAGAGGTGCTTTGCTTGACTTCGCAATTTGTTAAGGCTAATATAATAGCCTGCGAGCGGTTAGCAACATGACGACAGTTAGATCAATCATCCATAACATTCCTCCAATTAGGCGCACTTTGCACTAAGCTTGCCAGAGACTGGTGAGATTGACATCAGATTAGGACGAAAACGCTGCAGAATCTCTTTGCAACTGGAAACCACCTACGGCGTACACAGTTTCTATCGTTTACAACAGTAACTGAAAAAATGTATTCACGTTCATTATAACGTGTCTTTGATTGGGAATCTTGGAGGCTGGATCATATATACCTGCTAGAGATTTCTTTCTCAACAGGACGTGTCTTTTTCGAGAAATGCGTACGAGTCTGTCAAGGAGGCATTTGAACAAGGCAAAGAAAATGGAGAACTCCATCTCCACTTTACAAGCTTTGGTATCTTGCAAAGTTTATTACGCTAAGATGATTGATGCTACATTTGCAAGAAGTCTACTCCCGTTGCTTGCAAGAATTCTTCTTCCCTTGGAAGAAAAAAAGAACAGCTCACAAATTGCATAAAACAATTGTCTACTTTGAATACTACACTAGGTTTGTCAACATCAAATCACTCTGAAACCACTGTGAATGATACACACTATACCCGAGTATAAGAATGACACGTTTCAACCGTGTGACGGGCTCCTCCAATCTACTGACTGTTTCCAGCAAATTTAGCCAGCTTAACGTCTAGTCATTACAGGTAGCAGCTCGTCATTTTGTGATGATGAAACTATTCTTTTAAGTTTATTTTAGTTTATAGCTTATAATTTCTTTTGAATAAACAAATGAAACAATTTCTCCACGCCGTTTCGAAGCTTATTATCAGAATAGTCTTTTAGAAGTGGTTTATCAGTTTTCGATTCATTCATACGAGCACTCGCACTAGGATTAAAAACTATAAGCAGCAGCCCAAAAAAACAGGCCGGATGTCTAACGTTATTACTTATTACTCCAAGGTACATTCCATCTTTTGTGACACAATTTCAGTGAACAGGTCCAACTCAAGAAACAAACCTTCATTGCTTTATTTGCCACGGCTAGGTCACAGAAGGGCGTCAGGCAGTTCTTCTTTTCGTTTTCTTTCGGGAGGAAAAGGCCTCATGCAACAGCTTTTTGCGCTTTGATGCAGCTCTCAGGCCCATCAATGTAACCTACTAGCCACATAGGCGTGGCGCAACGCCACGCCAGCCACCGTGTGGACCGAAGTTAAAGAGAAAAAAATTCGTAGAAAAAAGAAAGCGAAGGATTTTTTCGAAAAAAATCGTGGGTCTTTTCGCAATAAAAGGAGACCAGAGGGTTTTTTTCGTAAAAAACCGAGGGCCTTTTCGGAAGAAGTAAGGGCCTGTTCGTAATTACGGGAAACCTCGGGTCGCAACCCAGCAAAAAAAATATGCAGGGGCTTATTCAAAAAAATGCAGGGACCTTTTTGCGATAACGGAGGGCTTATACGTAATTATCAAAAAACTGAGGGAAAGTGACTCGGCCGGCCGTACGCGGATTCCCTCGCCACGCGCCGGCCGGCCGAGCGTGGGAGCGTGACGTGGAGCGCTGGGGGGCCGGAACCCCCCCGGAAATATGGCTGGTATGATGCCTATTTTATTTTTTGCTAATTGAACAGGAAATGTAGTACATGCTAGTTGGCTTGGTTCAATTCAAACTTATTCCAGCAGATGTCAAACCACACTTTGGTCCTTTCAAAGAAAGGAAAAGGAAGAAGCTTTGTAGAGGGCTATATGTACCACAGAAGAGCAAACTATGTGAAGGACTCCAACCTGACTGGGACTAGCCCATTTGTAGACACATAGGGCGTGTTTGGTTGCCTGCATCCGGTTGAACCAGGCTAGCCGGATGCAGGATCTTCTTATTTGGTTGCCTGGTCGCTGGGTTCAGCCTGGCCCTGCTCATGCAAGATTCCCCCCGCAGCCAGGCTCTGGAGAAACGTGGAAATCGGGCGTTTCTGGGGAGCCAGGCTCGCGGGATGCAGGTGATTAGTCAGCTGATGATGTTATTAGTGTAGATTAGTAAATATCAAGTATTATTAACGTGTTTTGAAGAAGTTTAAGATATAATAAGATACGAGCATCTCATATAACATATCTTCATAATCATAATCATAATCTTATATTATTTTTATCTCATGCAACATATCTTCGTACAGGCAACCAAACAATATCTCTTCTCAGCCAGGCTCTACTCGTACGTGAACCAAACACGACAGCGTTGCATGCGCTCAACCTGTCCCACGAGAGCCTGGCTCTCAGATGCGAGCCAGGCTCTACTTGTATGTGAACCAAACAGGCCCATGCCCATAGTGATGCTGTGATGTATAGACCCATGGAACCTCTACTGATATGGGCTGCTAAATGGGCATAAGGCACACTCAAGCCGTCAAGCGACGCAATTTACTCTTCTTTTTTTCCTACTGAAACCACTCCATTTCCGCAAACAGTGGACTATCTCCTTCCTCTGATGACTTGTTACACCACGATGGTTGGAAGCTCTGAAAACGTTCCATCTAAGAGTGTGAATTGATAAGATAAGCTATTTATCCAAAATTTGAATCTTAAAATATCAAAGTTCGACAAATCTGCAAAGAAGCTGCTCTATAATCTAGATGGTTTAGGGCCTGTTTGTTTCAGCTTCTGGCAGCTGCAGCTACTCCCAGAATCTGCAGCTCCTCCAAACAGGTAAAATTTTTGCTTTTTAGCCCAAAATTAAAAGTTTTTTACATATGGACCCCTGAAGAAAAGATTTGCAAAAATGGACCCTTTTCTCGGCGCTACAAAATATGGCGCCAAGGGTACATGTCACGACGCCATATGCTTTAGCGCCGTGTATTGACACGTCGGAGCCAGGGTGGCATAGCTCGGCGCCGCAGAACATGGCGCCGTGAAGTGCACACACGGCGCTAACAACCTTGGCGTCGTGCTCTGGGACTTAAGCCCGAGCGCGGCCCCTCGGCCCCTCACTCTGTTCAGCCCAACCGAAGCAACCACCGCCGCCACTCTCTTCCCCCCTCAAAATCTACTCAAATCCATCCGTTTTTCTCGCGATTTTGCTTCCAAATCGACTAAGCAAGGTGAACCCCCTCCTTTCCATTGATTTTTTGCAATAAATATGGATTATTTGAGGTACATTTCGTTTGGGAAGATTTGAAACCCTAGATGAAATTTGTTCAATTTGGCTCGGTTTTAGGTTAGATTTTCGATAGATATGCATAATGTAAGAGTAGTAATGTGTATAGATTCGTTTTTAGGGTTTGATTTTTAGAAATATATGTATTTTAGGGTTTGATTTAGAAATACATTTGTTTTTAGGGTTTGATTTAGAAATATATGTTTAGATTTAGAGTTTGATTTAGAAATACACATATTTTTAGAGTTTGGTTTGAGCGAGATTGATGAATGTTTAGAAATACATATGTTTGTAGGGTCCATTTTAGAAATACATATGTTTTTAGGGTTTGATTTGAGCGAAATACATATGTTTTTAGGGTTTGGTTTGAGCGAGATTGATGAATGTTTAGAAATACATATGTTTTTAGGGTCCATTTTAGAAATACATATGTTTTTAGGGTTTGATTTGAGCGAAATACATATGTTTTTAGGGTTTGGTTTGAGCGAGATTGATGAATGTTTAGAAATACATATGTTTTTAGGGTCCATTTTAGAAATACATATGTTTTTAGGGTTTGATTTGAGTGAAATACATATGTTTTTAGGGTTTGATTTAGAAATACATATGTTTTATGGGTATGATTTGAACGACATTGTTGAATGTTTAGATTTAGGGTAAATCAATTTGATTCCAATTATTATTCATGTTGATTCCAATTTCATAATTCAATTTGATTATTATTTTTATTTATAAATCATGTTTTATAAATTTCTTATTTGAATATTTCTTAACTATTGAATTCTAAAATTTATCACAGGATGGCGAGATACCGGCTGCTAGATGAGTCCTACGAGAGGGAGCACCGCGGCAGGCTCACGGAGGACGGCCAGGTACGTGTGTGGTCGAAATATACATGTGTTCAACTTGATGGTCACGCAGCTAACTTTTATAGCAATTTTCAGGAGATACACATACTTCGTCCTCGAACCCATGATGGGTTCCAGTTGATGCGCTACGACGACCGCTATACCCCCACTGCTGCGCCGTGCTGGGCTTCACACGGTCGCTAACCTATTACGGCGGGGCATGCCGGTCTTCAACCCTGCAGCTTTGACCGCACTTGTCGACAGGTGAATTTTCTCTATCGGGTCAATTTGTTTTCACTTCTATATTCTTACGTACGTAACTAATTCTTTTCTCCTTGTACTACTAACAGGTGGAGGCCAGAGACACACACGTTCCACCTTCCCTGTGGGGAGATGACCGTCACGCTGCAGGACGTGGCGATGATACTTGGACTTCCCATCAGGGGACAGCCGGTGATCAACCCGGCGGTGTCTGAGGGCTGGAGGGCACGTGTGGAGGCCTTCCTGGGCACGCCATTGCCTCCTGCCCCAGATAATGCCAGGCGAGGCTGCGTCTCGGGGGTCCACCTTAGATGGTTGCGGATTACCTTTGGCGAATGCCCTGCTGCCGCGGACGACGCCACGGTGAGCTACCACTGCCGCGCCTGGGTCCTGCACATGTTCGGGGCAGTGCTGTTCCCGGACGCCACGGGGGATGTCGCTTCGTGGATGTACATCCACTGCCTCCAGGACTGGGGGGACGCTGAATAGTTCAGCTGGGGGTCGGCGGTCCTCGCATTCCTCTACCGTCAGCTTTGCGAGGCCTGCAGACGCAGGGCGCCCACGTCGACGCTCGGTGGCTGCGTCTTCCTTCTGCAGGTGTGGTAATGCATTTATTTTTCCTACAGTTCTTTGTTTTTGTGCATGGCTAATCGTGTGTCTGCCCGTATGTTCGCTTGCTAGGTGTGGATGTGGACACGCATTCCAGTGGGGCGCCCTCGAGTGTTCCAGGCGCAGCCTTGGCATCCACTGGGTGTGGATGACCTCGGCCCCACTGTTGCGTACCTGTGGGATACAGTGTCAGTCCCGTTCGCGACTACTCAGCGGGCGTACGTGGATTTCAGCAACGAGTTTGACACTTTGTCTCCCACGATGGTAAGAAATTTATTTTTCCTACAGTTCTTGGTTTTTGTACATGGCTAATCGTGTGTTCGCTTACTAGGTGTCCTGGGAGCCTTACTTGGAGCCACAGGTTCTAGCGCTACCGCTCAGAATTATAGTCTTCCAAGAAGTAAGAATTTGACATGACCAATCTCATGACATGCAACTGATCAAGCAAAAAGATGACATATACAGAAAGGTTGATGGTTTAATAATCTATAAATCTTACCATATTACTTCTGCAACCCAATCACCCAATCATATAGAACAGCACAGCGCACTCTCTGGACAATCTTTATTCTCTCCAGAATATGAATAGATTGAAGTCCAGTCCAGATCATCGTCCTAGCATTAATGTCTGAATTGAACTAACCAACCTATATCAGTGGGAGAACTGGAGATGGGAGGCGATTTCTGTTCATTGCTCAAAAAGTGTACGACCTCTGTTACTGAGGACAGTGTCTGTGAATCCCGTTTGGACGACCTCAACGGCTCAACCTCAGAAGCATCTGTTACCCCCATGTCTGAAGAAGAAATGCGCATATTACAAAAATCTTTTCCAGAGCTAGTCCGTCGAAATCCCTTTGAGCCATTCAAGTCAGGTGTCCTTTCAGTAATATTTGGAAAAATTTCAGTGAAGAGGGGAGGCGATTTCTGTTCATTGCTCAAGAAGTGGCTTACGACCTCTGTTACCGAGGACAATGCCTGCGAATTCCGTTAGGAGGATCTCAACCTCAGAAGCATCTGTTACCTCCAGGTCTGGAGAAGAAACACACATATTACAAAAATCTTTTCCGGAGCTAGTCCGTCGAAATCCGTTTGAGCCATTCGAGTGAGGTGTTCTTTCAGTAAAATTTGCAAAAATATCCTTGATAGCATTACGCCAGATTGGTTGAGCTACCTGAAGAAATTTAGAAACAGCCAAGACTGGAAGATCAACACTTCCTACATCAGGTTCTTCCTTGTCATCCCGTCCATGGTAGTCTGATCCACCAAGCTTCAGGAGCTCATAAGTATCTGCCAGATCACTTAATCCTGTAGAAGAAATAGTCCCCACTTACTTGCATTGAAGTTTCAGATACAACAGACGGATATGAAAGGTGATTCAAATTAAGGTGCAGATAAATGCTTTGAATGTAGTGTTAACGTTATAAAAAAGAACAGTTTTGTTCATACCAGATAGTTTGCCGTCACTTCGATAGACCTCAATAGCATGCAGACCAGCAGCTTTCAAATTCTTTACCACAGCAACAGGATTTTTCAATGCCCAGGGATGAGCCAAAACCGCTATACCCCCAGTTCGACAAACTAACCGCACCACAGATTCTCCAGTTGGCTCACTACCACTACAAATGAACAAAAGAAATCCACACCTGTAAACATAACTCGAATTCACGGCCAAATCCACCCCCCCCCCCCCCCACGCCGTAATTCCCGAACTAGTCACCGGTGCCGTGAAATACCGTATATAGCCCCCTAGCGCGCTCGGGCACAGCGCGACGTGCGGTGGCGCGCGAGGTGGCTGGCACGGCCACTGGCCACGCGAGGCTAGCTGGTGCACCGGGGTACTGTGCGAGGTGGTCAGGTCGTGGGAGCCGCCGCCTGGCAGGCGTGCGCGCACAGGGAGGGTCCAGGCGAGGCTGGGCAGGCGCGTGGCGGGGGGGCTGCCTCGCGCGGTTTCCGACCACGCCACCTTCCCCTTGCACGGCCGGCGGCCACGCCAGCTCACCCGCACGCCACCCGGCCATGCCAATCCACCTCGTGCGGTTTCCGAGCGCGCCAAGGGGCCATATGCTGCATTTCGCGGCACCGGTGGCTAGTTTGGAAATAATGGCTGGGGGGGGAGAAATTTCGATATTTGACACTGAATACGTGCGCCTCTCAACTTTTAACCCCCAATTCGCACGCCTTTGAAAATTTAATCCTGTCACTGCGAATTCTTTTAATTCAAGGGATTCTCCTCATTTTCGCAAAGACAAGTGTCAAAATAGAAAAGGAGAGAAAATGAGGAGAATCCTTTGAATCAAAAGAATTCGCAGTGACATGGTTAAATTTCCAAAGGTGTGCAAATTGGGGGTTAAAAGTTGAGAGGCGCACGTATTCAATGTCAAATATCGAAATTTCTCGAGGGGGGCAATTTGGTCGTCAATTCACATAACCCTGTACCTGATTTGAAATGAAGCATAATTGCACAAACATACATGACCATGCTAAAAAAATGGATACTTACGTGGCATAAGCAGGTCCTCCGTCGTACAAGTACCTGCTAAAAGCTTGTCTAAGATTCTCAACATATCCAGCTTCTACCATTGCACGAGCCACATGCAACCGCCCTGGAGCCACCCCATTCCCTGCTATGTCATATACATCTTCAAGCTTCATTGGCATATCAAGGTCTCTAAGTTTCAATAACATCTTCTTCGCACGCGTATAACGGCCATCCCGGATGCTAGCGAGAAATCTCTCCAATTCCTGAGATTTAGTAGGTCCCCAACTACCGTAGTATGCAAGAATATGAACAGGTTCGTCGCCTCCCGATTCGGCACTTCCAAAACAATTTAAGAACATAGAATTAGCCACGTCTGTGTGATGAAAGCATGCTACGGCCGTACAGATTCAAGGATCTTGAGAAGAGGGTTAGTTACCTAGGTGAATACACGGCGCTTATCTCAACACCAGGTATGATCCTTATGGGATACTCCTTTGCCGCTTCCATGGCCTCCGGGACACCGGCCATCGTGTCATGATCAGTTAGTGCGAGCACTTTCACCTGTGCTGATCACAAGGGAAGCAGAGTTAGCGCACGAACGCGCATAGCATTAGCATTTTGGAACAACGAATTGGCGATTTATATGTCAAGCGCAATGTCGTTCTCGCGTCGATGTACGGTGGGCGGTGGCAATGGCATAGACATAGCAGGGTTCTTTCGTCGAGCGCGTCAAGAACGTCTCAACTGTTCGTGACACAAACAAAAGGCAAAGGCTTACCCCGTTGCGGTGCGCGCGCTCCACGAGCACCGCGGGCGAGAGCGATCCGTCGCTGCGCGACGAGTGCGCGTGCAGCTCCACCGCGACGCGCGGCCGGCGCCTCCCGATCTGCCGCCCATCCGCCTCCTCATCGCCCACCTTACCACCGCGGCGAGCCCAGCGGAGCACGAACCTCAGCGCGGCCACCTCCTCCTCGCTCGGCACCCTCAGCCTCTTCTTCCTCCTCCTCCTCCTCCTCCGCGTCTTCTTCTGCTGCTCCCGATCGGTCGCCTCGCCCGGTGCGGGCGTGGCATCCACCGTCGAAACGGGGACCGCCTCCGCCTCCTCGTCGGTACTCGAAGCGGCGGGGCGAGGCGTCATGTGTCCCACCGATCCAAGCTGCTGCAGCCGCGACAGCTTTGGGAGTTCGGGCGTGGCGCAATAAAGGGACCGCGCAAAAGGCGCCGTCAGAGCTTTTAAGATGTGCGGTCGCCATCAGCGACAGGAACGGGGTGCAGTGGCCGGACCCAGAAACGATGCTAACTTACAACAGATAAGAACATCAAAACATTACAAAACCCTTAAATTATATAGTAGCAAAAAATATATAACTACTGATACAATAAATAATATTATAGTGAAACAGTCAAATGATGAAAAATGTATTCTAGCAAGAATAAATATCTACTTAAGAAAAATTGGATACACCAAACCATCGTGATATGCCTCCACCATCTATATAAAAAATTGGTAGTATCATAAAACATATATAGACAAAGTAACATATATAAATCATAATTTGAAATAACAAATGATATGAATAGTAAATTTACAAATACAAAGCATACCACTAAGTTCTAAAGTGAGGTAATTTATTTAGATATGAGTGAAACAATGGATATAAAAATCATATGGATTTTCGTCCAACATACATCTTTTTACAACCCATGAAATTGCCCTATCATATTTTAGCCCCAACCGTATCCTTGCAAACATAACGTCCAAAGCTACCTTAAGCAAAGGTAAACTATGTTTTGCAAACATAATATCCAAAGCTACCTTAAGTGAAGAGATGTAGTATCGGTAACATGTTTCGACTATAAATTTCAAAAAATCAATTGTTACTCGTGCTAAATAAGCCAAACGGGCCATGCACACCATGCTGTGCCTAGGCCAAACATGCCTAACGGTCGTATTTTGTGTCAAATAGGGCGTGCCTACTGGGCTACGCGTGACTATGGTCCAAGCATGCCAAACGTGCCGCCATGCCGTGCCAGAACGCTGGGCTAGGGTGGTGGCCTAGGCATGGCCCCGTCCCCTCGTACTATGTTGACCCGGCTTGACTCGCCTTGTGTCGTGGGCTGTGCTTTACAATAACAGGATGTGGACCAGCTTGCTAGGCACTAAGTATGGGTAGCACAAAATGTGCTTAAATGCACATAATATGTTCTCAGAAGTGCAAAACCACTGCACTAGCCCGCCTCTCATGATCCCCACCAGATTACCATACCGAATGACTGACGACGCGACGGACCTGTGCCACGTAGGTCCAACGCGCGTAGAACCCGAACCTCTCGCACCGCGTGGGCACACGCGCATGACTGCATGGCCCAAATTCCGAACGCGAGCGCACGGGCGGGGGTCTCACTCACGCCGCTAAAGTTTTTTTTACTGTTCTGACCCCTTGGTGGCGCTTTTTTGTAGGTCAGACATCTTGCGCGGTTATTTTGCATTTCTGGACTCCTTTGAGCGCAGATTCTTCGGTGACCGGTGCATGGCCATTTTAGTGGCCGCAGAGTACTCGAAGTAGTGATCAAGGCACCGTGGTCGACGTGTTGTGGTCGAGGTGCCGTAGTTAAAGTGTCGTGGTCGACATACCGTGGTCGAAGTACCATGATCGAGAAGGCGGCGTCAAAGAGTCATGACCGTAAGTCGTAACGGTAAGAGTACTGTTAGAACCTTCTACAGTCTCGACACCCACGTAAACGTTCACGCTCTATAGCCGCTGGAATGGCTATACACCGGATACCGAAGAATTTGTTGAGGAACCGTCGCTGGCGACCAGTCCGAGCGATTCCTCTGTATAGAACAAGAACGAATCAATCACAGAATCACAGAATAATAGATTGAACACACAGAGAGAGATAGAGAGAACTCCTGGTCTTTCTTTATTGCTTTCATTCATGTGTACATAATGAGGATGTATGGCTCTCTATTTATAGACTACAATGAGGTGCCCACCATGGGCCCTGGGCTGCCGGCCCAGGCCCAGGTTTCTTAACACTCCCCCTTGGGCACTCATCCGACACGTTCATGCCTCACTAAAACTCCATAAAAACCCAGTGGGAAAAATTTGGAGAAAGAGCACATGATACATGTGATGCTGCGATGCACGAATTGCCTCATTAAAAACCTTGGTCGAGAAACTTCATGGAAAACTCGTCAAGGGAAAAAGAGTACAATTCACCCAAATTCATTTGGTCTGCAGGACTTTATTTTTGGGTACTTAATCTTCATGATCAAGATTTATTAGCGGGCTTGTGAGAATTCTCCCCCTGAATTCTGCACTTCTCTAAGTCTCGTCATTCCAATTCCACGCACGCACCTTTCAAAGCTAGATGAGGGGAGTGACTTAGTGAACAAGTCTACATGACTTAGTGTGCAGTACTTTAATCTTGTTCATCTTTGCAATTCATGAGCATAGAGGAACTTGGGGTTGATATGCTTACATAGCCCGTCTACACTTGTGCAACGCAAGCTGCATTATCTTCATGGATAATTGTGGGGGTTTGCACAATGTTCATTCCACATGACTGCTGGATGTGGTGAACCGTTCAGCGGAACCAAGCGCACTCTCGTGCGGCTTCATACAGTACTATAATTTCTGAGTGGTTCGTCGAAATAGCTACAAGGCTTTGCTTAGACGATTTCTAGGAAATTGCAATTCCACCATATGGAAATACATAGCCTGTTTGCGACTTAGCAATATGCGGGTTAGACAGGTACCCAGTATCTGCATAGTCAATCAAGTTCAAATCTTGATTCTTTCTGTAAGACAATCCAATGTCTTTGCTTCCTTGGAGGTATCGGAAGGTGTCCTTTATGCCCTGCCAATGCCTGTTGGTGGGCTCTGCACTGTACCTTGCCAACAGGTACACGGCAAATGCAATGTCCGATCTAGCGCAGTTTGCTAAGTACATGAATGCTACCACTGCACTCAAGTATGGGGATTCCGGTCCCAGGACTTCCTCCCCCTCTTCCCTAGGTCGGAAAGGATCTTTTTCTTGCTGTAAAGACCTCCCGATCATCGGTACTTTCGATTGGTATGCCTTCTCGAAGCCAAGCCTTTCTAGCACCTTCTGGGTGTAGGCCGACTGATGTACCAAGATTCCATCAGGGACATACTCAAGCTGCAGGCCTAAGCAGAATTTGGTCTTGCCCAAATTTTTTCATTTCAAATTCTGACTCCACGTAGGAGCTTGCTTCTTTAATAGCTTTTGCTGTCCCGATGATGTTCAGATCATCTACATACACAGAGATTATACAGAATCCATTCTGGGATCGCCGTATAAACACACAAGAACAGTCTTCATTGTTCGTGTAGCCTTTCTTGCAGAGAAAGTCGCTCAAACGATTATACCACATTCTTCCAGATTGTTTCAGTCCATACAGTGACTTTCTGAGTTTCACACTATACAGATTTCTAATTGCTCTGTCTCGGTTCGGGAGAGATATTCCTTCAGGGAGTTTCATATAAATCTCCGAATCCAAGTTACCGTAAAGGTATGCAGTCCCAACATCCATCAATTTCATTTCTAAGTTCAAGTTAACTGCCATCGAGATCAAGTATCTAAAGGTAATTCCACTCATGACTAGGGAGTAGGTTTCTTCATAATCAACTTCAGCATGTTGAGTGAAACCTTGGGTTACTAGCCTTGCTTTCTATCTCATTACTTCATTTCTTTCATTTCTCTTTCGAACAAATACCCACTTGTGCCCTACGGGGTGCACATGGGGAGGCGTGCGGCATACGGGCCCAAACACCTCTCTTTTGTTCAGAGATAGCAATTCAGTTGCTATTGCCTTCTTCCAATCTTCCCAATCTGATCTTTTCTTACATTCAGCGAGCGATGCAGGCTCGAGATCAAGATCGATAATGGAGGCAATTTTCTTTGCGAAGTAGATATCGATATTAGCTGTTGTCCTATTCAGGGACTCTCCCGTGTGCACATAATTTATAGCTATTTCTTCATGAGTTGCTACTTCTGGAGCGATTGCTTCTTCTGGAGCTTCACCTTGCGCATCGCTTCTTTCAATTGTGGTGGCAAGTCCCTTTAGTTTTTCGGCTCCGATGTGTGCGCACACATCCATGCCGACGAGGATATTCAGATCCGGTATGCCCTCTTCTGGAGGTGTCATACTTGTGCCAGGTCTCAACTAGCTCCCCTTCTTATTTTGGGGGACTTCAATGATCGGCTGTGATAAATCCCTCTTATCCTTTTTCACCAGGCGTCCCCGGTTACTAAGGATTCGAGGAACCGGAGTTCTCGACCTCTTTTTTATTTTTCTGAGGCCTCTGGTCGAGATTAGGGATACCTTCTGTTTCTTTGGTATTTCAACCCTCTCCGGTGCAGTGCGTGCAGGCACATGCGACTTAGTCACGCTCTTCAAATCACTAAAGTGATCAGGCAGTTGATTTGCTAGTTCTTGCAAATCGATTGTCTTCCGGACTTCTCTTGTCTTCTGGACTTCTATTGTCTTCTGGACTTTTCTATTTGCTTTACTAATGCGCGAGTCATCTGCATGAAATCCTGTGGCTTACCATGTAATGTCTTCTGGACTTCTCTAGTGCGCGGGTCATCTGCATGGATTCCCAGGCTTGCCACGTAATTTCCCGACATTCTTCATCAAGGGGTTGATTTCCTCCCCCTAATGTTGGGAAATCTTCGGTGCTGACCCTTGCGCTAGTTGCATAGGTGAATGGATGTTGTAGGCCGAAGGTCTAAGGTTGATGAGATTCACTACATGTAGGACTGCGTGTCCCAACACGTGGCTGGCAAATTACAATTCTTCAAGATGATCGGGCAATAAATTTAATTCTTTTGATTAAAGCCTCTGTCAAACCATTCTGGGTATGGACATGCGGTACCGAATGCTCAACTGCAATTCCCATCGCCATGCAATAATCATCAAATGCCTTTGAAATAAATTCTCCGGCATTGTCCATTCTGGTGGACTTGATCAGAAACACATTTCTGATACAAATGATCTGCGAGATCAATATTGCAAAGGCGTGGTTTCTTGTGGACAACAAAACCCACATATGACAACTTCAAGGAAGCGTCAATGAGCACCATAAAATACTTAAATGGCCCTAAGATGGGCTTAATGGGACCGCAATGTCTCCCTGGATGCGTTCCAGGAATGCAGGGACTTCATCCTTCACTTTCAGAGTGGAGGGTCTAGTTATTTGTTTCCCGGTGGCACATGCAGGGGACACAAAATCTTCAAAATTCGGGAAATTCTTCACATTAATATTATGCCCATGCGAGTTATTTATTATGTTTCTCATCATCCTAAGACCTGGGTGGCCTAATCTGTCATGCCAGAGACAGAATAGTTCAGAGTTTCTAAATACTGTCTTCAGAACAGTGTACGCTGCAGGCGCTTTAATGTTGGTATAATATAACCCAGTTTCAAGTGAAGGAAGTTTTTCTAATATTATTTTGCCCTTCTCTTCGCGCTTCGTGGTGAGCAGGTATTCCTTATCATACTCTTCTTCAGTCTCAACGTGGAAACCATTTGCGCGGATATTCTTAAAACTTTGGAGAGTTCTAGTCGATTCTGGGTACAATAAGGTTTCTTCAATGACCAAAGTTGTGCCCATGTGGCTCTTCCGGAACCAATTATACATACATCGCTTTCGGCGATTGTCGTAAGGCTGCTAGTGCTCTTACGAATCGACTTGAAAATTCTTAGTCTCCCTTAAGATGGTATGCATTGTGCCGCTTCTGGCTAAGCATACTTCCTTCATAGGGCGCTACACGCGTTCTAATATAGGGTATTTAAAATGCATGAGAAGGCAATCAACACATAAATAAAATACACCAATATCAGAACATATCATGCCATCATTAACTGAATAAATGAATGAATTCTTCAAATATCATCCAACCATCACGAGAAAATAACAATTCTTAAGTACCATCCATGCAAATTCTAACATATTCTTCCACACAAAATAAATGACAATTAAAGTCTAAATGCATTCTGTGCACTAGACTTCTTCTGCTATTCTCTCGGGGTGACATTCTCTTCAAAAGAAATCATGACGGTGGCTGCTTCTAGGTCGAGAGGGGTGCTGCTGTCGTAATGGTCTCAAACACCATCAGCGCAGGCAGCTGCTCAGAATGCTCCCCCTCAACCGATGCATAATGGGCTTCATGTGCCCTTTGCCATCCCGTTTTGGCTTGCTAGCCTTATTCTCACGTGGAGCATCTGATTTGCCTTTCTGGGCTACGGTCTTACCCTTTCTTCCCCTTTTTCTCTATCAAGGGTTTTCGCACCTTGTTGCTCCCGTCGTTGGCTTCACGGCTAATGGAGCTCCCAGATGGCTGAGTGACTTAGTTCTTGCGGAGAACTTCGTCATGAGCCTCCGCAACCTGCATCATATCAATCAATTCGGCATATTCCTTATAGCCGTCATGACGATAGTTGCGGGCGGATTGTACTGCATTGGGGTGGAAGGTGGATAGGGTTCTTTCAATCTTCTGCTTGTCTGTGATATGCTTGTCACAGAGTTGAAGATTAGTACAAATCCTTTGCAAGGCAGAACTGTACTCCCCGACCGTCTTAAAGTCGACAAACCTCAGTCTGATCCACTCCTACTCTGCTTGAGGAAGAATGGTGTACTTTAGCCTCTCGAACCTGCTTCTTGGGTGCGGTCCAGAGTGCTAGCGCGCTCTTCTCTACCATGTACTCATTCTTGAGAGTGAGGCAGAAGTGGTGTTTGAGAAAATGAAGTGCCTGATCATTCTCTTTAGGCGTGGGTTGGGCGTCATTCAGTCCGCCAATCCCAATAGTCGCGCGGAGCTTCCTGGCTCCAAGCACAATCTCGACATCGAATGCCTACGTCAGATAGTTTTGGCCATGCTGGGCCAGCTCCTCGAACTCCCAGTTCGTGATGATAGTCATCTAAATGTGTATAAGTCTACTGCTGGTAGACATGCATGGAATAATTCACTGCGGGTAAATAAATGGTACAAAAGGTTCTCGCAATGTTTCAGAATTTTCTATGCATTTTCTATAATTTTACTGCAATTTTCAGTGATTAAGAGCAATTTTTAGTAATTACAATTAACCAAAACAGTAAATAAATACAGAAATACAGAGAACAATAATGGCATAAATAAATAAGCTTCAAATGCTAAAAATAATTCAAAATTCGGATTCCCGATGCCCTTTTATGCTAAAATATGAAATTTCAGCAATTTCTGCAATTTCTGGGGGTTTCTACGCAAATTTCCAGTTCAGAGGAAAATTCGCGCAATTTCCTGATTTACAGAGGGGTTTTCTGCAAAATTCTAGACCCGCTCGTAAATTTAAGGGCTTATTCGCAATTTTCGGAACTACGAGGCCTTATCTGCAAAATTCAGGACCCATATGCAAGATTTAGGGCCTTTTCGGTAATTTGTATTCTTATGGGGTTTTTCTGGAAAATAACCGGCGCCTCCCCTTGGCTGGGCCTTGGGCCCATGTTCCCTTCCGCCAGCCCATTAGGCTGCGGTGGCCCACCTGGCCGAGTGAACCATGGGGGGGTAGGGTTTCCCTACCCCCATTCAACAGTGGCGGCGGCGACTTCAAGGCGTTCGGCCCGAGCGGCTTCACATGCGGTGGCGGGTGAGCGCAACCGGGGGCGGCCGGGCGTATGCGACGAGCAGCGGCGGCCGGGAGCGAACCCGAGCGGAGGTGGCCGGGCGCCATGTACACCGGCGGTGAGCTTGGCGGCGCCGTGCAGGGCGACGAGCTCGTGGAAGGCGCGGGGCCGGCGGGTGCATAGCCGAGATGGCCAGGACTTCGGGCCGGATCTTGGGGCGGCTGGTCGCGGAGTGGCTGTAGGTGGCGCCGAAACCGAGACGGGGCGGCGCACGCGTGTTGTCGCAGAAGCCGAAGCGGCGCCTTTGCGGGAACCGGAGGGGCTCGGGCGGCTACTCGGCGGCGGGGAAAAGGAGCGACCAGGGCCGGAGCGCATGCGGGCGCAGGGTGGCGCGGGACGTGCGCATGGGCGGAGGAGCCAAGGGCGAGCACTGGTGCGCGTGCGGGCGCGAGAGCCGTAGCGGCAGCCAGCTCGCGTTCGGGGCGACGGCCATTGGCGACGCGTAGCTGCGGGGCGCGAGCGGTGCAGCCGCTACAGGCGGCACGGGCCAGCCGGGCGAGTGCGGCGGCGTGCAGGCCAGCCGGGGCTGCACGGAGGGGAACCGGCGACTGCGGGGCCGTGCAGAGGGGGGCTGGCGACTGCGGCGACCAGTGGCGGCTGGACGGCACATGCAAGCGGGCGCGTGAACCGGAGCAGCGGCGGCTGGAGCTCTCGCGTTCGGGCGGTGAGGCCAGGCGGCGGCCGGCGCACGCGTTCGGGCGTGGTGCGCGCGTACGGGGCGGCAGCAGCGGCGACATCGACGCCCTGTACAGGAGGCGGCAGCCGGTTTCCAGGTCGACGGTGGCAGCGCGCTTGCAGGCGCGGCGCACGGGTGGCAGCGCCCCATGCAGGAGGCAGCTCCGACGATGGTGGCGCCCCATACGGGGGGCAGCAATCGGCCGGCGGTGGTTCGGGCTCCACAGCCGGCTTCTGGCCGGCGGCCGCATGTGGCGGCAGTGCCTTCCCCTTTTTTCTGTGTTATGCCATGTAGATGCGAAACCGAACAGAGACAATGCAAATTTCTCGTGCAGTCTTTTCTCATGCAATGATCGTGCAGAACAATACAGAAGAAGCAATGCCAAATTTTTCCGTACAGTGGTCATGCAGAATCAAATAAAAACCCATGCAAAATATTCGTTTCCAATCTATGATGCAATCAACATCTGCCCCGTTTCGCAATCTACCGATCGACATTATGCCGGCGATTTCAGATCTGCTCGCGGTAGATTGGGGCGGATTTGCATCGTTTCTAATCTACAGTGCAATCAACATCTACCCCGTTTCACAATCTACCGATCGACATTGTGCCGGCGACTTCAAGTCTGCTCGCGGTAGATTAGGGCGGATTTGCACCGTAGAGATTCAATCTAGAACGCGAAAGAAAATACAGATTCAAAAGCGATCTAGAAATTCAATCTGTGCTTCGATGATTACCTCGTTCACCAGAGCGAAGTCGTGCTGATAACGTGTTGAGGAACCGTCGCTGGCGACCAGTCCGAGCGATTCCTCTGTATAGAACAAGAACGAATCAATCACAGAATCACAGAATAATAGATTGAACACACAGAGAGAGATAGAGAGAACTCCTGATCTTTCTTTATTGCTTTCATTCATGTGTACATAATGAGGAGGTATGGCTCTCTATTTATAGACTACAATGAGGTGCCCACCATGGGCCCTGGGCTGCCGGCCCAGGCCCAGGTTTCTTAACAGAATTCACATTTCGAAGGAGCCCAAAAACGTAAAATAACCATGCAAAATGCCAAACATAAAAAAAGAAAGAAAATGGCGTTAGAACAGTAAAAAATTCCACGCCGCCCGCCCTTTCCTGTTTCCGCCTCATTTATTGGCCTCATCGAGTCGTGGGGCGCGTCTCGAAACAGAATCCCCAATTCCTTACCTCTCTTCGCCCCGTTCCACCTCTCCGATCCCGTGGTCGATTTGGGTAAGGCGGCTGTCTCACAGCGAGGTTTGCGCTCCCAACCCTACTTCTCCCGGTCTCGCTACCCCACTTGCAGTTTTTGGCTGGGAGGTGAACCCACCACGCGCGAGTGCGGAGGATCCCGCTAAATTTCCTCCCCGGTTTGGCTTCCTGCCTTCCCATCTTTCGGTACACAGCTGAAACCCCTGTTGATTCATCCCGATAGCCTTCTTGTTTTGAAGATTTCGGTACGGAAGCTAACCCTTTCACTATAATTTGAGGCTTTGGGGGTGTTTTTTTTTTGTGAATGCTACGGCTTATCTCGTAACAACCTGGACTTCACATTTTGATCTTTGATTTTTTTGGGGGCGAGATTGGGAGGATTCTACCTCAGAGAACCCTTGATTTCCTTCAAGTTCATATCTGACGAGCATTGCCTGGCACATGCGTGGTCTGATTCGCCCCAAATCTTCAATTAGCTCCCCGTACATGACATTGATTTGCCTACTGTATAGCCCGGATCCAATTGTTTTCACGTTTCACAAATCCTAGCACTTTGTTTTGGGTCTAAACCATGCTTCTGGGGTTCTACTACTTTATTTTTTTCAAGACAATCTTAATACATCGCTTACATTGTCTTTTGTCTGCAAATTGATCAATACAGTTGAATTTTTCACGCTTGGCGGTGACAATTTTGCTGTTAATTTAGCAAATTGTTGAGGATCTCGAAGTTGCAATGTCTGAAAACACTCGGGTAGTGGTCGTCGTGCCTTTGGAGACTTGACAAATGTCCTTGGCAAGCGGCCAGCCCCATTGGATTTGGTGAAGAATGCAGGTGGAATCAAGATTGACCGGGTCGAGAATGCCGTTGAGCCTAGGAAAGTGTTTGATGAAAATGCAAAGGCTAGTGGCCGAACGACAGGAAACATATTTGGGCATTTGTTTGATGGTGTTGGCAAAGATAGTTTTGTAAAGCCCTCAAGTTTCCGTGGAACTAAGGTTCAGCACATGGCTGCTGAGGCAGCTGGGCTGCTATCCAAGGAGGTTGGTGAAATGTGGAATCTTTCTGTGTCACTGGATTCATCTGGCCTCAATGATAAGGAGCTTTCGCTGGAATCAGAAGGTGGTTGTGAAGAGGAAGATGGTGATGAGATGGATAGTGAATTGCTGGCATACGCAAGAGAGAGCAGTAAAATGGCAACTAGTGACAGGGGTAATGATGGCGAATGTCTGACTCAAGAGGAGTTTGTTGGATCATCAGGAAATCAAAAGCCACTGTCTTCATTGGACTTTACAACAGGTGATGGCATGCCATGTTCCAATGTCCAGAATCTTCCACTGGGAATTGGTGGCCTGGAAGAAGTCGGTGTGACAAATTCTCGTGCTTGTTCTTTCTGTCGTAAGGGTATGTTTACATGCATTTCTTCCTTCCAGACGTATTGTTTATGTCATCATGATGCCAGCTGAACATCCACCTTATTTCTGTTTTCTTTTCCCAAACAACTGCTTTTATGTGGACTGATCTCCATTATCAGGATGCAAGAGGTCAGCTTGCTGGTATTTCTCTGCAAATTCAACTTCTTTTTTTTGGTTGGTTCTTTTGGGCTGTGGCTAATGGATTTTGGCTGTCGCTGATGGCTTTTGAGTTGTTTGTAAAAGAGAATACGGATTAACAGAAACTCGCGTGCGATTTTGGCTGATATAAATGAAGTCACTACAGTGTGTACTATAATCAACTTGTAGTTGTAGACCTTGTTTTGAAAAAACACTCCATTTAAAAGCTAGTTACTGTAGCAAAAGACAAAAGCCGCTTAGAACATGCCCTTTTTCTCTTTAGCAGTACATGTAGGGTGGTTTCTTGATTTTTTTCACTACTGATCATTTTACTAATGTTGATTTCATCTCTGCCAAACCTTCCTTTAGCATTAAAGAAGAGCATAAAGTTTGCTAGGTCGCTGGAGGCAAAAAGCCAGGGAAATGAATATGCTGTCAATGCAGGCAGATACAACTCGAAACGAGCTGCAGAGATGGACTTTGAACTATCACAACAACAGAGATGACTCTTTCTTCTTACTGAAAATGTCCTTGTTCGTGAGTCTGCACTCTGCACAGCTCGTAAGTTTTATCCACATTTGGTCTTCCTAAAATAGTCAAAATTGTGCTGATGGTGTCTTGGCATCAATGTGTACGGTGTACCTGAGGTTATTTGCGAAAAGTTGTGTTTGGTACAGTTTATTCAATATGTATATGCTGTTTGCATGTGTTGGTAAATTTGGAAGGATCATTAGTTCATTAATTTGAAAAATGATCTGTGATGATTTAACTCTGATGAGGTGCTCAATGCTTTCAACTTGTTCATAGTGCTAATTATTTGGGGCTAACATAAGAGGCAAATAAGTTCCTCTCCACAAATATCTTTTGTGATCAGCTACAAAAAATAAATGTTTTATAAGATGGTGTGCTTACTCAATACTTGAAGGGCCTGTCCAGGCAGCTTGAGGTAACCAGAGCCATAATTAGTGCTTTTAGTATTTTTTTTGTTATTTACTTGATGGTGTCTGTTACCATTTGTCTTTTCTCCTGCATTTGCAAAGACATAATTGCTATAATTGTTCCAAGTTGGGCAAGTGTTAGGCCATACTGCTTTAGGTCTTGTGCTATCTTTTTTTCTCTCGAACCCGCAGGAGAACTGCGCATCATTAAATTAAGAAGAAAATGTTGATACAAAAGAGTCTAGACGACTCGACAAACCCCTAGGGGGGAAACAACAAACAAAAAGACATCAATGCCAAATTCTACGGAGCCCTTTGGCTCCCGCCATACACCACACACTGGCCTCCTCTCTAATGTCCCGCATGATAACATTATGGTTAGGTGAAGCGCCCTAAAAAACACAACTATTTCTATGTTTCTAAATCCACCACGCCACCAACACGACCAAAGAGTTGAAACCCTTACGAATAACCTTGGGAACCCCTTGTGAAACTTGACGCCACTAATCTGTAAAAATGTAGTCATCCAAACCCGGAGCTAAATGCTGCAGACCAATCAAAGATAACACTGAAAACCACACACTCCTTGTAAACACACAAGAAGTGAGCAAATGTTGCACAGTCTCTTCCTCTTGATCACAGAGTGGGTAATGCTCCGGGTGATCTAGTCCGCGACGGACCAAACGATCAGCTGTCCAGCACTTGTGCTATCTTTGTTTCCCAGACTATGGCTGCTTAGCGATTTCTAATCTTTAACTATTTTTGCCCATATCTTTTAACTCCATAGCTCAAAGAGATATGATATCCGGGGAACAATCTGAGGAGCTCTGGGCTTGGGTAAAGTGTTGATCTAACAAGTACATGTAAAATACACACCACAACATCAATATGTTCATTTACTTTCTTGGCATTTGTTAGTAAATGTATTTGAGTAATCGTTGGATCTGTTGAATAAGTGATGCGAGAACCTAGTCCTAGACTCCTAGTCTCTAAAATGGAATTCTGCAAAACAAACAGCCATTTGTACGAATGGTGTTCTTGGGTATACTGTTAATAGTTTTGGTTGTTCTAAGAACTAGTTTCTGAATAACTATTTCTGTTTTAAACTTTTATTTTTGGTTATTCTAACCCAAATTCTGTATGTTCAATTAAATTATGTATGCTGCTCGATTTATGTAATGCAGTGCCCCTTGTGTCACTGCTAACAAAAACCAAAAAAGCTTTCAAGCGTAAAAGTAATTGCAAGTCAGATGAAAGCACTGTGTGAGGTTTAACAGAAGTTACTTGGTGGTTGACTAGTTCATGTTTTTGTCAATTCTGTTAAGGCAAAACCCCCTGAGTTTTTGTGATAGTGGCAAATATAACTGGATGTTTAGTAGTATTGAGTTGTTATTTCACTTAAGGCTAGGTTTTGATTAGCCCTATGCAATGGAGGTTTTGAGAAGGCTCTGGTTCTGATTTTAGCCATATTTTGGGGGACATTTGTGGTTTATGGATTAATCACAGAAAAAGGAGATTGGCGAATGTAGGCTGTGTGCACAAATAGAATTGCGATTTGTGCCGAGTGCTCAGCCATTTTTACTCTGAGTTCGTTGGCTTGTAGATGGCCTGATCGGAACTGTGCAAAGATCAATTTGATTGCTACATGAGCTGATATATCCTTGCAGAAAATTTCGTCTTTCAAATCAATCAATCACTAGTTCTAAATCTGGAAAAGAACGTCTATACACCACTCTCAAAGTTAAGACTGTCAATCCCAATTTGATTTTTCCCATCCTATGTTCCATTGGCAGGAATTCTCGGTTTATTATGTTGCAGCAATGTCTTCATTGATTGCCAGACATGCTTGCAACATCACTTCGTTTTTTGGTGACTGTGCTGTTATCTGTTATTGAGAATTTGGATCCGTGCGAACTAGATTATGCTGCATTCAATGCCTTGCCTGAGACATGTTTGCGTGGATTTTCTGCTTTTCTGAGAATTTTATTAATTCTAGTCTCGATTGTGTAGAACCGCATAGGCAACAGAGGGAGTAAATGATGTCTTTAAATTCTCTTTGAATATTCACTTAACCCTTTTCTCCGATAGATACAGAGCTATGAAGATTATGGTTGAAAACCCACTTGAAAATCGGAGCAACAGAGAGAACACAGTAGGAAAACACACCGTGCTTAGAAGCTGGTAACGTGGTTGAAATTTGACAACGTGGTTGAAAGGTGACAACGTGGTCGTAAATTCAACAACATAGTTGAAAGCTGACAACGTGGTCGTAAACACGACTATGTGGTCGAAAGCTGACAACGTGGTCGTAAACACGACTATGTGGTCGAAAGCTGACAACGTGGTCGTAAACACGACTACGTGGCCGGAAATCAACTACAGAATGGAAATCACTGTAGTCGATAACCACCGAAATCAAAATCAACATGATCGAAAATGAGTGTAGTCGAAACCAATGTGGTCGAACACCAACGAGTGATCGAACAACCAACGTGGTCGGAATTAGTCGGCAACCAAAATGATCAACGTGGTCGTAAGCCAATGAGGTGGTTGTAAACAACGTGGTCGAACGTTAATGAGTGGTTGAACAACCAACGTGGTCCAAACCAGTCGGCAATTAAAATGATCAACGTGGTCGTAACCAACGTGGTTGTAAAGCTGATCGATGTTCCAGACAGAGAGTGCACCGACTGCTTCAGTTCAGATTTAATAGAAGAACGCGAAGTAATCGAAAGATCTGAATGTGGTAGAAAGCAACGCAGTGTGTAGCAATCGAAAGACCGAACGTGGTCTAAAGCAATGCGCTTCAGTCTGGAACTTGACCGTGGTTGAAACCAATGTGGTCGTAAAACCGATCGCGTTCCAAATAGTGAACAACGCCAGCGCCGACTGTATCAGTTTAGAATCAAATTGAAAAACCGAAGGATCTTTTCATGCATATCCAAATATGTGAAACTTTACAGAGATTCTCTCTACGATACTATGAACATATTCCAACAAATGATCATTAAAATCATGGCTAAAGATGAGGCCTTTTTCAGTTTGTTGGAAGGTCACATCAAAACCGAGTCAAAATCGAAATCGGTGAATCAAACTAACTCGTGGGTGGATGATGATCAAGATGAGTTTAGAAGTATTCCAACATATCACAGCAAATTAGAACACAAAAAAATTGACTCAAAACCCTTGGATCAAAAAATCAAACTTTAAAACCAAATCAAGAACACATCAAGAACAAAACAACCAAATCAAGAAGGATCCATGTAGATAGCAAAGGTTGATGTATTGCTCACTTGAGAAGATTGAGTCTACAGTCACTCCACCTTGGAGGGCAAAAAGCACACCTTGTGCTCCACTCTCAAACCCCAACCATAAACAAGAAAGCACACAAGAGAGAGGGGTGGATGGTTAACCATACATGTCTCCATCCCCACCCCTTTTATAGGTGAGCAACCAGCCACCTACACTCCAAATGGATTCTATCCACTATTATAATGGGGAAAATCCGTTAATCCCATATACGGGTTTTACTCAAATCCACTTATGCACGCTTTTCAAAGCACATAAGTGTGCATCTGTTAAATCCTTAGCCTTGATCCACCTAGATCAAACCAGCTCCATCTTGGCCTAAACCACTCTCTAACGTATCGCCCATGCGCCGCAGTTTTGATTCAAGATGGTTTCTGGTATTTTGGCCAAAATACCGAAATACCCCTTATTGACCCGGTCATCACCTTCCTTTGCAAGCAAACGCCATACTTGCCACGTATAGGTACACCATTAACTTGCCACGTACCGTCAAGTCTCTCCAGTCTTGACTCCATCAAACCACGGTTCACTTGGCTCGTATAAGCCACCTAGCGTCATCTCACTGTTCAAACTTGCCTTCAATATTTCCGCCTTTCTCATGCCATGCTTGAGCTCACCGCCTCACCCGGTATCCTTGATCGTTTTGGGCCTCAACTCCTCCATGAGCCTAGCCCCGATCACCGCTGTTAACTTCAAGCGACCCTGCACATCCAAAGACAAAGAATTCGTTTTCAGGCACAAATTCATCATAACTTTACCTATATTAGCCAAGCCATACATCATGCAACCTTAACCTAATGACTTAGGTCAACCTAATTAAATCTATGACTCAAATCCCAAATTATCAAAATCTGCACAAACTAATCCTGACATAGAGCTGTCTTTGCAAAGCTAACTGACCATTTCATAAACATTGCAATGGTTTATCACAATAATAATTTGGACCATCTCATATAGTCCATCAGATTGTGTGATCATTCGTGCTAGGACATAGTGCTTATGTGGGCAACTTTGTTTTACCCCATGTGTTCCAATTTCCACATTGCTCTTTTGGTTCTAAGATCAGTTTTGTACTATATTTACTACATTTCTGTACCGCATGTCAACAACATAACTTTCCTTATTTCATTGGTTAATTGCATTGCCAATTTATGATCGTGTGCTAATATTCTCAAATTCCTTTTATTCAGCATTCAGCTTTGTGAAGTTGAAGGACTTGAGAGAGAACTGCAAGACAGATGTTGAGATGATAAGCAAATCTTTGTTGGAAAATTGAATCCTGCATGGTTGTGCTGCTGAACTGCTTGTTGCGCTGACATGTAAGATCAGCTAATTCGGTTTGAATCAAGATGTGTATTGAGATTGGTTGTTAACTAGGAAGTTTGGTCGTTATCAATTAGGAAGTTTGTCTGTAGTGATTACTCCTATCTAAAAGCATTATCCAGCATCTTTATTTGTCACTGTAAAGATCAGTGTTTGGGGAGTGGCCTTCACCTTGGCCCAAACGGTCTAGAGCGTTAGGGAAGCCAAATCGAAAGCTTCATAGAAGCTCATAAGGCCAAGAAATGACATATGTGCCTCTAGCAGAATAGGCTTAAATAGAGATATTTATGTAACTATAGGTATAAGAAAGGATTTATGTACCTTTGTAAATATAGACTTAGGTAGAGGTACCTATGTAACTGTACCTCCATGGCTATATATACCCGTCTGAGTGCGCTATGAAGGGGTAGAACACTTTTTTTTGGTTAAGAGTCAGACATTATCAACTTTTAAGATATTAGCATAAATTTTTAGCGTCGTCTTCAGGTGTTCTAGACTACAAGTGACCTGTCCAAGGCTCCTCTGTAGCTCCCGATCTTTACTGTTTTGCGTAACCCCAATAATCAGCTGGGAAGTTAGGAAAGTTTGTGACAGGAGTCCACTGGCTGTGACCTTGCACCACGTGGAAATTGTGTTGTTTCCTGCTCTCAAAACATAAAAGGGAAACATCCATGCTTGCCCCGGATGTTTCCACTACTTGAAATTGCATCCTCGTGAGAACTGTCTAATCTTTTTTTTGCTTCCTTGCCGATGCCCTGTTACCTTCTGCAACCCTGAATAACTTTTTGGGATCTGATAGGAATTACAAGATCGTCGTCGGTGCCGTGACTGCTGTCATAATCTTGCAAGTGGTATCAACCATGCTAAATGTGACGTTTTTGATCGACATCGATCGATAGTGGCAGTGCTGCTTTTCATCCGGGCCATGTCAAATGAACAGCAGATCCAACAACCATTTCCTGATTGTGGAAGGCAATTAAGTAACTATGCCACAAATTTTGTCCCAGGAAGGATATCCTTGCCAGTTGCCGGGACAGTAGTAGTTCCACAAGACATCGTTGAACTAACCTATGGTACACCAAAGACTCTTAGTCCCATTCTTTGATACTTAATACCGTGTAAATGTAATTTTAATTCTGATGATAAACCAACATGTTGTTTTAGGGTGGGTTCTTTTAAGTTCTGATTTCGGCTTTTAGCTTATGGTTTTTGAATTTTAGGTGTTCACGAGAGACCGTATGTAAAGAAAATAGTTACATGTGATTTTTGTCGGTATAGCTGAACTTGATACAATGTGTACTACAATTTACCTGTAGACTTTATTTTAAAAAGATGTATCGTTTAAAAGCTAGTTAATGTAGTAGAAAGCCAATAAGTATGAGCCAAAGCCCATCCAAAGGCACCCTTTGAAACAATTTCACCATGCATGATGGAGAGTCACCCTTAAACGACAAGCTAACTAAAAATCCAGCCATTACAGGCCGAAAGCAAGCCGTGGAATGCAACAAACGAGCCATACAGACGAAGAATGATTCCACCCAGAATTATGTGATCCAGATCTACAAAAAAAGTTGTTACTCCACGACGCATAGTGGTTGCCACCACAAATCGTGGAGTGCTTGCAAAACATTTCGACGGGGCATTTTGTAAGGAAGGGATGGGCAAAGGTGTGATTTTAGAGGAGATCATGCTTGCGTGGTTGTCTTCTGGGTTTGGCTGAACCAATGCCCAAGAACAGAGACCACACACAAGCGCCACGATCATGACCACTTCGACCATGTCCACTTCTACCACGGTTACTTCGACTTCGACCACGGTTACTCCAACCATGGCCACTTCGATCACGGTCACTCCGACCATGGCCACTCCAACCACGGCCACTCCGACCACGGTGCATCGTCTCGATGCTTCGACCATGGCTTTTGGGACTACTTTGGGCCCTGTTCTTTTCAGCTTCTTAAAACTGCTTTTCGGATTTTCTACAGTAATTAGCTTTTAAACAGAGTATTTTTTTCAAGATAGGGTATACTAGTTAATTATAGTACATATTTTACTCATTTCATTTATATCAGTAAAAACCGCATGTGAGTTTCTGTTACTTTGTAATCTCTCGTACAAACAGCCCAAAAGTCACAAGCCGCAGCCAAAAGCCACAAACCGCAGCCAAAAAGAACAGGCCCTTGACCACGCCTGAGCACCGACCGTGGATTGCTGGCCAGATCTTCGACCGTGGCTTCGACCATGGCACCGACTAGGCCTTCGACCATACCTTCTCGCATGTGGCTGCGATCATGGCATCAACAATCACGTATAAATCATCAAGATTAATTCTAACAGCGTTGGATTAGTTATTTGATTTCATAGCAGTGTTTCCTCTACCTTTCTCTAGATAAATCTGGATATCGTGTTTAGATGCCATGTTTAGAAGCTGAAGTTTGGCTCCCACCTCTTTTAGGCAAACGATGTAATCTTAATTTATGTAAGACAGAGGAGTACAAATGACGTAATAACTTCAAATGTTGAATCAAAGCCTGTTTTGGGTTCTTTCATTTTTTTCAGATATTTAATGTAATTTTTTGGGATTCTTCTAAAGTATTTTACTCAATTGATCAGGACTAGTATAATTGTATTACTTCTTGGCAGTTATAACTAGTTAGTGCCTAGCTTGGCGGGCTCAGCCGCCGAGCCCACCAACCACGTATGCATTTTGCCTTGCGAGCTAGTGGCAGCCGCAGTAACCTGCAAGACGACTAAGCGGCCAGTGGAGGTGGGTGCGGACTGTCCGCAGACAGCCCCACTTGCATCCCTAATTGTGCCCATATGAGCTGCTATATGCTGCATTTCAATCGTCATCTTGGCGCAAATCACGTCCACAAGCAAGAGTGTCGTCTACCAAATCTACAGGATTTTTTTTTGGAGATAGTGGGTGCTAGAGTGAGAGATCTGCCTGCAACTTTGCCGTTTCCGCGAGCATTATGTTGAGAGCATAAACTAATGGTACAAATTAAGACTTCATTAAACAATCAAGCCCTGAACATGTGGGCATTTCGGGAATTTGGCTGCAGACACTGCCACAACATTCTCACCAACTTTTGACTCGGGACCAGAATACCACATAGTTTACCGCCAACTCACAGCTGAATTTCGGCAACGTTTTCGATTTTTTAAAAAATCGGCTAAGAACACGTTCCATTTCTTCCTCGGGTTACTTGCCAATTAGCACATGAAAACAGCCAAGTTATTTGCAGCCTTTCGGCCTGTAAACTTGTTTCTGTTTAGACTAAGATGTCAAGCACGGCTCCTACAAAACCGGGAGACAGCTCTAAACATGTCGAGCTCAACACTGAGCAGAAAAGAGGCCAAAAATTAATGGGGTTTTCTTAAACATCATCCGGATATTTTCTTTCTAACTATCATCTAGATTTAGAACTGTTAGTTTAGAGATCCAATAACCATGAATTGTCCTCCTCTCCCTTGAATTCTACTCCCTCCCTTTTAAAAAAAATTCTTCTCTTCAAAAATAAGAGTCTCTTGATCTCTAATCTAAAAATCACAAATTTAGATAATAGTTATGAAGAAAACATCCTAGTGATACATATGCACTCTCAATTAATGCCGCCTTGTGTTAAAAGAAGCTCAAATCATAACCTATACAAAGACGGGGGTGTTCCCGCGCGGCGAGAGGGGCCACGTCACCCGTTGGAGCGCTCCGGCCGGCGCGTGGCAAAGCAATTCTTCGTACGGCCGGGTGCCGTTTTTTGCGAAAAAGCCCCTGCATTTTCCCGAAATTACGTAAAGGTCCTCGGTTATCGCAAAAAAATCCCTGCCAGTTTTTCTAAATTACGCACGGGTCCTTGTTTGTTTACGTACAGGTCCTCGATTTTTTACGAAAAAGACCTTTAACTTTTTGGAAAATACACATGTGCCCTCGATTTTTTTTAAAAAGCTCCTCACGAATTATCGCCTCTTTTGCTTCGGTACACACGGTAACTGACGCGGCGTCACGCCGCGCCTATGAAGCTAGTACGATATACTACACGACAAGTACCACAGTCACGAGCAATCATGGATGGAGTCGAGTGCGCGTGCACGGTGCACGGTGACCTGGAGGGCCAGTGTTTTCTGGACGTCTTGTATGATTAGCAGCAAGACCGACGCATGTGCAGCTAGTTGTAACTGTTCATTTTTGGAGTACGTTGTGGATGCACAGTTTCGAGATCCAGGAACCTGCTTAATCCAAACGCATGCAAGAAAACAAATGCTGAATTGCCCGATCTACTGAGTGCAGTAGCGCTTGTAGGCTATGGATCAGATAAATGCTCGGTTTCCTTATCTATCAGTTCACCAAAAATGTTTAGAGTTTCATCTCTGAGCTCCAATGCTGCAAGTGTATTGCCATTTTCTTCTCAATAGGGGTGAAACTGGGCCTCGGACCGCCGGGGCAACAGCCCGAGGCCCAGCTAAAAAAATCCTTACTAATTACTGTAGCATCAATAGTGAAAGTCTTAATATCTTTCTTTCCGATGGGCTTTCCAATGGGGTTGGCTTGCCCCTGCTTCTCAACATGGTTATATCAGGAAAGCTCACTTCAACAATTGAGGAAAGTATTGTCAGCATAAGTGGGCTGTAGTATTGATTGAGCGGTCAAATGACAAGATTGAATACCAACATCTAACACTGTCGGCAAAAAAGGACACCAACATGATTGTCGGTATTGGACCTCCAACCCCGACACAACATTGCCAACAGGGAATTCCTGACAGTTAACTGTGAGTAAAATCTTTGCCTGATAATTTCTAGGTCTTTGCCAACATGCTCTAGCTCTCAGGTTTGTTGTAATATGTTGTAGTGAGGAACAAAATCCTAATGGTGGTAGTAAGAGGAACCGGGACGCGTATCCTCTGCCTTCAAAGGCAGTGACTTTGGGTCACTGACGCGTGCGCCCCACGGCTCGTGGGGCCCACGCGTCAGTGACCCAAAGTCACTGCCTTTGAAGGCAGGGGATCTCAATCCGAGGAACTGACGGTTAAAGATCCAAGCTTTAGCCCATACTGAGTCGACACCATAGTCTAGATCAAGCATATCTTTACTATTATAAAAGTGTGAGTTGGTAGTTCGTCCATTCTCCCTGCTCTCTTCTCAACCATTTGATTTGATCTGGACCGTTTGTCTCTCTCCTCCTCCTCTTTCTCTCAGGATACAACCATCCACCCCCTCCACTTTTTCCATCTCCTCGCGCATTCTGGCCACCCTTCTATCTCTATCGCTTATTTTTCGATGTTTGATGTGTGAAGTTGGTCAGACAGTAAATTTCGTTTTACCATTTTTATGACTTCGTTGCAACGCACAGGTCTCTAACTATTATACATAAAGTGAGTATGGTGACACCATAGTCTTGGATCAAGCATATATACATAAAGTGAGTATGGTTATACATTATGAAATGCTGTCTTAATTTGAGCTTCCTGCACGGCTAGACCGACTGTTGCGTTGCGTTAGGCGTGGTTCCGATCCAATGCTTTAAAACTATGGCCGGAATCGCACGACCACCACCACCATCGACACCACGGGCGCCAACGCCACGCCAAGGGGCAACCGTCTCCGGCGGGTCTCCCTTTCTTTTCTTGGGCATTGGTTCAGCCAAACCTAGAAGACAACCACGCAAGCATGATCTCCTCTAAAATCACACCTTTGCCCATCCCTTCCTTACAAAATGCCCCGTCGAAATGTTTCGCGAGCACTCCACGATTAGCGGTGGCAACCGCGATGCGTCGTGGAGTAACAACTTTTTTTGTAGATCTGGATCGCATAATTCTGGGTGGAATCATTCTTTGTCTGTATGGCTCGTTTGTTGCATTCCACGGCTTGCTTTCGGCCTGTAATGGCTGGATTTTTAGTTAGCTTGTCGTTTAAGGGTGACTCTCCATCATGCATGGTGAAATTGTTTCAAAGGGTGCTTTTGGATGGGCTTTGGCTCATGCTTATTGGCTTTCTACTTTAGTAACTAATTTTTAAACGGTACATCCTTTTAAGACGGGGTCTATAGGTAAATTATAGTACACACTGTATCGAGTTCAGCTATACCGACAAAAATCGCATGTGACTATTTTTCTCTGCATACTGTATCTCATGAACACCCATAATTCAAAAACCATAAGCAAATACCAGAACCTAAAAGAACCCACTCTAAATGCAACATGTTGGTTTATCATCATAATTAAAATTACATTGACACGGCATTAAGTATCAAATAATTGTAAGGATGGCACATTGGTCTGATAGTAGGAGCGACGGTGTTCGTTCCCACTCACATAGATTTTATCCTTAGATGGACAAAGTATATCTTATTTAATCAGAGTACATATATGTGTGTTTAAGAAAAATATGTGTTCACGCTCCATGAGATACCTGTGCATGCAAAATTTTTAGCGTGCATACGGACTCACACATATATGTGCGCGTGTGTACGGCCTGAGTAGATGTGCGCTTGTACTCTTTAAAAAAAAGAATCAACACTTGTTCGGCGATTCACTCGTAATTTTCCCATAATGTAGAAAATACTTCTAACTGGTACGTAACTTGTAACACTTGTTCGGTGATTCACTCGTAATTTTCCCATAACGTAGAAAATACTTCTAACTGGCATGTAACTATGTATTGAGGCAAGATTCAGTAGGAAGTATGCGATCCTCTCCAAGAGATCGTGACAGAAGATGCCACTTTGGAAGCAGAATTACAGGCAGCGGCACACATTTTGATGGATGGCGAAGGCAAAGAAATGGGCAATATTGTCATTACACATGAACAGTGACCTCCACTAGCTCCCAGTAGCTAGCTCAAGCTGCCATGTATGTCGCGCCCTTCGCTTCATATATACCCCTAGGCCCTAGCTAGCTCACACCCTTACTTGGCGCAGTGACGCGAGCGCAGAGCCATGGGACGCCGCACACACCGCTCCCTCCACGTCGTCCCTGCTGCTGCAGCAGTGGCCGCAGCGCTGCTCCTGCTAGTGGCAGCGTCACATGTCGCCGTCGCGTCCGATCCACCCTACTCGTGCGGCGCGCCGTCCGCCGCGCCGTTCTGCAACACGAAACTGCCCATCGACCAGCGGGTGGACGACCTCGTCTCGAAGCTGACGCTGGAGGAGAAGATCTCGCAGCTCGGGGACCAGTCGCCGGCCATCGACCGGCTCGGCGTGCCGGCGTACAAGTGGTGGTCCGAGGCGCTTCACGGCGTGTCCAACGCCGGCCGCGGCATCCACCTCGACGGCCCGCTCCGCGCGGCCACCAGCTTCCCGCAGGTCATCCTCACCGCCGCGTCCTTCGACCCGAACCTCTGGTACCGTATTGGCCAGGTACGTACGCACACGCATGCACGACCTACTGTTTTTCCTAACTCTTTTTTTAAGCTGCTTACGGCTTGTACTTAGTGGTTAGTTAGTACCTAGAGGGGCTTAAGTGTAATTATGTTCCACAATGCGTAGTTTTCATGAAGGAAAAGAATAGGTTGCTGAAAATTGAGATAGTATAGAGGGAAGGGAAAGTTGATCATATACCCTCCTTTTATTTTGGGAATTCAGGATTTACCCTTCTACCTCAATGACTTGTGGGGTTATTATAAGTCACTGACATGTAGGTCAGGAGGGTAAATCCTGAATTTCCATCTAAGGGGAGATATATGATGAATAAATCCTAGAGGGAAAGGTGAGAATTGAAGACCAATAGGAGGAGTTTCTGTAAGAGCTGCAAACTCGGGCCGTGTTTTGCGCGTAATTTCACCAACCGTGCATCTCAACTTTTCAACACCTACCTGCTCGTACGAACGTGGTAGGGACATGCAGCGTTTAGAGTTTTGTCAAAAGTGCGCAAGGAGATTAAGTTCAGTGCAACCTTTTGGACTGAAATTTTGGTACGTAGGTCATGAAAGTAATCTCTGAACTTCAGGAAGTCTCTCGAAGAACACAGCTGAAAAAGAGAGATTATTAAGCAGAGTCAGAGACACTAGAATTTGTCGCTGCAAACTGTGCAAAATATAATCTATGAAGACGTATTGCTTCGTGAACTGATGGTGTATGTGATACAAATACAATGGGCAGGTGATCGGCACAGAGGCGAGGGCCGTGTACAACAACGGGCAGGCCGAGGGGCTCACCTTCTGGGCGCCAAACATCAACATCTTCCGGGACCCCAGGTGGGGCAGGGGCCAGGAGACCCCCGGCGAGGACCCCACGCTGACCGGCAAGTACGCCGCCGTCTTCGTCAGGGGCGTGCAGGGCTACGGCCTCGCCGGCGCCGTCAACTCCACGGATCTCGAGGCCTCCGCGTGCTGCAAGCACTTCACCGCCTACGACCTCGAGAACTGGAAGGGCGTCACCCGATTCGCCTTCGATGCAAAGGCAAGGTTCCACGAACCGCCGATGAGACGGCTTCATTCGTTGCTTGGTTCAAGAATGGTTTCAGTAGGTTTGTTTGGTTTGTTCTGAGACTGGATTTTTGCAAATTTGTTCAGGTGACAGCACAGGATTTGGAGGATACTTACAACCCTCCCTTCAGAAGCTGCGTCGAAGATGGCGGGGCCAGCGGCATCATGTGCTCCTACAACCGCGTCAATGGTGTGCCAACCTGTGCTGATTACAACCTCCTCTCCAAAACTGCAAGGGGAGATTGGAGATTTTACGGGTAAGTCAGGAAGTTTGAGCAGTGTGTGTCATGAGAGAGACATATATCTACCAAGGAAATTATTATTTTTCCTTTGCCTAGATCTCAGCTTTGTTGAAAGTACCTGTAACTAGAGATAACTAATACGTCCAGGTTTCCTCTGTTGACCAGATATATCACTTCAGACTGTGACGCTGTAGCCATCATCCATGATGTTCAAGGATATGCCAAAACAGCAGAAGATGCAGTTGCAGATGTCCTCAAGGCTGGTATGAGTTTACAACTAGCAGTTATCGACAATACATACTGTACTACTGCTTCATTGGAAACATAGTGTTTCTCAAAGAGAGATCAATTCCACGTATATTTTTTTTTAGAAAGTGCTAAGGAGCACTTAGTGTTTTTTGGATTAAGAGCACTTAGATTTTAGGACGTTGGATCTCCATCCAACGGATCCCCTGAAAAAACGAATCTGGGCCGTTGGATCTCCATCCAATGACTCCCCTCGTACCACCCCTCAAAAAAAATAAGTACTCTAAATCTAGGATGTTGGATCTCCATCCAACGTCAAAAAATTCTGAGTGCTCCTAACCCAAAAAAACATAAGTACTCTCTAGGCACCACATTTTTTTATCTTGTGGTTATGACATATCAAGTATTACCCTCACATGGAACTCTTGGGCAGTTCGGACATCATAACCAAAAACTAAAAACATGATTCTTGGACAAGATAATAAGACAAAAAAATAGAGGTTAGGTTAAGTCGCTGAACTGTAACCAAAAGTTGATTTGACTCACACTACTCATAAAAGCTTTCCGTTTTGCTGATTTGGGCACTTGAATCCACTACAAATAATTCATGGCATGGCACTGAACATCATGATATCAACAACAATCCAGCTGTCATAAAAAAAAGAGGAACACCTCAGCATGCAAGTACTTACGCTACTGTTAGGTGGCAGAAGGGTTCAAAACTCCAAATCAACAATGACAGTGGAATAAGGCAAACAAAACCAATAATGCAGCAAGGCAAACTGTCTCCAACAAAGACTTATATACTATGTGAAACAATAAATATTGTGTTAAGAATTGCAAAATTGTGTTTCTTACCTTGTGTAACCCGAAAATTTTTCAGGAATGGATGTGAATTGCGGAAGCTATGTGCAGCAACATGCTGCCTCTGCAATCCAGCAAGGGAAGATAACAGAACAAGACATCAACAGAGCCCTCCACAACCTCTTTGCTGTCAGAATGAGGCTGGGGCTCTTCAATGGCAATCCAAAATACAACCGGTACGGCAACGTTGGCCCAGACCAGGTGTGCACACAGGAGCACCAAAATCTTGCTCTGGAAGCAGCACGAGATGGCATTGTCTTGCTGAAGAACGACGCCAGTGCTCTTCCCCTATCCAAATCTCAAGTCTCATCCATTGCTGTCATTGGACACAATGCAAATGATGCCACAAGACTACTTGGAAACTACTTCGGCCCTCCTTGCATATCTGTCACCCCACTTCAAGTGCTGCAAGGCTATGTAAAGGACACAAGGTTTGTTGCTGGGTGCAACTTGGCCGCTTGCAACGTGTCGTCGATTGGTGAAGCAGTCCAATTGGCAAGTTCAGTGGACTACGTTGTCTTGTTCATGGGATTAGATCAAGATCAGGAGAGGGAAGAGGTTGATAGGCTGGAGTTAGGGCTCCCAGGAATGCAGGAGAACCTCATCAACAGCGTCGCAAATGCAGCAAAGAAACCAGTGATCTTGGTGCTGCTTTGTGGTGGCCCAGTGGATGTGACCTTTGCAAAGAATAATCCCAAGATTGGGGCCATCCTGTGGGCTGGTTACCCGGGTGAGGCGGGGGGGATTGCAATTGCCCAAGTCCTCTTTGGAGAGCACAACCCTGGTGAGATTTCTTTCACTTACTCTGAATAATTCTATCTCATTAGGCGTTAGCTGTTCTAGTTATATTTGTACATTGCTCTATCTTGATCTTATCTTGGCCACTAGGATAATGCAGATAATAACCTGACCAGAATTTAAGAAGCAAGAAACCAATTTGGCTAGAAAAGATACAGTTCCAAACTCTTAAAACTATATATGATGGAAAATTGGACCTAAAATAGCGAACTGTTTCATATGATCTATCTTCATCAGGTGGAAGGCTGCCAGTGACCTGGTACCCAAAAGAGTTCACAAGTGTTCCCATGACGGATATGCGGATGCGTGCAGACCCATCCACAGGCTATCCTGGACGCACATACCGCTTCTATGGTGGCAATACTGTCTACAAGTTCGGTTACGGTCTCAGCTACTCAAAGTACTCTCATCGTTTCGTTTCAAAGGGCACAAAGCCACCCTCCAGGAACAAGATCGATGGTCTCAAGGCAATGGAGACGGCAGCAGGCACCGTAAGCTATGACGTACAAGAGATTGGCTCCGAGACATGCGACAAGCTCAAGTTCCCAGCGCTCGTCAGGGTGCAGAACCATGGTCCCATGGATGGCAAGCACCCAGTCCTGCTCTTCCTGCGCTGGCCAAACGCGACGGGCGGCAGGCCGGCGAGCCAGCTGATCGGCTTCCAGAGCCTGCATCTCAAGGCGATGCAGACGGTTCATGTGGAGTTCGAGGTGAGCCCCTGCAAGCACTTCACCAGAGCGACGGAGGATGGCAAGAAGGTTATTGATCAAGGGTCGCACTTCATGATGGTTGGCGAGGATGAGTTCGAGATGAGCTTCATGGCTTGAGTTGGGTTGCAACTGTAACAGCGGGATTGGCCCTAGTGAAGTCATTCTCAGCACATGCATTTCATTTTTTTTACATGCTTGCGTACGAAATGGACCTGGAACAGCACGGTATAGCATTCAAACATCATTCAATAGGACAGGCCTGACCTGTTGGATCTAAACTAATCCAAGACTCACTAACTACCTGTCAACTACCTTCCGCACATCACATTTATTGTCATCGCTTCTGATTACTGTAAGCACGAACTCCCGTGGTCTCGCCGACCTCCGCCAAATATGTGCAGGAGCGTGTGGAGAACCTCGCTGTTGTGGCGTCGTCCACATACTCAACGAAGCAAGTCTGCGAACTCGCTGTCATCCATCGGGTGCGCTGATCGGAGTGTGCTAACCCTCCTTTCAGCGAGTTCAAGCACTTGCGCAATCTCTCTGTTGCTTCCTCATGCGCTGGGTAAAGACAGGGGTTGGAGCCCGAGAGAAAGCTTGAATTTTTACACTCTTTTGGATTCCCACCAATTTTTGTGAAGAAGCTTTGAAATTCAACTCAAACCTTTGAAAATGAAATTAGATTTTTAAAGTCAAGATCATTGAATGAAGCTCTGTGATAACACCAAGATTATCCCAAAAATGGGATGTTACATACCCTTTGCTTGAACTTCAACTACTTCACAGACATACACATTCACAAATCTTTCTTAATCTACCATGAAAGAAAAACTTAATGGCATGATAAGGTAGGAATAAAAAAAACTCGACCTGCGGGGGGTAAGAAGCCCCCCGGGCTTATATTAAGAAGAAGATCTTCTCACGCAGATCGAGAAAATCCTCGAACCCTTGTCCCACCCTGACACAGCGGTATCAGCCCATGTGAGAACGATCAATCCAGGGTGATCCCTAGACCAACAACCTGGCGCGACCAACGACCTGGGCCAGCCTTTAGACCTGTGCTTTGGCTTATGGGGCAAGCGAGGGGATTTTTTCCCCCAGCCTGAAATTCGCACCCAGCGGGAGTCGAACCCAGGACTTGAGGGGTGCTACTAGAGCGCTCTAACTGCTAGGCTAGAGGCCCGTTCGCGATAAGGTAGGAATAGCACGCAGGAAAAAGCTCGATCAAAGAAATGGGCTTTCACATGCATAAGTTAATTACTTGAGACATATAATTGTGAGTTTTCAGCCAAAACCAAAAAGTATAAGAACTACTACATCGATCTATTATATTATTAAAGTGATAAAAAAGAAATAATAACTGCCCGATGAGAGTTATTATCAGAGGGACATGATATATTACTTGTCGTGCAACAGTTATTGTCAGAGTGAAGTTATGCTCAGTTACTTCAAGGAATAATCACGCATGTTAACTGTCTTGTCAGACGATCCCACGATGTGGCAGGTTGTCATATATTAGTCAGTCGAAGATTGGCTAATCGCAGGAGGATCTACGACTACAAAGTGGTCGCAGGATAACTTATGACTATGTCATGATCGTAAGAGAGCTTACAACTATGAAGCGGCCGTAACAGAGCTTACGACTAAGGGGTGATCGTAAGAGAGATTACGACTAAGGAGTGGTCGTAGGAGAGCTTACGAATACCTTGTGAAATTTCTCCCTTATAGATAAGAGGTATACTCAAGAAGCATAATGACGTAAGAATTTCATTTACAGATAAATAATAATGTGAGGATTATTATATCATCGTCAAGATTTATACAACAAGATGTGTTTGTAATTGAGATGATATGATGTACAGATAGCTGGAGAGCTGGAGGGAGAAGGAGAAGCTCAAAGCGCAGAAGAAGATGGAGCACATGGAGCTCTTGCACAAGTAGAGCTATGTGGATTGCTGAGGATAAACTGGAAAAGAAAATTCTCAAGGCTATCATGCATACCACATAGAGATGGCAACGGGTAAATACCCATCGGGTATTGCCATTCCATACCCGTACCCGCTAGGTGTAAATTTACCCGTCGGGTTACCCGCATCCGCACGCGGGTAGGAAAATTTACCCATACCCGTACCCGCGCGGGTATTACTACCCGACGGGTAACCCGTACCCGCAAGCATACCCGGTTCAACACATAAGAATATCATCAATTTAGACATTCATTAATCATACATACCAAGCACAAAAGCGTCTAATGATCAAAATTAGTACATCACATAAATATACTTGACATGACCATATCAACATATGACAAACAAATAAACAATCAACAACAAGTAGATAATAAAATTAACATTTGAGTGGGATGTCTAGTTGTCTAATGCGGGTATTCATTACCCGCGGGTAGGCGGGTATGGGTAGTATATACCCGCACCCGCCTACCCGGCGGGTAGAGGATTTCGCCCAATAACGTACCCGTGGGTACATAAAATTTTCCATACCCGTCTCTTTATCGGGTAAAACCCGTCGGGTATTAGGGTATCGGGTACCCATTGCCATCTCTAATACCACACCTCTATGAGGTCAACTAAATTTGTGTTGCTCTGGTATTTCAATTCATTTTACAATTAATTGACCATTTCTATGTTTGTAAGTCACTTCTTTAAAATTTGGTACCAAAAATGCTACCTATGTTCCTATGATTTAGCTTTTAATCCACATGTAAGCAATTAAAAAGGCTTTTTTAGAATGTTAACAATTAAAAAGGCTATAGTTTCTCTTAAAATGTTTATATATTAGCGGATATTTTAAACATATAAAGGCTAGCCAATTTTTGAGTGCGAGGTGTATCTACGCATTAAGCTTATGGAAGAACCAAATCTAAGAAATGAAAGGCTACAATATTGTTCTCTGTCATGTAAAGTATCTATACAGCATCTCTACTCCTTAAAAATGTGAGTTGGTGGTCGTCAGTCCGTTCTTCCTCCTCTCTTCTCAGTCGTTTGATCAAAGATCAGCCGTCCAGATTCGCATGTAGGTAGTTCTTCTGCTCCTCGTAGAAAAAGTCGTGCCAAAACGTGGGCCGCGCTCCTCCTCTTCTCTTCCCCCACATCGTTCACCACCCGCAACCACTCCACCTCCCGCAACCGCCGCCTCCTTCTCTCCCCGAACCCTCGTGCCACGCCTCCTTCTCCTCAGCGCCGCCACCAATTCCTTCCCTGTGTGGCAGCGGCCGGTGTATCGGAGAGAATGGCGCTCGGTGATAGCGGCCGGTGAATCAGAGAGAATGGCGCTTGGCGACAGCGGCCGGTGGATCAGAGAGAAGGGTGCTCGGTGATGGCGGCGGCCTCCTCTTGCTATGCCCGCCCACGTGGCTCTCCCCCGCCGCCACTACCCAGCGATCGCTTGCCCGGTGAGCCTCTCTACCTCCTCTTGCTCTTCACTCGGAACCCGCGCGCTGTCTGGTGATTTTGGTCTCCCAAGTTGGTCGTCAAAGTCGAGGCCGTGGTCGAGGGGCCATGGCCAAAGTTGAGAGGCCGTGGTCAAAGTCAAAGCCATGGTTGAAGGGAGTTGTGGCCGAAGTCAAAGATCTATGGTCGAAGTCGAAGTCGTGATCGAATGGGTAGTGGTCAAAGTTAAAGGGCCATTGTCAAAGTTAGGCCGTGGTCAAAGTCGAAGGGCCGTGGTTGAAGTCCAAGCCATGGTCGAAGGGGACAGTGGTTGAAGGGGGCAGTGGTCGAAGTCAAAGGGCCATGGACGAAGTCGGTCTGCGGTCAAAGTCGAAGGGCTACGGTCAAAGTCAGGCCGTGGTTGAAGTCCAAACCATGGTTGAAAGGGGCAGTGGTCGAAGGGGTCAGTTGTCGAAGTCGAAGCGTCGTGGACAAAGTCGGTCTGCGATCGAAGTCGAAGGGTTGTGGTCGAAGGGTCATGGTTGAAATCCAAGGCATGGTCGAAGAGGACAATGGTCGAAGGGGCAGTGGCTAAAGTCGAAGGGCCGTGAACAAAGTCAGTCCATGGTCGAAGTCGAAGGGCTATGGCCAAAGGGGGCCATGGTCGACGTCGGGGCTGTGATCGAAGGGGGCCGTGGTTGACATCGGGGCTGTGGTCAAAGGGAGTTGTGGTTGAGGGGACGTGGCCGAAGTCGAAGATCCGTGGTCGAAGTCGACGCCGTGGTCGAAGGAGGCGGTGGTCGAAGGGGGAAGCGGTCGATGTCGAAAGGCCGTGGTCGTTGAAGGGGATAGCGGTCGAAGTCAAAGTTTTGGTCAACATCAAAAGGATGTGGTGAAAGGGGACAGTGGTCAACGTCGAAGGGCCATGGTCGAAGGGGACAGCGGTCGAAGGGGACGGTGGTCAAAGAGGGAAGTGGTCAACATTGAAGGGCTGTGGTCGAAGGGGACAGTGGTCGAAGTCAAAGATCCGTGGTCGAAGTCGAAGATTCATGGTTGAAGTCGAAGCCATGGTTGAAGGGGCCGTGGTCGAAAGGCGAAGTGGTCGACGTCAAAGGGCCGTGGTTGGAGGGGACAATGGTTGATGAGAGAGGTGGTCAAAGGGGGAAGTAGTCAACGTTGAAGGCCCGTGGTCGTTGAAGGGCTATGGTCAAAGGGGATAGTGGTCATAGTCGCAGATTTGTGGTTGAAGTCGAAGATCCGTGGTCGAAGGGGAAGTAGTCGACACCGAAGGGCCGTGGTCGAAGGAGACAGTAGTTGAAGGGGGCAGTGGTTGAAGTCAAAGATCCGTGGTTAAAGTCGAAGATCCTTGGTCGAAGTCGAAGCCATGGTCGAAGGAGGCCGTGGTCAAGGAGGAAGTGGTCAGTCTTGAAGGGCCGTAGTCGTCGAAGGGCCGTGGTCAAAGGAGATAGTGGTCGAGGGGGGCAGTGGTTGAAGTCGAAGATCCATGGTCGTCGTTGAAGCCGTGGTCGAAGAGGGAAGTGGTCGACGTCGAAGGCCATGGTCGAAGGGGATAGTGGTTGAAGGGGGCAGTGGTCGAAGTCGCGATCATGGTCATAGTCGTAGCGCCTGTGGACATGCTCGTAGTGGTCATGGTCATAGTCGTAGCGCCAACTCGGAGGGCACCTGCTGGTTCGTCAACAACCTCCACCGCTACGAGTTCCCCCTCCAGTTGGACATCCCCGTCGCCTACCCCCAAGTCACTCCCGAGATCGAGCTCCCTAACCTCGACGGCAAGACACACAAGGTCTCGTACTCTTTATGGATTGTAACATGCTTTTGACCATGAGGTGTGATCGACGGCTTCCAATTTACAACCACGAGCACTGGTCGATGTGTTCTGACTTACGACCACGAGGTGTGGTCGATGTCTTCTGACTTATGACCATGAGCGCTGATCGAAGTCGAAGATTCGTGGTCGAAGTCGAAGCCGTGGTCAAAGGGGTCGTGGTCGAAGGGGGAAGTGGTCGACGTCGAAAGGCCGTAGTCGAAGGGGACATTAGTTGAAGGGGGCAGTAGTCGAAGTCGAAGGGGACAGTGGTCGAAATCAGGGTCGTGGTTGAAGTCGAGGCCGTGGTCAAAGTCGGAGCCGAGCAAACTAGCGCGGGCAGTCGGGAGACAGCGCACAAGCGCATCAGAGACCTGCCAACATACGACCACCAACGATGGTCGACCGCTCCCGACCTACGATCACGTGCGATGGTCGGCGGCTTCTAACTTACGACCACGAGGTGTGATCAACGGCTTCTATTTTACGACCATGAGCACCGGTCGATGTGTTCCGACTTATGACCACAAGGTATACTCGATGGCATCCGACTTACAACTACAAACGATGGTCGTCAGCTTCTGATGTACGACCATGAGTCATTGTCAAAGGCTCCCGATTTAGGGCCATGATTGATCGTCGATCGCTGCCAACTTATGACCACCAGTGATGGTCGACCGCTCTCGACCTACGATCAAGCGCGATAGTCGACGGCTTCCGACTTACGACGACGAGGTGTGCTCGAGGGCTCCCGACCTACGACCACGAGGTGTGGTCGATGTCTTCCGACTTATAATCACGAGGTGTGATCGACGGTTTCCGACTTACTTGACGGATATAAAAATTTTTAGAACATATTTGTATACCTATTCTAAAATTTTTTACCACCAATGAGTTTTAAAATATGTAGTATGATAAATTTTAAAAATCCATAGTAATACACGGACATTCAGCTAATATATTACAGGTAATATAATGCTATCAGTGAGACATAGGGAACCAAGTCTGAAAATCTCGTACCCAACAAATGCAAAGATGTACATTTGTGTCGACGTCGGGCCTATTGAAGAATGATACGAGACAAGCGTGCAAGCGTTCATCAACCTGATCGCGCGCAAGGTGTCGCCGAATCAGCCACCAACACGCCTGGCACGGCAGGTGGATCGCGGGGCGGCCGAGTCAGCAGAGAGCGAGTCGGGTGAGATGGCGATTGGCGAGGATGGGTGGCTGGCGCGCTGCGCACAAGAAATCAGGCCTGCCAGGATCACGCCCACGGCCCACCACGGCGAATCTCGTGGGTCGCCTGTTTTGGGCTGATCCGTCGGCGACAAGGGTCCGTGGGAAGAATCCCGATTCGCACCGCGTCAGCGGAGCCATGGCCCACCGCCCATGGGTGCCGCGTCGTGCCAATTGGTATCGTTTCGTCGGACCTCACCAAACCCATCCGTCTTGCTTTCTTCGTGCAGTCCATGCAAATCCAACCACCTGCTTCGCACAAACGTGACTCACGCCCCGGGATTAACAATTTCGTGACTGCTAGTACCACGCATGCACCAACTGTGGGCCCAGCCCAGCTAATACTAGTGCACCTAATTTGTTTTGCGAGTGTAACTAGTAGTACTTGGAAGCTCAGACAGGACGGCCCTTGAAAAAAGTTCCAACAGGAAGTGACTTAGCACCAAAGACATTTTTATAATATTGAACAATCAAGTGGGGGAAGATTACAAGGTTCTGATTAACTAGTATCTCAAAATGCTGAAAGAAATATCCCTACGGTTCTCACATTGATCAGGTGATCGAGAGCGAAAGTCGTCCATGTCCTACAAACAATAAAGCATGCCATGAAAATATTTTCTGTAAAATAGATCGCACATTTCTGTCCCAAGCAATAAAAGAACCATTTCTTTATTCTCATATCATGGTAAACAACCCAATCCGAGCCCATTTCCTGATCACAACTTCACCATCAGAAAACTCAAAACAGCTCATATCTTCCCGACGATCCCACTATTTTTTTCCCGATCCCCCCTTGTCCGCCAACGTACATTAGAGTGGGCCCACTCATCAGCCCCACCGCCCGATTACTCCACGTGAGAGGGTCAAGCCAATCAGAGCCGTCCGATCTGTTCCCTCCCCCGGGAGAATTCCGCGAAGCGTCTGCGACTTTCCCTTCCCAAATTGTCCCTCCCCGTCTTCCCCGAGCGAGGAGGAGGGGCGGCTCGGACTCGCCTTGCGTGCTCCGCGCATCCTGCCTCGGTGCCTCCCTTCCCCGCCTCGCCAAGGTGAGCGCCAAGAACCAACCCTTGTCTTTTGCAGCTTCTATTGGGCGCAGGAGATTAGCTTCGTTTTTAGTAGCGTCGTTTTTCTTAGGACGACGGAAGATTACTTGTTCCTTTTGGGGTGTGTTCTTGGTTCCAAACGCTTGGTTGCATGCGCAAGAGAGCTTCCGTTTCGTGGGACATGTGGAGATCTTTTAGTTTCTGTGGTTATTTGCATGGAGCCAAGGAAAGGTTGGGGTCTTGCATTCTTGCCGCGTCGTTTTGGGGGTTTTGGGAGAATCTTGCAGTGTCTTGGGGCCGTGGTGCCATTTCAAGAACATAGCTAGGTTTCTTGGTTCTTGTAGGCCTTTACTAGCGTCGTGCCAATGAGTAATGGGGGGTTTCGTGGTTCTTGGCTGTGCATCTACTGCGATTTTGAGAAAGATTGGAAGGTTCTTTCAGGAATTTGGATGATTCTTGGTAGGGTATTGATAAACATCATCATCCCTTCGGGTTTGGTTCCGTGGTTGCTAGTTTTGTTAGCACGCGATGGAAAGATGGGTCTTGTTTTCTCCTGTGTTGTGCTGGAACCGCGTGGAGGATAACTAGATGACGTTGATACGATGACTTGAAAGGCAAGATCTCGGGTGGGTTGCTTTATGCTGTGGCTTTAGATTTTGCCTTATGATTTTTGAATTCTGTCTATTCGTAAGAGATATAGTACGTAGAGGAAAATAGTTGCATATGATTTTAACCGGTGTAGCTGAACTTGGTTCACTGTCTTGCTACAATCTAGCTATTGTTGGGAATAATCCCACATTGGTTGTGGAAGAGGAGAAAGCACAACTTATAAGTGTGGGGGAGCCCCCACCCATTGGACTAGTCTTTTGGGGGGAGAAGGCCCAGTACCACTTATAAGGTTGTTGCTCCGTTGCTCCATGGGCTTGGTTGTGTTCCGCCCATGTGGACCTGTGGCCCGGGGAGTAAAAACCCGGCTGGACCTAGGTATGCGGCCAGGTCCAGATCTCACATTTGGTATCAGAGCCTAGGTGCCTAACACCTCCTTGGACCTCATGGTTGTAGATGTGTCCAACCAATGTGTGAGGGGGAGATTGTTGGGAATAATCCCACATTGGTTGTGGAAGAGGAGAAAGCACAACTTATAAGTGTGGGGGAGCCCCCACCCATTGGACTAGTCTTTTGGGGGGAGAAGGCCCAGTACCACTTATAAGGTTGTTGCTCCGTTGCTCCATGGGCTTGGTTGTGTTCCGCCCATGTGGACCTGTGGCCCGGGGAGTAAAAACCCGGCTGGACCTAGGTATGCGGCCAGGTCCAGATCTCACATTAAAAGCAAATGTGAGATCTGGACCTGGCCGCATACCTAGGTCCAGCCGGGTTTTTACTCCCCGGGCCACAGGTCCACATGGGCGGAACACAACCAAGCCCATGGAGCAACGGAGCAACAACCTTATAAGTGGTACTGGGCCTTCTCCCCCCAAAAAACTAGTCCAATGGGTGGGGGCTCCCCCACACTTATAAGTTGTGCTTTCTCCTCTTCCACAACCAATGTGGGATTATTCCCAACAATCTCCCCCTCACACATTGGTTGGACGCATCTACAACCATGAGGTCCAAGGAGGTGTTAGGCACATAGGCTCTGATACCAAATGTGAGATCTGGACCTGGCCGCATACCTAGGTCCAGCCGGGTTTTTACTCCCCGGGCCACAGGTCCACATGGGCGGAACACAACCAAGCCCACGGAGCAACGGAGCAACAACCTTATAAGTGGTACTGGGCCTTCTCCCCCCAAAAGACTAGTCCAATGGGTGGGGGCTCCCCCACACTTATAAGTTGTGCTTTCTCCTCTTCCACAACCAATGTGGGATTATTCCCAACAGCTATAAACTCCATTTTGAAAATACGGATCGTTTAAAAGCTAGTTACTGTAACAGAAAATGATAAGACAATGCTAAAAAGAACCCCGCCGAGGAGTGGGTTGATGTTAACGTTCTTGCATTGATGGTTCAGTTTATGTCTATTCAGTGGTGCTCCAACTGGCTTACGGCTGAAGCTTCTGGCTGTGGCTTTTGGATTATGATTGAAATTGTATTATAGCGGTTGTTAGCTTTTTCTAAGAAAAAATAAAGAAAAAAAGAGAGAAAATATATTATATCGTCACGGACAATGCAAAAGAATAAAGGTAAAAAGGCAAAAAAGCCAAAGAAAACATAAAAGGCGAAAATAAGCCAAAATTACAGGTCGACGCGTTTCAAGTGGTTTCTGGCTTAAATAAATCTAAAGCCAAAATAAACTAAAAGTTGAAGCCGTTTCGAGCTTGGCTATTAGTCTTAAGTGTTTTGTCAGGTTGGATTGACACACATAATGCTCCAAGTCCTTCCTTCTTCTCTTTCACCTCACCCAATTCTCACCACCATCCAACCACTAATTTTTCAATGCCTGCTCATGGTCTGAGGTTGATTTTTCTTCTTTGGTTTGCTTGAAGTGTGGCTGTTTTCTAGTCACCGCATTGTAGGAACTTTCTCCTCTTCTTTAATGAAATGATGTGCTGTGCACATTCTCGGGAAAAAAAATGCCTGGGCAAGACGGGCAAGGCACACACAAGATAGCCTCTTACCACTTGGCCCTCCGTAAAGATTTTTAGCTCGCCTCTAAATATGATCTGCTATCTTTATCATCGAAAGTAGACTGTTTGGACTGCATGTTATTTTTAGGACCTATGCTTGATTCAATGAGTTTGCGATCGCCATTGGGGTGTTAGCGTAACCGCAAACTGTAAATGAATTCACCATGGGCACTTGTGTTATGCAGGTCTGCTGGATTTTTTTTACCTTGTGCATCCTGCTGTTTTTCTCACATAATCTAAATATGGGTGTTCTCCTTGATGTAACTCAAGTTAAAGTTCTTACAAGCCCTTTGTGTTGTATTATGGTAGGAAATAGCAAAAGGGCACAATGAACTCAGGGAGTGGTGCAAATAATGGGCATGCGAAAGAAGCAGCATTACATGAGCAGCAGCAGTCCAAAGTAATCCCATATCACCTGGGTTGAGTATTTTGCTAGTTGGTTCTAAGTAGCATATTGCTGGGTATAAATTAAGGCAGCGTATGCTATGGAAACCAAGGAGCTGTGTAAACTATGCAAACTCTAATCTAGACCACTGGACTCTAATCCGATGGTTAGAGGTAAAGGTGGGTTATTTTAGCACTTAAACCCCCCACTCATCCCATCTAATCCAAGATTTTGCAAATCACCCCAGCCCCAGCGCCTGTACGGTTCCCTTCCGTCTCCTCGCGATCCCCGTACGGCGCGATACAGCGCCGCGACGACGCCCGAGTCGAGGCCCGGCCGCGCCAGCACGTCCTGCTGTCCGGCTAGCCGGCGGGCCTCCCCAGCGATCCTCCTCCTGACCGGGACGACGACCTCCCCAGCGGGCGCGCAGGACGTGCTGGCGCGGCCGGGCCTCGACGCGGGCGTCGTCGCGGCGCTGTATCGCGCCGTACGGGGATCGCGAGGAGACGGAAGGGAACCGTACAGGCGCTGGGGCTGGGGTGATTTGCAAAATCTTGGATTAGATGGGATGAGTGGGGGGGTTTAAGTGCTAAAATAACCCACCTTTACCTCTAACCATCGGATTAGAGTCCAGTGGTCTAGATTAGAGTTTGCATAGTTTGCACAGCTCCTTGGTTTCCATAGCATACGCTGCCATAAATTAATGCAACTCGGTCTTCTTTGCTAGATTTTTGCTGAGCCAAAATTTCCCTTTACCCTATTTTGCTCTTAGACCAGTTGCTGTTATTTGACTTCTTTCTCATTTTTGTATTATTTCTTGTTAGATTGGTGAAGTAAGAGCTGCCCTAGGACAACTATCAGGAAAATCAGTACTATATTGCTCAGATGCTTCAATTGCGAGGTACCTGGTAGCAAGGAACTGGGACGTGAAGAAAGCTACAAAAATGCTTAAGAAAACCTTGAAATGGCGTTCAGAGTATAAGCCAGATGAGATCCGCTGGGTGACCACTCTCACCTTTTGACTTAAGAAAACCTAATTGCTTGAAGGAAATGACACTTCATGTATCCATGTGTAGCTTCCTGCTCATATAATGCTGCTACAAGTGATTCACCTTATGCCACTGTGTAGCTTCCTAGCATGCTTTGTGAAACAATTGGTGCATTTGTTGAAGCTACTCCAGCGTCTCACCGTTACTTCTTTGTGGCTGTTTCGTTTCAGTTAGTAGTCGTTCTTTATTTTTCCGTTTCAGATTAGTAGTGGAGCTGTTTCGTTTCCGTTTCCTGTGTTAATTGCGGAATGCAGATCGCCATGCATTCATGCGTCAGTTAGTAGTCATCATGCAGATAGCCATGCATTCATGCATCAGTTAGTAGTCATCATGCAGATTGCCATGCATTCATGCCGTTACTATCAGTTAGTAGTCATCTTTAGCTTGTTACTATCCTTTAAATAAGCATGCAATATATCAGAAAAAGCTGCCCCATTTTTGCAGCACCAAACATCGAGTGTTCATTTGTGTTCATCGTGTTCTTGAGTGCGCATTTGCAAGTTCGCCGGCGGCGAGAGATTGCCGGTGATCCACGACAGCATTATTACTTTTGGTTTGATGGCATAGTTTTTTATAGCAAATCTTATTTGAACATCATGGTATAGGATGACATATCAGATGAAGCTGTGACTGGAAAAGTTTACCGAACTGATTACTTCGACAAGAGTGGACGGAGTATTCTTGTCATGAGACCTGGATGCCAGGTCTGATTATGCTCTTTTTCCCTTTCTTTTATCAAAATGTGTATATATAGTTTGTATGAATATTAGGCTGTAATTCAGTCATTCTAATTTTGTTACCTCGTTTTCAGAATACCAAGAAGGCCAAGGGGCAGGTCAGATATTTGATATACTGTATGGAGAATGCAATTCTAAACATGCGGCCTGGTCAGGATAAGATGGTTTGGCTCATTGATTTTGCTGGCTTCAGCTTACCTAATATATCACTTCATGTGACAAAGATGACAGCAGATGTCCTACAAGGTCATTATCCCGAAAGATTGGGTCTGGCAATTTTTTACAATGCTCCAAAATTTTTTGAGTCTTTCTGGAAGGTACAGTTTTACAAGCTTTGTGCATCTTATTTTATTTCTATTTAATAAGAAACACAGGGATGACGTGTTCCATATCAGTGCCTAAGCATGTATTTATTATGTTCTTTGCATGTAGATTTGTAACAAGTTAGAATTTTCTTATTATTGGAATACAGTGTATTCGTTTCTTCACGAAATTCATCTTTTTTTTGTCTTGTATAGTTGCTGTCCACAAGTAACAATTATAGCACAAAAAAGGAAATGAAGCATCCTGTGTTATGTATAGTTATATTATCTGTTTTTAAAAACTAAAATCTAGATCTGAATGCAGATGGCAAGCCCCCTTCTTGAGCAGAAGACTTTCAATAAGGTCAAATTTGTATACTCAGATAAGCCTGATAGCAACAAGATCATGGAAGACCTTTTCAACATGGATGAGTTAGAATGTGCATTTGGTGGCAGAAACCAGGCTACTTTTAACATAAATGAATATGCTGCTAGGATGAGAGAAGACGACAACAAGATGCCGTTATTCTGGAGCCCTGAGAATTCTGCTCTTGCTTCCGAGCCATATCTGATGAACTACCACAAGCCCCAACAATGTAGCTCTTGTTTGAAGACTGAAGAGGCTGCATCTAATAAGAGGGAAGAAACAGAGATTGCACCTGAAAAGAGGGGAGAAACTGAAACTGAACCTGCAAAGAGGGAAGAAACTGAGGCCGTATCTGGAAAGAGGGAAGAAACAGAGGCCGAATCTGGAAAGAAGGAAGAAACAGATACTGAATCTGAAAAGAGGGAAGAAACAGATACTGAATCTGAAAAGGAGGAAGAAATAGAGACTGAATCAAGAACAGTTGAATTGACAAGCCTGCCAGGAGAAGGTATTGCTTCAGCAGATAAAAGTGGCAGTTCATATAATCCGTGAAGTATTACCATGAAACATACATGCCAAATGTTGATATGAGCTTTATCACAGTGAATTCTCACCAACAGATGAACATCAAATGTGATGACTACTCTTTAACACACGGAATGTTACGCCTGACTTGTTTTGTAGTCGGCACCTCTCTCTCTCTCTCAACCGTCGTGATCTTATTCGTAGAACCTTTTAGCAACATATGAGATCTATCAGATGATAAAAAAACAATACAATACTTTCCCTCAGTTTCCTCATGCCATTGCTCTTCTGAATTTATTCCAGTTACTTGTGTTTGAGTGTGCTATATTCTGTGGTTTTTTAAAAAGAAAATCTGAATATTATCTTTCTACAGTTTTTTAGACTTCGTAGCAAAATGAGAACGAATGCTTATGGTGATTCAAGTCAGAAGTACTTCGCACTTGTATCAAAAACCTTAAATTCCACTGTTTACTATGTTCTGTCAAAATTTAAGGGGTTGACAACATATTGTATTTTGGTCAGAAGCCACCATGTATTTTTCCGGTTAGTAAAGGCACAGTGCTAGTCTTGAAAATTGCCGAACTCACTACAAACGTTTTCTGCTCCTTGTAAGCTGTAGTATGATATAGACAAAGCCACTATCACAAGTCACAAGGTTATAGAAGCTGTCTCTCTGCGCTATTGGCGACTTGCAATGTATCCTGCAATCCAGAGTTGAGTAACCCTTTCTGATCTTGATTTCATTATCTACATCAGCTTCGATCACAAACACGCTGCAAATGGGCCGGTGATCGGAGAACCTCGACTCGCCTCGGATGTACTGCAGCTGCTCTAACCCCTGGCCGTACCATAATATCCGGTCACACCTACATTCACATGGAACCGTCAGAGAATTTAGCTTAACTGTCAGAATTGGCATGTCTGAATCTTCAGAGTTTAGATCAGTGCATATTCACTTGTACCATGCAGGTGTTCTCTTCTTCGATTTGGCGGTCTCCCCTGCGTACACGTCAGAGTTCTGCGTGTACGTTGGCGCGAAGTAGATCTTGCCCTCCTTCCACCCTTTGAACACACGCCTGCTTGTCTCTCGATCGTCAACTGATGAGGAATACCATCTTGTCAGCAGATTTTGCCAAACAAGGTGGGCGCTAACATGAGAACAGGTTTTTACTGTATGCTACTATAGCACATCTGAAAATGTTCGGTTCATACCTGATCTTTGCCAAGTAAGGTATCCCAGTCATTCTCCTCTAACAATGCCTTTGTCTCGTCGTAGCCCAACGCGATTGGGTAATTTAGGTCTCCAAGCCATATGATCCGGCTGCATTTGCACACAAATTGTAGCACCCAAGAATTGAAAGGGTCATATTATCTCTAATCTCTCCCATCATTATCTCTAATCTCTCTTCCATCTCTATCTTTATCTCTCTCTATCTATTCCTCTCTCAAAACCCATCTACTATTTCTCTCTCCTCCTCTCTCTCCTATCTCTCTCTCCCCATGAGGCAGGTGGCGGTGGCAGTCCACACCGCCACGGTAGGTGGCGGCGCAGGCGGCGGTGGCAGTCCAGTGGCGGCAATCGGCGGCCCTGCCACGGCTGGCCACGGTAGGCGGCAGCTTTGCCGCAGTAGGCGGCGGTGGCAGTCCGCGCCGCCACTATAGGCGATGGCCCTGCCACGCTGGCGGTGATGGCAATTTGCACCGCCACGGCAGGCGGCGGCCTTGCCACAGCAGGTGATGGCTTTGCCACGGCAAGCGGCCGTGGCAGTCCATGCCGCCACAACAGGTGGCAGCTTTGCTGTGGTAGGCGGCGGCAGTTCGCCCCGTCACGGCAGGCCACGGCAAACGGCGGCTTTGCCGTGGTAGGTGGGCGGTGGCAGTCTGTGCCGCCACGGCAGGCGGCGGTGGCAGTCTGCACCTCCATGGTAGGCGGCGGCCTTGCCACGGCAGGTGGCGGCCTTGCCGTGGCAGGCGGCGGCCTTGCCGTGGCAGGCGGCAGCCTTGCCATGCAGGCGGCGATGGCAGTCCGCACCGCCATGGTAGGTGGTGGCCTTGCCACGGCAGGCTGTGTCGCTTGGCAGGCGGTAGCCGGCGACGACAGGCGGCCGTTATACGGTGCCGTCACGGTTCAACTGGCTGGGGCAGGCTGAACAGGAATTCACTTGGGGTTTGGCTAACCCTTGCAGCGAAACATCGTTCGTGTGGCCGAATGGATGTTCGGTCAGCTGAATGATGATTCGCACAATGAAGACTTAGCAAGCGCAAATTTTTCCGACCGGTTGCACTTCCATCCTTCTTTCCACAAGTTTATCTCAGCTTTGATCTAATCCGTCTATGTTCCATCTTGTAGGTTCACACACAGTTGCTGAGGGAGTGTTCAGGTAGTTGCACACCTTTGATCCCTAGTGCAGCGAGTCTGCCAAATATGCTCAAAGCAAGTACCTCACGGTCGTAACCTCTCCGTTCTGCATACCATCTTATCCATGATTGCATATTACCATTGTCATTAAGTACAATTATCATATCACTAAAGTTATATGTCTATTATCATATTATTAAAGTTACATGTATAATATCATATTATTAAAGTTACCTATCTAATATCATATCATTAAAGTTACGTATCTAATATCATATCATTAAAGTTACATGTCTAATATCATATAATTAAAGTTATTTGTCTAATATCATATCATTAAAGTTACCTGACTAATATCATATCATTAAAGTTACCTGGTTGATATTATATAACTGAAGTTACCTGGCTAATATCATATCACTAAAGTTACCTAGCCATTATCATATCACTAAAGCTTATCTAGTCATTATCATATCACTAATGCTTATCTGGTTATTATCATATCGCTCATGTTTGCCTGGTTATAGACTTTTAATATTGTATTCATACCATGATGTTCTAGATTATCTTGTTTCACATGCTTTTATGCTTATTAGGATGCTCAGTTAAAATATTCTAACATTCATGCTTTTAATTAGTGTTTTAGAATTCATGCTTAAATTGTTAATGGGGGGTAACATATGAACATGTTTTAACTTAGGTTTAAATTATTAGTACTCTTTTGACATTAGGGTTGCTATGTTTTAGTTTCTAATATTATGATCCATTAATTGTATGATGTTGTTTTGAGCCATGAAGAATGTATATATTAAACCTGTTAATCTAACTAATAATCACTTATCATGTAATAAAACTTAGTTGATTGTCAACCCTTGTGTGAGATATATTATAATATCTCTTTTGGAATAATTCCTAAACCGTTATTGACATGTTATCATTTCACATCACCATCTATCAGGATCTAGTGCTTCTCCATTTCAAACCTTTAGTGAATCCTTTCACTTATCATAGCCTTACTTCTGCCATCTCTTAGTTGCTTTAAATTCATATTACATAATCTGCCTATGATATAATAGTTACCTTATCACCACATTATCATTTCATATCGCCCTTATCGGGTATCAGGCCCTTTCATTCCCAATCTTAGCAAATCATGTCACTTCTCATAACATTATCTTAGCCTTCTCTCAGATTCACACCATATAATATGTTAAGAATATAATTGTTACCTAGCCTAGGGTTATCCACATATAGGAGAGATTTCTACCAACCTAGTAACGTACGAGGGGCCGTACACTCTCGTTATTCAGGATATTACATCCCGTCTATGGTTATACAGTCGAGGATAGCGTTGTGTCTGACTATTTTCGTATAACCGGGTATGTGGGAAGTGATCGCCGGTATCATTATCATAACTTGCTAAATAACAATTACCTTTAATTTCATTGATTCTGTCACCTCTATCTCTGACATTTATTAGTGTTTTTGGTAACTTGGTTTCATTGTGATTAACCTGTGTCAATTACTTGATTATATTTCTTGTCTTTTACACATCTTACTTGCATTACTTGTCATTTACTCACCGTGTTGCGACCTTTATTAGGTACTTGCTAAGATTTTCAAATCTCATGCTTGCTCTTTCCATTCTCAGGTAAATGGGCAGTGGAGTGATAGCAGCATGCATAGGTGGGAGCATTCAAGTTTTCAGCACTGTGGCTTGTCACTATTTTTATCATTTTATTTATCCTTCATTTAGTTAAAAATAGACCAGTCTCATATTTCAAACATTACTTTTAGTTTTCATTGGCTCTCTAATAAAGTACCTTTAAAGTTTAAATTTTCTTATGATTTCTATTGTCGCTTTTATTATTTATTCTTGACTTTGGCAGTGATGTTTCATAATAGTATCTTACATTGGTACGTGGGGTGTTACACAAATTCACCATTGTAAGTACTAACCATGTATGTAGTGTTGCGCCTTGCAGCCTAACATATGATCTTCGTCAGTGGTGGCTTACTCGTGGTCAAGGATCTTCTCGGGAATCCGTTGGCCCGGCACCTTGCAGATCCGCGGGAATTGCGTGCTCTTGAGTATCTCGGCAACATCAGAGTTCCTCCTCACCTCGTCACCTTCCTTCTCGCCGGACGCCAGGTGGCTGCAGACGAAGCAGACGCTCGTCTGGTGCAGCGTCATGCTCATTGCAATGCAGCCCTGAACCACAAAAACCACCATGATTTCTGAGCACAAGCTCGTGAACCTGAGCATGAGCAACACATGCAAGAAGTGGCGCACCTTGTTTCCGAGGCGCCCCATGATGCCTCTGCTCCACCCTGAGGTGGCCGATGTAAGCTCCCTCCTTACCCACACCGACAAGAAGATGCCAAATAAGTCACCATCAGCTATAGTGTAATTTCAACTAGTTACAGTGAAAATTTAGCCATAAACCATAAAAATTCAGCCCAATTGAGCAAGATTTACCGTGGTGTTTGATTTTGAAACGAAAGAATCTGATAGAAACTTTGAGTTTTGTGATGTTTGAAATGCATGAATTTCATTGGTAATTTGAGTTCCTATTAGATTCTTGTCATACTAATATTATAGAATTGTTACATTTGAACTCCAACGAAGGATTTGAGTCCATGAGGAATGTTTTTATGTTACTTGGAACCGCTCTTTCTGTATGTACGTAGTAGATCTCTTGGATATAAAGGGGTATTCGTATTAGCTTCTATTGATGGTTGCAGCTGAAAGGTTTTGGTTAAAAATGAATAGTAGTGGCTGAAAGAAATATTTTTTAGAAGTGTAGACGAGTGGTGTAAAACTGATGAAGAGATACGTGCACGGAACGGGAGTAAGAGGAATGTGGTACGTAATGCGCTGTGACCACCTGACTTATCCTCGAGGCGAGATAGGAGCAGCATGAGTAGAGAAGTCGCTTCAAGAGACTAGGTGTTTGTATTTGCTTATGGCTTTAAACATAAGACAGAAGCAGAAGTAATACAAATAGAGCCTACATGATATATGCGAACAAAACATTAGTCATTTAGGTTTTCATAACCTTGGGAAGCCAATTGTAGCACGTAGAGGTGTTTAAAAAATGATCATGCATTTGAAAACTTGAAAATCCCTGGCTGATTTCTTTCCATTTTTTTAAAAGCAGCTTTATATCGCTATGCAATGACTTTGTCCCTTCCAGTTTCTTCAGAAAGCACTTCTAGGCACTAGGCTCGAGCAAACAACTCTTGACGCTCCCAAGAACTAATCCGGCTCTCCAGTTTTGATCCTGCCCGTAACTCATAAGCCGCTCTGAAACCCAAAACCGCATTATTTTTCAATGATGTGATGCAATGGCTAATGTAGCTACCAATGGCCAAAGTGATAACATAAACACAAGACAAGTTCTTTTTAACTTATGATTTATGATTTATTTATAACTTTTATTAAATAAATAAATATGATGGTTTCTCTGTCATCGTTTCGAAACGGTTTATCGAGACAAACATTTTTAACTAGTTTATCGGTACTTGGTTCGTTCATACAGGCCTCGCCAACAACCAAGAATTCCATGACACTGAACAACACTTTGATATGAGAAGGCTGGCTACTGTTGAGGGTTTGATGAAAGAATCATCGTTTTAGCCTAAAAGTTATTTAAAACTCATTGACTTTTTAACATGTTTTTTTCTCTTTTTATTTTCTCTTTATATTATCCATAAAGATATAATAATATTTTTTATTTTCTAATTAAATATATCAGAAAAAACTAACAGTCGTACAATATCATTTCACCTGAAAAGCCAAAAACCACTTTCAAACAAGGAGCTGCTTCTCGAATTCAAGGTCTCCCAGCCATGGAAATGGTAGCGCTGCCTTTCTTGCTTCACCTACCCTAATACAGGCAGGTGGGCACCATCTTGACCGGTCAGGGCATCCATAGTGTATATAACCCAAAGGGCCTTAGGGTGGGTCCCATCTAAACCTTAAGGCCGACGCTTTAATGTATATAACCTAGCCTTAAGATGGTCCCACTCAGCAGATAAAGAAAAATTGTATTTTAATGCTTGTGGCCAGGTCTTTAGCTTGAGGATCAGCCTCAAGCCTTTTTTACTTATAGTCTGCTTAAGGTTGACCTTAAGGTGACTTAAGACCATTTCTTTTCATACACTACAGATGCCCTCATGCATTGATAGTGCAGCTCCCACAATTGGGGGTGTTTTTCTTAGTTCGCTAATAGGATGTTCTCTTAACGGTGTATATTCCCTTTTGGTGACTAACAATTAGAGCTAAAAAAAACTTGTGTCGAAATTGGACCCTCTAGTCATCGGACACCGAGATTGCGACGCAGGCATAAGTCAAATTAAACTCAAAGCTACTGCGCATGTGATTAACAAGAGCGCGACGATTGTTGCGTGTTCTAAACGCGAGTAGTATCGCCGGTCATGCTAAATGAAACGGTACAGGTGATTAACCCGGTTGAACTGTTAGCGTGTGTTTGGTTCTTGGGATCATGGGGGACGGGATAGATCCATCCCAAAAACATAGTGTTTGGATCTGAGTCACTGGGATGAAATGGGATGGGATAGTTCCAAAACAGTAGAATCGGGGGGACCGCGCCAGCCCCAGGAATCGGTGGAACGGGGGCCGTCCCTCATCCCCCGACGCCTCACGTGCCTCGCGCGTGGGAAAAAAATCCCCGTGCGGTCACCCCCTCGCGGCGGAGGCACGAGGGGATCGGAGAGGCGGTGCCGAGCGGCCAGGCGGGGGCGGCAGGCCAGCATGGCACGGTGTCGCATGGGGAGGAGGCGTCGGAGGGGCGGCGTGAGAGGGTGAAGGAGACGCTCGAGGGGGCGCCGAGACTTTGGGGCGGAGGAGCGGCGGCGCGGCGTCGGTGTGGGGGGAGACCGGAGGAAAGAGAGAGAGGGCCGAGTGAAATGGGGAAGGGGAGGAGATGAAGTAGGCGTCGGCGGTGGTGAGGGGAAAGAAATGAGGAGGCGTCGGCCGAAGTCAGGAGAAGGGGGATTGGGTGGAAGAAAAGAAAAAGAAAGAAGGAAGAGAAAGACATCTGAGATGAGTTTCATTTATTCTAGCAAATATTTGATTCATGTGATAAAAGATGAGTAGCACAGAGGTAACCTTACCAAAAGGTCACCACACCTTCTGTCATATCCCCATCCCTCTATCCAAACTGGTGACTGGGATCATTCCATCCCCTTTTATCCCCTCAACCAAACAGAAAATAGGGTCGATCCTATCCCAGCAACCAAACAAGAACTGGATTGGTTCCATCCTAGAAATCAGGAATGGGTCCATCCTATCCCACCACGTCTCCAAACCAAACACACGCTTAAAGACCTGGAAGCCATTGGCCGGGCATGTTGACGCTTGACGGTCAGAATTTCATCTCCGCTTGAGCAAAGATGGCTTTAGCACATTCTGCAACATATGGCATGTCTTTACAAACTACAAAGTGACGCTTACATACTCTTAATGAGATCATTTTAATGCATCATAAAACCGGCTTATTATACTTTTTACAGATTGCCCCATGTAGCATTCTGCGTATGGGAATCCAGGGGGCTTTGGTGACACCCATTAGATAAGCATCCACTCCAGGGGGCTTTGGTGGCCCATTAGATATCAGTATCTTGACTTATAAGCATCCACGCATTCTTCTCTTCGTCAGCCCACCATAGTACGTTCTGACTCCGGTCTGAGACCCCCCAAACGTGTTACAAAAACTGCCAGAGCAAAATTTTCTATACTCATGTAACGATCATGGAAAAGAACAAGATCCATTCATACAATACAAGGTGAGAAAACCATACCTTGTACGGTATTGGACATAGATCCTATTCTTTTTTAGCTTTTGACTTCTACTTTTAACTTTTTTTACAGTACCTAGATTTTAAACAGAGTATCTTTTTAAGATGGAGTCTACTAATTAATTATAGTACATACTATACCGAATTCATTTATATTAGCAAAAACCGCACTTGAGTTTCTGTTACTCTGTAATCTCTTACACGAACAACCCAATAGCCAAAAGCCGCAGCCAAAAGCCATAAGTTTCAGGGCCTGTTCTTTTCCTCCGAGGCTGATGGTTTTTGGCTTTTGCTATAGTACCTCACTTTCTGGTTTCTAATTTCCGGAACTAAGCTTGGTTTGTTTTTTATTACCTGAGAAGCAACCTGCAGGTTCAGGCCCATATGCCAAAGTTGCAGGTATCATAAGCTTGCGCTTTCCACCTGAAAAGCATTTTTTTTTTTTTGCAATGGAGTCATGGCGCAGCTAAGGAAACTAATAGGGGTACTTGACATAGGAATGAGATGTGAATGCTTCTAATGTAGTATAGCTTATTGCAGATTTCCGACAATACCAACAAGCATGGTTGGCACACCACCACCACCACTGATTCCCTGTTGAAGCCCTCGGAGGATCTGCAAATGAAACGATGTGAAAGAAGCAAATAATCGCATACCGTTTAGCGATTACAGAGATGCATGCTACTGCAATAAACATCTTTTACGGTGAGCAAATGTTGCACACCTTGCCTGCGCCAATGCGCATTGCCAGTGGCCTTCCGCGTTTGTAGCTGCTGTCGAACACTGTCCCGTCAGTAAATCTTGCAGTGCAGTGTACCTTACAACCAACAACAAGAAGCGAATTACTTTGTATGAACTTGTAGCCTGTTTAATGTACAAGTGTAGCGAAAATTAGCAGCTTTATCCATTAGCGAACACAACGATCGAGACAGTTACAAAGAGCAAAGCGGAGAAACTTATGGTCTGCACTACGACAAATTGATACCAGATAGTACGTCCTATTCAGAGAACGGAGGCGCTTCTTTATACAGTGAAAGTACAGTCAAAGAAAGTCGCAGGCCATGCAAGAAACCGTTCCGAGTCCGGACTTGACGACGGTCCAGTGAACTCTCGGCACGAGCCACACCGTCCCGAACCCAAACTGTCTCGCCGTGCGTGCCGGCCGTGGATCGATTCGTTCGGAGGCGACGTGACGACGCGCCAAGTGGAGCGCCACATGCCCGCGTGGATCGGTACAACTGTACAAGCGGCGCCAGCGTGCACGCAGCGGCGGGCGCCCTCTTCGCACGTGCCAGGCCAATGGCACGGCGGGCGTGAGCGCGACACCTGCCAGGAGGGCAAAACCGCACGTTCAACAGATGGCCGGTCTGTTTCACCATGTACATCGCGACATTTGAGGAGAATTTTTATTGTGCACTAGTGGTACAACATAATTTGTGTTACAAGTGAATAAGTGAATTGAAAAGTAACACGGGGCATGATAACACTATAGCAATAATATAGATTGTACAAAAAAATTAGTGACGATATTGTACATTGTACGGAAAAATTATTTTTAAACGCCTTGCCGTGCCACGAAGCTCTCTCCCAGTAGTGGTGAAGAAATTTTATTGTGCAATAGTAGTACAACATGGTTTGTGTCATAAGCGAATCAAAAAGTAACATGTGGCACGGTTACACTGTAGCAATACTGTAGATTGTACAAAAAAAATAGTTGTAGTACTGTACATTGTGTGGGGAAATTATTTTTTAATACATGCTACAACGCTCAGTTATACAGAAAATAATTTCAATAGCTGCTTACTGGTCGGAAGTATGGTCGTAAGTCGGTATACGACCACGCCTTATGACCACGGCTCACGACTACAACTTACGACCACTGCTTACAACCATTAAGCAGCTATAAAAAAACTATTTTTTATACAACTAAGTGATGTAGCCGGTATTAAAATTTTATTTTTCCGTACAATCTACAGTACTGCTACAATGTTACCTTGCCACAAAACTCTGTCCCAATAATGGTAGGCCTTTTTGCTTTACACGTGTCATCGTGTTATTGGCCTATTGTACAAACCATTCTGTGTAACTATTATACAATAAAATTTCTTATAGTAATATGTCTTTTACTTTACACGGGTCAACATATTATTAACTTGTTATATAAATTATCGTTACACAATAAAATTTCTCACACTTGCCACCAGCATTCGACAACGCATGTTGGCAGGAAAGTGTCGTGCCTAGACACCTGTACGTCTCCCCTGTTCCCCTTTGTATTTGCGTGCGAGCAAGTACAGCTCATTACCTCCAAGCGCGTTGTCAGTCTGTTTAAAATATTTGGGAACCAATTCAAAAGTTGCTACATGCACTGCAATGGGACTTCTGCTTGAAGGGCGGCACTAGGAAAATAAGCATGCCTCTTGAGCCGGAAGGAAGGGCAAAGGAGCAATGGAGCCACGAAGCGTAGCCACCACGATGGTTGTGCTAAACTAAACTACAACTCCACTTGGAATTGGTTAGTTCAAGAAACTACATGAAACCAAACAGACCAATGACCTTTCAGAGAATAAACAATCTACAGCAATTGACACTCGTGAAGTGCCTCCCATAATTTGTGTCGTCGGCAATGGCCACCAGAGCCCTTAATTTCCTCCCTTTCGGGTGTGTTGTCACAAGTACTTACAACGACGCAATGCAACACAAAATGAGCCACTTGCCTGCCAAAAAGTACATGGGACCTGAAGGGAGCAGCTGATGAGGATCCACGTCCATTTCTTAACTACCTTTCTCTTGGCCAAATGACAAGCCTCTCTTTCAGCTTTCAGGTGTACTCACCTCGCAATGTTTCTTTAATCAGAAGCCGCTAGATGTGAATATATTATACCCATCGTTATTTGTTGCAGCTTGTAAGATGGAAAGGGGTCCCTATCCCCCAGACTGCAAACCAAAGCCTCCGTTAATGCATACAACGGAATGAGGAGTTTTTGGCCATATTAGCATAATTTTGGTTTGTATTTATGGGACTGGTATTTTTGGATGAGGTTTATGGTTTTTGGCTGCGGCTTATGACTTTTGGGCTGTTCGTGCGAGAGATTATATAGTAACAGAAACTCACGTACAGTTTTTGCCGATATAAATGAAGTCGGTACAGTATATACTACAATTAAGTCACTCCATTTAAAAGCTAGTTATTGTAGAAAAGTTAAAAACAAAAGTCAAAAACTGAAAAAGAACAGGGCCTATAAGAATAGCATCCATTGTGTGGAAATTACAAAAAATAACGTAACGTCTCTACTGCACGGCCACCGCACGGAAGCCTTGAAGGGGGCGACACATGGGCGGTGCCGTACGGCGGTGTGAAGACCACACAGCCACGTGCGGCTCTCTCCCGCATGGCCACCATGCGGTGGCTTACATGTCTACACAACCACCGTACGGTGTCCAGTTAGTTAGATAATTAGCTAGTGTAATTAGGGTGTTCATTTAGATACACTGTTACTATGAATTTTTAAATATAGCACATAAATTCTAAAATTTACAAAATTTTATATGAAGCCTTCTGGCGCAACGTAATTGATTGTGTAATTTTTTTCATAATTTTATCAATTTTGAATTTCACTCAAGAATTTATTTAAGTAGTGTTTGTAGGAATTTTTAATATATCAAATGAGCTCTGAAAATTACGCATTTTTTTAAGGATACTTACAAAGTGAACTTAATTGTGTAATTTTTTTAGAGTTTCACAAATTCAAAAATTATCTCAAAAATAAGGGTTTAGGTCTTTAAAAAAATAGGAAAATCGAAAATCTTGATATCCGATTTTCCAAGATAAGGGTTGCGACTACGATTTTGGCCCATCCGGAGGTGATCCATGCGGTACTTCTGAGTTCTGACTATCTAGGCTCTTAGCATACGGTGCATGCAATGGATGAAATCCACTCCACGTTCGCATATGTGCAGTTAGTCATAAATTATTTTGTAAGAATGATTAAGTAATCGGACTTCAGTTTATTGATTGAAATATTTCAGTCAAGTGGGAGATGTTAGAAATTTTATGTGGCTTTCAATATTTATTATGACTATTGTCTACTTTACTCAGTGTGAAATTATTCATATTATTGATGTAAGTGATAGGGAATATTTGGTGAGGAATTAATACTCGAGGTGCCAAGAACGGTTGTGTTGTAATATGGTAAACATATTTATTAAGATCAAGTCTACTGGAATTTGATATGCATGCATTTGTTTAACCCGGGCACAGCACAGGGCGGAATAGCTGGGTTTGTTTTGCAGGATCAGCTCTGCAGCCTGTTGACCCACATGATCAGATTGGAATTGATCTCATAAACAACCTGATTATGCTCACACATGTGTGTTTGGACTAATATATTTTAGACTCATAAAGCTGGCCTGTCTGATCATGGTTGGTGACATGGTTCAGAAGTTTTACAGGATACTGGAAACAAGTGGATCACTTTATAACACCTGGAAGTGGAGTTTATAAATAGATCCCTACTCGCTAGCCTCATTATGTATTGTGAACGGCACCACGAATACAACAGAAGAATAAAAAGTAAACCAAAAGTCTCTATAGAATCAATCTAGAGTTTAAAGAAAACCTAACCATGCCGAGAAGAAGAAAGGCTAGACGAGATGACCCTTTTATAGGCCTGCTCAGCGTTGCACTAAATAGATCGTTCGTTGGATTCCAAGGCATAGCTGGCCCGGTTGGGCACAACGCAGGAAGAGCCGGCCGTTCCTGTGCTGCCCATCTCTGACGATGGATATCGTTTGTCTCGACATGCCATGTGATCCGACTGTAGGGGCCATGCCAGTCGAGGTAAAGCTAAGCTAGTGTGGTCGCGGTCAAGACGTGGCCGCCGAATCGCACCAGAAAACGATGCCCGCTGCTGTCGCCGCATCAAGCACCGTGACGCTGTCCTTCGCTTCTGTTCCGCGGTTCCGCTCCCATGGCGCGGCGGCGTCTCGGTGTTTGTTTCATCGGCGTCGACCTCCACGGCGGAATCAAATTACCATAACGAAGACTTCTCTCTTCTGTTCTATAGCTTCTTGCTTCTGTCGTGCGATGCACACACACACATATATATATTGACATTGTAAAGTAAAGCTAGCAATGCGTGCACGGCTATTGCCTACTCAAGACATAGACTGTTGATAGTAGAGTGCACTCCATAGTCCGTGACAACTACCAGCAATCTCTCGTAATAAACAACCTGCATTATCCTTGGTGGATTCTAGAAGGCCGGCGACAGGATGCCGTACAGTTCGTTGCAGGGATCCTTCGGACTTCCGGACCCCCATCCCCGTTTGCTATGCCTAGTCCGCTGCCGAAACTGACAAGATTCCAGCGGCGATTTGGTAGGGTTTCCGTTTGAACTCCTGTTACTTGGGCTGTTTGGTTATACAATGCTGGAACCCGACTATGTACACATCGAATGATGAGCAACAGAATGAGCAGTACACCCGGTCCTCGCCCGGTCAAAACTCATGTAAGCTAGCGCCGTTCGTTCGGATCTGCTGCTGCGGCCGGCGGCAGCCGTGCAGCGGTGGTTGTCTTGTAGGTAGGGCTACGGATTGATTGCATCGAGACTGATCAGATCACGGGTGTCCCACTTGGCTCTGGATCTGGACCACACCCGTCTAGAATTTGCAGGATAACAATATGCGCTTGTCTTGTTTCCTCCTCTACTAGACTGCTTTTCTGTCTCTCTCCTCGACCTGATATGAGGCTACACTTCTTCGCCTGATTACAGAGAGTTGTTCTACGGGGCAGATTGTCAAATTCTTCTGCAGAACCTGGCCGTCTCAGCACTTATCATCCAGACTGCAGGAATTGTGTCCTACCTGCTTCACAAGAGTGCTCTTATGACCCAATGACTTATCATCATCATGTCAAGAGCTAGCACAACACATACTGCAACTGTGATAACGAGCAGAAAGGAAATCAAATCACCAAATGCAAACGGAAGGGAAAGGTAAAGATGTGCATATCTGCTGTTGCAATCCAAGTTCTTTGGACAGGAAAGAAAAACCATGATTCCAGAGTCACAGGGCATCAACACAGTCACCACTGACGCATTCTTGTAAGCACCCCGGCCGTCTACCAGTTTGGATCATGACCGACTCTAAAGCTAAGCTGTATACACAGACGCTTTAAACAATGGCATATACCACATGCCTGGCATATGCCAGGAGCTAGAAGCTAAGATTTGGTGCTGTTCCTATCTGCATAGTGAGAAAAACTCCACTCCCCTTGCACCCTTTCCTCCGGCCGCCGGCACTGGGCTACGCGGCGGCGACAGTCTCCCCGCCGCTGCCGGACTGGTCGGAGCCGCCAGCGGTGGAGACAGACGGGGCCTCCTTGATGGATGTGAGGGAGCAATTCTGCTCCATGAGCTCATCGCTCTCGATGCGCTTCTTCCTGCACTCCTGGCTGCAGAATGCCACCTCGCCCCTGCGCGGCACAGAGAACGGAATCCAAGCATCAAGTCACAACCACCTTTAACAAAGAAATGCTAATCTTTTTCTATTCTATTCAAGAAACCAACTTTTTTTTTATTTAACCCTGCGGTTGACTTTAGATGGTACCAAAAGACCATGTTTATACCATAATACATGATTGGCCAGTTAACTTTCTTTAATGCTTTGTTTAGTGGAGTACAGTATGTAGGCTTGACTGGTAATGTAAAATACATCCCAAATATTACTAACAAGTAGTAAACCAAATCAACGATATCGGAAATAAACAATACGCCGTAATAAAAAAAACCTGAATATATAAACGAGGATACTAATAACTGAGGATCATAGAATACTGCCCTAAATATATAGACGAGGATAGATGAATATTAATTACCTAAATTAATAAATAAGGACACAATAAGTAACACTAGATATTATCGTAAACAACCAAAATACTTCCCAAAATAAACTAGGAGAACCGCGAGATCATCACAACATTTTGCATCTATGTGTATGCCTCTATGGAACACTAGATATAATCGTAAACAACCAGCAAAATGACAAAAAAAGATTCGATCTAGGTGCAATCTTGACGTGGAAGACGGAACTAACGGCGCGAAATTCACATCGCAAAGCAACATAAGAGATTGATCGGATTTTAATTAAAAAACATCAGGAAGCTATAAAAAGAGAAATCGATACAAGACATCAGAATTTCACCGGACATTCCAACGCTAAGACCAACAAGTAATAAAAACAGTGAAAAACAGTGATGATCTGCAGACCTGTAGATGTAGGTGTCCTTGCCGGGGCCGAGGCGGCGGCGGCAGATGCCGCAAGCCTTCAAGAACGCCGCAGTCTCCGCTCCGGCAAGGTCGCCAGAGTCCTTCTTCGGCCCCACGAGGCCGGCGCCGCCCATCCCAACCGCGACAGCAGACAGAACAGAGCACGGCACGTGCGGCTTGTCGCCCGTCGCCTGGCGACCCTGCTTCGCCGCCGACGGCAGCGACGCCATGCTGGTCGTCCGGGGCATCAGCACCTGGCTCCTCTCACGCTTCCCCAGCATCTTCCCGGACCGGATTCTCGCCGCTCGCTCGCTTCCCCTCTCACTCCCGCCCGCCTCTGGCATCTCTGATTCGATGGCCTTTCTGTCCCAAGATTTGAAGAGAGAGAGAGAGAGAGAGGAGAGACGGAGACTGGCGGGTGGGGGGAGGGGTTTTGCCGTTTTGGGGAGGAGCGGGGCATAAAAGGAGGCGGGGGGAAGGGAGCCGTGGGATCTGGGCCGTCCGCTCCCTCCACCGGAATCTCTTGGATGCTTGCGATCTAATGCTGGCTGGACCGTCGTTTTGCGGCTCGTCACTCAAGATCTGGGCTTTTTGCTAGGTTCACCCCTCGCGCCGCCTCGTATTGAAATTCAGCCGCAAGCAGAACATAACCAACCCGACCACTGTATCTACCGGCTCTTCTGTGCTACAGACACGGTGAGAGAGACCACGGGAAAATTCAACCCAAGGATGGTAACGGTAAGGATGGTAATGGTATTAGACATGACCTTAGGATTGTATTAGACATGACCTAAAGAAGATATTAGCCATAAGATAATAAAAGATCTCACATCATCATCTGTATTACTGTTAATTAATAGAGCTAATTTTCTTTTCAGTTAATGCAATCTATGTGTTTTATTACTTAAAGAGTTCCGCAATTACTTAACCGGCCACACCATATCACGGTGTTGAGCATGTACCTACATAAATTATTACTATTTGCAACTTGTCTAAACTTGTAACCTCAACAGAGTTTGTTTGAGTTAACCTCTAAATAACGATGTATCGTATTAGTTGTTCGGATTCACTTGATATATGTTTTATTAATTCATTTTAATAAAACTTTAATATGAAGCGTGCAAGCGTATGTGCGATAGACATCTATCTCACTTTCTGTCAGACTACTTATTAAACCACGTCAAATGTTTGGTTTGAAGCGAAGAAGCACCTTTTGTTTTGTTTTCCATGCATCATGCTAGATGTCATGGCGGCAAAAATTTGTTCCCACTAACCTAAAAAGTAAAGTATAATGCATTCATTTATATTCATGTTATGGAGCACACTATTATCGAGTTTCAAGATAAAGTATTTTTTTAGTTATGTTTAATTGTTCTGCAAGGTTTTCAATAATAGGGTATATCTGGCTATTGTCTGGCATACAAACTATATCGTTCATCATGCCATACATAATAAACGATTAATTAATGTGACTGCATAAATTGTTTATATATATGAACTATGTGAAATTTGACCAGTTAATCCCAAATAAGACATCACAAATCTATCTTACTTTTTGTCAGGACCATTTAAAATAGGAAATTTTTATGGACATTGTACTAGCACTACTACAGAAAGCCTAATAGTAGACGCTAAATCACAGACGGTTTTGTGAAACCGTCTGTGATGTACACTATTACAGACGGTTTTAATTTGGAGGCCGTCTGTGGTATTTATGGCGGGAAAAAGTAGTATCACAGACGGTTCTTACCGCTGAACCGTCTGTGATATTCCAATATCACAGACGGTTTTATAATAAAAACCGTCTGTGATATTTCAGATTATCACAGACGGTTTTTATTATAAAACCGTCTGTGATACTGGAATATCACAGACAGTTTTTAATAAAAAAACGTCTGTGATAATCTGGAATATCACAGACGGTTTTTTATTAAAAACCGTCTGTGAAACCAGATTATCACAGACGGTTTTTTATTAAAAACCGTCTGTGATACGTTTCCCGCCTTGCAATCCCTCAAAATTTCAAATATTCCCGCTTAAGTCCGAGTATGATTCAGTTTTGAGACACCTTCAGTAAAACGGGCATAACTTTTGCATACGGTGTCCGTTTTCGACGTTCTTGTACTCGTTGGAAAGCTAACGACGAGCCCGATCCAAAAAAAATGACCCGCTTGCGCCCGTCGCCCTCCAAGATCCCGAAAATCGGCCATCTTTGGACCTAAACCTGCGTCGCAAGTTTTTGGTGTCTGTTTTTGCCCTTTTTCTTGGTCTTCCTTTCGGAATTTGGATTTTGCTTCAACTACAAAGTTGTAGATCTCGTTGAAACCTTTTAAATGAGTATATATAAGCTATATAAAACGTTGCTATTTTATTTTTTCAGACTAGTTGTTTATATTGCATCGGTATATAAAATTCTGTGCTCTAATTCACAGACGGTTCTATATATAGAACCGTCTGTGATATGCATTCATCACAGACGGTTCTAGCCAATAGAACCGTCTGTGATAATCTGACCGCTGGGCCCGTCGATCCTCTTCAACCCAATCTCCGTTCCCGCGCCAAAAATTTCGAACTCCCGCCTCTCCCTCCCTCTCCCTCCCCTATAAATATAACCAAACCCAGCCTGTCTCCTCTTCCTTGCTATCCTCTTCCTTGCTATCCTCCTCCTTGCTGTCCTCCTCCTTGCTATCCTCCTGCTTGCTATTCTCCTCCTCCTTGCTATTCTCCTCCTCCTTGCAGACGACGCACAAGTCTACGGGAGACAAGACACCGCAGGGGCGAGAAGGCATCCAGCTCATGCGTTGCATCAGGGGCGAGAAGACATAGAAGATCTTTGCTTTTTCTCTGTTCTTGTTGTGTAACCTGCTTGTTGTTTTGGGATATTGTAATCTTTTTCTCTGTTCTTGTTGTGTAACCTGCTGTTCTTGTTGTGTAACCTTCTCGTTGTTTTGGGATATTGTAATGGTAGGCTCTAATCTTAATAAAAATGGATGTTTTATGTTTGTGAAATGAATTGAGATGTGAATTGGATATGTATACATATACATGTTGATCTGCTTGTTTCAGAGGGCATGACTAGCATTTCCTGAGGCTAGCCAATAAACAGAAATAGGTTTAGGAGTAGAAGAGAATATCACAGACGGTTTTATAATAAAAACCGTCTGTGATATTTAATATCACAGACGGTTTTTAGTTAAAAACCGTCTGTGATATTAAAATCACAGACGGTTCGAAAACCGTCTGTGATGACCTCGTATTATCACTGACCCATAAATTCAGACGGTTCACAAAACCGTCTGTGATGACGTTTTTGAACCGTCTGTGATGGTCTTTTCTGTAGTAGTGTAGCAGTAAGAGAGTGGTAGTAGAAATTAAATATAACCATTGATTTGTTAAGGCAAATAGACTTCTTTTTGTAAATCTATCTTTTGTGAAGGTATTATAGACTTTTTTCTCTGAACCTATTATTAATTCTTTTCGTTGCCCTCGTCGCTGCCTCTCACCCATTTTCTATGCCGCCGCCGCTGTCTCTCGTACACGTGTTGCCGCACCATCGTGTTGCCACCAAGGTACTTCTTGAGGCAGTATAGGCCGTCGACAACATCCATCATGGTTTACCACGTGGACATGCTCTCCTGGGTGTAGAGAATGCCAACCTCCAGCAGCTCACTGATGGCCACGTCTGACATCCTCCTAACCTCAGGTATCTGGTCACGCACCATGCGTGCCAATGCCGGGTCGAACACCGTGTCAGCCTGGCCATGTTACTGGCTCTTTACCCACTTGTTCAGGCTCAGCCTCGCCTCGAATATGTCGTCGGTCGGCTTCCTCCTCATCACCATCTCTAGCACTAGCACGTCGAAGCTATACACATCGCCCTTCGTCGTCGGGTTCGAGCCGTAGCCATACTCTTCAGATCACACTCAAGAAGCACTTAGAATTGATTCATCACAGGAATTGCTTGCAATTAATTAGCAGCTTGAGAAGCTTGCAGTTTGATGGTGCGTACAGACTTGGTTGAATGTAGCTGATGGACCCGCACAGCATGTTGGTGCCCATATATTTCCTTTACAATTTTTACCTTTCTTGGAATTCTACTACTAAGAGCAACTCCAAGAGTCTTGTTAAAATAGAGACACCCATAATGTATTTTGAAGAGTCATCCCAACCCTTTTTTTATATTTTGTTCCTCCAACTCTAGCAGACTCTCTATTTTAGCTATCTTTGAATACAGGGGCACATATATGTGCCGTGAATTGTCATCGCGGCACATAGCATGTGCCGGTTTTCATTAGGAAATAAAGGCACATATAACTGTCGTGGTTATCTATGTGCCCTCGAAAAGCATTCCAAGGCACTTACTTAGATAAAGGGCAAAATATATGTGCCGTTTATATTGGTCTGTACTGTAGTGTTTTACACATCACAAGCTTGCGGAGCAAACGAATGTCAGTGGAGCAAACGAAGAATGGGATGCGACCCGCCGGGAGCTTGCGGGGCCGGCCGGGCACCGCCGGGCGCGCGGGGAGGGCCAGGCGCCGCCGGGACCACGCAGAGGCGTGCGGGCGCCTCCAATCCTGCGCCCGCAGGGGGAGGGGGGAAAGGGCGCCGCGGGAGGCTTCGACGCGGGGGAGGTCTGCGCGGGAGGGGGCGCGAGAGGGAGGGATTCCGCGTGGGAAGACGACCGACTAGCGCGGGAAAATGGAAAAATGAGCGGGAGGAAAGCAGCTAGCGAGCCGCGATGCCTCGCCAGGTTTTGCAAGCGAGACGGTGGAATTCGGCTCCACTGCAAAATAGATAATAGGATAAAAGAGCTGTTGGAGGGCGTTTTTTTCCTTAGGTCATCTAATTTGGAGAAAAAGTGTAAGATAAAGAGTCTTTTGGAGATGCTCTAATAATGCCGATGGTAATATTACTAAATTTTAACTAATCCGATCTATTGAATTAAAAAGAATGGACGACTTACATTCATTTTAGGTTACAGTAAAATAGCCCTTAAAATAATACAAGATCAAATGTTTGGCTTGAAACAGACCAACACCATTTGCTACATATATCTCTTGTACTATATGTTATCGAGGCAACTTTTTTCTTTAAAAAATGTCATTGAGTTAAAGTTTGTGCCGACCTCAAAATTAAGACATAAGACATATATACTGACTCAAAATTAAGACATAAGACATATGTACTGACTTAAACATGCTCTTATATAGTTTCAAATTTATGTTATAATTTGGTATCAGTATAGAAGATGGAGCCTCTTTTTTCCAGGAACTTGAAGTTTGGTTTCGATTCACGGTTTTTTATTCTATCGAATATATTCTATCGAATCCATGTTTGGGGACTAAGTATGCTTATGCTCACAGTGCACGTAGCTTTTCGTGCCTTTTCTTTTATCTCTTTTGTGTTTTCTCTACTTCATGCCTAGCTTCTTGCCTTTTCTACTGTATCTACTGGCTATTCTGTGCTACATGACGCTGATAGAGATGATGGGGGAAATTCAACCTAACGATGGTATTGGTATCAGACATAATCCAAGGATGGCATTAGACATGACTTAAGAATGATATCAGCCATAAGATGATAAAAAATCTCACCATCACCATCTGTGTTATTGTTATTCACTAGAGTTAATTTTGTTTCCATTGATGCAATCTATGTGTTTTATGGGTATATGGCATAAGAGTTCCGCAATTATTCGATCTACCACGCGATACTGTGGTGCAAAGCATGTGACTGCATAAATTAGCTATATGCAACTTGTCTGAATTGTAACCTAGGCGAAGCATATTTGAGTTGACCCCTAAATAACGATATGTCATATATCAGTTGTTTGGATTCACTCCGTATCCGTTTTATGAATTCATTTTAATAGAAGTATACTGTGTAGCATGCGTATAGGTGATAAATTGATGTCTATATCCATCTTACTTTTCGTCGGACTACTTATTGAACCATGTCAAATGTTGGGATTGCAGCAAAGGAGCATCTATTGTTTTGTTTTCCGTGCATCGTGCTAGATGTCATAGCATCAAAAAAATTGTTCCGACTAACCTCAAAAGTAAAGTATAAAGCGTTCATTTAGGATCCATGTTATGGAACACACTCTTACCGAGTTTTACGATAATGTTTTTTTGTTATGTTTAACTTAGCATGGTGGCCTATGTACCTACGCGGGCATCATTATTAAAGTATATTCAATTGGTTTAGCGGTATATATGTAATGATAACTAAGGAACTATATCCGAAAAATTAAGGGTTACAAATCACATGAAAGAATTAAAATTTTAGAATTTTAGTTCATTATCAATTCGATTTAATTTCCACATTTGTATAATTAATTTCATTTACGATATTAATGTATAGTAGTATATGTTAAAACAAAGAATATAGTTTTTTTAAGAAATACTTGTTCTTTATAATTTTTAATTGGCGTGTCCAATAATAGAGACAATAGTTATATCCATACTAATATAATTAAAAGAATCAAATTATAATGGATATGATAGGTAAGTTTGTTCCTGTGCGTGGATCGCTTGAGTTCAATTCTATGTCTAGCATCTCACATCTTAATTTCATTCAAGAGTTCCTAACTATATATGCATGCATATCACTGTGTAAATTAATTTCATGCGCACTTTCATAGATCAAGAAAAATTATTGGTTATAATTTGTTAATCATAAGAAGGTTCACCTAATTAAGAGTTAGATACATTTTTTATAATTTCTAGAAATTATTCTCATTTGTTAGGTAACATCCATTGGTTATGGATTGCTACACATAATTAGGATACACCAAATTAATGGCAATTGGCAAGATATGGTCTTTTATTTTTGAGAGAATTTCTACAATTTTTCTCTTTTCATTCAGCTAATGTAATCAACCATCCTACGCTTTTATTGTATGGTAGATAAACCCAACGATTGATATAGTTCAACTTGAATTAGAATCTACCCCATCGATGAAAATTCTAGAAAAAAAATTAAAGTTGTGAAACACATATGTTATCAAGGCAATTTTTTGTCTAAAAAATCATATTGAGGCAAAGTTTATGCAGACCCCAAATCAAGACATAACGCATATGTACTAGACCTAAACACGCTCTTATATAGTTCCAGGTTCAGGCTATAATGTGGCATTTGTATAACAGAAGCACGGCTCTTTTTTCAAGGAATTTGAATTGGTTTCGATTCATGAGTTTCTTCCATCGATCTATTCCAGGGAATCCACGTTCAAGGCCAAAGTATGCTTTTGCGCACAGTGCACCTAGCATTTCGTGCCTTCTGCTTGATCTCTTTTTTTTGCGGTTTTTTTTTCTATCCCATGCCTTGTTGCCCTTTCTCATCATATATAATTCACCATGTTTTTGCCAAAATTAATTCTTGGTCTGAAACACAAGAAACGTGCCACTTACGGACCAAGAGCAGGAAAATGACGGGGCAAAATCATTTTCTCATTGGTAAAATGCCCCCCCCCCCCCGGTTTACACTACTTGACTTCGACGCAGGTTGCAACAAGTATCCTCATTTTAGGGTCTGTTTTTTTTAACTTCTAAAAGTTATTTTTCGGCTTTTCTACAGTAACTAGCTTTTAAACGGGGTATCTTTTCAAGATAGAGTCTACTAGTTAATTATAGTACATACTGTACCGACTTCATTTATATCGGCAAAAACCACACCTGAATTTCTGTTACTCTGTAATCTCTCGTACGAACAGCCCAAAAGTCACAAGTCGAACCCAAAAACTATAAATTTCAGCTAAAAAGAACAGGCTCTTAGATGTGTTCGATCAGTGCCAAAGCCGAACAGCACCTTGAGGAAAATGCCCAGTCGATGTGAAGACGCGCGCGCAGGCACCGCGATCACGACCGCGCCGCTACGTACGTACGTACGTACTGACGCAACCGCGCACCGGCGCAACCGCAGCGAGGGATCAGCCAAGGTCGGCGTCGTCCGAGGTGGCGGCCGCGAACAAGCTTGCGATGGCTCCTCGCATCCTCCGACCATCCGGCTCCAATAACCATCCCGTGCGTGGCGGCCGCGAAAAAGGATCGATCGTGCCGCGCGCGGCCACGACCACGCACCGGAAAAGGAAGGGCTCGGTCGCCGTCGCACGCTGTCCCACCCGGTCCTTTTCACGCTCAGGCTGGTGGGACGTCGCCGCGCCGTGGCAAGACAGGACCGAGCAGCTCTCACTCGACGGCGCGCTGCCACATGACCACGCTGTGTGGCTGCAGACGGCGTTGTCTCGGGGATTGAGGGCCCCGACGAAGACGCGCGAACGGCGGTGTGTTATTTTGGGCAGCACGGCTAAGAGGGATCTCCGGCTCAAACGGCGATGTGCAAACGGATGTTCTTGGAGGAATCTCCGGTTCATAGCTAGACCAACCGATCCAGGGGGTGAAGCCAGACAATAGGAGTATTAGGGTCACTTTTATTGTACAATTGTGTTTCCTCTACCGATGAACAGTAATAAACAATGATTTTTTTTATAAAATTTGCTAAATTTTATTGGGTTACTGGACCCCAATTCACCTATACTGGCTTTGCCCCTGAACCGATCCCTCGTTAGGGAAACGTGGTACGTGATGCGGGGTCGAGCGGTCGACTAAATTATTAAGCTACACGTTGGTGTCCGCGTGTACAATCAGGCCGCCATCGCGCGTCAGGTACACGTCGTTCCGTTTTCTTTCTTCTTTTCTGTTCGTTCTCTAGTAGATGTGTCTGTTCCCTTCTGAATTGAGCGATCTTTCCGTCCACTTTGGTGCATGCGAACAAATACACTAATGCTGTGTGAAGAAAGTGCGTGGTGGCTTAATTTCCACCATCAACATAGAATATCCATTTTCCAGGGGGGAAAAAAGAACGCAATGCGATGCATTGTATCCAGTTCGGTGCAGTGTGAAATGTTTAATTTCTCATTTCAGTACTGCATCAACAAACTCAAAATGAACCCTTTTCTTTTCTGAGGCTAACGACTTATGTTGGGATGTCAACCAACATGTCAATCCATATTTTCCTAAAGCATTTTGGACACAAAGCATGATTATATACGAACTTCACATGCACATATCAACTGAGAACTGTTCTTAAGAATCCTGTAAACTTACGATCTATATCACCTGATCAATAGGAATTTAATAAGATTACAGATTTATCCTTAGCCTTCGTCTTTCTATACGTATGGTAAGGCGGCACACTCACAGGTGTATGCGCGTGAGGTGTGCATGCATGGTGGTTTGTGCACGTGTGCGCCTTTTTGTGTAATCGCAAAAAAATAAGAGAAAGAAAACCCGCAATGCCAACGCCTCAATTGGTTGGATGACAATCCTCCACCGAACCGATCGAGCTCGAATATTCAAGGGGTTCTCACAGTCGCTGCATCTGAAGTGACTTCAAACATGCATGCCCCCATCGGCCAAGTTCAGCAAATAGACCGCGCGAATAGCTAGCAGTGGTCCGACGAGTGCGTGCAGACGCAGACGTCTGCAGTTCTGCACCGACTGCACGCACCGAGAAATAGCGATCTAGAAGCACAGGATGAGCTCAAAAGGAGGCTTTGCACTGGCACAAAAGCCGGTTTTACCTCAGCATCTGCCCGTTTCTTTTATATATTTCCCCATGGATCTGATGGTGTCATCGACTCATCGTGCACTGAACTCCATTACTCTTGGACTGCTTTAGCTGAGAACATAATGCGGCAGAGCCGAGGGAAAAGTTGCATGACGTACTGAAGTTTTCAGATATCTTATGATCGATCGCCTTGCTTTCGGAGGCCGTTTTTTAAACGAAAAGCAAGAGTGAGAGAGATTGACCTCTGGAGCTTAATTATCTCATGTTCCATTACTGTGTCGCGACGTAATAGAACGGTGAGGAATGTAAACACAGATAGATTTTGTAGGATCAATGTAAATTAGCTTGGCTTCTTACTGAAGTCTCTGGTATCTAACCAGTGACGATGGTCTAGATTTCGAGCCTTGTTGAAATCTGATGTGTATGGAACTTGCGTCACACAATGTGTTCCACTTTTTGGTCGTGTAATTAAGAGTATCTAGCTGCGACAAAACTGCTCCCTACATTATCAATCTTCCAGATTAATATTTACTTCCTTCCGGTCTAAACAGCAGCAATCACGGGGTTGATACGATGACAGGGGGTATACATAATTAATAAGGATGTATCAACCATCAAATGCTAACTGCTAAGTGCTAACAGCAAGTTTGTTCTCGCCATACAAATTTCAGGGAAAGCTTTTATCTAAACATTGGCACATTCTTTAGCAACATACAAACCTCGCAAGATAGTGATGAAATGCCACTAAAACCAACTGGATATGTAGACCTCAACTAAGCACAACCGAGTGACCTCCTACGTCTATCTAGATACCTAGACCTCAGCTAAGCACAACCGAGTGACCTCCTACGTCTATCTAGAGCATAAACCCCAGCTATGTGGAACGCAATAACGTCACATGATTGAGCAGGCGTTGGGGTTGTCGTCGCTGAACAAGCTGGTGATATGCTCGGCGGCGATGGCCTCAACGTTCCTCCGGTAGCAGGCGGGGGCCCACCTGTCGTGGGACTGGGCTGCCCCAACGCCGTAATAGTGGGCCACGGCGGCGGCGCTGTAACTGGGGTTCTGGGGCCACATCTCCGCCTTCTTCCCTGTTGGGTCCACGTTGCCGGTGACGGTCACCTTCTGCTGCCTCCTGTTCACCTCCACACGCTGCACTCCTGCAGCTTCACAAATGTGCTGTAAATATCTCTTCATAAAAACTTGTTCGTACGCATAGCAGTGCTCACACAAGCTAAATTGACTATGAGCTCAGGTAAAAAAAAGGAGATTTTGGCGCAGTTCTATTCAGCTTATGGCTTATGGCTTCTCCTGAGCAAACACATGTGACTGTTTCTCTCTCGTCGTTTCGAAGCGGTCTATCGGTATTCAGTTCATTCGTACAAACGCTCATGCTAGACCAAAAGTTATCCGCCACGGTCATAAGCCATCAGCTGCTATAACCGAAAAGAACACATTCTTTATTTGCCGAGAACTGCTCAAAAAAGTATTTCTGAACATGTGCTGCTGTGTTTTTGCGAAAAGTGTGCTGGGAAAAGCTTAGACAGACATGTCATGATGGTTATTCAGGAGTACGAGTAGTGAAGGGCATGAAAAGCAAGTCTTGGGCACAATGCTAATGAGCAGAGAAAACAAAGTGTGATGTGTAGGGCCAGGTGACCAACCAACCTCTCATGCCGTCGAGCGCTTTCTTGACCTCACGCTCGCAGCGCTCGCAGTCCATCCTGACCCTGAGCTCCACTGTCTGCCGCTGCATCCTCCTCTTCTTGTCCCTGTGGCCACCACTGACCGCCCCTAACATTCAAGCTAGGGAGCTGCTTTATGGCGCCTCCCATGAAGAATGCAGCGAGCTAGAGACTGAAGCACTAGCTGAGATAGTGGATGGGCTCTCTTTCTTTATGACCGAGTGAAGAAGCCTAGGTAGCTACGGCTAGAGGGCTGCATAATGGCATGGCATTGTCTGGCTTTGTATGAAGCAAGCAGGAACTGTTCGAAGGCTTTCAAGAAGGCAGTGGCAATGCAGTGAGGGGACAGGAGAGGCGACGGGTTGGTGGTGTGGAGGATGACAAGAGAACACGAAGAGGGGAGAAGTGATGGAGCCGTGGGTGGTGGGGCGGAGTCTCCTGTGACGGTTGTGCAGTGGAACGGTTCGGTGCGGTTGTGTGTTGTAGTAGGCCAAGCCAGCCGTTTGGAGCGCAGGGTGGAAGAAACCGTCTGCAAGGCTGCAACTCGGAAAAGGGGATTCGCCCATGCGCGTGAAAGATGAATGAAGTGAATGACCTAACGGAGAGGTCTTTTTTTGAGAGGCACGGACATGCTCTTTTCTACACTAGACTATGAACATTTCATGTTTTCATGTTATAGTTTTTTTAGAGGAAGCATTTCATGTTGTGGTTAGTAGCAAAGCAAAGCACGTAAAAGAATGTCAAATCTGGGTTCTTTTTGGCTTTAAAATCACTTCTTTCTTGCTACAGTAATTAGCTTAATTAACTTTTAAATGATACATCTTTTCAAGATAAAGTCTACTGATATATTATAATAGATATTATATCGAGTTCATTTATACCGACAAAAAAACGCATGATTACTTCCCTTTGCATACTGTCTCTCACGAACAGCTATAATTCAAAAACCATAAACCAAAAGTCAAAACTACAACATAAAAGAACCCACCGGACAGGGCAAATATCTCTATACACGGCATCCAAAAGGACTGGGGAGAAACTTTCGTACAGCTGATCTATTAATCTCTCTAGAGCAAAAAGCACATATATGAGACATACAATTTACAGAGCTATCAGTTACATTTTATCACTTACTAATTCATGAGATAAAGAACACGGTAGTTAGTAACAGCAACAAGTATGAGTTAGCAAGTAGCTTCTGTAGGTTCGCCGATCCACTAGAGGCGGCCGGAGCCCTGCCTGCAACTGCAGGTGTCACGGCGGGAGAGGTCTGCTGCTCGTTTGACGGTAACGGGTCCTCCGGACCGTTGTGCTGCGATGGACCTAAGGGTACTGTCGTGCTGTTGTCAAGATCATGGCCTGCGTACGAGGAATGAGCATTAACATTTTAAGGGCAAATTGAAAAGTAAATGGTATCTCTTGCTAAGTAGTTTCGGACTTACATTCAGACTGGTACCAGCCCAGCTTCATGTTTTCTCTGTCAAAAACAACGTGGTATCCAACCAGGAAATTCTCTGCATCCACGATTACCTCGTAAGAGATCATAAAATACTGAAACAAGTATGCCTATGTAGATTTTAGCGCTCACGTCCAATAATTCCAACAGGTCCTGGTGATTGCCGTACCGCTAAACAAAAGCTAGCCCGCGCTCCCTGTAAATTAGAAAATCAGATGATATCACTGACAGGCAAATCAACTGCAGTTTTAAGTTAATTATTATGTCCATAACTAGAAAATAGCATGTCGTCAACTTTCTTTGTCTTATGTATTTGGTATTTTTGTATCCTATATGTAAGTGCTATAAATTTCCATGTGAAGGAAAATTAGAACCGTCCATTGGAATTCAACAGATTCCAGTATTGAGTTAATGTGCTGACCACCTTACCTAAAGGCTCAGCTGAATTGGTTTGATTAAAACCTAAAATGTTGACTGAACATAGCACTGGATTGCGAGATGCAAGATACGGCTGATGCCAGGCTTAGTCCATAGTTCCATACAAGTCATGCAAACTCCAAACAATTATATAATTTATCATTTTTTAGTACATGAGCGAGCCTAACAAGTCCCGAACTTAAGAAATCCTATTCAAGTACAACATTGTATGTTTCACACACTTGAGCCATTTTAGCCAGAAGCTATTATGAAACAACATCATTTATACTCCTATATGAACATACTTATAAAATAAGAAAATGTAGCAACATTAATATTTCAAAATTTCAATTCCCATACATAACGCAGGCAGGACTCAGGACTACTAGGTTGTGTCTATTGAACTTATTGATGGTACTCTAGTAAGATGTAATATCTCCATGTCTATTCAATAACCTGAGTGTGAACTCAATTGAAAAAGGCTTTGAATGTACTAAGTTAGATCGTACTTATTTATCAATATAAATGGAGCCACATTTGCATACAGGAACTTGGTTATTGTAAAAGGAAAACATTTAGAATCCGCTCATCATAAAGCATACAGCATAACTCACCATCACTCAAAGCTGATTGATTATGACTCTAGGGCCTCATTCTTCTCTTAGGAAACAAAAGAAGTAAAGAACATACCTCTCTGTCATTTAATCGTAATATAGGATTAACGGCCTGGAAGCTCTTGTTCACAGCAAACATCAGAGTTATAGTTGGCACATCAGGCATCTCAAGAGGGCTGTAACCGCATATCAGTGAATTTTTTTACTAATGAAAATATGAAATGACAAAAATCGATCAGATTCCTAACAACCTTAAGTGCAAATCAGAAGTTACCTAGCATTGTAGCAATATGCCAAAGTATTATCTTCGTAAGCTACTCTTGACGCATTAACCTGTTTGTCAAACTGCAAAACTATAATATATCAGTACTGAAATTTATCCACCCAAGAAATACCTGCAAGGAGTAGATATCCACCTCGATAGTGACAGCCTTGTAAACATCTGGAGGAAGGGAAGTAAATGATGTTCCGCTGTCAATTAAAGCCTGGAAGCTAGTACCCTCAAGGCATTTATGACCAATACAGGATTTCTCGACATTAACAGCATAAGTTTGACTGGGAGAAAAAGAAACAAAGAAGTCAGTGGAGCTGTAAAGACCTTAAGAACCAATACAGCAACTGATGATCCCTCCAAGGCACTCACAGTTTGCCATACAAAGGAACAAATGGCGTAGACTGTTGGGTAGACACTCCTTGGTCACCAAAGAAAATTCTCCCAGAATCATCTTCCTTAAAGCACATTGAAAAGGAATTCTGAACTAGTCCAGCTTTTGCAAGAAAGCTAGGAACTGAGATATCTGCCATTCCAAGGCCAAGAAGTCCATCTGGTGCAATACCATCCAAATAGCTACCACTTTGCTTTCTACCACAACTGTACCGCAAGGATACATCATCTTAGTAAAACTGAAAATTTCAGTCAGGAAACTAATCATGAGTAAAGTTGTTCAGTAGTAGAGCAAGTTGTTCAGTAGTAGAGCATCATCTCTAATCCCAACCATTCTGTTCAGAAGGTGAATTGAAGTTTAAACAATAATGCAGAATGTAATCACGGAAGCAAAGAATAATTGTGGCTTAAACATGCCATTTTATAGGCAAATGCATCTGATACCTATCCAGGCATACAGAGTATGCAAATGCTGCACTAGTAAATATGCAGACAATGGAAATGCTGTTGTTCACTTACAATGCCCCCAGTTGGGAGGGTTGAGCTTTGTCAAGTAATGTTGCTCAACTAGACCAATGAAACAGTGGAATTCATGGAACAAAAGTATAGAACTCCTAATGAGGGTGAAACCAGCAGATACAGAAGTTTACCCTATAATGACTGAAGCCTTCACTGGTACATGGCCCTCCCTGGAATCCAAGTGTAGTGTATCCTCAATTAGCAATCCAGAGCTGGTTGTATTTTCTGAAAAGTAATCAATATTGTATGGGCAAGGCTGCTTTGGGTTTGCACAACCTGAACCCAGTAAGCAAAGCTCATGGCTGCAGGGCAGATGCCGGCTCGTTGTTGATTCAGCTGGCTTGTAAATCCCGAGATCTCTATCCTGCATAATAGATGCTCCATATATGATGGAGCACCTGCCAATCAATCATTGGAAATAAGCACTAAAACTGCTTCCAAATTTGTAAAGTGCCCTCTTGTTTGTGCATTTGTGGATGTCAGGATCGCACATCTTACTTACGGAAAAATTCCATAACACTTGCTAACAAGGCAGTTGAATGGAGATGCGCAACTCATTTCCACCACTATTTAGTGGATGATCCCTGTAGTAATTTAGGGTCATATGATGATATCCATAAGCTTTGTAACGCTATTTCCAACTGCATCAGCATTTTTAGCTAACTTAAAAATTTACAAGTTTATGGACCGACCAAGTTAAAACTCAAGTTTTGGAACCTCTGGTGCAATGGTCTCTAAATTCAATTGAAAGTTATTTCTTAACAGCAAACATACATGCCATGTACTGGTTTTTAAAAACCTACATGGATGTCATGATCATGTCTTACGGAAAAATTCCATAAAACTCTGGCTGGTGTTAGTTCTAGCCTTCTAGCAAAAACATTTTTGGGCCGCCAAAATTCGGTTTTCTTGGCCCACCCCCAAAAAGCCCAATTTGACCCAAAATTCCGTCCTGTTTTGAAAAATACCAGCCGGCCCATCCTTTCTCATTGACATGCTTCAGTGACTGCGGCCCATCCCCATTCCCCATCTCCCCTCTCTCTCCTTCCCCATCCCACCCACAGATGTCACAGCCGATCGGGAGGCGGAGGCGGCGCCGGCTGCAGGAGGCACAGATGCGGCTGACAGGACGGCGACAATGGCGCTGCAACTTGGGTGCTTTGGAGACGATGTTTCTTGAATTTGAATGGTGTTTTTGAATATTTCGACCGCATTTTTCTGAAAATTTCCAAAATTTCTGAATTTCGGATTTCTCGGAGGGGTCCGAATAAAATTTAAACCTAAATTGTTTTACCCGGTTAGTTCTACAACCGCGGGGGCCCATTTTGTAAAGTATCTAGACATACAAATAAACATCTAATGTATGTATCTGCTGAAATTGACACGACCATGTCCCAGTACAGCATCTGCAGACCTTATCACCTTAATATAATGCTAATTATCAAAAGGGATGCATACCAAACTCCCACGGTAGCCAGACAAAGGAGCACACTTGATACAATCACAGGGCACCCAGAACAAGTCACTTCCAGTATCCAATGCGACCAGAAAGGAAGTGTTTGGCGTACCAACGTCCACCCAAGTGTAATACAACCTACACAACCAAAAGAAGAAGAAACACCATTAGCTTACAGAGCTTTGAACCATCAATAATTCACAATGTGGCGCAAACCCTCGGCCCGGGGGGGGGGGGGGGGGGTGATGGCGACGCACCAGCCGAAGTCGTTGCCGAGGGAGAAGGTGCTGCCACCCTCGGAGAGGGAGAGCAGCTGGTACATTCCGCTGACCTGACGCTGGAGGTCGCTCCGCACCAGAGCGCGGTAGTACTCCCCGCTCCCGCGCCGCGGCCACCGCCCCCCGCGTGCCCCCACTGACAGCCGCGCCTCGTCGGACAGCCGGTGCACCATCCTCGCCGACAGCGTCCCAGCGGACGCCGACGCCGCCGCGGCGAGCAGCAGGAGGAGGACGACCGGGAGGCGCATGGGTGGTGAATCTGAGGTGGCGGGGGTGGATCTGGGGGCAATGCAGCGAGGTGGCGGCACGAGGGGATCTGGGGTTAGGGTGTGCATGTGGGAGGCGGGGAGAAGGGAGGAAGAGGAGGCAGTGGCGGTGGCGGAGGGGAGGGGAGGGCCGAATTTTTTGTATTTTAGCCCTTTTTTTGAAAAATATTCACATTTAGACCCCTGGTAGTTTTAATTCCGTTTTTGGACCCAGAGCTCGGCGCCGTGGGTCACGGCGCCGAGGTAACACGTCTCGGCGCCGTGGACCACGGCGCCGAGTTGCGAGCCCCGCGCCAGCGTAGCGGCCGGCGTGGCGCCGACGTGGCAGGGAGCTCGGCGCCGTGACTCGTGGCGCCGAGCTCGGCGCCGTGACTCGTGGCGCCGAGCTCGGCGCCGTGGATCTTGGCGCCGAGCATGCGGCTTCTGAAACGGCACCGAGCACGCGGGCTTCGTTCATTCGCAACTCGCCCGCCGCCGCCTCCCGTCCCCTCCCCGCACTCGCGTCCTCCCCGCCGCGGCCGCCGGCCTCCCCTCGTCGACCGCCGCTGCCGCCCGTCGTCCCCGCCGCGGCCGCCCGCGCGCCTCCCCTCCCCGCACGGGCGTCCTCCCCGCCGCGGACGCCCGCCACCCCTCCTCGACCGCCTCGGCCGCCCGTCCGACGTCCTCCACGCCGCGGCCGCCCGCCTCCCCGCCGCCGCCCCGTGGTGCCGCCTCCCCGTGTCTCCGCCCGCCCGCGTCTGCGCCCGGCCTCCCGCCTCCCCGCGTCTGCGCCCGACCGCTGCCCCGGAGCCGCCCGGCCTCCGGCCGCCTCCCCGCGTCTCCGGCCGCCTCCCCGCGTCTCCGGCCGCCTCCCCGCGTCTCCGCCTCGGCCTCCCCTCCCCGCACGCGCGTCCTCGGCCGGCCGCCCATCCGACGTGCTTCCCGCCCGGCCGTCCTCCCCGCCGCTGCTGTCGAGAGGCCCCAGCGACCGCTACAAGTGCCTCAAGGTGAGGACTTCTCCTCCAAAATGTTCGTTCTTGGCGCTCAGATGTGATGTCGAGGATATTTTTAGCTAGTTTGTGAGGGTGTGATGTTGAGTGGGCTGATGTGTGGTGCTATGAATGTCGAGTAGGCTGTTTATCCCTTATTTATCACTGTCGCTTGGGCAATGGTGCCGTAGAATGGAAGGATTGTGTGGCGTATTGGAGTCGGGATATGGCTCGTTATAAGTCAAGTTGATTATTTTGCGGCCAGAGGACTAGTGCTATAGAAATGTGTTGTGTTGCTGTGATGTAATTGACTATGCAATTGACTATGCAATTTAGTTAGTGCTATAGAAATGTTTGCCACAACGAGTCAAGCAAATCACGAACAAAAGAATTGTTTATCTTTGGGTATGCAATTGACTATGCAATTTAGTTAGTTAATTAGCATCAATTTCGAATAAAGGTAGCATTTAGTTAGTGACTAGGTACTTATTAGTTACTATGTAGTATCCGATTTCAATTAAAGGTTCTTATTAGTTTGGTTTTCTGTATGAACTAGATGGACAACCTAGTGACCCTATATCATGGAGGCAGTGTGACAAGTGATGATTATGGAAATGTTCAATTTGTTGAAATGCAAAGGGTGCCTCTGATATTCGGTGATCGGCCGTCGTTTAGTGAGTTGGTTGCTAGGGCTCGGGAGAAGCTACATTGTCATGCAAACGAGGAGAGCATCACAGTTGAGGGGTTACTTCACTTCGGTTCGAAAGACCTAGTTCTCAGGCGGTTGATCTTAATTGGTTCAGAGGATGAGTGGGACAAATATGTCAAATTGGTTATGAGGAATGAGTTAAAATGTTTGGACGTTGTTGTGCGGAAGGTGTCCATTGATCCCACCCCTCACGGTTATTCACCAGAACTAGGTGATCAGGCACCCTTTGACCCTCCGTTACCGGATCTTGCGGTGGATGTGGAAGAAGTGCCTGAGGTGCCCGATGCTCTATCTGCCCCGAACGAGGTTCAGATTTCTCAACCAATTCGAGTTGAATGTCGGATTGATGATGTCGTGGCGGCCCCTCAGGAGATGGGATTGACCCAGAATCATCCCAGTAAGTGTCGAGCAACACTTTAGCCTTTTCCCGTCATTGCCCTTTGTGGTCTCAATCCATCGTTTTTGTGCTTATGATGCAGGAGACAACGTTCCTGATAATGTGGGTGTTCCTCCCGTTGCTCCATCTGGCAACGTTGAAGAAGTCTGCAGGGACTCCAACAGTGTGGATGTTCAAATTGTGGATGATCTGGAGCCTTACGAGATCGCAAGGGCCGTTGATTCTGATGATGACCGCCCTTTTGGAGAGCTGACCGAAAGTGATATTGAGCTGATCAGGCGTTATTGCCCTGGCCGGGATCCATCAGTTCATGAATTCAGCGATCTTAGGCATTCTCATGGGGCTTATGCAGAAGGAAGGGATGACGAGTTGCTAGATGCTCCTGAGGCCGGGTCAAGCATGACAATTGAGAAGGGCATGGTGTTTGAGGACTTGTCTGCATTGAAAAGGTGGCTGCAGGAGTATTCAGTGATCCGTAAAAGGCCATTCAAGGTGAGACATTCTTATGTGGAGCGGAGGTACACAGTTGTGTGCGAGAAGGAGACATGTGAATGGAGGGTTTGTGCTAGCAAACAGAAGGTCACTGGAAAGTTCAAGATCACAAAAATCGTTGGCCCACACACTTGTGCCGAAGCAGAGCTCAAACAGAAGCATCGGCAGTTGACCTCTACCATTATTGCCAAGTCACTGTGTCACATAGTAAAGGGAGAACCCAATATGAAGGTGAAGACACTTGCTGGGATTGTTAAGGAGAAATTTGGATACGAGATAAGGTATGGAAAAACATGGAGGGCAAAGCAACGCATCTGGAAGATGATATATGGGGACTGGGAAGATGGGTACTTGCAGTTGCCAGCACTCTTCAATGCAATCAAAGCGGTTAATCCAGGCATGCATTATGAGTACGTCCCGAAACCAAACGAATGGACTCAAGATGGGATGCAGATATTCTTCCGTGCTTTCTGGTGCTTTGCTCAGTCCATCGAGGCCTTTCGGCATTGTCGTCCCGTCTTCGCTATTGACGGTACGTTTCTTCTTGGCAAGTACCAGGGCACACTTCTGATAGCCATTTCCTGTGACGCAGACAACGCGTTGGTTCCTTTGGCGTTTGCTTTGGTTGAGAGGGAGAACAAAGACAGCTGGGGATGGTTCTTGCGGCTCGTTCGGAGGCACGTGGTCGGCCCTGCTAGGGAGGTTGGTGTCATTTCTGATAGGCACCAGGGCATACTTTCTGCCGTACAGGAGCAGATACCGGGGTATGCAGCTTTGCACCACCGTTGGTGCACTCGGCATCTTGCCGAGAATCTACTCCGTAAGGATGGTGCGAAGGATAACTTTCCTCTGTTCGAGGAGGTCGCTCGAATGCTTGAGGTGAAGTTATTCCAGGAGAAGTTGGAGCAGCTTAATACTGCAACAAACGCAGAAGGTAGACAGTGGTTGACGGGATTGATGAGAGATGTCGACAAATGGACAAGGGCTCATGACGACGGTGGCTGGAGGTACGAGTTTCAGACAAGCAACATGGCCGAATCCTTCAATAGTTTGCTTAGGGGTATACGTGGTATGCCCGTCAATGCTATCGTATCCTTCACCTTTTACAAGCTTGTTGCCTGGTTCAACGAAAGACACGCACATGCAATGGCGCTACAAAGTAAACAAGTGAGATGGGCGCCAAAACCGAAGCGCCACCTTGAAAAGGCAAAGGCTAGGGCTGAGGCACATGAGGTACATTGTTTTGACAACGCCACGGGCAGTTATGAGGTTGTAGAAAGGGGTGGTACAACGACCGATGGAGAGCTCCGGCCGACGAGGAAGCATAAAGTTGTCCTTATTGATTTCTCATGCACATGTGGTAAACCGAGGCAGTACCACTTTCCATGTTCTCATTATGTGGCAGCAGCGAGGCATCGCAACTTTGACTACGAGAGCAAGATACCTCGGGAGTTCAGTGTTGACAACCTTGTGCTTACGTGGTCTCCCCGTTTCGAGCCTTACCGGGATGAGGGAGAGTGGCCACCGTACACCGGGCCCAAATACATTGCGGATCCGGGTAGCCGTTGGAACAAACGTGGAACCAGGAAAAGGACGAGACACAAGATGGTTATGGATCAGCTTCCAGGAAGAACGAGGCGAGGGAGATCAACCCCCTTTCTTACTAACCCCGAGCAGAACCAATGTAGCAGATGTGGTAGACTTGGCCACAATTCACGCACATGCCATTGGCCACTTAGTCAGGTGCGAGTGCTTGTTATTCGTTATGTTTCATAGTTCGTGTAGTTGTTTTTTCATATGTAATTTGCTATGTTTCTTGTTTAATTTCTTATTCATTCCGTATTGTATGCATGTTCAATATTTTGTTTACTTGTATGTTGGACTGACAAATTCAAAGTTTTTTTTAGGATGGCGCAATTCCACCTGCTAGACCCGTACTACGAGGAGAGCCACAGAGGACGGCTCACCGCGGAGGGGAGGGTATTGCCTTCATCACTTCCTGTACAATTTGAGTTTATATTGATGCATTAACTAAAAAATTGGTGTATTCTATACAGGAGCTGCCCATCCTTCGTCCTCGAACCCATGACGGGTTCCTGGACATGCAGTACGACGAGCGGTACACTCCCTTCCTGGAGAGGGCTGGCCTAGACGCCATCTCTTACCAGGTTCGCCGTGGGTTGCCCACCTTCAACCCCCCCGCCATCACTGCACTGGTTGACAGGTTAAGTGATGAACCATTGCAACTTGCATGTTCATTGTTTATCGGCTATTTGCGCCTCAAATTCTCTGACATGTAGTCCTCTTTTTTGTATCATGTAGGTGGAGACCGGAGACTCACAGCTTCCACCTCCCTTTCGGGGAGATGACTATTACGCTCCAGGACACTCAGAAGATACTTGGTGTCGCCATTCACGGCCGTCCGGTTATCGGGCCGTGCGTGCCTGCAGGTTGGAGAGCCCGAGTAGAGGCCTTCCTCGGGAGAGAGCTTCCTCCTGAGGCAGGCCATCGCAGTTCTGGTGTTCCTATCAGCTGGCTCCGGCAGACTTTTGCAGCGTGTCCTGAGGGTGCGGACGAGCAGACAGTTGCCTACCACTGCAGGTAGGTGTGGATATCGAGCCAACTCGTCGTCTTATTGAGCTTTTTGTAAAATTGACATAGTTTGATCTAAAATCATTTTACATATAATTGCAGAGCATGGATCCTGCACTTGTTTGGCTGCGTTCTCTTCCCCGACGGAACGGGAGACAGCGCTTCGTGGATGTACATCCACTGCCTCACGGACTGGGACACGGCGGGGCAGTACAGCTGGGCTTCCGGGGTGTTGGCGTTCCTTTACCGCCACCTCTGCGAGGCGTGTCGTCGGAGTTCGGCGAACTCGACATTAGGTGGTTGCCTGTACCTCCTCCAGCTGTGGATGTGGTGTCGTCTACCGGTTGGTCGTCCTACGGTTTTGCCTGGTCGTCCATGGTTCCCAGAGGTTCCAGTTCGTCGACGTCCGACAGTTGCATATCTTTGGGACCAGGTCTCAGTTCCGTACGCCAGGAAGAAGCGGGCGTACGTAGAGTACATAAACGAGCTAGATGCGCTCACGGCCTCCAGTGTAAGTTAATTACATGTGGTACCGTGATTTTATTTGTTAGTCCTGTACCTTACAAGTAAATTGTTGCTATGCAGGTTAAGTGGGAGCCGTATGCCGAGGAAGAGGTGGTGGACATTCAGTTCAGCGCACTGTGCAGCATAGACGAGGCCCTCTACAGGATGAGGTGCCCCCTTATCTGTTTCTATGCTGTTGAGTATCACCTGCCACATCGAGTTGCACGCCAGTTTGGTATGAGGCAGTTGTGGCCAGTAGCGCCGATCTCCACGTCTGTGGCCTTGCACAAGTCAGTTCCATGCAATTTCAATTCTAACCTTGGATTCCAATTGCACGGTGTTTCTACTAATGTTAACTTTTGATTTACGTCATGCAGATTTGATCGTCAGCGACAGAAGAAGGTCACAGACTTCGAGCAGCACCACCACGTGTACGTTGAGGAGTGGGGACACTCCCAGGACCACGTGGACGACAACAACGACCCGCACAGCAACGAGCAGTTCCGGCGGTACCAAGTTTGGTACCAGCGTGCGACGCGGTCCAAGCTTAAGGGCCAATGGACTCAAGATGACTACGCCGACATTGCGTCCTCCGACGACGATGACACGCCCTACGACCAGTCGACTCGCCTTGGGACGCAGGTGGAGATAGCACCAGCCTTGGGACGATGAGATAGGCCCGTCTCAGCTCGTAGACGCTCCTTCGACTCAGCCTACACAGCCCGTACGACGCAGACGCCGCCGCGAGCCTAGCCGTTACACTCCAGGCACCGACGCCCTTGGTAAGGGTAAGGGTAAGGCTAGGAGGCAGTGATACGGCCGTGTATGCTTGTGGTTGGGCTTAAAAGTCGTTGTATATATTTTGTAATGAGCTAGGAGGCACTTGGTAAGTGGTTGGACTGAGATGTGTTTGTAATGAGCTAGTTGTTGTATACATGTGTTTATGTTATATTCATTGTGCTTTTGTAATTTTTGTGAGGTTTTTCAAGTGCTTGATGGTTTGATGTTCACAGATGGTTTGCAGTATAAAAGGGTTGCTCTAAGTTTTTTTATTACGACAGCATACAACCAACCAACCAACACACCAACGAACAAAACAACATAGCATAAAACTTTTACAACATAGCTTGACGACAACATAGCATAAAACATTACCTAAATAGCTTGACGACACGATAGCATAAAATATTACCAACACACACGAGCAGAACCTCCAGCACTACAACTTGAGGATAACAATAATCACAAGTAGTACACCTAATAATTTAATTCAACACAACAGTCGTACTGCCACATCATCAACACATCAACATGGAGAATTGCTGAATGCCATAACCCTCGTTACCTAAATGCCAAACGAGCCTCGTGGCACCCACATGGAGAATTGCTGAGGGGGCCGCCTCGGACGTGGCTGGCCGTCGTGGTAGTGGCATGCACATATGCAGCTCGGGTTCGCGCAGCAACATGTGGGATCATAAGAGCTTCCTATATTCACGACCTCCTCGTTGCCCCTCTCGCGTTGCAGCTGTTCGCGGAGGTCGTTGTTCTCCTCAGTGAGATTCTCCATTCGGTACTCCAAGTCCCAAATTCGAGCCCATAATGTATCCACATAACGATCAACATACCGTTCATGAGGAGGGTCGATCCAGCGGGAGAAGTCGCATTTGGCCATCTGCACAAAAAAGTACGGTAAACTTCGAGGGTCCATAAGCAATAAAAAATGAAACATTACTAATTTGTACCCCGGAGCGCGAGCATCGGAAGAAACGTCGCCCGCCATCGTTCGGGGAATCCAAGATCTGGACAACCGCGTACTCATTGTGTCTGCATTTCGGCCACGGTGGTTGAGCACGCCGGCTTGGTATCAATCGGTACTGCGGACCGAACATATCCCTCGTTTCTAAGGGAATGTCATCCTTCGGTGACCCAAATCCCACTGGCCCCTCGGCTTCAGACATGGTATGTTTCACCACGAAAGAGAGGGTACTACTTTGTTCGATTCACAATGTCATAGGACCCCAACCGTGCTACTTATAGCAAAACGGGGCAGTTTAATGCAGTGACCACCAAAAAAAGAGGCTTTTGCTCAGGAACATGACAACACGCCCCAGCTTTGCTCAGGGACATGACACAAGAGGTCAGCTTTTGCTCAGTGAGATGACAACAGAGGGCAGTTTTGCTCAGTGACATGACAAAAGAGTTCAGATTTTGCTCAGTGACATGACAAAACGGGGCAGCATATGTCAGCTTTGCGCAGTGACGGAATAGGCCTTTAGCCTGTACACATATAGGGGCGTAGGTCTTTAGCCTTTACAGGAGTAGGCCTGTAGGCCTGTACACATATAGGGGCGCAGGTCTTTAGCCTTTACAGGAGTAGGCCTGTAGGTCTGTACACATATAGGGGTGTAGGTCTTTGAAAAGGCTACGAACTATGAATTTATTACGAGACTATAGTCTCTGAAAAGCCTACATAGGACCATTTATTGCTACACTTGAATCCAGTAAGAGCGAAAAGATCCTCTCCATGGACTATGCCCACTGCACCGATAACCTGCCTATATGAAGGCCTCATATGTCTTCCATACCACATCTCCTCCTCAAGACATCACAATACTACCACACAACAATGTCTTCCTGGAAGTCCAACCCATTTGGAGTGCCGGAGTGGCATGAGCGCCCGAAGTGCCATTGCGGCTTTAGGACGATGTTGGGAGTCTGGACTGATCGAGTACAACGAGCCAAATACGGCCGTAGGTTCTTCAAGTGTCCTGACCTGGATGACGACTTCGTGGTAACGACCATAACTAAACCATTTCTTTTCCGTTATCGTTTTTCAACTTGATCCATGACATCTACCATGCCACACATAGGCTTGCGGGTTCATGGAATGGGTGGATCGAGTGCCGCCGGCATGGCCAAATAACCGGGCAGTGGAGGTGGAAAACAAAGGACAATACTGTGTCAAGATGACTCAGGCTCGCGAGGTGGAACGACAGATGCGGCTTGAGCAAGAGCGCCGCGTGAGGGTGGACCAAATCCGTCTGCAGGGCAAGGAGGATGAGCTGCAAAAGAGGAAGGAGAAGTTAAGTCTGCGTGAAGCAGCCATCAAGCGTCAGGAGGAAGAGCTTCAAGCTCGTGAGGCGGCTCTCAAGACCAAGAGTGACAGGAAGAAGGATGCAGCGGAGCCATCTTCAGGGCGCGACAGAAAGGGGAAACAACCACGCTACACCCAGTAGACAAGATGTAATAGACTCGGTCCACACGAGAGGTCGTACGAGCAGTTGGGTAGATTAGTCGGATATCATGCTAGCATGTAATAAAATTGTACGCGCCATGTTCGTCCCAACTTCATAAGCTTATTATCTGGGCTTTTCGCATGCAATGATTCCCACGTGTCTTATTATCACTTCCCCTCCTTTCGTCCAATTGTTCCTATCACAGTTGTCATACAAAATAATTCAAAAAAATCCTTCCAATACAACAACATAACATGATCAAAAAATGTTATTGCCAGTTCAACATATTTTTCACGGTCAGCATTGTACAAAAATCACAAATACACTAATCGTTACTTCACACATAACTCGTTCATCAATCCACAAACAGAGGGGATGGGATTGACCCAGAATCATCCCAGTAATTATTTCCCCAAGTGTGTAGTAACAACTGAAGAGGAGAGTTGCTTGTATGCCACATGTCGCCTCCCCTCTGTCTTGCCCGCAGCATCTCACGGCCCGCAGAACTTCACACAAAACTCGTTCGTCACGGCCTGCATAATTTTATTTTTCAAAAACCATTACCAACGTACCATAATGTTTTTAAAAAAATCTACACGAATTTTCCTACATGTATCATCTGCAATACATAACGAATTTTCAAAACATACGTCGTATTTTTTGCTCTCTATAAATAAATAACTAACTATATTACATAATATTACTATCATTAAATAATCCAAATGCAAAATACAACTAATAATTCATTTTGCGAAAAAAAAGGCTGATCGGTGCAAACTCTAAACAGCGGCGGGGACAGAGGGAGGAGGATGCGAATGAACGAAGCCCGCGTGCTCGGTGCTGTTTCAGAAGCCACATGCTCGGCGCCACGAGTCACGGCGCCGAGCTCGGCGCCACAAGTCACGGCGCCGAGCTCTTGCCACCTCGGCGCCACGCCGGCCGCTACGCTGGCGCGGGGCTCGCAGCTCGGCGCCGTGGTCCACGGCGCCGAGACGTGTTACCTCGGCGCCGTGACCCACGGCGCCGAGCTCCGGGTCCAAAAACGGAATTAAAACTACCAGGGGTCTAAATGTGAATATTTTTCAAAAAAAAGGCTAAAATAGAAAAATTTCGGAGGGGAGGGTGGGAGCTTGGGCGGTGTGAGTGGAGGCAGACGGGATTCTCTGACGTAGTGGAGGTAAGTCACGCTCAAAACCAATATCAGCCGTCGTCGGAAAGATGGACGGTTCTAGTTTTTTTACCTCTAATTTTTAGTTTATTTTACTTTCATCTTTTTCTAGATTTTTCTTTTTTCTTATATTTCTTTATATTATCTTGTTAAAATAACCTATTTTTAAATAAAAATATATTATTTTAACACAGATAATATAAAGAAATATAAGAAAAAAAGAAAAATCTAGAAAAAAGATGAAAGTAAAATAAACTAAAAACTAGAATAAAAATTAGAAGTAAAAAAACTAGAACCGTCCATCTTCAGATGGACGGCTGATATTGGTTTTGAGGAGGTAAGTCACGCTATGACTTACCTCCACTACGTCAGACAATCCGCGCTGGAGTGGAGGTGGTGATGGTGGTCTGGAAGTTTGCGCAAAAAAGAGGAAGGCGGACAAGGTTTTTGGTGTTTTTGCTAAATAGCCCTTGGAGTAGTTTGGTATTTCTGTTGAAGCATCCACCAGCTATCCCTTCCCTCGCGCCCCTCTTTTAACAATTGTCAGCGTGGCAGCGTCACTAGAGCTGTCCAAATAGGCCGGGCTGTGACGGGCCGCACCGCGGCCCGGCACTGTAGACCCGGCCCGCGAACGGCACGGCACGGCACGGTGGACCGGGCACGGCACGGCCCGCCCAACGGCTCTAAACGGGCCGTGCTGGCCCGATTAATTTGAAAAATAGCCGTTTTTTTACCGTTGGGTGGTAAAAAATTCGAAAAAATAGCAAAAAAATCTGAAATATTTCCTATAAATAGGGGGCACCCGGCCTCCATCTTCCACACCTCAAATCTCATTCTTCTCTCTCGGTTTAGCTGTGAAAAAGCTGAAAGTGTTTGCGCAAATTTGGTCAGAATTCGGGCAAAATTCCGAAAATTCAAAAATCTTCAAATTTTTTGTGAGAGCTGCAAAGGAGGTAATAATGCTGTCTTATTTTATTTTTTTGGTATTATTTGTTGGTTTAATTTTTTGCTATTAATTGTTGGTTTAATAGTAAGTTAATCGTTCTTTACTATTTCAATTTGCAGTTGATTTAATGGAGAACTACGATTTTCAACTCTCCGAATTCGACCTCTCGGCGGAGGATATGCAATCGTTTCAACAAGCATATCCATCCGCGGAAGGTCCACATGTACAAACTGGAGATGCCGAAGAAACGACGGCCCCGGTGGCGCAAGGTCCAATCGACCCATCTTCTGCTGGCTCAACAAGTGCATCCACGACCCAAAGCACGGGTGCAAAAAGAACAAGAGCTAGTACATCAACAGTTTGGAATGATTTCGACAAGAAGTTCAAGACCGACAATGATAGAACTGAAGTGAGGTATGCTGTTTGTAAAATTTGTGGCAATGAATTGAGTGCAAAATCTTCAGGTGGGACGGGTCATCTACAACGACATGCTGCAAGCTGCAAGAAAAGGCAAGGAATACAAATGCGCCAGACACAGCTGCAATATAACCCCGATGGCTCGGTACGTACGTGGGAGTACAACCCAGAGGTAGCTCGGGAATCTCTTTGTAGATTAATTGCTTCTCAAGATTTACCTTTAAATTTTGGTGAATCTGATGCTTTCCAAAAATATATTAGGACTGCTCATAACCCTCGATTTAGTACTGTATCTAGGCAAACAACAACTAGAGATTTAATTAAATATTATAACAATTGTCGTGATAAATTGATAGAAATATTTCATACATGTACATTCTCTATTGCTTTGACATCCGACATATGGAGTGGTAGGGCTAGAGAGGATTATATTAGTGTTGTTGCTCATTATGTTAATGATGACTGGATAATGGAAAAAAGAATTATAGGATTTAAATTAATTAATGTTTCACATAATGCTGAAAATATTGCAGAAAGTATTATTAAAGTTGTAAAAGATTTTGGTCTCACGGATAAGATTTTTTCTATAACTTTAGATAATGCAGCTGCAAACACTAAAGCTATGGAAATTCTTACTCCTTTGTTTAATACTTATGCACAGTCTTTCTTATTGCATCAACGTTGTGCTTGTCATATTATTAATCTTATTGTTAAATCCGGTTTAAAAAGATTAAATGCTTGTATTGATTCTTTTAGAGATGCAATTTCATTTATTAATTGTTCTAACCAACGAATAGCCGCATATAAGAGTTTTTGCGTAGCAATGAATGTTCGTCCTAGAAAATTTGGTTTAGACATGCCTGTTAGATGGAACTCTACTTACCTTATGCTTAAACATATATTGCCATATAAGAGCACCTTATCTGTTTTCCTTCACATCCAAAGCCATCAATCTCGTAGCTCGTCTAGTAGAACCCAAGTTAGAGACCCTGAACTTACTGAGGATGATTGGGTTGTTGGTGAAAAAATATTTTCCTTTTTAGAAATTTTTCATAAAGCTACACTTTGTCTTTCTGAAGTATATTACCCTACATCTCCCATGATTGTTCATAATATTGTTGAAATTGCCACTCACCTAAAGGCTTTTGAAAATGATCCTATACTACGGGATGCTGTAGTTGCCATGAAAACTAAGTTTTTAAAATATTGAAGAGAAATTCCTATTTTATATGCATTCGCTTTTATTTTGGATCCTAGGGCCAAACTGCAAGGATTTATAAATGTTTTACAAGTTTTAAGTGAGGCTACCGATTTAGACTATTGTTCATACTTTACATTAGTTAAGAATAAATTATATGAGGTATATGATAAATATGAAAATAAGTTTGGGTCTGTGCGTTTAGAAAGATCCCCGGTAGTCCCTAGCACCTCTAGGGGGGCTATGCAATGGGGCAAGATTTTTGGTTCTTCGTCTAGTTCTCGTGCAGGTGCAGGTACACAGCAGTTAGGAGGAGGAAGGCGACAAAGCGCTGGAGACCTATCAAGCTATCTCAACAGTGATAGCGTCAGCTTCGAGCAGGAGTTGAACATCCTCTCATGGTGGCAAACCCAGAAGGTATCATATCCAGTGCTATCCATATTAGCGCGGGATGTGTTGACTGTTCCTGTCTCTACAGTCTCCTCGGAGTCAGCATTCAGTCTTTCCGGAAGAATAATCGAGGAGCGACGAACAAGTCCCTCCAACGAGATGGTCGAAATACTTCTGACCGTCAAAGACTGGGAACAAGCTGAATCAAGACTCTAACATACTGCAGATAATAAAGATTTAGAAGAATCTTTTGAGAATTTGTATTTAGATAGCAATGAATAGGATATTCAATATTTTTCTTTCACATGTAGTCAATAATGAGCTTTATAGGCTGTACTCTTTTTTCTTTACCAAAGTTTTCTCAAATTGAGTTTTTACTTGGTAAAGTTTTTAATGAGGCAGCCATCCCATGTAATTTAATAAATTAATAAAGCTCATTATGTCATTGCAAATATTTATTTTTATGATTAACAATGTCTACAATTTTCTATATTTTTTCTGAATTTTCTACAATTTTTTTACAATTTTTCTTAATTTTCTAAAATTTTTCTTATTTTTCGGCTAAACGGGCTAGCTGGGCTGGCACGGCCCGTTTAGCCTTAACCATGCCCGGGCCGGCACGGCATCGGGCCGTGCCTGGGCTTGCACTGCGGCCCGCGGGCCGGCACGGCACGGCCCGTTTATTACATGGGCCTTAACGGGCCGTGCCGAGCCCGAACCCGGGCCCGTGCCGTGCCGGCCCGACACGGCCCATTGGCCAGCTCTAAGCGTCACTCACTTCCCCGAGTCCCTCACTTCCGTCACCACTATTAGGTACGTATTATTACGAAATCTAAAAGGTTATATGGTAGATAAATACTAAAACTATCTTCAAGTGGTTTAAACTATAAATAAAGAAGTCAATGTACAATGAGAAGATATCTGAAATTAATAAAGACTATGTTTTATTGTTCTCTCTCAATTGTATCTCCTGGTAATTGATTTATTGTATTCTTCGTGATTGATTGTATAGATTGCATTGATATTCGTCTATTTATCAACGATTTATTAATAAGTTCCTCGGTGATTTATTAATAAGTTATTTGCATGACTCACTCTACAAGATGCACGGTATGAAAATTACGAACTAATCTATTGTACATTGCATCTCACATTTCAATCTAGATTGATTCTATATTCATTTGCAATGCCATGTTTACAATATACTAGCCTGTATTTATTTCTTAAAATATATTAAAGGCATCGGAACAATAAGACTTCACCGAAAGTGCCCTTCAGGGAGAGCATATGCTAAACCTTTATAGTTATACACGAGATTCAAAAAACCTTAACTTAGTCTAAGCTAGAAGGTATTGACTTGATGATCACTACCTTGAAGGTTTTGCCACCTATCGTATAAGTCCAATCGATGGACATGATAAAGGTCTTAAAAATCATAATAAATCCTGAAGACAGTTTATAAATCTTGAAGATAAACATTGTACTCTTTTTCCTTCAGTGAGTTTTTCACGCTGGGTTCCTTACTTGAAGTATTTTAATGAGGCAACAAATGCAATATAATTTAATGTGTGCTGTGTACTCTTTTCTCCATTCCTTTTTTTCACTGGGTTTTTGGAGGGGTTTTAATGAGGCACATGCATATAATGGTATGAAGCCTCACAAGAATGTATTTAGCTCAAATGAATGATTAACCACATCAAGAAGTCATGTGGGATAAATGTCACTGATGACCCCACTATTATCTTTGAAGATAATGCAGTTTGTGTGGCACAGATTCAAATGGGTTATGTTAAAAGTAATATTACGAAGCATATTGCTCCTAAATTCGCTTATCTTCACAAGCTCCAGAAGGATACATAGGTAAAGATATTAAAAGCTAGATCTTGTGATAATCTGGCAGATATATTCACAAAATCCCTCCTAACCTCTACCTTTCAGAAGTGCATACGAGACATTGGGATGAGGCGACTTAAATTGTTACAAGGTCCACGGGAGTAAATCCCTGAACTATAGTCCTTATTTAAGACTGGAAGACTTATATGATCCTGGAGACCTAATGTTGTACTCCTTTTTTCTTTGTGAGTTTTCCTGAAGTTTTCTCACATGAAGGTTTTTAATGAGGCAACAAGTGCGCCATGAGAAATAAATGTGATGTACTCTTTTCTCCATCCTTTTTTCCACTGATTTTTGGGAGGAGTTTTTAATGAGGCATGTGTATGTCATGATGTTCGCCCAAGAGAGAGTGTTATGAAACCTAGAAGATTACATTGTGGGCAAATACCAAAACTACCCCTGAGGGTTTAGACTATAAATAGAGAAGCCCATGTACAATGAGAATAGATCTGAAATTAATAAAGACTATGTTATGGTATTCTCTCTCAATTATGTCTCCTAGTGATTGATCTATTGTGCTCTTGGTGATTGATTGTGTGGATTGCATTGTCATTTATCTATTCCTCGACGATTTCTTAACATATATAATTGGCAGGAGACCATATTAATTTATAGAGATGATAAAGAAATTGGTTAGGCCCTGCTCATTTGGGCTTCAGCTTTTGGTTTCTAACTTCTTAATTTCGTCTTTTTATATCCTTTTTTGGCTTGTTTGCCTTTTATTTTTTTCTCTTATTCCTTGGTATTGTCAATGATGGGCTAACCTATTTATTTATTTTTAAATTTTTTTAAATTTAATTATACTAAAACCATCAGCAGGTATAGTACAAAATAAGCTAGTTCAACGCCAACACTGAAAAAAGCCAAAATGAGCAGCACTTAAATCATATAGAAAACTTCCAAAAGACCCCATTCAATATATAGTAATTAAAGAACAATACAAGAGTGTTGATTACTTGACTATTGACCCAAACCTTTAGTCCTGTCTAGGCCGAACAGTTGCACATCCTAAAATGTGATTGAAGGTAAAGAATACAGTGTGTTTGCTATGCGGTGGATATCCGATCAGGATGGACAGTTGTATGGTGCGAGAGAAGGTGCCACCCCTACGCTTGACTTCTTGAGAAATTTTGCTATATAACGGTTACACATGTCGATTTGTGCAACGAGCCAACCACGTGGTGACACATGTTTTGAAAAATACCAGCCGGCCCATCCTTTCTCATTGACATGCTTCAACAACTGCGGCCCATCCCCATTCCCCTCTCCCCTCTCTCTCCTTCCCCATCCCACCCACAGATGTCACAACCGATCAGGAGGCGGAGGCGGCGCCGGCTGCAGGAGGGGGAGGCGGCGCCGGCTGCAGGAGGGGGAGGCGGCGCCGGCAACGAATGCGAAGGCGGCACAGATGCGGCTGACGGGACGGCGACAATGGAGTTGCAACTTGGGTGCTTCAGAGACGATGTTTCTTAATAAAAAAAGTCGCTTAATAAAAAACCTAACACGAGGATGATTGGTGTTGATGCTGTGTGGATTTGAGGCACTCAAGTGGCACTGGCATGCGGTGAGGCATTGAGAGGGCGTTGGCTACGGGTGAAGCAGCGAGTTCGCGGCCAGGGGCATGCGGAGAAGTGCGGGATGCAGTGGTGTGGCTAGTTCATGACTGGTCGTGCAATAAATGTAGAACCGAAGATGGTATTAAAGGGGGTGTGGTGTCTTAAATTTTTTTTCTAAATATTCATAAATCATTTACTTCAATAGCTACAGAGCTATAAAGAATAGAATGGAAGACCACCACAAAAACCAGCGATTAGAAACACTGAAAATCAAAAAAAATTAGCGAAAACGGAACTACCATAGTTAAATTTGTGGTACCACCGCTTACTACAGTAACTACGAAACTACTGCTACAGTAACTGCGGTACTTCTTATGCTACAGTAAAATCAGGATAACAGTGTTTCCAGCGTGGTTTCAAAATCCAAAATTGAGAGAACTTTTGATATGTAGATCCAAATGACATGAAAATTTGCAGGGATCTACTCTACTCTAGGATGTCAGGAACCTATTCCAGCAACGATTATGAAAATCATGGTCAAAATTGAGACCTTTTTTAGTTTGTTGAAAGGTTGTACCAAAACCGAGCCAAAACGCCAAACGGTGAATACAACTTGCTCGTGGGTAGATGATGGCCAAGATGGCTCCAGATGTATTTCTACATATCACAGCAAGGTAGAACACCGAAAAATCCCAACCAAAAACCCTCGGATCAAGAAACCACTTCGAAGGTCAAGAACGTGCAAAAATCGAGTTTCTTGATGAACTTGTTACCAACGTGTCTAAATGGATGGAGGATGATTCTCAAAGGATCTCTCCATCTCTTATACGTCCTTAGCACAATAAGATCAAAAAAAGAGAGGAGAGGAGATCAAAACCAATCAAAATAAGAGCAAATCAATCAAAACAAGAGATAGACAAAGAGATGATCAAAAATTGATGTATTGCTTCTTTAGGAGGTAGGTTTTTATAGTCAATCCCTCAAGATAGCAGAGCTCTAAGCATAGAGCACACACATACAAGGGTCCAAACCAAGGAACCCTAATCTCCCCATGGGAGGGAGGAGGAGCTAGCCACCAAAATGTTTAGCCAATCTTTTCAAACCCTAACTCTGGCATCTCCTCCTCTTATATAGGCTCACAACCTGAACCCAAAACCTAACGAATCCCCCTATTAGGCCAAACCGGAGATAACCCGTTAACCCCACTTAACATCGGGTTTTACTCACACACGCTTCTTAAAGCGGCTTACAACCATTAACCCATTAGTAAATTAATACTTGATCCACTTCACATTTTCACCACATATAAGATCTAAACCACTTAGACCAATGCCGCGGTTTCACATACCGCCACTCTTCCGGTATTGGGAAATTTACCAAAATATCCATCTACTGTCTTCCTCGAAGCTTCCTGCTTCCTTTGCCATGAAATATCATCCATACTTCACCATCTTCCATGTAGTCCCAATAACTTGTCGTCAAGCCTCTCACGCGTCCGAATCCCACCAAACCGTCCTCGCTTGCAGACGACCCAAGTCACTTGACGCATCATATGCTTCTCCTCGCGCATAACGGCACCCGGCTTTCTCGACTGTCTGGACCTCGACACTTCCCTAAGCCTAGTCCGGGTGTTCGCAATTGCCTATCATGTCCACCACCGGTAGCTCCCGCTTTGGTTTCTCGTTGTCTCGGCTTGCAACCACCTCGCAAGTCTCAGTCATCTTCGGCGTCTCTCTGATCGTTCTGGACATCAGCACCACTCTATGCCTAGTCCTGGTCCTCTTACGCCTCACCATAACCTAGCTCCGAAGTCATGCAATCAATAATAATAAGCAAACCATCACGTAGCGCCACACAACACACAAAGTCATCAATTGATAATATTCATCCATACACTTCACCATGCAAAACATATGCAACCAAAATACTGATCCTAAACTTAGGACCAAACAATAAACCTATGTGCATACAAGCAACAACACCCATACCATAACCACATGGTCATCCCAACTCAAAAGCCAAAGATCCAGTTTTTTTTTACAAAAATCGATAGTACCGCTCTTAACACGCGTGATACTACCGCGCCCTAAGGTGATACTTCTGCACCATCGCTCCTCGCACAAGACCTCTCTGGAAAAATGTTTTGCTGCTCAGGCCAGAACTACCGCTCGAACAGAACTACTATGTTCACAACATCGGTACTACCGTTTCAACGGTAATACCGCACAAACACCTGCGGTACTTCTGATTTTTATAACAGTTCCAGAAAACAACCCAAATCAAATGCAATCTTTGTAAAACCAATTGACCACTGCATAAATATTGTAACGGTTCGTCACAACAATATCATGGACCTTCTCACATGGTCCTTCAACAAGGTAGCAATCAGGGAATGCGTGGCTTGCCGATGGAGAGGGCGTGGCCAAGGAAGGTTGGCGCGGTGAGGGTAGGAAGTAGGACGACTCTTGAATTCCATGCTCCAGCATCACACCAGGCTTGACTCTTTTTTACTACTAACTTGTGCCTCAACCTCAATGTCTAGTAGAGTAGTAGTCCATTAGTCATTTAGCCCTAGTACTCTCTTAGTCTCTTACACTTCAGTGAAATTTGATTTTTGATGTTTTTAGGAACTTCATGAGAACAATGAAAAATCAACACAAAATTATGCTAGAGCTATGACAGTTAAATTTGAATCGTGTTTTACCTTAGCTAAATTTTTGCCCTCTGTCACATAATTTTTTGGTTTCAATGTATGAAATCATGTTGTGTGGTATTGTAATTTTCATTAGATATCTTGTAATCTTCTATTCATGTAAGACGTTATCTGCATTGTACTTTTGCTAACTTTTGAACTTATTTGTAATATTGGACTTATTATAAATCTATTATGCGTAAAGGTGTGCACACCTATTCAAAGTTTTCTAGCTCCACCACTAGATCCAGTCATTCAGAGTCCCATAAATAGCGCCTCCGCGGAGGTAGTAAATAGCAGCTGAGGATGGTCACTTGGCTCTTAGTGGTTGCTGCAGACCATTGCAATGTTGTGAAGGGGTAGTTAGGGCATTCCTAATGGGATGATGTAAGTAATGTCTATAGCATGCCAAGTAAATAAAAAGATTATGTGGGAGGACATTCAAGGAAGAGAGAGATGATAATAATGTCTAATACAAGACATTACCTATTTGAGAGCAAGGATCAAATAACCGGTACCGGAGCGAATCCCGGCCGCCGGGCGGTATCGGTAACCGGTCGGTTACCGCCCGGTATCCGGAAATCCCGATTTTAAACCGTTTGAATTTTGGCAAAAAGGTTTGGTTTGGCAGGGCGGGAGGAAACCGGTAACCGGCCGGTTACCGGTTATACCGGCGAGAAAACCGGTGAAATGAGTATGGAAGTTGGAGCTCCACTTTTGTTGCCGTAAATTGAAAGTTATGGGTGGACATTTTACCAAAAGGTTAAGTTTTTTATAACAAGTAAAACCCGTATAAGACTACATCAAACTAATCCCTTATTGAAGCATTTTCTTATAACTATGAGGCCAAAAGTAATTGAGATGCTTCGGCATATAACAAAACCTTCTAAATTGGCATATCCATGGTAAAAAAGAACTGAACCTCAGTCAAAAAGGGTCTTCATCTGAATAAATTCAACTTGATGTTGACCATGTGGTGAAGCCCTCTCGCCGTAGTGTTGTGTTACATCTGAAATAATAAAAACACAAGTTAATAGTAATAAATGGTAACTTGAGTAGTATACTAAAAAGTGAAAACACTAATGAAGGATCAATTCGTACCAATACATTGTTGAGAAACGCGAAGGTTGTGCAATGTACTCATTGTTATCAATGAGGACAAGTCCTTCATTATGAGCCAGGTGGACTTTATATTGATCCCAAGTGTATGTGGGATGAGCATGTTGTACCCCAATGATTATAAATTTGTTGGTAGTATACAGGTTCTGCCCACTGGTAAACAAATCTTGCATTGGGAGGATAAGAGATGTTCGATGATGAATGAGAATCATCAGCAGAAGATAGTAAGTTGGCATCTCGACGCTCATAAGTCGATAAAGAGTTTGAGCTACCATATGATGCGTAGGAAGTAGAGTCTTGTGGCTGAGGATGATCTCGTTGGCGGTCCTTAGCCCTTGTGTAGGTCTTTGTGATTATTTTTGATTCGTCGTGATAACCATGGTCTTCATCCTGGGTAGCATGTGTGAAAGTTTTCTCACAGGTGAATTCCAATGGTTGACATGTGTCTTGTTGGCCTTGTACCCCATCGTGAGATGTCCCACCATCAGTACCATCATCAGATGAGGAAGAGGAACTATCGTCAGACTCTTGGTACTCCACTGCATCAGATGGAGTTTCTGTCTCTTCATCACTTCGCACAATATCCTCATCGATGCCTTTTTTTCTTCTTCTTACCAACCGCTTGTTTCTTTGTTTGTGTAAGTGAGGCAAAATCTCGAGCCAATTTTTTATTTGGTTGGCTACAAGCTTTTCTTTTTGTAACATGAGACTTGCCAATAGTTTTCTGAGTCCATTGCTTCAACGGTTGATCATCAAGTGCCTTGTCAAGTTCATGCTCAGATATGGCATTAACTACAACTTTAGATGGCATAGGGGGCTCACCTTCCTCATCTAGCAGAGGCTCTGAGTGGCTCATGGAGCTGTCAAGCCACTCATGGATTGGGTTTGCGCTGTCATACATGGTGGCATTAATGAGATCTCCAAAAGGATCTATATCCCTATCTTCATTCCTAATCTCATGCTCCTGCAATCGTAGCCTTAGATTGTAGTGGACATATACAAGCTTATGCAATTTCTTGTATCCAAGACGGTTCCTCAATTGGGTGTGCACTAAAGCAAATGTACTCCAATTACGTTCACATCCACTTGAGGAAACACATTGTGAGACAATCCGCAAGGCATATTTTTGTAGTGTTTCTGTCTCCGCTCCAAACGTCATCCACCATGCAGCTGCACTCATACGACTAGTAGCAAGGTAAGCCTCGTTTGAAGCAAATAGGCCTCGTCGGTTACGATAATACTCTATCTCCACTAGAGCCTGCACTGCATCCTCGGGTGTGTCGGCTATTCTTTGAATTGCTTTTGTCAGTGCATTGACGAGGGTTGCATTCTTCCCCAAATCGTATAGTCTGTGGCTTTGTGGGTCAAGCAACGATGCTGTTCAAACACACATAGTCTATTAGACAAAATGTAACAAATATACAACAGAATGTGTTATGGTTTACAAAAGTATGTACTTGCCTGGAACGATGTAGGTGCGTTGCTTCAACATTACAATTCTTCTATTAACTATCTCCATAATACGATTGTAGGTAGCATCATCTTCTTTTAACACCACTTTATGTTCAAATTGAAGTTCGTATGTTTTTGCAACCAGTCTTGCCACTGTTGCAGGTTTCTGCTGGTCTGCATATCTCAGTACTCGATAAATTGGTTGTACCACTTTAATGACCCAATCCATACTAGACCACCATTGTCTATTTGTGAGGCATGAATACATGTATTCTCCTTCTTCGGACATAGACAAATGGTTGGAACTCCACACATCTGATACCATCCACTTCATGAGCTTGTCTTTTCTATCCCAAAAACTCTTCAAGAAAACAAATGTCGTTCCAAACCTTGTGGCGTTTGGACGAACTATCTCTCCTCCAATTTGTTGTCTCATTTCAGTATGCAGGCGATTGTGGTTGTATAGGAACCGACAAATCCTCTTGGTCGCCTTGACAACTGCAGCAATCTCGTTGAACTGGTCGATGTCCTTCAACATGAGGTTCACAGTATGCGCTGCACAGGGCTGCCAGACTAGACTTGGATGTTCTTCAATCACCAGTTGACATGCTTTCTTGTAGTTTGCACCATTATCAGTGACAATATGCATCACATGTTTAACTCCAATTTCTTCAACAACTTTACGGATCTCACGATACAAAAAGTCTGCATTTTGTACGTTACCGGTCGCATTCACTGACTTATGAAAAAACATTCTTCCATTGCAGTACAACATGAAGTTAATTATACTCATCTGTGTAGGTCCTGTCCAGGAATCACACATGATGGATACTCCATATATGCTCCAATCATCTTTGAACTCCTGTACATACTGCTTTATCTCCAGTTCATTAGCATCAAGGTATGGCCCATCAATTTCATGCCCTCTAGGTGACGCAACACCTTCACCAAGTTCTTGTGTAACCTTGATGGCAGCACGAAAATAAGGACACTCTGTCTTATTTCCAGGAATATCATTACTATGGAACCACTTAGCCCAAATTTTTTTCGAGTTTTGACTTTGCTTCTTTCTTAAGAGTTGTGTCAATGCGGGGTTGGACGGGTGCCCGACTACGCAAAATATCAGAATCAACTCTCATAGACTGCGACCTACCAAACATCCTCGAAAGAGCATTTCTTCCTGTACCCCTTCCTGTGGCACTTCCACTACCTCCACCATGTTCAAATGTCGCACCCCGGGCTCTTGCCCTCTGCTCGAGCTGGTGCAACTCCAACGACTCTCGCCGAGCCCATTCCATCTGCTTTTCCTGATCATCATCAAAGATATCTTCACGTGATGGACCACGCGCTACAGGATCTGAAGCAACTTGCTCCATTCTCATGCGCTCATCTCTAATAGATTTTCTCTTGGCCTTCGTTTCTTCTATACTTGCTAGCATGAGCCTTCTCACTTCCGCCGGAACCCCACTGCAAGGAATAACATCCCCGTGCTTCCCAGCAAGATGTTCTTTCAGGCGTGTTACATCTCCACCTGACTTCGTAAGCTTACAATATCTGCACTTCCAACCAGCACCTCCTAGTCTCTCTCCATGGTCCCAAACATTGATACTTTTACCAGTCATTACTACAATATCGTGCAACAACAAAAACATGTATCAGTAAGACACAAATCTCCAACCTACATGAACTCACCTCCTAGTTGCTGGACATAACAACAATTTAAACACATATCTCCAAGACTCCAACCTACATGAACTCACCTCCTAGCTGCTGGACATAACAACAATTTAAACACATATCTCCACACATAACAACAAGAGCAAAAGAGTGAAGGAGTTGGACATGAACCCACCTCCTAGCTGCTGGACGTAACAACAATTTAAACACATATCTCCACACATAACAAGAGCAAAAGAGTGAAGGAGTTGGACATGAACTCACCTCCTAGCTGCTGCCCTGCTGCTGTTCTTTTTCTATTTCTTACTGCAGCTGCTCCTCTTCTCCCCTAGCACTTTGCTGCAGCTGCTCCTCTTCTCCTCTAGCACTTTGCTGCAGCTACTTCACCTCTCTCTCGCGTGCTACAGCTAGTCCCTTATCCCCAGGATGCTGATTTCTTCTCCCATTCTAATTGGCCAACTGTTGCTACCCTTTCTTTAGTGCTAAAGTGCTGCAAACCACTCTCAAAGACAAGCATCCAATGCCCTTTCCAGTACAATAGGCCCAACATGTTTGCTTCCAATCAACACTAGCTGCCAATGACAATAATTCACCCTTTTTACTTCCAACAGCAGCTAATCAACCTAATATATCAAAAACAATACCCAAACTAATATACCCACTGCATTAGCAAAGTCAAAAATTCAAATCTTCAATTCAAAAAATTTCGGCCGGTATTTCGAAACCCGGTTGCCACCAGTATTTCCAGTTACCGGCCGGTAACCGCCGGTTTTCCCAACCATGTTTGAGAGGACCAAAAAAATTAAAGAATTAGGATTGGTAGAAAGGAGAGAGGGGGTGAGGTAAGAGGAACAAATTAATTGAGTGGGGTGGTTGCTATATATCCAATGTAAATAGTCAATTCGGTGATAAGATGCAAAAGCCCACGTGGGACGTTGGATCTGACTTTGTATGGTTTTGGATGGAGGTGGGTAGGAACCCTTAGTCCACTTTTATAGATTTTTGCAAAGCACCCCCACGTCGTGACATTCTCACAAAAAGGACCTCCACCTCTCCATCAGCTCTCTCTCTCTCTCCCCCTTGTTCGTCTTGCTCGATCCCGACCCAATCCCCTTGCTCTCAACATACACAGCCAGCGTTAGGGCATCGCCCCATCAGTCGGCACCGCTGCCACGCTGCCTGACGAGCTGTCGCCTCCCTCCACCCAACGTGTGCAGCAGCAATTTTGTGCCTGCAAGAAGCAGCCATAGGATAAATTGAAAGCAAAATCTAACAAAATAAGAAAATGCTATGGTCGAGCTCCGACTGGAACCAGCGATGTGCGTGGTGGTGATGGAGACCTCCTTGCTGGCTTGTGCCTAAATCTGGCACCGACAAGAGGGAGAAGTGCGGTGGTTGCTAGCGGTCATGGAAGCCCTTTCCCGCACGATGCCTCCGCCTTCCAGCCCAGAACAACATCTCCATGACGCTGATGGAGTCCCTAACTTTAACCCTTCCTTGTTGTGAAGAAAGGGCAAAACGAGATTAGGAGGGGGAGATGGGAGTGGCGAGCCTGAAGCAGCGTGCGTGGGCTGGGCACAATGAGGTTGGGAGGGGGAGAGGTGGTGGCACAGCATTGGATGCGGAGGTCGCGATAGGGAGGTGTGGTGACGTCAAGACTCAGGAGGGCGTGCGAGGGGTACGAGAGAGGGGAGGACTTGAGAGGGAGAGAGAAGGATAGGGGCATTTTTGCAAAAGATTTCAGCTGTACGGGGGGTTTTGTATAATTCTATAAGTAGTCTGAAGGTTCCCACCTGTCTCCATCCGAGTCGTACAAGCCAAATCCAATACTTTACGTGAGCTTTCACACCTTATCACCAAATTGATTGTTCACAGTGAATATGTTACCTATATACATATTGTCATAAATCGTAACAGTAGTGGCAGTCACGCATGAAAAAATAACGTACATTGGATCGAACGGCTATGGGGATGTGTGTACGAGGGGTCGTGGTGTTGTCACGCGGTACGTGAAAATGTCTGTCCCACGGTGGCTCCGGCCGGTTCAAATCGCGACCGTTCTGTTCTATCTATCTGGAACGAACGTACTTTGGTGCTAAGGGATTACAGTGATACGGAACGTAAAAAACTGATCTGTGCCATACAAGCTGGATCAACTCATGCAAAAGTGGTGCAGCTAGGCGGAGTAGCCATCGAGGTGTAACGCGGCGTACAGTAGCTGGCCCCCGTGCGACGGTGTGAGTCTCTCTCTCGTTGTAACAGGTGGCCGCGCCAGGCAGGCGTCTCGTCTGCTTCAGAGGCCTTGGACATAGGGCTATTTGGTCAAACCCTAAGAGCATCTCCAACAATGTCCTCTAAATTTCATCTCCTAAATCACTTTTTAGAGGACACAATCTAGAAAATAGAAAACTAAAAATATGTAACCTCCAACAAATCCCCTAAATATGGTTCCCTAAATTAAAATCTGGGTCCACAAAAAACTACCAACCAATCATCTCCTCCCCGACCCTTCCTTGCGAAAAAAAACGACGGCGGCGTCTCGTCCTTTCTCCCCGTGCGACGGTAATATTCCATCACCATCTGTATTGGTTGTTCGATCGTATCGCGCTAACAAGTAACCAAACCCATCACCTTTGTTAGCCCTTTGATCCTATCGTTACGTACATGAAACATTCGATCTCATCATCTCCATGTATACGAGCTCTCCATGTATACTTTATTAAGTTATCCTTGTAACATGAGCAAGAATTTCCATCATCTTAATAGCTACCTGTGCCGTCCTCTCGTGCAGCAAGTCGCAATTCTTTTCTTGACAATCAGGAACCATTGAATTCTGCCGAGAACCAATACTCTATACATAATGATACTTTGGAGGCACAGCGTCCCGTTGGAAATGTGCAGAATGTCAGTTCTAACGAGAAGAAACTGAATTGCTCACCATCATCATTCAACACCGTATCGTCCAAAGCAATGGAGCCTGATGATATTTTAGTTGCGCTATCAAGCATGACCTTATGAAAAGGTGCTAATTTGAACGATAATAACAACATTAGTCAGTCAAAGTTTCAGAGAGATAGAAATGATCACCCAGATTTTTCTCTCGACCCACAAGCTACTCAAGTCAATAATAAGCAGCATTCTGTGATGTTTGAAGCTGATATTGAATATTTAGGTATACCATCAATGCCACAACCATCAGATTCTTCTTTTGCTGATATTAATAAGAATGTCACTGATCTAGTAGGCTTAAGAAATTCTACTAACTAGTACTATCCCCGAAAGAATTAACTAGCACTATCACGTTGAATATGCTCTTGAAGCCCCTTGTAGTACTTTCTTTGAGGACTATCCATGCCACTAGTATCAACCCTCATAATTCTCTCTTCTTCCATCATCTTCTTAAACTCGAACTTCTTTTTCTCAAGCTCAATTCTCTCTTCTTCCAACGCGAACGCTTGTTTGAACCTCTCTTCTTTCTTCAGTTCCTTCGCTGCATCATCCTCTCTCTTTTTAGCCCATAGATGATCTAAGGAATCATAAAAAAAACGTTCACCTTTTTGACGAAGCTTTTCTTTCTCTTTCTTTCTCCTTAAAGGTCTTTCAATTGAAGTTCTGACATAATCCGGATTTGCATCCCCGCTCTCATCTTCATGTGGCAGAGGAGTAGATGCAGGCGTGGATGCTGCAGGGCTTGAAAAGGCCGTGGTTTTCTGCTTTTTATTGGATATTTTTGGAGCTTGCATCTGAATACGCCTTTCAATCCACTTTGGTTGATTCTTCAGAATATTCCAACATTGTATAAGTGTGAAATCCTTCTTTTGCTTATCTTCACTCTTATACAACTCGCCAGCCTGCACTATCTACGAAAAGAAAACAAATATAGAGCATTACAAATAAGCTCGAAAAGATTACAACAAACATAGATGATTTGTAACTACGTCTAACCTTGTCTTCAATGGTCATACCACTTTGATTTCTATTCTCTATTCGACTTAGACAACCACAAAACCTATTGACAGATTCTTGAATGACAGTCCAACGTTTGTTGAGGGACTTATGAGAGCGATCTGAATCAAAAAGCCTGTTTGTATGGAAATATTCATAAATTCGATCCCAATATGCAGTACGAGATTGATCTGTCCCTTGAATTGCATCCAAACTAACATTTAACCACGCTGACACCAAAAGACTGTCCTCCTCTGAACTGAAATTCTTGGTCCTTTTTTGGTTTGGCCTTTGCGATGTACTATCATCGACAATTGGAAACTCTTCCTCTTCGGCGGTGCTGACAAACTCAGTCCAATCTTGAGAATTGGAACCTCCGGTTATCAAGTCTGTGAAATATCCCGTTCCATCCGTACTACCTGTACATTGAACAAAATTAGTTATATTAGTCTTTCACTTCGTCTGTTGCCCACCACATATACTCAACACACATACTGTAAGCAATAACACCCTAACTATAGCATTTAACATACAGGAGTCAGCAGCACAACCAATGTTCTCCATTGATAATAACATTTCAGCAGCCTCTTCTAACAACACATCTTCTATAAGACTTATTATCATTAATCTGTAGGCACAGCGTTAGGTACACATCTTCTATAACACATCTTTTATCGGGATTATATTTGGAGCAAGAGCCTGAGTTCCTGTGCAGATATTGTTAGTGGTCCTGCCCTGGGTTTAGGAAACCAGTGGAAACTGGCCACTTTCTGGTCAAACTGGCTTGGGGAAGGATATGATATCCTGGTCAGTTTACACAACGAACTATTGCTGATTCACTCCAATTTAGTCCTGAGTTGTCTGACTTTTTACCGATTCTGACTGATCCCAGATGATTTAGGCTGATTCACGATTTTCCATAAATTCTGAGAACCACCAGGTTCCTAGCTGGTTTTAGGCAAATCAGTAGGGGGACAGGAACCAGCTTGGTTCCATACTTACCATTTTTATTTTTTTAAAGAAAAAAAATCTGGTTCTACCTTCTGACTCAGGTCACCAAAACTTACATGATTTGGAACAGGGAAAAGGCATGCATGTATATGCTAGTCACTTTGCGTAGCTGCTCATGTACAAACACAATTGAACTGGGCAAGTGGTTGACCGGACTAGTGTTGTCCAAAGAAGGATTAAGTACTGTTTCAATTAGTATTATTTGAAATCTGAAATATCGAGTTTCTGAATTACATTTTTGCGCACTATATAACCTCATAAGTCATAACCAATAAATTCTGAAAGAGAAACATAGGAAGAGATTACTTTTGATACCAGCAATAGCTAATCTTACTAGTTCATTTAACAAGACAAGAATGATAAGTTGGTCTCAGCTCATGATGCTCTGGCAAGATAATTACAAAGTAAGCTACATAACTATATACTGCACTGCATTGAGGATGCCAGGGCTTGCATAAAGCTAAGCTCTTAGCCCTAAGGGATTAGGAAAATATACTTATATCAAAGAAGGTTACTTCAATCTAAGGCATTTGCTTGCCACAAAATGCATCTGCACTTCTGCAGAAGAAAGAAATGTAACTTTACCCACTAAATATCCTTCCCACATCTTTCATCAAGAAATTTACCTTCAGTGTACTGATGGAGGAACTCCTCCTGATTTGCAGCTAACTCCGTGGTCGATTCTTCGCCGCCAGAGTGCCCAGGAGCTGGAGTGTGGGCGTCTTCGCGTGTCGTCGGCTGTGAGTGTGGCAGCGGCTGTGCGCATCCGGAGGCAGGAGCTTGGACAGCCCGTGGCAGTGGAAGACCCACTCTTGCAGGGCCGACGCGGCCAACAGGAGCGGCGGCTCGGGGTACCGGCGGCGGAGGCTGTCGTGGCATCGCGGCGTATGCTCGGGAAGGCGGCGGTGTGAATAGGGGAGCCGGCGCTCGGGTGCCGGACGGCGCGGGCGCGAGGGAGGCGGACGGAGCGGGGGCGAGGGCAGGCGCGAGGGAGCCGGACGGAGAAGCCGAGGCGGCAGGGTGCGGATAGCCTCGGGCGGCGGAAGGCGCAGGCGCTCGGGCGGCGGACGGCGCGGGCGTGAGGGAGGCGGACGGAGCAGGCGCGAGGGAGCCGGACGGAGCACGCGCGAGGGAGCCGGACGGAGCAGGCGCGAGGGCAGGCGCGACTCGCGCGAGGGAGCCGGACGGAGAAGCCTTCGCGGCGGGGTGCGGATAGCCTCGGGCGGCGGCGGAAGGCGCGGTGGGCATCTCCAATCTACCGCGGGACAAAACCGACGAAGGATTGGGGACGGCGTGCGTCCTCCAAATTTGAGGGACGAAAATTTAGGGAAGGGATCCTCTATATTTTTGGGGATCATTTAGAAGAGCTATTGGAGCTTTTTTTTACCTCTTCTTCTAAAATATAGGGGATATGAGTATTATAGAAGATTTGTTGGAGATGCTCTAATTCCTCTTAATGGAATCAGTCTTGGATAGGCTGCAGGTGGCACATGTGCACGAATCTCCGCGCAAGACCCCCTTCCGACCTCCCTTTATCCCCCAAATCCGAGCGCAGCCATCTCCCTCCCCCTTCCCCCACTGATGGCACGCCCGCCCCCGTCGACCGCAGATCGCGTTGTCGACCTGTTGGCCACCGTGCAAGGATTCCCTCCATCGCTGCCGGCACCTCTGCGTCACCTCCCCGACGGTCGACACGTAAGGATTCCCTCCGCCGTCGCCGACACCGCCGTGTCACCTCCCCGAGAATCCCCACCGTCCCCACCCCGAGAATCAGCACCGGCACCAATCGGGTTCGACCTTCCCCACCTCCCTCCTTAGCTCGGCCGCTGCCCTGCACACACTCCATATGCCCAAGCCGTGGTTGAAGTGGCGTCGTTGTGGCGGCGTGGTCGAAGTGGCCGTGGTCCTGGCACCATGGTCGAAGTGGCCGTGGTCGTGGGCCATTTCGACTATGGCGTCATGACCACAGCCACTTCAGCCTTGCGGCAAGGATTCTCAGGGAGGCGATGCAGAGGTGCCAGCGGCGGCGAAGGGAATCCTTGCAGGGAGTCCGACAGGTCAATGATGTGGTCTACGGTCGACTGAGGTGGGGAGTGAAAAGGAGGTGGGAGAGGGCCTTGCGCAGAGATTTGTGCGCATGCACTATATACAGTCTATCCAAGGTTGATTTCATGGAGATGAAATAGGGTTCTGATTCAGAGAAGTTCCTTCCCTTTTTGACGGATCACAGGCCTGATATCACTGATGGCTCGCTTTCATGCACCACCACCGTTTGTCGTGACCCTTGCTCAAGGCTTCGCTTCCATCCCTACTCTTTTGACTAGCGTCGCATTCGCCTAGTATCATCCAGCATCTCTGAGGTCTCAACGCTTAATCATGTCCAACTTAAGATATCGTTAGTTATCAACCGGTTATCTGGTTTATGACTATAGCTGGATAAGACGAAAAGTACAAAAAAAAAATATGACCCAGTACTTTTTGGCACCCAACTACACGAATGACGCTGTACTTTTTCTGCTCGCACGTTCAGTTCGGCTCAAAATTTGATCACTAGACTAGTACTGTATGAGCCGCAGCATTTCGTTGAAAAGAAATGAGTCAATACATACTCTAGGCAGAAACATTCGATCGAGATGTTCCACTTTACTTCTGAACTGACAGCGATAAGTTTAGTCTTTCTCTGTATCGCATTTCGACAGTTGTCTTCTAAATCACAAACCAATCATGCCAAGGTCAGTTCAGATCCAGCGACCACCAAATCAGATCGCCAGTAACATGAAGCACCCCATTAAACCTCCATTCTCCATCCACCACGAAACTTGCTTGCCACAACACACAACATTAACTCGGCGGTGGATCACCAAATCGATCGCAGTCTACCTCAAGCGGTGTCTGTATCCTCGAAGAACTGAAGCCGGTAATGATTTCCGAACCACCAAAGAGGCATTTCACTGTACTGTCTCTTTCACAATTATTCTCCACTTGTCTGAAAAGTTTCACTTAATTTTTTCTTGCCATATGCATCTACTATTCCACTCTACTTATCCTTTAACATCAAAGAAGGAAATGGATTACAGTAGCAGCGGAGGTTCCAGCTCTCAGTAGGTCCATGGTACCACTGCTACCAGTAGCAGAGAAAAAGCAGCTGCCGAGGGAGGCTTGTGTATAAACAAATTATTGGCATATCTCCTGCACACTAGGCATGTTTGCCACTAGCAAACCTGCAGATTTGCAACATAGTGACAATCGTCGCATAACACCGATATTTAGTGGAAGTCAGTTGGGAATGCAGAAAGGAAATTGCCAGGTAAAAGGGGGAGTAGTGGAGTACCATATGCATCCAACCATCAGTTCATGAGGCATAATTCGGTGTAATATTAATTGTGATTCTCTTTTCTGAAGGCACAGGCACTGGATCAGATTCCAAGTTGCAAATTAAAACGCAACTGGATGATGATCTCTTGGGTAGATAAAGACAAGTGGGGGTGTCGTGATACATACGCATATGATTATAATTGTTAGACCATGTGGGTAGGTCTAAGTTATTTTCGTGATGAATAATTGACAATGGTTGTTTTATGATGATGAATATTTGGTAATTTTGTTTAGCGGTGTTATGCGAGTTGTGTTGCGTGTGTGCGAACTGATGTTGGCCAAGTTGAGACGAACTTGTGCCAGAAGAATGTTCTTTGGTCTTTGCATGTGCAGGTTGAGCATGGAGGCGATCATGGTCGGTGACGATGTGGACTGGAACTAGGATGGGGAGATCTGAGGTTCAGACGGTCAAGGAGGTCACGAGATGATCGGGCTCATGCTTGGGGCGCATGGAGATCGAAGGTGGATGATACGTGGAGAAGCTACGGGAGGTGCGGTCCTGGAGGCTTCGACACGTGACGCGTTAGAAAAGTCGTGAGTGTGAAAACCCGTGTTAAGAAGGGTTTCGGGTCCCTTGAAAATTAGTGGGCCAAAAGTCTAGTTGGAGTTGGATTAGGATTCTAAGTCCTAGTTGGAGTTGGATTAGAATTCAAGTTCTAGTTGGAGTTGGATTAGGATTATAAGTCCTAGTCGGAGTTGGATTAGGATTTTAAGGCCTAGTTGGAGTTGGGTTGTGTGTGTATATATATGCATGCGGCGGCATGGCAAAGGGTGACTGAACAGCCGTGACCGAGCGAGAAAAAGAATTTGGCCGTGCGCTGTCTTTGGAGGGGCGGCTACGGTTTTTGGTGGCAGCGTATCGTGCTTTTGATTGTAAGGCGACGGCGTGTCTCGTTTTTGGTTCTTGGGCGACATCTCTCAACTCCATGCGGTGCTTCCCGAGACAGCAGCGTCCACGTCCTCGTGCGCCAGAGGTGCGTGGTGCGCTCGTTTTCTGCGCTGTGGTTTCTCGATCCACGTCGTCGATTGGGCGTCACATGCAGCGCAATTGAGTTGCAGCTATGCGACGGTAAATTTTGAGAAAAGCTTCCGCTAGACACTACAATCATTCACCCCCCTCTGATTGCCATCGACGATCCTACAAGTGGTATCAGAGCCAAGTTGCAATGGCATCAGATCGGGATCGGTTTTCAGGTAAGCCACTGTTTTTTGATGGATCAGATTATCTTTATTGGAAGACACGTATGGAGGTTTTTCTTCAAGCACAAGGTAATTCTATTTGGCAAAAAGTTGAAAATACATATGAAGTGCCTTCTATTGTTACAACTGAAAATTCATCTGATGTTGAAGCTAATGCTAAGGCTAGGAATATTTTGTTGCAAGGTTTAAGTAGAAACGAGTTTGTCAGAATTGCTCATCTTAAATCTGCAAATAAAATTTGGACCACTCTAGCTGATTATCATGAAGGATCTAAATCTGTTAAAGGTGTGCGTCAGAATCAATTTAAAAAGGAGTATTCTAAATTTGAGATGAAACCTGGAGAATCAGTAGATGCTCTTTTTGATCGCTTTAATAAAATTGTTAGTGATTTGCAATCTGTTGATGTCACATATTCTGATTCTGACAATGCTCGTCAAATTTTAAATGCTTTAGATATGTCTATTTGGAATGTGTTAGTCACTACTATCAATCATTCTGTTAATATGGAAACACTCACTTTGAATGATCTTTATTCTAAGATGAAAACACATGAGATTGATGTTTTGGCCAGGATAAACAAGACTAATTCCTTGGGCTTAGTGACTAACCAAGCTGACAATTCTTCTAGTTCTTCTATTGTTTCTTTGTCTGCATTGTGTTCTATTTCAGATGAACAATTAGAGGAATTTCCAGAAGAGCAGCTTGTACTTCTTTCCAACAGGGTGACCAAGGCAATTAATAACATCAGATCAAGACGGAGAGGAGCTCCAATCAAATGCTATGAATGTGGTGAGCTAAACCATATTAAGATGAATTGTCCCAAATTGAGGAGCAAGGAGGTCAAAGATGACAAGGCATCAACTCATCGCTCTAAAATGAAGATTGATCCAAACAAGAAGCGCAATTATCGCAGAGCAGTCAACAAGATAATTTCAGCACTTGATGAGATTGTTTTGAGTGATGATGATTCTGAAAGTGATGATGAGGACAATGGCAAGAAGGCAAAGGAGGTGGACTTCACAGGGATGTGCTTTATGGCAAATAGTGAGGAGCTCGACAGTGATGATCTTTATAGTGATCCTGATGAGGTAAAACCTTCTTACACTGATTTATCTCGTGCTGTACTTAGATTAACATATGAGCTTAAGAAGTATAAAAAGAAAATTAAAAATCATGATTTCATTGTTGAGGGCTTAAATTCTGAAATCAATAGACTTAGAGCTTCTATTCCAGATAATGAATCTTGTGAGTCTTGTCAAGTTTTACATACTGAGTTAGAATCTGCTAGAACAATTAATGCATCAAACTTGGTTCAACTTAGTGATGTAACTGCTAAACTTGATGAGTTGAGATTGGTACATGACTCTTGTGATGAAAAGTTAAAACTTGCACATGATGAAATTGAAAAGCTCAAGTTTAGCTCTCCTACATGTTTAGAGTCAAGTATTTCAAATGCTCAATCTAAAACTTGTTTTAAATGTGAATTGCTAGAAGCTAGACTTAATTCATCACAAGAAACAATTCAACAGATGCTTTATCATGAGATATGTTCTTGCTCTAATTGTTCTAAGCTTAACACTGAGATAGAAGCTTTGACTAGACAACTTAATGATTTTGCTGAAAAAAAAAGATTGGCTCAGTCTAGTGCTTCTAAAAATCTTGTGAATGAATCTAATAAATGCACAACTTGTCCCACTCTAGCTAAAGAAAATGAGTACCTGAGAGACACTTTAGAGAGATTTTCTTTTGGCAAGAAAAATTTAAATATGATTCTAGATAAGTCAAAAACAAGTGTGAAAAATCGTGGTTTAGGATTTAATTTTGTTGAGCATGCCAAGAATAATCCTCCTAAGGTTATTAAGTCTCTTGAACCTGGAAAAATTGAAGTGAAATATGAACCAAATCAAACGGTGTTTAAATCTGCTGGTTTTGTGCAAAGTTTATCAAATAATAATGTAGGTGCTAACTCATCATCTCAAAAGAATTCTGGTTATGTTAAATTTCATTGCACCTACTGTGGAAGGGATGGACACTTGAATGAATTTTGTTTTAGACGTGTCAAGAAAGAGAGAAAGGAAAGATTGAATGCTTTGAAACAAAAACATGCAATGTCTTTTGTTCCTAGAACTAATATGAACGCTCAGTTTTTTGAGAGCTTTAATGATGGTTTTAAATCTGCTTCATATGCTAGATTGAGATTTAATTCAAATAATTCATGTCACCTACATGCACGTGATTTTGGTTCTAGCTTTGTTGCTCCTGTTCGTCGTGTGTCCCAGTACTGGATTCCTAGATCTTATTTCACTAACCCCAGTACTGTGAGACCGATGTTTCCTGTGATGTAAGAATGTAAGAACAGTTGACAAGGATGGAGAATATGAGTTAAATTGGGTTCTGGTTTTTTCATCATCACTTGATTGGAACACTTGATGGTTTTCTTCATTTTTTTTATGGCTTCTAAGAGATTTCACTTTCTGAGAGACCATGTGGAAAAGGTGAGGTTGTCTTACATCTTGTTAGATTCTCAAGTTGCTAATATTCACATGAAATCGCTTGATACTTCCCGTTTTGCTCATTTGCGAAGTGAGTTAAGTGTATTACATTTTATGAGATTATTCTGAGGGGAGCTTGTTACTTAAGGATCTTGGAAGCTTTATTTATTATACTTGTCAAATAAATCAACAAGTCCAAGCCATTGAAATTAAATGAGTTGTAGAGCTCTCTTTGTCATATTTACTCATATGCTGTGTAGCTTTGGTCATGACTAGTTATAATTAATTTGCTATACTTGAACTAAAATATGACACGGCGGAATACTTTGACTAGATTAATTATAGATAGTACTTTACGATGTACATCAAAAAGGATTAGCTTGATTGTGAGTCTTATTTAAAATCTTGGCTATGAGACTCGTATGTTTCATATTGCAACCTTTTTATAATCACTCAATTTGGCATGTTATAAAAAAAACAAGAGACAATTGAAAAGATGTATGCTTCAAGCATGCCATGGTGAATAAAAAGAAAAAAAAACACAAAAGTGCGCAAAATAAAAAGAAGTATGCTTCAAGCATACCACCATCTAAAACAAAAATGCTACAAGCATTTTATTATGAAAAGAAGTATGCTACAAGCATGCCACATGCCTATGGATTGAGTGTGGAGCAATAGGTTGTTATGAAACTGCTAGCTCGCCTGGTTTTAAAATTTGCTTCACTTTTAGGCTTTGACTTTTTGTTGTGATATCTCATTGTGCTCTTTATAATTGATTTGGTCATTGTTGAGATGCCTGTTATTAATATAAATTGTTTAATCATGCTCAAGACTAGTTTTGATATTGCTATATGATATATGACTTTATATGATCTAGATAGCTCTGCTAAAAAATATGGCTTGGTTCTTTTATTTAATCAATGCACAATGACTTGTATAATCTACAAAGCTTCTTGATTTTTACTCTAATTGCTCCTTCTTAGAATTGTTCCTTTCTTGGATTTTCTTGATGATTACATTGCCAAAGGGGGAGAGATTTGATGTGCTTTGTGAGAAATTGGAGATATTTGCTAAAAATTACCTCTCTTGTGTTGAGGGGGAGAGTTTTTAAAGAGATTTGAGACTTATGGCTTAAAATGCTTTTTCGGCTTCAGTTCTTCACTTATATCTGTTTGAAGCTAATTCATCATGCTATCTTGAAGTGTTGTCAATGTATTCATGAAGGGGGAGATTGTTAGACCATGTGGGTAGGTCTTCGGCTTCAGTTCTTCACTTATATCTGTTTGAAGCTAATTCATCATGCTATCTTGAAGTGTTGTCAATGTATTCATCAAGGGGGAGATTGTTAGACCATGTGGGTAGGTCTAGGTTATTTTCGTGATGAATAATTGACAATGGTTGTTTTATGATGATGAATATTTGGTAATTTTGTTTAGCGGTGTTATGCGAGTTGTGTTGCGTGTGTGCGAACTGATGTTGGCCAAGTTGAGACGAACTTGTGTCAGAAGAATGTTCTTTGGTCTTTGCATGTGCAGGTTGAGCATGGAGGCGATCATGGTCGGTGACGATGTGGACCGGAACTAGGATGGGGAGATCTGAGGTTCAGACGGTCAAGGAGGTCACGAGATGATCGGGCTCATGCTTGGGGCGCATGGAGATCGAAGGTGGATGATACGTGGAGAAGCTACGGGAGGTGCGGTCCTGGAGGCTTCGACACGTGACGCGTTAGAAAAGTCGTGAGTGTGAAAACCCGTGTTAAGAAGGGTTTCGGGTCCCTTGAAAATTAGTGGGCCAAAAGTCTAGTTGGAGTTGGATTAGGATTCTAAGTCCTAGTTGGAGTTGGATTAGAATTCAAGTTCTAGTTGGAGTTGGATTAGGATTATAAGTCCTAGTCGGAGTTGGATTAGGATTTTAAGGCCTAGTTGGAGTTGGGTTGTGTGTGTATATATATGCATGCGGCGGCATGGCAAAGGGTGACTGAACAGCCGTGACCGAGCGAGAAAAAGAATTTGGCCGTGCGCTGTCTTTGGAGGGGCGGCTACGGTTTTTGGTGGCAGCGTATCGTGCTTTTGATTGTAAGGCGACGGCGTGTCTCGTTTTTGGTTCTTGGGCGACATCTCTCAACTCCACGCGGTGCTTCCCGAGACAGCAGCGTCCACGTCCTCGTGCGCCAGAGGTGCGTGGTGCGCTCGTTTTCTGCGCTGTGGTTTCTCGATCCACGTCGTCGATTGGGCGTCACATGCAGCGCAATTGAGTTGCAGCTATGCGACGGTAAATTTTGAGAAAAGCTTCCGCTAGACACTACAATCATTCACCCCCCTCTGATTGCCATCGACGATCCTACAATAATCAATCAGCAAATGCTTTTACCTGTTAATTAGGTATGTATAGGTGTCCTCCCCAATAACAATTCGATCGTATAGTTTATCCATTACTTCTGGTAACCTTCTTCCTGTGATTTGTTCTGTTCCAATTGCGTAAGTGAATGTAATATTAACATTTAGCTTGTCACATCGAACAATAAGAATAATAGATCCCTGAATATTTCCAACAACGATGAAAATACAGTCAAGAAACAGAGATAAGATTGGGGGTTTCGGAAATAGACAACCTATAACTTAATTAATATTTGCCTCGAAGATTCTTCACACTTTGCTTGCACTGCATCCCTCTATCACTGCCTGCGGAGGCGAAAGCAGTGTAGTACGGAACCAGAGCTCCACTATACGACATTTCGGTGGTATTTGTCACTAAAAACAGCTCCTTTATACCTGAAAAACCACGGTAAGTTCGATATATATATATCCTTCAAATGGCTTATACTGATTTATCCTTCAGCGGCGGGGGAGCGGCGGCGCGGCGAGGGAGCGGCCTGCAGCGGGTCAGGCGGCGAGGGAGGAAGGGGCAAAAAAATCATTTCGCGTAGAGAAAAACGGCTGGAAAATGAAAATGAAATTAAAATGGGAAAAATACCATATTTTCAAAAAGGTGCTCAACGCAGTCCTATATTTACAAGCACAAATAACTTGATCCTATTTTACCAAAGCGCTCTCAACTTGTTCCTATATATTCAATTTTCCCGTTTGGATCCTCGTGTAAAAAGTGGTGTTCGAAGGCAGCCTAGAATTTTGATGATTTTTGGCTGGAAAGATAGGCCTAGGTTGTGTCGTTTGGTTGGAGATCTGGGCCGAAGAAAACGTAAAGTAAAAAAACGATGTTTCGAGAATCAGAGCCTAGAACCAAGAAATACGCTTCTGTCAACCATGTTCTAAAACCACTTTAACCATCCCCAAATCCTTCCCTTCCTCTTCTCATCCTGAACAAATACCCAAATCTTCCTCTGATTTCACCGAATCGAGTGCAGGCGAGGCATTGAGATGGGGCGGAGGCAGTTGGGTTCCGTGGGCGGTGGGATACGGGCGGCCATCGGCGGTGGGAGCAGCGGGATGCGAGCCTCCGGCGACGGCAGGGGCGGGCCTGCGACCGTATCGCGGCCGGATACTCAGCTGTTGGCGGCAGGAGTGGGCCTTCGGCGTCGGTGAGGTGTGAGGAGGAAGACGATCAGAGGAGGAGCTCGACGATTAGATGAGGAAGGCGATCAGAGGAGCTCACCTAGAGCAGTCGCCTGGCAGGCAGAGATGTAGCCAGGGCAGCAACCAAACGCCACCTCGGCAGGCGACCGACAGCGTCCTGGCCAGGAGAGCGGGTGCCAGGATGCTAGCTAACCAAGCCAGCCATCAGTTCCGTCAGGCCAGGAGGGCCTTGCCAATCATTTGTTATAGGGATAATTGATCCTTTGCTCTTCAGTTTAGCTGTCTTTGATTGTTTGTCTTTTTTTTTTACTTTGTCTTCATATTTTGCTCTAAAATTCTCATGCCAAATGATCCTTTGCCATATCTGTATATTATATCATTTTGTTATATCCCTTTGTTATATATGCAAATGCTGAATGCCTTGCTGTCCCCATAATTAATGTCCTTTTTTTAAAAAAAATTGGATCATACGATAAAACAAAGAAACCTAGTTTCTGTATATGCCGTTCTTTTACCAGTGTGGTTAGCATGTCATATCTTCCTTTTGGCTGAGAACCAAGGTTTTGTCATATATAGTTGGTGTAGCCTGGAGTTTTCACTCCTAGAAATTCACAAGTTTCTGATTCAAAGTTCACCCAGAGACCACAGGATAGTAAATCTGAAAACGCAGCCTTAACAAAGATGCAATAATCGGGTGCTTTGTTGAACAGGATCAGTACAATATTAAGTTGTTTGCCTTGAAATTTGGACGCTTCCTTCTTTTGATTAATAATACTACATATTTTTACATGTGCCTGTGTGGATGGCCACGAGAGAAAAAAAAGGAGATATATTGAGTTGTTTAGGTTGGTGCACACACCACATATTCAAATGATCCTGAAATAGCAGTTCTAATTGTGTTAGTTGGTCAGAATAATAGCCTAGATGTAATGCGGACGTAGATTGGTCCTTGCCATCCGGGGAAATACAAATACTCCTGCCTAAGAACAAGAGACATTCCGATCGATCAAGAGACGTGTCGCCAATTCAGAGATAAAAAGAGTTGCGTCTGGTACTCCATACTATACACGAACTGACCTGTGACAACGGGTATTTCGTTCTACTAAAAACAATGCCATCGCTTCCATTTCCGACCATTTCAACTTTCAACGCTAATCTTCTTCTATTAAATTTACATCACTATGTAACGGTACTGTTTAAGTGTGAGTTCTTTTAGGCTAAGATTTATAGTTTATAAGAGCAACTCCAAGAGATTGGCTAAAACATCCCCTAAAACAAATTTTGGTGATTAGTGAAAAAAACCCATCCAAAAGATCCCCAAAACCACCACTAAAATTTTTAACACCCCAATATCTTACCCCACTGGAACCAAATTTGGCCTCACCCCACGCGTCCCCAATCACCGTTGCCGCGCGCGAGTAGCGATTCCGCGCCAATTTTTTCCTTCGCGTGCGTGAGTTGCTCTGAGGGTATGCAAGCCTATATAAATCAGTCTCGACCGGAAAGAAAAAACCGACTCGTACGCAACGATACAGCAAAAGAAGACGACTCGGAAGGAAATCGGCCAACTAACCGAAAAAGTAACCGAGATCGACTCACAACAAAATACGATATAAAAAAAAGCATCCGAATGGTGCTTGGAGACTACAGCCGGACTTAACTCGGCATCCAAAACTTGCATGAGAAATCTTCAAGCCACGCGCACACGAGAAATCATCAAGCCTGTGTAGCGACTTATGTACACATGCATGTAGACATGTATGACCACGTATGTAGACATGCATGTGTAGCGACGTGCACACGAGAAACCATTTGTGATCACGTCTGGACATGTTTGTTTGTGATGCCGATTTATAACTAATATGGTCCATAAGCCCATGTAGCAGATTTAAAATATTTAGGGAATCAATTTTGGAGATGACTGTTGGAGCAAATGAGTTATATTGATCCCCAACTTTTTGGCATGTCCCTTAAAATGAGATTATAGGGGATCAAATTTAGCCCATCTTTTGGAGCTGCTCTAACTGTGGTTTTTAAATTCTGATCTGTTCGTGAGAGATAATATATAAAGAGAAATAGTCGTATACAATTTTGACCAGTACAGCTAAACTTGATACAATTTGTACTACAATTTATTTGTAGACCTCGTCTTAAAAATATAATATTTAACAGTACATTACTGTTTATCTATACATAAGCCGTAAGCCAAATGCAGTATCTAACCTAGCCTAAAAATTCAGGGAGAACTCCTTTTTATGTCAACAAAAGAAGAAAAAAAAGTATAATATATTAAAAAAAGTCAATAACACACAGCAGTTTTTTTGCAAAAAAATTAAGCGCAGAAATTTAAGCATCATCTGTATACATAATACATTCTCCAAACCAAAAGAACCAGCCACTGCGCTGGCTAAAACAGGAAACAAAATGCCAATGAGACCCAGGCGCAGTCAAAGCACCCGAGATAGAAACCACCGCGTCGCCGACGTCCAATGTCGACGCTCGATTCCTCTCCTCTCGCGCATAGAATTCCCCGCTGCTTCTCACTTTCACACACCGTGACTCCATGCTAAAGATACAATTAGGACTTCTCGTTGGGGGTGTCCGTTAAAATACCGAGGAAGGAAGCCCACTACCCCGGCCCCGTCTCTCTTCTCCTTTCGAGTCGCCGTCCCCGTCTCTCTTCTCCTCCCGAGTTGCCGTCCCCTCGCTTTCACCCCACACAGAACAGAAGCAAGAATTCCTCATCAAAATCCGATCTTGAGCCGATTTCTGTGGATTTCTTGCGATCATTTTGGTGCTATGGGCTTCTGATCCGGGGTTTCTTGGATCTTGGGAGGAAGGTGGGGTGGGTGGGAGGCGATCTGGCCGGGAGATGGCAGGCGGGAAGGAGCCGATCGAGGTCAAGTTCCGGCTGTTCGACGGCACGGACATCGGCCCGACCAAGTACGACCCCTCAACCACCGTCTCCGCGCTCAAGGAGTTCATCCTCGCTCGGTGGCCGCAAGGTGAGAGGCAGATTCCTATCGATTTGGTAACGTGCATGTGTGTGGCGTCCTGATCTGCTTGTTTGATTTGGCGACAGAAGTTGAGCGCTTCTGTAATTCTTGATGTCACGCGGTTTCTTGGATCATGTATTGCTTTCTTTTGTGGTTGTTGCGTGGTGCTTATGTAGTGGTAGTCTTTTTCCTGCGTGTGGTTTTGCTCGCGACAGATAAGTGTTATTGGTATGCTTGATTTTTTCGCGGCAGATAAGTGTTATTGGTATTCTTATTTTTTTTCCCTTCTCTGGATGGATATGCCTGGCCAATTGAGTAGCGCGTAACCGATGCTTTAATTTTTTTCTTAGCTTCGACAATGTTCTAGAACTGGATATGCTATGTAAATGGTCAATCGATAATTTCCCTTCTCAGTCTATGTGCATCGTCTATAGAAAAAGAATTAAGTTTGACAATTTTGTGGCAGAAAACCAAAAAAGACCATTCTTTTGCAACAATTGGGCTGATTTGGAGCACAAATCACAAGTAGAACGAAGGGTCAAACAAGGTCCCTTGTCTTCCGTTACTTACTAGAAAAGTATAAATGCACAGAAAATGGCGCAATGCCAGTTTAATAACTCTATTCTGCCTTTTGAGTGCCTGTTTGCTCTATTGCATTTTGTGAAGGGAGTTCTGCTAGCGCTATGAAAGCAGTGGGCTGATTTGGAGCACAAATCACAAGTAGAGCGAAGGGTCAAACAAGGTCCCTTGTCTTCCTTTACTTACTAGAAAAGTATAAATGCACAGAAAATGGCGCAATGCCAGTTTAATAACTGTATTCTGCCTTTTGAGTGCCTATTTGCTCTATTGCATTTTGTGAGGGGAGTTCTGCTAGCGCTATGAAAGCCGTTTCTTCTTCGACTATACACAAGCCGAGGTCGTTTGCATAAATATGATAGCAGGGCCATTCCCCATAGGTATGCATTACGCCTAAGAATCTGGCCTATCATGTGATTCATTTATATTGTTAGATGAGCACTCTAGGGCAAACAATCCAGTCTGAACTGTGGACACCATGGTGCTCATGTATCAAATGCTTTGGTGACACCATCAGGAGTTCAGGACACATGTGATGTTCATGATATCAACCATGGGTGTATTCCTGTTAATGCTGTAACACACACAATTGATCTGGATGTTAGCATGCATTTATTTGGTGAGTCGGAGTATGGGACGTGAAAGTTACTGATAATCTAAAGGATAGGCAGCGTAAATCATTGGCAAAGCTATTATAGCAGCCTTTTGTCTGGCTGATCTTTTACAAAAAATAGTAAGTTGCTCTTGTGCAAATGGACATCTGTTTACATTGATAGTACTACTAAATAAATATTTGGTGTATGGAATGGCAAATCTAATAGCCAAGGAATTCAGTTATCTGATTAGTACACTCAGGCAAATGATCTTTCCTTGATATGAAATACTTGGGTTAGGTGCTTTTGCCTGAGTCAATAACTAGAACAAGTAAAATTGAATCCTTTCCCAGCTGAATCAGCATCTGGAAGCAATCTGCTGGGGTACCTGTGTCTTCATTGACAGCACATACAATGCATGCATGCACATGCTTGCACGTGTTAACCCAAACACACAGATGCAAACCATCACCAATCTAAAATGGACAACATCACTGTATGTCATCTTTTTGTAGGGTGTTTGCATTTATTCTGCTTTGCCAAGTTCTTATTTTTGCATTACAGACAGGGAATAGTGCATTGGCATATTTTTTCGTCTCTGTCTGACACTCTTGGTTGATTATGAGTGAGAATTAATGTTGTCCAGATGGCCCTAGATTGACCTGCATTTTGAAACTTTCTTTTCAAAAAACTCACACTTCCATAATCCATACCTGTTGTCCTTACTGGTCTCCAAGTTTATTTTGTTAAAAGGAACTGTTCTTCTCATTTCTGATGACAGACAAGGAAATAGCTCCAAAAACTGTCAGCGACCTGAAGCTCATCAATGCTGGAAGGATATTGGAGAATAACCGGACACTTGCTGAGTCCCGTGTTCCAGTAGGAGAGGTCCCAGGAGGTGTAATTACAATGCATGTGGTGGTGCGCTCTCCACAAGCTGACAAAAACAGTGGTATTGCCGACAATTTCATCTTTTTCTTTCACATTGTTTCCCTGGTTCCATTGATGATCTCTTTTGATCCCCAGTGGCTTTAAATTCTATTACATTCAATGGATGAAAAAGTTGGCTGTGATCAACTATCATTTTATAAACATCCTGTCCCTTGTTCTTGAAGTAGTGCTCCAAAGATGCACACATATGTGCGTTCTTTTCGGCTGCGGCTGATAGCTTTTGATCCTAACGCGAGTACTTATGCGAATGAACCGAATATCGATAAGCCAATAAGCCGTTTTGAGAAGGCTGCCCCAATAAGCCGCTTCAAAACAGCAGTAGAGAAACTGTCCTGTTTGTTTATTCGGAAGAAGCTATAAATCATAAGATGAAAAGAACGGGGTCATGGATCTCTCTATATTCTAAATGCTGCAACCTGCAAGATGAACCCGCATTTTTTCGATGGGGATCCTTCTGTTTTAGTAGTGTTTTGTTGATCACAACATAATGCTGGTCAAATACTTGTATTGAAACTTTAGAGCAAGCTGAGCTGGTGTTTGCTAAGTTGATAGAGAAATGAAATGAAAACTTGACTAAACTGCACATGGTTTTATGAAGTGTGGGGTCAATGGGTGTGTTTTTTTGGGTTGTGGCTGATGGCTTTTTGTCCTAGCGCGAGTGATTGTGCGAACAAATCAAATGCAGATAATCCGCTTCGAAAAGGTTGTCCTAATAAGCTACTTCAAAACAGCGACAAAGAAGTCAACCTATTTGTTTGAGGGAAGGCATAAGTTGAAAAGAACGGGCCCAATGATAGTGTTGCCGTCCTTGTGGTTCTTGTGATCCATGAAGTTCTCTACCAAACGATAAGAACTTTTGGCTAACTTTGTTTTCTGTGTTATGCATTTGAAAATATAAATATGAGAGTGGCGGCGGTGTTATATATGTGGGTCGATCGTGTTAAAACTGTGGCATTTATGTTGAATTGTTTTTCATCATGTTTCATAAACTATTAATCTACATATTGGAGGGGAAAACAATGATGCCCACAAAAACCTTGTTCATAACATCTGTTAGAAAATAATTTAGCGGATGTGTAAAAACTCATGATGTTTCAAGGATAAGTGTGTTTGTGATGACATATGGTCACTCTCATGGATATGTGTATCAAATAATTTCTACTTATGGTTTTATATAATCTTGACTATGTAAATGCTTAAATTTGTCATACAATTTATTTGACTCTCTTAAACACACCTATAATGTGTTGTTGATTTCCCCTTTTCAGAGAAGCAGCTTGCCAATTCCCCCAAGCAGAACAGATGTGGATGCATCATACTGTGATACCATGCCTGCCTGATGATGTACAATGTGTCTAGCTCTAGAATTTTGCATCTGCTTTTGTTGTGTCCACAGCGAGTGTGAATTCATTTTGACATCCAATTCTTGGAGCCTTTCAAATCCTAGAATTACATATACTTAATACCCGTCAAATATGACTTGGATCTGGCAGCAAAGATTTCTCGAGGGTGCATTGGGACCTTAATGCTGTATTGAGTGTACTGGAGTCAAGGATTGGATGCTTGCTGTTGTATAAATTGTAATGTCAAAACAGAAACCTTTTTCTTTTTTGCTACATTGACATTTCATCGATTCTTTTTAGCGTTGCTGTTATGTAAAACAGAAATATTGTACTGAAATACTGGTAGCTTGGGAAAGGAGTGATTTATTCTGTTATCAGAAAAGGAAGGCGGGGAAAGAAAAACACATTGCTTTGAGGGTAATTATCGATCTCCTATCTGGAAGCTCATCCGGTCTTTCTTGTGCTTCTGTTCGCAGATCGGCGGAAGTGTGATGCCCCAGACCTGGCAGACCATCCAATTGCAGGAAGTGAGTGTAAAACAGCAAGCTGATCGAATTAACACAAACATGAGACTATCATTTGGAGTTTCTGCTATCAGTTTGAAGAGGATAACGTAGTAATCCTCGCAAAGAAAAAGGTTAACGCAGTAAGTACATGGTTACTCCGTACACTCTCCTCGGCACGCCAACGGCAGAGCAGCGGTACGAAAACACCTACTCGGAGGGGGGCAACGAGCTAGTGAGTAGTGACGCACGGCCCATGGCACGCTATCACCGGCGAGCCGGAGAGGCCGCTGCCGCTGCGTCCGCGTGGGGCAGTAAAAGTGCAGCGCCGATGCCGCGCAGGACGATCCATCGAAATTTGCCACCCGCGCGGCGGCCCGTGCAGACCACCACCAATCCAAGCCCCCGCTTGTTTTTTGTTTGTAGTTCACTATTTTTAAATTTCGTTTTTTTAATTTTTTTAGTTTTCTTTTGAGACTTTTTATATTATCTTTTTTCATATTTATTTGCATTGTCTGTGATAGATTAATCTTTTTATTTTTAAAATTTAATTACGCCAAAAAAGAGACCAACAACTACAATAAAAATAAATCGTAAGCCAGTTTATTTCAACCAAACCAAGCGGAGAGCAATGGCACGGGAACATCACTGTAGTTTTTTTTTTCAAATCTTTCAATGCAATGGACAAAATCCAAAAAACGTTCTCTATCTATCCATTAGAATTTCTATAATTTCATCATTAAATACAAAGAATTTTGGATTTCAGCAAAATTTCTAGAATGAAAACCTTCATTCTCTTATTAATACGATTTACCAAGCCTAAAGGGAGCAACGAGAGAGCCCATGGCCGATCGGCACGGTACGACCGGGCCGGCAACACCGCAGAGCCCCTGGCCCCTGAGCCTGCCGTGGGCAAGTAAAATTGCCATGCCGATGCCGCGCGGGACCATCGAAGTTAGCCGCCCACGCGGCCCGGCCCGTGAGGTGCACCCAACATCGCCGACTCAGCTCCTTCGGGCCGCGGGCCGTTCGATCGGACGCGCCCCCACCGCCGTACTTCGTACCGCATCGCACGCGGCCGTCCAAACCCGCAAACCCTTCTCGGCTTCTCCCCAACTCCGTCGTTTCTCCGCCCGGCGGCGCCACGCGCACGCACCATCTAAGAGGTCACCACCCGGCGTGGACTCCATCCATGGCGGGATCCCTTGGAGCCCTCTAACTCACCGGCTCGTGATATGTAGCGTCCAAGGTTTGCTCGAAACATACACAACTGCGTCTGTCTGTTTGGTGCCCATCCTCCTCCTCCACCGACGCCGTGCAAGCCGAGGGTGCCGGCCGTGGCGTTGCTCTGCCACAAACAAGCCAGCCAGGCGCATCGGTTTACGCCAGATTTGATCTCAGATAGGTTTGCCCCCCCCCCCCCCCCCTGGACTCGTGATTTCTCAAACTTTGATATGTTCAGTTGTGAATGCTACTCGCGGCTAATCCTTATTAAGTCCAGGTGCCTGATCTACAGCAAATTTCTTGTTAATTTTTGCACGTTGTTGACCATCGCCCCCGTTCTTTTCCGTCTACCACTGTAGTTGAACTAAGCTGCCTTTGTTTAGTAATAGTAACTTCATTTTTTTAAACCAAAGTGGGCTTACCAGCAAGCCGGTGTGGTGTGGCTAATTCTTTTCCTTTTCCCCGTAGGATTTGTATGATACAAATATTTTCTTGGATAGCAACAAGGAGCCCTCGCCGAGTCATCTCTGCATCCAATTCATGTAGTTTAAGCGTTCAACGGAAATATTTCTTTTGTTGGAAGCCAATTTAACGAAGTATTAGCACCAACAATCCCATGAGGTCGAATGAAATTTTGGAGGCTCAGGACAGAGCGCTTATCAAGGGGAACCGCAGCAGCTACCCCAGTGTTCAGTCCACTCCTGACATTGAGAAGAAGTACGTGCACAGTGTCTATGATGCCATAGCTCCTCACTTCAGCTCAACGCGGTTTGCTAAATGGCCCAAGGTTGCAGGATTCTTGAATTCGTTGAGGCCAGGGTCTGTCATACTGGATGCTGGTTGTGGTAATGGCAAGTATTTGGGCTTCAATCCTGATTGTTTCTACATATATGGCTGTGATATAAGCCCGCCCTTGATTGAGATATGTACGGGGAGAGGGCATGAGGTGCTGGTGGCCGATGCTGTCAACCTACCATACAGGGATAATTTTGGTGATGCAGCGATTTCAATTGCTGTGCTGCATCATTTAAGTACTGATGATAGGCGGAGGAAGGCCATAGAAGAGTTGATCCGTGTTGTTCGAAAAGGTGGTCTTGTGCTCATCACTGTCTGGGCTGTGGAGCAGGAAGACAAGTCACTTCTCAACAAGTGGACCCCCCTCTGTCAGAAGTATAATGAAGAGTGGGTTGATCCAAGCAGCCCTCCAGTGCGTAATCAAACCACAACTGTGCTAGAAAGCATTGCAGAGACTGATGAAAACACATGCATAGTGAAGCAAACAAATGATCAATTGAAAAGAAGTAATGATGGTTTGGAGGATAAGACCATTGTAGCTCATAGTAATATAAGTTTTGATGAGAATGACAAAACCCAGCAGGAGTACTTCGTTCCTTGGCATCTACCATTTCACCGAGCTGAAATTAGTGGTGCATCTGCTGCTGCTCTTGAAAATGGATTTGCAAAGAAAGATGGTAAGAAGGGTGCAGTGGTCTACAACCGTTATTACCATGTTTTTGTTGAAGGAGAACTTCAAAGGTGTATTCTTACTCCAGACATTCACATGAAAGATCTTTCTTTTTCTTCTCCTTTTTCATTGACGTGCACAAATAAAGATCTTAAGTCACATCCTATATTTGTAGGTCACCATAGTAGAGATGCTATACAAGCTTTCCATTTCATGGTTTAATTTGAGAAATTTTGCTGTTTTGCTTGTGATCGATTGATTTTAGCTTTTTGTTTAATTAGAAAAACGATGGACTGACTAGAAGGGAAAAGTCAGCTTTACGAGCAATTTGATGACACCGACATTGGTATCTTGTTTGATGATATATGACCTTTTATTGGCTGCCATCCATATGGCTTACTTTTCCATTCATTACTTCAGTGTCATAGCAGCAAATGCATCAGGTAACAATATCCATTAAAAAGTACGAAAATATGAAAACAATGATCTACAGGATCTGCCGCTTGCACTTAAGCATGTATTCTTTTCCTTTTGGTATGTCTCTGGTATTTTGATTGGAAATATCTTGTATGATCGACCGTCTTCATTTCAGGTTAGTTGCTGGTATGAACGGTGTGGCTATTGTTGATCAGTTCTACGACAAGTCCAACTGGTGCATAGTTTTGGAGAAGCTTTGAGCTGCAGGAGAAGGGCTGGTAGAGAAAGTCATCTGGAGTGTAGAGACTGTCAGTTAAGAGTAGGCGAGTGCACAGATTTGAGCTTGAAATGTATGAGGCTAACACAAGCAGCAGTTTATTCAATTCAACAGGCAGGATTGGAGGTGCAGGTGCATCCTAATGTCCGGGCTATGTTTTCAATCTCCGTGACCTCTATTGTTGGTGATGGCGCGGGAACTTTATTCTGGACTGATCGTTGGCTGCTTGGACAATCTATAAAAGACCTCACTCCAGCTCTCTGTCTTTTGGTTCCCAAACGTGTTCTCTTACGTCGGACGGTGCAAGAAGCCTTGACAGAACTCCGGTGGGTCACTGATATTAGGGGAGGAATGCCTTCTCAAGTGTTTTATGAGTATTTCCTGATCTGGGACATTCTTGAGGGCATTCAGCTCTCTCCGGGAGTTCATGACCAGCACAAATGGACACCTTCAGCTTCTGGTACTTACTCCTCAAAATCAGCATATGATCTTTTTTTGTCGGTGCCGTGAAATTCGAGCCAGCAGAAAGGGTGTGGAAGACTTGGGCACCGCCTCGATGCAAGTTCTTTCTTTGGTTGGCGTCTCTTAATCGCTGTTGGACAGCAGATAGGTTGGCAAGACGAGGGTTGGATCATCCACAGCAATGCCCGTTATGTGATCAAGTGGAGGAAACAATACAACATATTTTGACCTGCTGTGTGTTTACCAGGGAAGTGTGGTGCAAAATTCTGACTTTGGTTGGATTATCGCATCTCACACCGGGACCTAGTGATCTGGTGTTTCAAGAGTGGTGGTGTCGATCCTTGCTGGGGCTGTCTAAACAGCACCATAAAGGTTTTAATTCCCTGGTGATTCTTGTGGCATGGTGGCTATGGAAGCACCGCAATGCGTGTGTTTTCGAGGGGGCCCCTCCAAGCATTCCTAAAATTCTCCAAGAGATTAAGGATGAGGCAGGTCTATGGTGTTTAGCTGGCGCTAGGGGGCTGACTAGTTTTTGGCCCTGAGGCGCCTCGTGGTCGAGTGGTCAAGTGTGTGTTTCAAGGGTGCTGTTGTTTTTCTGCTGTACTGGTCCATTTTGGACATTTTTCTTCTTCTTAATATAATGATGTGCAGCTCTCCTGCGCGTTCGAGAAAAAAAAACATGGCGTTGTTCTCTATTCACATCGCTTGTTGTAGCTGAAGAGTGAAGATCAACATGGCGTAATTTCCTGGGTTTCTTCTCAGAGGTGCCAACTGCTTCCAAAGCATCCAGAAAGAACTTTTTATTCGGAACAATACATTGCTTATTCATGTGCTTGAGCAACTTCTGGACAAGGTTCTTATCGTTCGCCTTGGTGTAGGCCTTGTAAAGCAATTTGTATGTGGAAGCGCTGGGCACAACTCCTTTTTGAATTGCAGTATCCAATAGCCTATCTGCTTCAGTAGGTAAGCTGTTCATGCAGTAGGCATGAAGCATCGTGTTCAATGAAGACAGGTAGCTCATCAAATACCTAATGGGCCCTTGAGACACAATCGCAGTATGCATACATCATGATGAGACATTTTTGTGTCACATAATTCGGTTTTAATCCCATTTCATCTATCTTCTCACATACAGACACTTATTTCTCTCTTGAGTCTTGCTTTCCCATAATTTGTTATTATGGTAAATGTTGGGTCAGTAGACCTCTCCTTAGATCGTAGTAAACTTTTGAACACCTGCTCGATCTTATCAAGTGCTTGTTTTCGCCCATATGAATATGTGAGTATGTTGAATCTGATCGCATCTAGACGGCACTGCTTACTTTTCATCCGCAGTAGAACAGATTCCATCTCTTTGATCATGCTGTTCTTCCCATGTGCGTCAATCACACCACTGTAGGTATAGATATCAGGAGAGACCGGGCTTTCATCCATATCCTTAAACAAGATGTCCACCTGTCTGGTGTCGCTAGCCTGAGCAAAAGCTCTTAAGAGAATGTTGTACGTCACAATATTTGCTTGGCATCTCTCTATACTCCTTATCTTTTCAAAATAGTCAAGAGCTTTCACCAAAGCCTTGATAACCTTAGGTGGGTTTTTTTACTGTTGGCTTATAGTTTAAATATTTGAATTTTGACTGTTCACAAGAGACAGTACGTAGAGAAAAATAGTTGCATGCGATTTTAGCTGATACAGCTAAACATAGTACACTTTTTACTACAATTTTTCTATTGATCCCGCTTGAAAAAATACACCGTTTAAAAACTATTACTGTAAACAATACAAGCATAAATTAATTTTAAGCCTAAAAGAAACAGCCGTGTCTCGTGAATGCAGATGCACACGGATAAGTGTGTTATACACAGATGTGTCCAGTCTGCATTCACTGTTCCGCATCTGAGGGAAGAGCCACATAGCCATCTGGATCTGGCCTTTCCTTCTTGTTACAGATATTAGGTGGTGCTCAAGTTGGTTTATGCTTTTAAACTTTTTTAGCATTGTTTGGTACTGTTTAAGGCTTTTTTTACTGTAGATGCTGTAAGTTTTTTCAGCGTAATTAAATTTTAAAATAAAAAATCAGGTTCGCTCATCACAAATAATACAAAGAAATACGAAAAAAGACAAAAGAGCCCAAAAAAGCCAAAAAGCTAAAAAAAGATGAAATTAAAAGGTTAAAAACTAAAAGCTAAAGCCGAATTGATATGAAAACCTAGCAAAACATGGAGCAGTAAGGAATTAGTGAAATAATACAACAACTTCAAAATTCATCCCTAGTTAATCCACAGGAGCAATTAAAATGATGTGAATGAGAATAATCAGGCGATTAGTGTAACATCCCATTTTTGGGAGTTCAAAAGTGTTTAAATAAAATTTGCCAATTTGAATTCAAACCAAAAGTTTAAACTCAAATTCAATTTGAATTTCAAAAATCCAAACCCAAGCCTCGGTTGGGCCAAGCCTAACCCATCTTTCCCTCCCTTCCAGCCCACTTGGCCTGGCCCATGCAAGCCCATACTGCTCCTCTGTAGGATCAAGGATACCGACTAGAGGGGGTGAATAGGAGGTTTTTAGATTTTTCTTGTTCACTTAATTAATTCTTCACAATTTAAGTGACAATGAAGTAAAGCAATTAATCCTATGCAATTCTAGTTATCAACTTAGCTCTAAACAATCAAATGATCACAGTGAAGCAAATAAACAAGAGCAAGAGAGACAAGAGACACAACCGATATTTTACCGTGGTGATCGGAAACTTGCATGTTTCCACTAGTCCACGTTGAGGTTAGCCCGAACAAATCGGACCGACTCCACGAATTTGAGTCGAAACACCTCGGTCACTAATGTAACTCTTCCCCGCTCCGGGTAGGTGAGCACCAACCTTCACAATCTGTCGGGCCTTCTCACAACCTTCTTGAGAAGATCACCAATTTCCCTTCCGCCCAACCGTCCAAGTGCAGGCAAGCACTAAGAGTAACAAATCTTGGGCTTTGCTTGAATGCAAACTAGTGCCAATTGGATTTGCAAATAAAAACTCTAGCACTAAATGCTCAACCACCTCACTTTGATGTGCAAAGGAAGAATTGAGGTGAAATGAATGCTCTAGGGCTGCAATGAGTCTCTAACTAAGACCCTTGTGCAGTGGTGGGGTTACTTATAGCCTCCACCAACCAAACTAGCCGTTTGACACAATTTCCCGCAAAAATCAGGATAAGCGGTACTACTGCCCTGCTGGGGCCGGTACTACCGCTCCCAAATCTTGCGTCAGATGGGCTCTGTGAGACGAGCACAGTGACCGTTGGATTTGGCGGCGCGGTACTACCGCCGTTGACATTTGCGGTACTACCGCTCTCCGGTAGTACCGCAAAGTCGGCGCGGTACTACCGCTCTGGCCGACATCCGAAAGGTCCAGATTCTGGCGCTCTCTGGAAAAAATGATCCGCTCTGAGGTCGGATCTTCCGGAGGCCGGAAGTACCGCTGAATAGTGCGGTACTACCGCTCAGTGCGGTAGTACCGACGTTAAAACGGTCGGTACTTCCGTTTCCACACGACTTCAATTCGGTGCTCTCTGGAAAAATTGATCCGCTCTGAGGTCGGATCTTCCGCTCGCCGGTAGTACCGGCGTATTACACAGCGGTACTACCGCTCTTCCAGAAAGAGCACAAAAAAAGGTATTTAAAGCAATTTAAATGAATGCATGCTTCTAAACATGATCCAATTGGCACAAGAAATCTGTTTTCAAACTACTTGCCAAGATCCCTCTTTATGGTACGGTTATCTACCCTATAATCCGGTCTTCCACCATTCTCCTAAGACCGGTAAAATAAAAAGGGTCCTATTCTAAATGTACCTCTGTCTTGAACCAGCTTGGGTCTTCTTTTATGTTCTTTAGTTTGCATCTTGTCACCATCACATGGATTTGACCTTCGCATGCTCATACAAAACATTAGTCCCATATTCATATAAGTTGATTAATTACCAAAACCATTTTTAGGGGCCTAGATGCTTTCAATCTCCCCCTTTTTGGTAATTGATGACAACCCAATTTGTGTGAAGATTAAGGATTTTGAGTATACCACTTTTTAATAAAAGTTGTATATTCTTTTGTGGCCTTTGAATGAAAGGAGTTCTTTTTGCAATATGTTTTGAATGGACATGAATTGAACTATTTCATTTAACAGACCAAGGAGGGAATGAGCTCCCCCTAAACATGTGCATGGATAAAAATGACATTCATACACAATACACAAGGCAAATATGACATAAAAGCTAAGAGAAAAGCGTAGTGAATATATCATAACCAAATATCCAAAATATCCATGAAAATAGATAAAGTACATTACATCCAATTCATTACATCCCAAAAAGATAATAGACAATAGTAGAGGCAAGGACACACACTCCATCCACACACACTTTCTTCTCCCCCTTTGGCATCAAGAACAAAAAGGAATCACTCCCGAGGAGGAGAAGGATCACGACGAGAGCGGGTGCGGCGAGTGAAGTGAATGGGCGGCTGAGAGAGAGACTGCTCCAGAGTTGCAACACGACCATCTAGTGAAGCCAGTCGATCGTCAACGGAGTCCAATCTGGAGGTAATGGCGGAAAGTCCCTCTAGTATGGTGGAGAAGGCCTGGGAGATCGAGGGCTGACCAGGCTCCTGAGGTTGAGCTGCTGGGTCTGCTGCTGGTGCCTGTGCTGCTCCTGCTGCCGCGGAAGAAGATCCTGCTCCCGGATCTGCATGTCGTGCTTTGACATTTGAAGGAATGGGAGCCTCTGGTCGTGGCTTATATGGCTTGTGAACTCCACCACAACCACCCTGGAACTCCATCTTGGACTTGATTAGGGCCATGATGTAAGGCGCATACTTAATGCGCTTGATCCGATCATTCTTAGAAGATGCTATCTCTCGAATGATCACATCCACTACATCAAACTTCTGACCTCTCATGATATAATCAATCATGTTCCATGTATGGCCTCTTATAGCGTCGAAGTTACCGCTCTTAGGAAAGAAGGAGTGGTTGATTATGCGGTTTACTAGACCAGGGAGAGGGAGGAGGGCAATGTTCTTGCCTGGAACAAATCTCTCAGCAGGGTTGTAGTAGATGGATATGGCATGTATGTCAAGAGGTGCCTTGTCATATACCTTTTCAAAAGAGCTCAGCTCTGCCCTAAGAACTAGCTCAAAATCATGCTTGGTTGCCTCAAACTTCTGGAAAGCTGACATCCATGACATATGCTGAAAATCTGGAGACACGTAAACCGTGGCATAGAACTGTCTTATCATCTCCTCATTGTAGTCACATCTTTTAGCCACGAGCTGGGACAATCCGACTCTCTGAAATAGCCTGAAAGCTCCATCAAATTTGTCTACAGAGTCAATATAATCCCAATTCACCCACTTATGGTCGGCAAACTGGCGGTCCGGACCATATAGCTGATCAAAGATTAGCTCCTGAAAGCGAGTGTGGAACTTGGGATTGACTGAGTTGGATGGTAGCTCGAACTGGTCCCGGTGCCTCAGCCTTGCATACTCATCAGCGGAGATCTTCTTGAGATCAATATCAAGGTTCTCCCTCTCTGTTAGATCCTCCTCGGAAGACTCCATGGGAGAACTGATCCGCTGTTCAGCCTCTGACTCAGACTCCAAAGGATCTGCAGGACCTTTCCCTCCATCCTGAGCTGCCTCGGAAGAGGAAGGAATGGTCGGAATGCCTGACGAGTCCCCGGAGGCGGAGGAGTACCTTCTCCTGCCGGCTCTTCGAGTTCTAGCCATCTAGAAACAGGAGAGGATTGATAAGAAGCAAGAAGTAAAGGATCAAACTGGATTAAGCAAAAGCTGAAGTGAAATTTGCTTTGCTGTCAGGAAGGCCGGTAGTACCGCCGTTTAGGGCCGGTAGTACCGTTGAACGGTAGTACCGCGCCTGTCGAGCGGTAGTACCGATTCCTGGCAGATTCTAGGGTTTCAACAATGTATCTAGATTTTTGGAGTTTTTCTTGGATGAAATCCATGAATAAAGTGTGTATATACTTTAAAACTCCAAATCCAGGCATTTACCCAAGAATCAACTAGCAAAATCATCAACATTTTGAATTATTCTACAAGTTTGATCTAGGGTATAACAAATGGATCAAAACAGGAGATAGATCTGAAATACCTCAAGGACTGGAGGAGGTGGATCCTTTGGATACGAGATGACTCGAAAATCCGAAGAAATCCCCTCTCGATTTGAAGATCCAAGAGGCGGTTTTGAGGGAGTATTATGGGGAGAGAGAGAGAGGGAAAGAAGAGAAGAGCGGGCGGAAGGAGGACACGGACGATCCGCTCGCAAGAGAGTGGGCCACCAAGGGAACCCTTGGGCCCGAGCATTTTATGCGCTTAAGTCATAAGCGGTAGTACCGCTGAGAAGGCCGGTAGTACCGCTCACCGGAAGTGCCGCGGGAGATAGCGGTAGTTCCGATTATTCTGGAACTTTGCTGAATTTGAACTTTAGGGCTTGAGTATATGCAAATGATCCCTAGTTTTGCACTCAATTAAAGTCATTTAGGATCATTATGCATCAATTGAGCTATTGCTATACTTTGAAACTAGTTTTTATGATTTCAAGCTACATTTGAGTAGTCTATGACATTTAATTCATTCCTCAATTTGCAAAAACGGCTTTCATCTAATGGTTTAGTGAAAATGTCCGCTAGTTGATCTTCGGTTCGGACGTGGCTAATTTCAATGTCTCCCTTGCTCACATGATCTCTCAAGAAATGGTGGCGTATATCTATATGCTTGGTTCTTGAGTGTTGAACGGGGTTGTTGGATATTTTGATTGCACTATCATTATCACACAAAAGAGGCATTTTATCAAAATTAATCCCATAATCCAACAATGTTTGCCTCATCCAAAGTAATTGAGCACAACAACTACCCGCGGAAATATATTCGGCTTCGGCGGTTGAGAGGGCTACGGAGTTTTGTTTCTTAGATGACCAACATACTAGAGACCTTCCTAGCAATTGACAACTACCCGAGGTGCTTTTTCTATCACTTTGCAACCCGCATAATCGGAATCCGAATATCCAATTAACTCAAATTTTGCACCTTTGGGAAACCAAAGCCCTATATTTGAGGAATGCTTTAAATATCTTAGAATCCTCTTTACGGCCACTAAATGGCACTCTTTTGGAGAAGCTTGAAAACGTGCACACATGCAAACACTAAACATAATGTCGGGCCTAGATGCGGTAAGATAAAGCAAGCTACCAATTATGGATCTATAAAGCTTTAAATCTACCGACTTACCTCCTTCGTTGAGGTCTAGATGTCCGTTTGTTGCCATGGGTGTCTTGATGGGTTTTGCTTCTTCCGAATCTCTTAAGTAAATCTTTGACGTACTTCGTTTGGCTTATGAACGTCCCGTCTTTAAGTTGTTTGATTTGAAGTCCAGGGAAGTAGCTTAGCTCACCAATCATTGACATCTCAAATTCCCTAGACATCATCTCACTAAATTCTTTACAAAAATCTTGATTAGTAGAACCAAATATAATGTCATCAACATAGATTTGACAAACAAATAAATCATCTCCAATAATTTTTGTGAATAGAGTTGTATCTACTTTACCAATTTTAAAGCCTTTTGATACAAGAAAGTTACGAAGACGCTCATACCAAGCTCTAGGGGCTTGCTTTAGACCATATAGCGCCTTTGATAATCTATACACATGATTAGGATATTTAGCATCTTCAAAACCCGGGGGTTGTTCTACAAATACTAATTCGAAAATTGTTCCATTTAGAAATGCGCTTTTGACATCCATTTGAAACAATTTAAAATCAAAGCATGATGCAAAAGCAAGCAAGATTCTAATTGATTCAAGTCTAGCGACGGGTACAAAAGTCTCATCATAATCTAAGCCCTCGACTTGAGTATAACCTTGAGCTACTAACCTTGCTTTATTTCTTACCACAATTCCGTTCTCATTTTGCTTGTTCCGGAAGACCCATTTTGTGCCAATGACACTGTGCTCCTTGGGTCTCTCCATCAAAGTCCAAACATCATTTTGAGCAAAATTATTCAACTCTTCATGCATAGCATTTATCCAATCCGGGTCATCTAATGCTTCTTCTACACGCTTAGGTTCAAGTGAAGATACAAAAGAATAGTGTTCACAAAATGAAGCTACTCTAGAGCGAGTTTGAACACCCTTACTCACGTCACCCAATATTTGATCTATTGGATGATCCTTAGCTATTGCATTGTGAATCTTGATGTTGTTTTGTTGTTGATCCTTTTATTCATCTTCAATAACTTGAATATTACTTGGAGTATACGATGTGGGTGGCTCTACTTGCCTTGATGAGCTTGGTGAAGATGGATCTTCCTTCGGCTTGATGTCTCCAATTTGCATATTTTTCATAGCTTTGCGCAAACCTTCATTGCCTACCTCATCCAAGTTTTCTTGCTCTTCTTGAGAGCCATTAGTTTCATCAAATTGTATATCACATGATTCTTCAACTAACCCCGAGTTTTTGTTACAAACTCTATATGCTTTACTATTTGAAGAATAACCTAATAGAAAACCTTCATCACAACGACTTTCAAATTTAGAGAGCCGAACACCCTTTCTTAGAATATAGCATTTGCAACCAAATACTCTAAAGTAAGAAATGTTCGGTTTTCTTCCAACAAGAAGCTCATAGGAAGTCTTTTTCAAAAGACGATGTAAATAAAGGCGATTTATGGCATGACAAGCGGTGTTGATTGCTTCTGCCCAAAACTTGTCGGAAGTATTATATTCATCAAGTATTGTCCTAGCCATTTCAATTAATGTGCGATTTTTCCTTTCTACAACTTTATTTTGCTCCGGAGTGTAGGTTGTGGAAAGTTCGTGCTTTATTCCAAGTTCATCACAAAAATCTTCAACTTTTGTGTTCTTGAACTCGGAACCATTATCACTCCTAATTTTGTTTATTTTAAAATCAAATTCATTTTTGGCCCTTTTTGAAAAACTTTTGAAAATCCCGGAGGTTTCACTCTTGTCATTTAGGAAGAAGACTCATGTATATCTAGAGTGATCATCCACCATGACTAAACAATAGCTATTTCCCCCGACGCTCTTATAGGTTGTTGGCCCAAACAAATCCATGTGCAAGAGCTCCAATGGCCTAGAGGTTGACTTGATACTTTTGGAAGGGTGAGAACTAGCGACTTGCTTTCCGGCTTGACAAGCACTACAAAGCCGATTTTTCTCAAACTTCACATCTTTCAAGCCAATCACTAGATCATATTTGAAAAGCTTTTTAAGTTGTACCATACCCACATGGCCTAGCCTTCTATGCCACAACCAACCCAAAGAGGTTTTTGCAATTAAACAAGTTTTTAAGCATGCATCATTTGAAGAGAAATCTACCAAATAGAGATTTCCAAATCTGAATCCTTTAAAGACGAGTTCATTATTATTTTCTTTTGAGATTACAACATTTTCTTTTGAGAATGAGCATGTTAAGCCTAGATCACATAATTGAGCAACGGATAACAAGTTAAAATTTAATGTTTCAACTAGTGATACATTAGAAATTGAAAGGTCGTTTGAGATAGCAATTTTACCCAAACCCAATACCTTTCCTTTGCTATTATCTCCAAATGTGATCTTGTCATTGCTTCCACTCTCAAAAGTAGTGAACATCTTCCGGTCTCCGGTCATGTGTTGAGTGCAACCGCTATCCAACACACAATGCCTTCCACCGGTTTTATAGTTCACCTACAAAAGAAAATCAAGCTCTTTTAGGTACCCAAATTTGTTTGGGTCCTTGGAGGTTAGTGACCAAGGTTTTGGGTACCCAAATGGATTTCCTTTTAGCACCCAAAATCGAGGTGCCAATGAAATGAGCAATTACATTCCCATTCTTAGACTTTTTAAGCATGTAACAAGAATCATATAGACCAATGGAATGCACGTTATTCTTGGAACAATCATTTTGAGCATGTCCAACACACCGACATTTTGTGCAAAACTTACCATCCTCCTTTACAAACCTTGGAGGCTTATATGTCGGCTTCTTACCCTTTTTGGGGACATATCCAAGTCCCTCCTTGTTAAAGGAGCATCTTTGGGCGTTCAACAACTTATCAAGGGTTTCTTTTCCCTTGTAAGCTCTTTCTAAACTTTTGTTCAATTTTAGCACTTGTTCCTTTAAATTCTTGTTTTCATTAGTAAGCATATCATCATGAACAAGATTTAAAGCATTTCTTGAATCAATACTAGATGAACAAGGCATGGCAAGTAGATCATCGCAACATGTAGATATGCTAGACTTTGAAATTTCTATACTAGACATTTCATTCAAGATATCACAAGTAACTCCAATGCTAGTACTAGATTTATGACTTTTTTGGAGAAGCAAATTATGAGCTTCCTTTAGTTCCTCATAAGAGTCTTTGAGAGAGATGTGTTCTCTCTTCAAGACCTTAAACTTTGATTTTTCTTTTCCAAGAAACTCATTCAATTCAACTAACATATCCATCAAATCATCATAAGAAGGCTCATCACCATCAAGCAATTTTACCTTTTCTCCTTTAGCCATAAGGCTTGTAGGAGTGGAGAATAGTGATGGAGCCTCCTTTATGGCGATGCCCACAAGCCCCTTCTTCTTGGGAGATTCGTCCTCACTTGAGTCGGAGTCCGAATACTCCTCCTCGGAGTTCCACTCACCAATATGGGCTTCATTCTTGCCATCCTTGTAAAGCTTCTTGAAAAGCTTCTTCTTGCCTTGATAGATCTTCTTCTTGGATGACTTTTCCTTGTCGTCCTTCTTTGTGGGGCATTGTGATGCGATGTGCCCCTTTTCATCACATTCATAGCAACGGATGTTGCTATACTTCTTGTTGGAGAAGGATTGCCACTTTTTGCCTTTGTCATAGCTTCCTCCTCGGTTTGAGCGTTTTCTCATGAACTTGTTCATCCTTCTCACAAGAAGGGCAAGCTCCTCTTCGGAATCCTCTTCTTCATCTTCGGACTCCTCACTTGCCACCGCCTTTGCCTTGAAGGCGGTGATTTTCTTCCCTTTGGAGGTAGATTGCTCCAAGAGTTCCTCCTTATCCTTCTTGTACAACTCATTGGTAATAAGATTACCCAAGAGTTGTGTTGGCGTCATTCTTGCCAACTCCGGTGAGTTGAGGAAGAGAGTTACCAACATCTCGTACTTCTCCGGTAGAGCTCTAAGCATCTTTCTCACAATATCAAGATCCGAGAGGTTAGTACCAAGACCTTTGAGCTCATTCATAATGTTGTTGAGCCGTGTGTACATCTCATTGATGTCCTCATAGGGCAACATTATGAATGTCTCATATTTAATCCTAAGCCGATGCAACTTTGCCTCCTTAACCGTGGATGTCCCTTCGTGTATTTCCGAAAGGGTATTCCAAATAGCGTGAGCCGTCTCAAGATTGCTCACTCTATTGAATTCATCCGCGTTTAAGGCTCCAAAGAGAGCATTCATGGCTTGGGCATCTAAATGAGTGTTACGCCCATCTTGCTCCGTTGGGTTATCGGGGTCAAGAGGCATGACGTAACCATCATTTACAATTTTTCAAATGTTAGGACTCATGGCCTTTAAATAAATTGACATTCTAATCTTCCAATAAGCATAATTTGAGCTATCAAATAAAGGTGTCTTTCCTACCGAAATCCCCTCACTAGCCATCCTTTTCTCTCTAGACGGTCAAGTCTATAAATGAGAGACCAAGCTCTGATACCACTTGTAGGATCAAGGATACCGACTAGAGGGGGGTGAATAGGAGGTTTTTAGATTTTTCTTGTTCACTTAATTAATTCTTCACAATTTAAGTGGCAATGAAGTAAAGCAATTAATCCTATGCAATTATAGTTATCAACTTAGCTCTAAAAAATCAAATGATCACAGTGAAGCAAATAAACAAGAGCAAGAGAGACAAGAGACACAACCGATATTTTACCGTGGTGATCGGAAACTTGCATGTTTCCACTAGTCCACGTTGAGGTTAGCCCGAACAAATCGGACCGACTCCACGAATTTGAGTTGAAACACCTCGGTCACTAATGTAGCTCTTCCCCGCTCCGGGTAGGTGAGCACCAACCTTCACAATCCGTCGGGCCTACTCACAACCTTCTTGAGAAGATCACCGATTTCCCTTCCGCCCAACTGTCCAAGTGCAGGCAAGCACTAAGAGTAACAAATCTTGGGCTTTGCTTGAATGCAAACTAGTGCCAATTGGATTTGCAAATAAAAACTCTAGCACTAAATGCTCAACCACCTCACTTTGATGTGCAAAGGAAGAATTGAGGTGAAATGAATGCTCTAGGGCTTAAGAATTGTGCAATGAGTCTCTAACTAAGGCCCTTGTGCAGTGGTGGGGTTACTTATAGCCTCCACCAACCAAACTAGCCGTTTGACACAATTTCCCGCAAAAATCAGGATGAGCGGTACTACTGCCCTGCTGGGGCCGGTACTACCGCTCCCAAATCTTGCGTCAGATGGGCTCTGTCAGACGAGCACAGTGACTGTTGGATTTGGCGGCGCGGTACTACCGCCGTTGACATTTGCGGAACTACCGCTCTCCGGTAGTACCGCAAAGTCGGCGCGGTACTACCGCTCTGGCCGACATCCGAAAGGTCCAGATTCTGGCGCTCTCTGGAAAAATGATCCGCTCTGAGGTCGGATCTTCCGGAGGCCGGAAGTACCGCTGAATAGTGCGGTACTACCGCTCAGTGCGGTAGTACCGACGTTAAAACGGTCGGTACTTCCGTTTTCACACGACTTCAATTCGGTGCTCTCTGGAAAAATTGATCCGCTCTGAGGTCGGATCTTCCGCTCGCCGGTAGTACTGGCGTATTACACAGCGGTACTACCGCTCTTCCAGACAGAGCACAGAAAAAGGTATTTAAAGCAATTTAATTGAGTGCATGCTTCTAAACATGATCCAATTGGCACAAGAAATCTGTTTTCAAACTACTTGCCAAGATCCCTCTTTATGGTACGTTTATCTACCCTATAATCCGGTCTTCCACCATTCTCCTAAGACCGGTAAAATAAAAAGGGTCCTATTCTAAATGTACCTCTGTCTTGAACCAGCTTGGGTCTTCTTTTATGTTCTTTAGTTTGCATCTTGTCACCATCACATGGATTTGACCTTCGCATGCTTATACAAAACATTAGTCCCATATTCATATAAGTTGATTAATTACCAAAACCATTTTTAGGGGCCTAGATGCTTTCATCCTCCCGTGCGCCATGCGTGCCCCGCAGTAAGATCGAGGAGGCCGACTAGAGGGGGGTGAATAGGAGGTTTTAAAATTTTCGTCTAATTCTAATTAGCAATTTTAAACTTGATGGATAAATAGAGAAAGATAACACTACCACCACTAATCAACCTAGTGAGGCTCAAACAATCACTAGCACAAGTAATCGACTAAGAGCAATAACGAATAGTAGAGAACAACCGTTGCTACTCTAACTAAGCAAGCAAACAAGTAATATGAATGAAGAGCGTTGTTTGAATGAAAATGATCACAAGAGAGCAAACCACAATTTGACACGATTACTTTTTACCGTGGTGATCGGAGACTTGCCGGTCTCCCCTAGTCCACGTTGAGGTAAGCCCGAACAAATCGGACCGGCTCCACGAATGAGCCTAAACACCTCGATCACTATTTGTAGCTCTTTCCCTCTCCGGGTAGGCGAGCTCCAAGCCTTCACAATCTTCCGGGCCTTCTCACAATCTTCTTGAGAAGATCACAGGACCTCCGCCAAGCCGTCTAGGTGCCGGCAAGCGCCAAGAGAATAGACCACTGCGGCTTGATCTCACTCAAGTGCTCAATGGATCAACTAGAATGCAATGCACTTGAATTTTTGGGTCAACTACCTCAAATGAATGCACAAGTGAGTGAATGAGGTGTGAGAGGTTGCACTAGGCTCAAATGTATTCAATGGAGGTTCAACAACATGTACAAGTTCTGGTGGGGGTGTATTTATACCCTCACCAACCTCAAATAGCCGTTGCAATAAACAATCCTGAAAATTCAGGAAATCTGAAACTACCGCAGGCAAAACCGCGGTACTTCCGGACTCTCGCTGACCGGTCAGAACGGCTATGTCAGAGAGTCAGAAGTAACCGTTAGTCAATGAGTGCGGTACTACTGCCGCTGAAATCGCGGTACTTCCGGAAGTCCGGAAGTTCCGCTCCAAGACCCGGTACTTCCGATCTCAGCGAGTTTAAGTTTCAATCTCAGCGCTCTCTGGAAATAAAGTTCCGCACCGGTATCCGGAACTTCCGCACATACGGTAGTTCCGCAGGTCAAACCGCAGTACTTCCGTTTTCCGAGAGGCTAAGTTAAACTCCGGGCGCTCTCTGGAAATAAAGTTCCGCTCGGGTGCCCGGTACTACCGGCGATCCGGTAGTTCCGCAGGTCAACCCGCGGTACTTCCGTTTTCCGAGAGACTAAGTCTGAGTCCGGGCGCTCTCTGGAAAAAACGTTCCGCCTGGGCGCCCGGTACTACCGGACCTGCGGTAGTTCCGCCCAATGTACACCGGAACTACTGGATTTTCTGACAATGCACAGATTTGATTTGATTTTAATTTCTAAGTGCATGCATGATCCTAAATTGATCCAAGGGACACATTTGAACATGATCAAGCAATCACCATGATCCCTCTTAATAGTACGGCGTCTATCCTATAATCCGGTCTTTCAACCTAACTCCAAGACCGGTAAAAAAATAGATACCTAAACTATTTACCTTGTCGCCCTAGAGATCTTTGAATCTTCATGGGATATTTTGTGAGCCTCTTTCTTTGCCATTTGAACTTATCCTTTCAAACACTTAATGCACACATTAGTCCCATATTCACATAAATTCATTAATTACCAAAACTAATATTTTTAGGGGCCTAGATGCTTTCAATTTCCCCCTTTTTGGTAATTGATGACAACAAGAGCAATTTATGAGAAGAATTTAAGATTTGGATATACTCCTAGTTTGCAAGATGTATATCACAAGGTCTTTGAAATTTTAGCAGTTTAGAACATGGGGAATTTTTGCATTTTAGAAACTAATAAGAAAGAGCTCCCCCTAAACATGTGCATCAAATTTTATAGGAATTTATTAGGCATGATTACATCATAGCATTACAGCACATTCACCAAAATTCAAAGATACGCAATAGACAAGTAAATAAGCATTGCATTAAGGGCATGACAAGGTTCATTACAATGCATTAGAAATTAAAAGACTAAACATCCACACACATTAAGCATTACATGGTTCATTTCACCATACATTATTACAAAGCCAAATAGATAGATAGGACTTAAACTTAAACTTCTCCTTGATACAATTCCCCCCTTTGGCATCGAAGTACCAAAAAGAGGGGCTAGTCCTGAGCTGCACTGGGAGAAGGAGGACCACGGCGACGAGTGCGACGACCATAGCGAACTGGAGAAGGCGGATGAACTGCACTCTCCAAGGATGATACGCGATCACCAAGAGAAGACACAGTGGAGATCAAGACATCCTGGCGCTCCTCAAGTCTGAGTATGGCGGAGTAAATCTGGGATAGCAACACATCGCCCTCGCCCTGGGGAGGAACAGCTGCTGCCTGAGGCTGAGGCTGTGCACGAGGACGAGCAGGAGCAGGAACAGGATCCTCTGCGCGAGGCTTGTAAGGCTTGTGTGGAGTGCAGAGTGCTCCTCGGTATTCGATCTTGCGGATGATCAAAGCCATAATGAATGGTGCAAAGTTAATCCTTTTCTGTTTGTCATTCTTATTGGCGTCAATCCCCCTAATGATAAGATCCACCACATCAAATGTCTGGCCGCGCATGATGTAGTCAATTACATTCCAAGCATGGCCACGAATAGCATCATAATTTCCACTCTTTGGAAGAATGGTGTGGTTGATGATCCTGTTGATAAGGCTGGGAATAGGAAGCAGTCCAATGGTTGTCCCTAGCACTTTTTCAGCTGTCGGGTCATAATACTCCGAGTATGCAGCAATGGGAAGAGCACGCTTGCTGAACACCTTTTCATAGGCACTGGTTTCCGTCCTAAGTGCCAACTCAAACTCGTGCTTGGTGCATTCCACAAGCTGCGTTCCAGTCATCCAACACAATTGCTCGAAATTTGGAGAGATGTACAAGGTAGCATAAAACTGCCGAATCATATTGTCCATGTAGTTGCACTTGAACGCAACAATATGATGGATCTCGGCCTGCTGAAAAAGCTGATAAGCACCGCTAAACTTGTCAATTTGTGACAAGTGATCCCAATCCACATACTTGTGTGCAGCAAATTTGCGAGCAGGACCATACATCTCTCGGTACACCTTCTCTTGAAACTTGGAATGAAACTCGGGGTTCTTAGAGTCGCGAGGGCGGACGTACTGACTACGACGACGAAGAATGGCATAGTCCTCATTTGTGATCTTTGAAAGGTCTATCTCTTCATCTGCAGTTACCTCATGCATTTCCTCGTCTGAAACCTCATACTCCTCGCTCTCATGTGAGGCCTCGGATCCGCTCTCATGGGAGCCATCGGAGTCACTCTCAGATTCCGCGGTGGTCGGAAGAGCGGGAGTCGAGGAGGATTGTCCTGGAGCTCCATAAGACTTGTGAGAGACATTCTTCATCCTCGGCATCTTCAATGACACAATAGGATAATCAAGGTATGAGGTAGAATAAGCGAAAGTAGGTTTGAAATTGAAAGCAATGAATTTCTGCTGTTCCAGGAAAAACGGAAGTACCGGCGGCAAAACTGCGGAACTTCCGGGAAATCCGGTAGTTCCGGCATTAAACATGTGGAACTTCCGGGACCCCGGTAGTTCCGGCTGCTCGACCGGTAGTTCCGGTTTTTCTGGATATTTCTAGTGCATGATAAAAATTGAATCTTTTTGGAGTATTTCTTGGATTGAATCCAATGCATGTGTGTGTAAACATCTAAATACCCTAAATATACAGATTTGCCCAAGAATATTTCAGCAAAAATCATCACATTTCAAATTTAACCTAAACTCCACCTAGGGTTCTAAGAACAAGATAAAAGGAGGATTTTGATCCGATTTACCTTGTGAAGTCGAAGGAGGAGAACCCTGGGAGTGCAAGGAATCGCCCAAAAACGAAGAACTCCCCTCGGATTCAAGGATCGGGAGAGGAGAGAGGTTCTTGGGAGAGAGAGGGTGGAGGAGAGGAAGAAGAGGCCCTCTGCGGTTTTGGGAGTGGGAGAGGAGAGAGAGTGATAGAAACGGTAGGAGTAAAGTGAGGGGAGTAAAGGCAGTCGACGGTTTTGGAAACCGCAACAAATCCCGCAAAAAGCGGTAGTACCGCGCGTAACACGCCGGTAGTACCGTGTTCACAGAAATTCCGGAAGTTCCGCAGATTACATTGCGGTAGTTCCGGTTTTTCTGTCAGGAGCGGAAGTACCGCACAATGGACTGCGGTAGTTCCGGATTTTCTGGAACTTTTCAGGATTTGACTTTTAGAACTTGAAATTTTGCAAATGATCCCTAGTTTTGCATCCAACTAAAGTCATTCAGGATCATTATGCATCAATTGAGCTAATGCTATATTTTGAAACTAATTTTTATGAATTTAAACGAATTTTTGACCAAAAGAGGGAAAAATCCAACAAAAATCCATATGAGCACAACAATGAGCAGAAATGGATGAAATGAGATTTCAAGCTACATTTGAGTATTCTATGACATTTAATTCATTCCTCAATTTGCAAAAGCGGCTTTCATCTAATGGTTTGGTGAAAATGTCCGCTAGTTGATTTTCGGTTCGGATGTGGCTAATTTCAATATCTCCCTCGCTCACATGATCTCTCAAGAAATGGTGGCGTATATCTATATGCTTGGGTCTTGAGTGTTGAACGTGATTGTTGGATATTTTGATAGCACTATCATTATCACACAAAAGTGGCATTTTATCAAATTTAATCCCATAATCCAACAATGTTTGTCTCATCCAAAGCAATTGAGCACAACAACTTCCCGCAGAAATATACTCGGCTTCGGCGGTTGAAAGTGCTACGAAATTTTGTTTCTTGGATGACCAACACACTAGAGATCTTCCTAGAAATTGGCAACTACCCGAGTTGCTTTTTCTATCCACTTTGCATCCCGCATAATCGGAATCCGAATATCCAATTAATTCAAATTTTGCACCTTTGGGATACCAAAGCCCTATGCTTGAGGAATGCTTTAAATATCTTAGAATCCTCTTTACGGCCACTAAATGGCACTCTTTTGGAGAAGCTTGAAAACGTGCACACATGCAAACACTAAACATAATGTCGGGCCTAGATGCGGTAAGATAAAGCAAACTACCAATCATGGATCTATAAAGCTTTAAATCTACCGACTTACCTTCTTCATTGAAGTCTAGATGCCCGTTTGTTGCCATGGGTGTTTTGATGGGTTTGGCTTCTTCCATTCCGAATCTTTTGAGTAGATCCTTCACATACTTTGTTTGGCTTATAAACGTCCCATTTTTAAATTGTTTGATTTGAAGTCCAAGGAAGTAGCTTAGCTCACCAATCATTGACATCTCAAATTCCCTAGACATCATATCACCAAATTCTTTGCAAAAGTCTTGATTAGTAGAACCAAATATAATATCATCAACATAGATTTGACATACAAAGAAATCATCACCAATAATTTTTGTGAATAGAGTTGTATCTACTTTACCAATTTTAAAGCCTTTTGATACAAGAAAGTTACGAAGACGCTCATAACAAGCTCTAGGAGCTTGCTTTAAACCATATAGCGCCTTTGATAATCTATACACATGATTAGAGTATTTAGCATCTTCAAATCCCGGGGGTTGTTCCACATATACTAATTCGGAAATTGTACCATTTAGAAATGCACTTTTGACATCCATTTGAAACAATTTAATGTCAAAGCATGATGCAAAAGCAAGCAAGATTCTAATAGATTCAAGTCTAGCAACGGGCGCAAAGGTCTCATCATAATCTAAGCCCTCGACTTGAGTATAACCTTGAGCTACTAACCTTGCTTTATTTCTTACCACAATTCCGTTCTCATCTTGTTTGTTCCGGAAGACCCATTTGGTGCCAATGACATTGTGCTCCCTTGGTCTCTCCACCAAAGTCCAAACATCGTTTTGAGCAAAATTATTCAACTCTTCATGCATAGCATTTATCCAATCCGGGTCATCTAATGCTTCTTCTACACGCTTAGGTTCAAGTGAAGATACAAAGTAATAGTGTTCACAAAATGAAGCTACTCTAGAGCGAGTTTGAACACCCTTACTCACGTCACCCAATATTTGATCTATTGGATGATCCTTGGCTATTGCATTGTGAATCTTGAAAATATTTTGCGGTTGATCCTTTTCTTCATCTTCAATAACTTGAACATCGTTTGTTGTGGAAGAAAAGGGTGGTTCCACTTGTCTAGATGAGCTTGGTGATGTTGGATCCTCTTTTGGCTTGATGTCTCCGATTTGCATGTTCTCCATTGCCTTGCGAAGACTTTCATCTCCTACATCATCCAAGTTCTCATGCTCTTCTTGAAAGCCGTTAGTTTCATCAAATTGAACATCACACGATTCTTCTACTAAACCCGAATTTTTATTAAAGACCCTATGGGCTTTACTATTTGAGGAATACCCTAAAAGGAAGCCTTCATCACATCGACTTTGAAATTTTGAGAGCCGAACACTTTTCCTTAGAATATAGCATTTGCAACCAAATACTCTAAAGTAAGAGATGTTCGGTCTCCTTCCAACAAGAAGATCATAGGAAGTCTTTTTCAAGAGTCGATGTAAATAGAGGCGATTTATGACATGACATGCGGTGTTAATAGCTTCTGCCTAAAACTTGTCGGAAGTATTATATTCATCAAGCATTGTCCTAGCCATTTCAATTAATGTTCGATTTTTCCTTTCTACAACTCCATTTTGCTCCGGAGTGTAGGTTGTGGAAAGTTCGTGCTTTATTCCAAGTTCATCACAAAAGTCTTCAACTTTTGTATTTTTGAACTCGGAACCATTGTCACTTCTAATTTTCTTTATTTTAAAATCAAATTCATTTTGAGCCCTTTTTGAAAAACTTTTGAAAATCCCGGAGGTTTCACTTTTGTCATTTAGGAAGAAGACCCATGTATATCTAGAGTAATCATCCACTATGACTAAACAATAGCTATTACCTCCAATGCTCTTATAGGTTGTTGGCCCGAACAAATCCATATGTAAGAGCTCTAATGGCCTAGAAGTTGACATGATACTTTTGGAAGGATGAGAATTAGCGACTTGTTTTCCGGCTTGACAAGCACTACAAAGTCGATTTTTCTCAAACTTCACATCCTTCAAGCCAACTACTAAGTCATGCTTAAAAAGGTTTTTGAGTTGAATCATTCCCACATGACCTAGCCTTCTATGCCACAACCAACCCAACGAAGTTTTTGCAATTAAACAAGTTTTTAAACAAGACTCATTTGAAGAAAAATCTACCAAATAGAGATTCCCAAATCTAAAGCCTTTGAAGACTAATTCATTATTATTATCTTTTGAGATTACAATATTTTCTTTTGAGAATGAGCATGTTAAGCCTAGATCACATATTTGAGCAACGGATAGCAAATTGAAATTTAGTGATTCAACTAGAGATACATTAGAAATTGAAAGGTCGTTTGAGATAGCAATTTTACCCAATCTCAATACCTTTCCTTTGCTATTATCTCCAAATGTGATCTTGTCATTGCTTCCATTCTCAAAGGTGGTGAACATCTTCCGGTCTCCGGTCATGTGTTGGGTGCAACCGCTATCCAACACCCAATGCCTTCCACCGGTTTTGTAGTTCACCTACAATAGAAAATCAAGTTCTTTTAGGTACCCAAATTTGTTTGGGTCCTTGGAGGTTAGTGACCAAGGTCTTGGGTACCCAAATGGATTTCTTTTTAGCACCCAAAATCGAGGTGCCAATGAAATGAGCAATAACATTTTCATTTGTAGATTTTCTAAGCATATAACAAGAATCATATAAACCAATGGAGTGCTTGTTATTTTTAGAACAATCATTTTGCATATGTCCAATACACCGGTATTTTGTGAAATACTTACCATTTTCCTTTACAAACCTTGGAGGCTTGTATACCGACTTCTTACCTTTTTGGGGGACATATCCAAGTCCCTCTTTGTTAAATGAGCATCTTTGATCACTTAGTAACTTATCAAGGGTTTCTTTTCCCTTGTAAGCCCTCTCTAAACTTTTGTTTAATTTTAGCACTTGTTCTTTTAAATTTTTGTTCTCATTAGCAATGACATCATCATGAACAAGATTTAAAGCATTTCTAGAATCTACACTTGATGAACAAGGTATGGCAAGTAAATCATCACAACAAGTAGATATGCTAGACTTTGAAATTTCTATACTAGACATTTCATTCAAGATATTGCAAGTAACTCCAATGCTAGTACTAGATTTGTGATTTTCTTGGAGAAGCAAATCATGAGCTTCCTTTAGCTCCTCATACGAGTCTTTGAGAGAGATGTGTTCTCTTTTTAAGACCTTAAACTTTGATTTTTCTTTTCCAAGAAATTCATTTAATTCAACTAGCATATTCATCAAGTCATCATATGAAGGCTCATCATCATCAAGCAAATTTACCTTTTCTCCTTTAGCCATAAGGCATGTAGGAGTGGAGAATAGTGATGGAGCCTCCTTGATGGCAATGCCCACAAGCCCTTTCTTCTTGGGAGATTCGTCCTCGCTTGAGTCGGAGTCCGAATACTCCTCTTCGGAGTCCCACTCACCAATATGGGCTTCATTCTTGCCATCCTTGTGAAGCTTCTTCTTGCCGTTGTAGTTCTTCTTCTTTGATGACTTCTCCTTATCATCCTTCTTTGTTGGACATTGAGAGGCAATGTGCCCCTTCTCATCACATTCATAGCAACGAATGTTGCTAAACTTCTTGTTGGAGGAAGAATACCATTTCTTGGTCTTCTCATGGCTTGTGCTCCGAAATGGGCGCCTTCTCATGAACTTCTTCATTCTTCTTACTAGAAGCGCAAATTCTTCTTCGGAGTCCTCCTCATCATCTTCTTCGGATTCTTCACTCATCACCGCTTTAGCCTTGAAAGCAGTGATCTTCTTATTCTTGGAAGAAGATTGCTCCAAGAGCTCTTCCTTGTCTTTCTTGTAGAGCTCGTTGGTGATGAGGTTGCCCAACAATTGTGTTGGTGTCATTCTTGCCAACTCCGGTGAGTTGAGGAAAAGAGTCACCAACACTTCATATTTCTCCGGCAAGGCCCTAAGCATCTTTCAAACAATATCAAGATCGGAAAGGTTAGTTCCAAGGCCCTTAAGCTCATTCACAATGTTGTTGAGCCTTGAGTACATCTCATTGATGTCTTCATGGGGCAACATTGTGAATGTCTCATATTTGATCCTAAGCCGATGCAATTTGGCCTCCTTGACCGTGGATGTCCCTTCGTGTATTTCCGAAAGGGTAGTCCAAATAGCATGAGCCGTCTCAAGATTGCTCACCCTATTGAATTCATCCGCGTTCAAGGCTCCAAATAGAGCATTCATAGCTTGGGCGTCTAAATGAGCATTACGCCCGTCTTGGTCCGTTGGGTGATCCGGATCAAGAGCCATAACGTAACCTTCATTTACGACTTTCCAAATTTGAGGACTCATGGCCTTTAAATAAATAGACATCCTAATTTTCCAATAAGCATAATTTGAGCCATCAAAGAGAGGTGCCTTTCCTATTGCTATACCCTCACTAGCCATCCTTTTCTCTCTAGACGGTTAAGTCTAAAAATGAGAGACCAAGCTCTGATACCACTTGTAAGATCGAGGAGGCCGACTAGAGGGGGGTGAATAGGAGGTTTTAAAATTTTCGTCTAATTCTAATTAGCAATTTTAAACTTGATGGATAAATAGAGAAAGATAACACTACCACCACTAATCAACCTAGTGAGGCTCAAACAATCACTAGCACAAGTAATCGACTAAGAGCAATAACGAATAGTAGAGAACAACCGTTGCTACTCTAACTAAGCAAGCAAACAAGTAATATGAATGAAGAGCGTTGTTTGAATGAAAATGATCACAAGAGAGCAAACCACAATTTGACACGATTACTTTTTACCGTGGTGATCGGAGACTTGCCGGTCTCCCCTAGTCCACGTTGAGGTAAGCCCGAACAAATCGGACCGGCTCCACGAATGAGCCTAAACACCTCGATCACTATTTGTAGCTCTTTCCCTCTCCGGGTAGGCGAGCTCCAAGCCTTCACAATCTTCCGGGCCTTCTCACAATCTTCTTGAGAAGATCACAGGACCTCCGCCAAGCCGTCTAGGTGCCGGCAAGCGCCAAGAGAATAGACCACTGCGGCTTGATCTCACTCAAGTGCTCAATGGATCAACTAGAATGCAATGCACTTGAATTTTTGGGTCAACTACCTCAAATGAATGCACAAGTGAGTGAATGAGGTGTGAGAGGTTGCACTAGGCTCAAATGTATTCAATGGAGGTTCAACAACATGTACAAGTTCTGGTGGGGGTGTATTTATACCCTCACCAACCTCAAATAGCCGTTGCAATAAACAATCCTGAAAATTCAGGAAATCCGGAACTACCGCAGGCAAAACCGCGGTACTTCCGGACTCTCGCTGACCGGTCAGAACGGCTATGTCAGAGAGTCAGAAGTAACCGTTAGTCAATGAGTGCGGTACTACCGCCGTTGAAATCGTGGTACTTCCGGAAGTTCGGAAGTTCCGCTCCAAGACCCGGTACTTCCGATCTCAGCGAGTTTAAGTTTCAATCTCAGCGCTCTCTGGAAATAAAGTTCCGCACCGGTATCCGGAACTTCCGCACATACGGTAGTTCCGCAGGTCAAACCGCGGTACTTCCGTTTTCCGAGAGGCTAAGTTAAACTCCGGGCGCTCTCTGGAAATAAAGTTCCGCTCGGGTGCCCGGTACTACCGGCGATCCGGTAGTTCCGCAGGTCAACCCGCGGTACTTCCGTTTTCCGAGATACTAAGTCTGAGTCCGGGCGCTCTCTGGAAAAAACGTTCCGCCTGGGCGCCCGGTACTACCGGACCTGCGGTAGTTCCGCCCAATGTACACCGGAACTATCGGATTTTCTGACAATGCACAGATTTGATTTGATTTTAATTTCTAAGTGCATGCATGATCCTAAATTGATCCAAGGGGCACATTTGAACATGATCAAGCAATCACCATGATCCCTCTTAATAGTACGGCGTCTATCCTATAATCCGGTCTTTCAACCTAACTCCAAGACCGGTAAAAAAATAGATACCTAAACTATTTACCTTGTCGCCCTAGAGATCTTTGAATCTTCATGGGATATTTTGTGAGCCTCTTTCTTTGCCATTTGAACTTATCCTTTCAAACACTTAATGCACACATTAGTCCCATATTCACATAAATTCATTAATTACCAAAACTAATATTTTTAGGGGCCTAGATGCTTTCACCCGCACACGCTCTACTCGTGCCATGCATGGTCTCGGCCTGCGCCGCCAGACTTTGTGTGCTAGTAGTGTTGGCCGCTCGTCCCTGTGCGCCCTCGTGCAAGCCTAGCCTCGCGCCGACCTTGCCATACCCTACCTCCCCTCTCTCTCGCTTCTCCTCCCCTTGCATCGCGCGCCTTCCAGCGCTGCTCACCACGCCCGTCGCACCCACTCCGCGTGCCCGGTTTTCACGCGCCCGACTATTGCCTCTACATCTTAACTCCTCTCCGTGCCGCACGCCAACTCCGTCCTCCTTGCACTGTGCCACACCGAACTTTAGCACCATTGTCCTCGGTTTCCACCTGCATTAACGCCACCCAATGGCTACCTTCCTTCCTCCTCGGCTATAAAGCCTCCGAGCCACATTCCCATGCCCTCAATTGCTCCCCCACCACTCTAATCACCATCAAACGTCTCTTGTGGTGTGATATGGCATTCAAATCAACTTGTGCTACTTGAACATGCTGCAACTGATCTCATATAAATTTCCAGCTTGGTTGTTGCTGACGCTTGGTTGTTGCTAACGAGGATAAGAAGAAACTAAGCTACGAAGGAGATTTCTCCTCCCACATGCCTACTGGGTCAAATGTTAACTATATTCATCTTCCGTACGTATTAAGAATAACGATGAGGATTGGTACAAAAAAAGTTTGATTAGCGTATTGACAATTATATCTATGTGCAATACAAAATAGCTACAAAGAAATCATAGTACCTGATAAAAAAACTAAAAGGACAGAGAGAATTTTGCTAGCTGGCACAAAAAAGGCCCATCTAGGGCTGGAGACGGGCAGCGGCGCTGGTGATGGATTTGGGGGAGGACAGAGAACGCGTCGGGACAAAGAGGACGTGTGGTAAAATGAAAACTGCAGTGGTGGCCGCACTTAAGTTACCCTCTGTCATGTTAAGTCTCGTGGCGTGACAATCTCCCCTGTAACGCCAAGTCTCGTGACATGACAAAAGCTTATCACGCCATGAGTTACGGTGTGACAGATGCCACGCAAGCCATCTACACTGGCACGACGCGCGGCCGAGGGCTTGGGTGGCAATTTTGGCCACGCCTCTGTTGGTGGCATAACGGAATGTTTTGGCCTTTTAGCCACGTCATGGGAGGTGGTGTAACCAAAGAAATCAGAGTTGGAAATAAAGGTTGCAAGAGATTAACTTTAAAATAATTTTTAAAAAGAATTAAATAATAAAACATTCCCTCTGGGTAGGGGAGAGTAGGAGAGGAAGGGGATAGGGGAGGAGATGGATTGATTAGTGGGTTTTGGACGGTTGGGACGGTTGGCGGGGGATTATTAGTGGTGGATGGACGGTAGATATTGCACAGAATTAAAAGGAAAATAAGGCAAGAAGAAAAGGATCCGGATGGATCGGGGGTTTTTGAACCCGGCGTGAATCGAGCACGCAACCATCTGATCTGGAGTCGATAAAAGACAGATTTTCGGAGAGCAGTGGGCCAGTGGCACAGCACAGCGCAAAACTTTGGTAGTTTCGGAGGAACACAGGAAGCGGAATGAACAACACCTGACGTATCTTCAAGCAAAGTCAAGGGAATGCATGAACAGAATGCAACATGATCTTATTAGCCGGTTGACAACAATGCAACATTCTGTACACATCTACACAACTCTATCAGCGATTCGGCGGGTACATACTGCAAACTTCATTACCGGAACTTGGAGTGGCAAACTCGCTATAGTTGAGTATTTGAAACATATTACAATGTCAACGACAAAAACAGAGAAGAAAATACATTGGCTCCTGCCAAAAAATGGAAAAAGAAATGCAGAAAAGAATGTCCCTCCACATGTATCCAAGCCTCCTCCATTACACCTGCAGGTCTGAAGGGAAGAAGACAAGCATTCTTGCTGAGTCTTGCATTTCCTTGTGATAATAGTGGCTGCAAAAGGATAAATAACAGTCGTAAATTAACGGACAGCCCACATAAATTAGATTAACAGGCTTGCAGGTTAAGAGCAGTCTTCTATGATTACAAAATCCTGATGCAAGAAACAATGTAAATTCCAAACGTCTAAGTTTGTCCTTTGCCATTTGCGTTGAAATGGACTGAATTGATAGCGTAGGCATTCTGATTTCTGAATCATTTCCCTCCAAATTAGAATGCATAAACACATCTAGCCATTTTGCTCTTCGTTCACTAGTTATGCACTACTTATGTTTACATGGACTCTTCCTTCGCCTCTACTTGTAACAATCCTCCAAAAATTGAGGACATATCAGCACCATAAATAGTGTGACCATAGCAAACAAAGCCTTCTTGTCTTACCCATTTCCTCCCTATACTCTCACTTCCGAACTAATTTCAAGATTGTTTCCTCTTTTGCACTGCCTTCTTTCTTCTCCTCCGAATTTGGCAGAAAAATCTTTCAAATCTTCCATATTTTTTACCTCTTGCCTTCTTGCTTCTCCACAAAATTCTCCTCGATAGTATGAACCAAGGTAAGCACACAAGACAAATTCTGGAATCCAACTATGAATTATTTCGCCACCTTAATGTTTACCAAGCATTCAACAATCACGAAAGAGAGTGATACATATCGCAAAAGAGTAAGAAGAGAACAGAAAAGGACCTAAGCATCAAGGCGACGCCGCGGCGAGGGGTGGAAGCCGGTCAGACTTCGAGGGTGACGGCGGGCAACTCGAATTCGGCGGCGATCTCATCGATTTGCTTCCGGACGCTCATGTCGATGAGGTTGGAGCCGTCGCGGCCGTACTGCACGGTGAAGCCGGCGATGAGTTCCGGGTCGATGAGAGTCTTGACCCGGACGTTCGCCGCGCCGGTCATCTTCTGCACGTGCTGCGCGATCTGCGCGAGGTCCTGCGACTCGAGCTGCACGACGGACGTGACGGTGGCCACCTCGGTGCCGGTGAGCGCGTTGTAGGCGGTCTCGAACTCCCGCACGATCTGCGGCATGAGCCCCGCGCGGAAGTTGTCCACCACGACGTTGATGAAGTTGACCACGTGCGGCTGCAGCTCCGAGGACTCGGCGATCTCGTCGATGAGCTGGCCCTTCTCGTCCCGCGGCACCGTCGGGTTGTCGAAGAACTCCGCGATGGACTCCTCGGCGAAGATCTTCTCCAGCTTCTCCAGGTCCGCCACGGTCGCCTCGAGGGTGCCGTTCTCCGAGGCCACCTCGGACAGCGCCGACGCGTAGCTCTCCGCCGCGGAGTCGGCCACGGCCCTGGGCCTGGCGAGGTCGCCGCGGCGGCGGCGGCGGCGGGGCGGGGAGAGGCGGAGCCCGCGCGCCACGGCGCGGGCGAAGGAAGCGGACCGGGGCGCGGCAGCGGAGTAGGAGGAGGCTGCGGCCGCGGCGGCGGGGCGGAGGGCGACGTAGGTGAGGCGGAGGGTGGCCATCGCGTCGCGGAGCGTGGGGTGGGGAGTGGTGGACTCGGGGGTGTGGCAGGCTAGGCTTGGCTTTGGTTTGGGAGGAGGAGAGGGGAGAGGAAGAGGGGATTGGGTGGGGATCGGACGGTGGGGAGGTTCGAGGGCGTGCCGATGTGTGGCGGGTGGTGGGATGATGTGGATAAGAAACGGATGATGGTGCGCGGGTTATCACAGGATAGGCTACACGGCGGCGGCACGATGGGAATGGTCGCGGAGGACGCGGGAAAATGCGAGGTAACAACCGTCGCTTTTTCGCCTCGGTCGGCACTGCAGGGGAGGGGAGGGGAAGCGCACCGCGGTGAGATGGCTCGGCGGCGGCCTCAGCGAACGGCTTCGTGGCCTGTGACACACTGGCCCTGGAGCGTAGGCCAACGTATGTTTCGGCACAATACTGACTCCAGACTCCGGTTGCCATAGCATCACCAGGCTTGCAGCATTTGATGCGCCATTCTGTAGGTCAAAAGGTACAAAATTAGAGGCCCGTTGGTATCATGTTCTGCCATGGAATCAAGTTATTTGTAGATAATGTTTGTCAATACCACTCCTAAGATATTGAGTTGCAACTGAAAAAAAATAAGAACGGCTAGTGACTAATACTGCTGAGTAGTGACGAAATGAAGTGGGTGATGATAGCAAATAGAAGCTGAAAAAACATACGCAGGATTCATGTCAAACATGTGATTCCCTTCTGGATTTTCTTAGCCCAGACTATCATGTTGAAATAGTTAGCAACCCACAATTTTTTTGCCCTTTGATCACGTAGCTCCTCTTACTCCTTAACGAAACCACAAAATCAATGACTACCTTCATATCCACTTTACTTCTTAGCAATCTTTCTTATTCCTCATCAGCTCAACCAAACGAAATCTCATTAAACGATTCTTCAGGTTTTGTCATTTTCAAACTCATGAACTGAGCTCAAGGGCTACCATTTTGTTGGAAAAGAAAAATTCAACAGCTTCACGTATTCATCATTCCTCCCAGGTTAGTTTCTGCGAAGTTTAAACTGAGAAGGCAAACGCATATCAAAGCTAGCAGCACAACAAGGCTGGGGAAAGCATTCCTTTATCTAAGCAAGCAACAGGCAGAACTAGTCAGCTGTTCAGATCAGGAAAAGAACAGTAGACCACCAAACTTAGATCATTCAAATGCTTTAGAGATATCAAGGTACAAGCTTTAATCACAGCATGAGTAATCAGATCGTTAGACAACCTGCCTGAAGTGAACATGATGTAACATGCTTACATGTCAACAGATATCAGCTTGGGAGGCAGAATAGACCTTCAACATCTCCATTTCAAGCTCTCACAGCTGGAATCGAAAAGTATTTACCCTGCACAAGTAGCAGCATACGTGTCTGCAAGTCCTCGAACACGCTCACTATAATGGTCAAGGAAATTCTCAACAAATCTCTTCTCGGTTACAGAAACCACATTGTAAAAGTCAATGTATTTCTTCACCAGCTCCTTCTCCTTCAGAACCGTTATGATATAACGCCGGGGCGTCAGCCAGTCAGCCGCCTCTCCATGCCATAGGTGAGAATTGACGGTCTGTGCACGATGTACCAGGGCTCCAAACCAACCTCCACCCTCAGGAGCTCCACCATGCGGCCCAGCTTGCCCTCTGACATACCCAGAATGCTTGGCGACTTGCACACCGCCAACTCAGCCTCGGAGCATCCAATAGCCCTCCTCAAGAAATCCATTTTTGCACTAATCTCCTGGGACAAAAGTTGCAGACGGTAACGAGGTCTTTCTTGAACATCCTTCTAGATTTTGCTAACCCAGACAATCAAATGAAGATAGTTATCAACCCACAAATTTTTATTCCATCGATGACTTAGGTTACTAGGTTCCAATTTTGGATTAAACAAATTTAAAAATGATTTTTTTCTGCAAGAATGATTTCAATCAAATGTTCATTTGTTTGACAACAAGAGACTAGTCTTCACAATGAAGTCTTCTGCAGTACCTGGAACTTAAAATACTAAATCTCTGAAGGGATAACTCAGTGACTGCCTAAACTTAATCAGAGCAGGAAAAGAAGAACATCAGAGCACCAGAATTAGATCATCCAAATGCTTCAGATATATCAAGGTATAGACTTAATCACAGCATATGAAAAATCAGATCACTATAAATCATGTCTGACGTGAGCAAGATGTACAATGTTATCGTACCAACAGATGTCAGCTTGGGAGTCAGAATGGACCTTTAACATCTCCGCTTCAACCTCTCACATTTGGATTTTTGGAAGAATTGGCCCTGCACAAGCAGCATCATAAGCGCCTGCAAAACCTGGGACACACTCGTTGTAATGATCAAGAACTTCTCCAGAAATTTCTTCTCCACTAAACAAGTCACAAAGAAAAATGGGAGTGTCTAGACATCACCCAGATGTTTTCTTTCTAATTATCATTCAAATTTGTGACTCGTAGATTAGACATCAAAGGGCCCTTGTATTTGTGATAAGAGGTTGGCAATATCACAAGCAGTTGGCCGCAGGTCAGCAAACAGTAATCCACGTCACTGTTAGAATATGGAGAAACAAAGCCACCCTATATCAGGGAAATTGAAATGAAATTGGATGGGGATCTGGACAGGATCAGGTGTCTTACTAATTCTAGCATTCACTTCACCACTTGTGACATTACAAACGCGACAATATAAAAGCATCTCAAGCCATCGGAGTACCATACTACAATTCAAGAAATAACAGTTGGGTAAAATGAAAATGAAATTCAACAACACTGAACTGAATTGCAGCAAGTATAAGTTACACGTTTAGCCCTAGTTCTTGCTCTATTATAGGAGCATTCGTATTACCTTTTATTGATAGCTTTTGGCTGAAAATGAATAATAATAGCTGAAAGAAATGACTTTTATAAGGAGATAACTAGCGGTGAAAAAGTGAGAGAGAGAGATGCATGTGCGTGATGGGAGCGAGACGGTAGTGAGAGGAGTGGAGAAGATGCTTCAAGAAGTCAGGTGTTCATATTAGCTTTTGGCTTTTCTAAGCAAAAGCTAATGCAAACATGGTCTATATCTAGCTTGTATCTAGGGGAGAATATATCTTGTACAATGATAGCTTGATCCGGCTTTCTATATTCTCTACTCGATGTTACGCTGATTTGTGTGTCGTGACTCTAATAACTATAATCTCATGATGATTAGTTTGTTTCCGCAATATTCATGTCGACAACTTACCGAAAGACACCTGGAGCTGAATACGTCCAATATGTCTCATGATTAGCACTTAATTAAGCTTATGATTAGTGCTAGTTAATTATGATTAGTATTAATTAAATGCAATTAACACTAATTGAAATGCTAAATAAGCATGTACAGTGTCTGGCCGGCTTACTGCCGTGCAAGGGGGCTCAGCAAGCGATCTACCGAGCTCAGTAGGTCTATGAAGGGGGTTAGATTTACAAAAAAACAGACGTTCGGGATCGAATTTCAAAAAAATAAGTATAGTGCCATTTGTGTGAACAGTTCTGGACAGAGTCTGAGAAGGGTAGAAGTCAGGGATGCCCACGATGAGTCGGCTCTCGCTCACTTTGGCAACCCCCGCTAATTAGAGGGTGTTCGTATTGGCTTCTACTTCGAGAAGCTAGAAGTTAATATGAACACCTAGCTTCTCAAAGCAGCTTCTCCACTCCTCTTACTCCAGTCTTGCTCTGAGAATAAGATAGGAGTCACGGGTGCATCATGCACCCTACTCCTCTCGCTTCTATCTCACGCACCTATCTCTCTTTCACGTTTTATACCACTCGATCCTTCTTTCTAAAAATCACTAGATGTGGATAAATTGAGATATATATAAGTAATGGTTCAACATATACACTTTATATGTCTTATGGCTATTGTGCTAAATACGTTGTGCAAAACATGGAAAACAATAAAACAATTGATGAACCAGAATAGGCGGATGCGGTTGTGGAAACAAGGCGAAAATCGGATTGGTGGTAGCTGAAATTTTGTGGTGGAGCGGGTTGCGGTACGGATGAAGACAGCGATGACAGTAACAGATGCAACTTTTTTTCTTTTCGGTTATGTCGATGCAAAGCAACAACAACTAGAACAATCTAACACATGGATTAAAATATGATAATGAAAACTAAGAAGAAATCAAAGCACAATGATCTAGGTATGTAATGATGATATTTTTGTGAGGTGGTTATCTTGATTATAGGACTGAAAATAAATATGACTGTAACTAGGGGTAGATAATCCTACTGTGTTAACCCGGTGCTCTGATACCAAGATGAAGCGGAGAACCTAATTTTCATGACGTATAATCAAAGATAACCTTGGATCTGTGTAACCTGACGAACCGATGGCGTCAACCAGGGTTGAGAAAACCGGCGGTTACCGGCCGGTAGCCGGAAAACCCGGTTGCCACCGGGTTTTGAAAAACCGGCTGAAAAATTTTAAATGAAGATTTGAATTTTTGACTTGCTAATGCAGTGGGTATATTAGTTTGGGTATTGTTTTTGATATATTAGGTTGATTAGCTATTGTAGGAAGTAAAAAAAAGGTGCTGCCATAAAGAAGGGTGTTAGTAACTTGATCATGAAACTTAGCAGATGACCTCTTATTGTAAATCTAAGGACTTTACAACATTATTCTTTGATTTAACAATGCCCAATTCAAAATTAGATCAGTTATCGCTATTAGTTACTATACCAGTACATTTATCTTCATTTGAGAGACAATAACAATAGCACCAAAACTATGATGACTGAAGAGAAAGAAATATTGAATGACTCTTGAAGATATAGCCAACTTCTAATTCATAAAAAAATAGCCTTGTAAAGTGCTATACTATTATAAATAGCCTTGTAAACAGCCATAGTAAGTATATACTAGTATATATTTGACAAGTTCATAACATGACCATAGTAGAGTATATGACATTAACATAACTTAGCTTGGATGCCACACGAGTCACGACACTTGAGGGAGAGGGCTTCATGACGTGATCAAGGTAGTAATGAGCTATTTTTACGTACAACTTCAGGTCTTATTACGTTCTTAAACACTTTCTATGGAATATTTATATTATTCGAATTTCTAATCACCCAAACGGTTTTCACCGGTTTTTCCGGTTTTTTCCAGTTACCGGACCGGTTTTTCCTGTTACCGTTTTCAAATTCGAATTTTGGATCGCAAAATTTGACCGGTTTTTTCTTGGTTACCGGCCGGTTTTTCCGGTAACCGGCCGGTAACTGTTACGGGCCGTCTGGCGGTTTTCCCCCGGTTCCGGTTTTCCAAACCTTGGCGTCAACCACTGTCTCAATACAGCAACTTATGGCAAAAGAATTCGTCCAACCACATGTTCCGATCCTCGTCTACTTGGCTACGTGTTCTTCCTGCAAAAACTTGACACTACTACAGAAAGGCTAATAGTAGACGGCAAATCACAGACGGTTTTGTGAAACCGTCTGTAATGTAAACTATTACAGACGGTTTTAATTTGAAGGCCGTCTGTGGTATTTGTGGCGGGAAAAAGGAGTATCACAGACGGTTCTTACTTCTGAACCGTCTGTGATACTGGAATATCACAGACGGTTTTTATTAAAAACCGTCTGTGATAATCTGGGATTATCACAGACGGTTTTTTATTAAAAACCGTCTGTGTTGTGTCGACTATCACAGCCGGTTGTTGTTAAGAACCGTCTGGGAATGTTCACAGACGGTTTTTCACAAGAACCGGCTGTGATGTCCCTTTGTCTGTCATATTCTAGATCAGAGGTTAATATATAAGTACACATTGCTTCTAATAACTTAACTACAGAACTACTGAGACAAGAGGTCACAAATTAAAGGCAAATTTATTAATTTCAATTAGAGGCAAATTTATTACAAAAGTCGCACAGGTAAAGAGTTTCCCAGATTGTATTCTTTTGGGCTTCGTAAGCTTCTTCTTCCACTTGGGGACTTGGAGGATCAGCCGCTAAATTCTCGAACGCCGTTAAGATTGCCCTTGTCCTCAGCACTTCCTCGTGCAGCCTGGGCAAATGATCAGCAGCATCCATAATGTCGTACAGGATAGCATGAAAAGATTCCTCAGAATCTGCCGTTTCTGCTTGATTGGCAAGGCTATCCATCAGTCTCTGCAATGCGTATAGAGCTTCTTCCGCATTGCGCACATTGTGGAGAAGAACCAGGGTGAGGGCTGTTTCCCTTTCTTGAGCAGCAGCGAGACGCCTCCGTCGACGGCGGAGGATCAGGTCAAGCTGACGGATGCAAGAAAGTCGGGGAAGGAGAGCAGGGCGGGTGCGGAGAAGCTGCTCCAGATGCAAATTGCTGGCCGCCTGTGTAAGGTTCCGGCCGAACAATTCGTGATGAACAGATGAGAGGAAAGAGATGATCACAAGAACAGTAGTAGAAGCCATGTTGTATTAATTGTATATTGTATTGTACGTACGTAGAAGCTAGCTAGAGACCTGGATTAGGAGCGCATATTTAACCTTTAGCACAAACGGTTCGTATACCCAAACATGAATGATATAGACGCTTCGTATAATGATCGAGAGACGTTAATTAGACGATCGAAACACAAAGCGTTCTGGCATCGAAACACGCGCGAAGCGTTCTGGTATGAAGCTTATCACAGACGGTTTTTTATAAAAAACCGTCTGTGATAATGACTACGGCATTTATTGCGCTGCTCAGACCGCATCGTCTTCATTTCGATCCAGATCTAGCCACTGCTGCGCACTTTTTCACTCGGGAGGAAGCTAGAGCGATTTCAGGCCAGTTAATTTGGTGGGAAGAAGCAGAGATTGAGCTTTGAATTAAGATTCAGACTTTCCTGTGGTTGCTGTAGATATGGTTAGTAATGAAATTTATTTATTTTTAATTGCATTACAATTTAGGTGTAAGTAATCCATGAGTGGTTATTGAAGATGGTTAATTAATTTGCAAAATTGTTGATTATATAATAGCTATTGTGTTTGTAATATGAATTGAGCTAGGAAATTAAGTCTCAATATAATAAATGTGGCCGGTATATATGTAGTTATAATTAGTTATTTTAGATTTTAATACTAAGTTGTTATATATGTACGTAACGTAGGACCGAAGTTGGATGTATGCCGCGAGCCGTGTGAGTGAAGAGTACATTAATGGTGTTTCTGCTTTTATAAGAGCCGCCGAGGAGGATATGTTGAATAAGGGGGTGGAATATATGTGCTGTCCATGCACTAACTGCGAGAATTTGAAGATGTTTAAGAATCGAGGGCAAATTGAAGCGCACTTGATTCGGAGGGGTTTCAAAAAGGATTATACGTGTTGGACCAGTCATGGCGAAGTGAATGATCATATGCCGCCGGATGACATCGCCGGTGAAGTGAATGATATGCCCCCGGATGACATCGCAGGTGAAGTGAATGACATGCCGCCGGCTGATGTCGATTGTGGCTCGGATTCGGATAGGTTGCACGATGATAATCTGGATCAGATGCTTCGCGATGTAGAAGAGAACTATGATGAGAGAGAGTATGTTAAATTCCGTGGCTTGATGGAGGACTCAGAGAAACCTTTGTACACGGGCTGCAAGTACACGAGGTTGTCGGGCGTGCTTGAACTGTTGAAATTGAAGGCAAGCAACGGTTGGTCCGACAAGAGTTTCACGGCGCTGCTAGGTCTTTTAGCGGACATGCTTCCGGAGGTAAATGAGTTGCCTAAAACCACGTATAAAGCCAAGAAGGTTCTTTGTCCGTTGGGAATGGAAGTAGAAAGAATACATGCATGCCCGAACGACTGTATCCTCTACCGTAAAGAGTATGCAAACATGCATGTATGTCCGGTGTGCAACACATCCCGATACAAACGTAACAATCAATCAGATGATGGCGAGGGAACAGAGGCGAAGAAAGGACCTCCTGCTAAGGTGGCATGGTATTTTCCTATAATTCCCCGTTTGAAAAGGTTTTATGCAAATCCAAAGGAGGCAAAACTGCTGCGTTGGCACTCGGAGGAGCGCAAGAAGGATGGAATGCTAAGACACCTTGCTGATTCCGTGCAGTGGAGAAACATCGATAGGAGTTTTGCAGAGTTCGGTGCAGAACCAAGAAATATAAGGTTTGGACTGAGTACAGATGGAATGAATCCATTCAGTAGCATGAGCAGCCGACATAGCACATGGCCCGTGACTCTCTGCATCTATAACCTTCCTCCTTGGTTGTGTATGAAGCGAAAGTACATTTTGCTGTCGATACTTATCCAAGGGCCAAAACAACTTGGGAATGATATCGATGTGTTCCTAGCACCGTTGGTGGAAGATCTAAAAGTACTGTGGAACGAAGGGGTACAGGTATGGGATGCATACAAACGAGAGAACTTCACTCTGCGCTCCTTATTGTTCTGCACCATAAATGATTATCCTGCCCTTGGTAACCTATCGGGCCATAGTATAAAAGGTGTCAAAGCTTGTACTCACTGTTTAGATGGTACCGAGAGTGTGTGGCTGAGACACTCACGCAAAACCGTCTACATGCGTCACCGCCGGTTCCTTCGGAGGGCTCACCCATACCGCAAGATGAAGAAACAATTTGACGGAGAGAAGGAAGACGGTTCAACTCCAAAGCATTTAAGGGGACGCGAGGTTTATGATATGGTTAAGGATTTAGATGTTGTCCTCGGAAAGGGACGTAAATTGAGGGCTCACGAGAAGAACACCTGGAAGAAGAGATCAATATTTTGGGACTTACCTTATTGGGAGTACCTAGATGTGCGGCACTGCATCGACGTCATGCACGTAGAAAAGAATGTGTGCGACAGCTTGATTGGTCTCTTACTGAACATCCGTGATAAAACAAAGGACGGCATCAACGCACGGCTTGACTTGGCTGATATGCACATCAGGCCTGAGTTAGCACCGACATGCACTGATAATGCACGAACGTACCTTCCCCCTGCGTGTTACACTCTGTCCAAGGCTGAGAAAACAGAACTGTGCCAGTGCTTGCATGGTGTCAAAGTTCCGTCTGGTTACTCGGGCAACGTGAAGAAACTTGTTTCGATGCAAGATTTGAAGTTAAATGGCATGAAGTCTCAGGATTGTCATGTGCTGATGACACAGATGCTCCCTATTGCAATTAGAAATATTTTGCCGATCAAAGTCCGAGAGACAATCATGAGGCTATGTTATTTCTTTAACACAATTGCTCAGAAGGTCATCGATCCCGAAGGACTAGATGCTCTGCAGGACGAGGTGGTGATGACTCTTTGTCACCTTGAAATGTATTTCCCTCCTTCGTTTTTCGATATCATGGTCCATCTCATTGTTCACGTTGTGTGGGAGATAAAAATGTGCGGGCCCGTATTTCTACGTAGCATGTACCCATTTGAGAGGTTCATGGGAATTCTCAAGTCCTACGTACGGAATCGTTCTCGGCCGGAGGGCAGCATCGTCGAAGGTTATGCAAGCGAAGAGGTCATTGAGTTTTGTGTCGATTATATGGCTCAGATTCAGCCGATAGGTGTCCCTCAATCTCGTCATGAGGGGAGGCTGAAGGGTCTCGGAACTATCGGACGGAAAGCAATCACTCCAGATATGGACATGTATACTCAAGCCCATTTCACGGTGTTGCAACACATGACTGAAGTGGCGCCTTATGTGGACCAGCACAAGGGTGTGCTTCGGCAACAGAATCCGGAGCGGCCAGATGTTTGGATCATGAGGCAACACAACCGTCGGTTCAACCAATGGTTGAAGGAGCAAATCGCTAGGAGCTCGCCGAGTGAGACGCTGACATGGTTGGCAAAAGGGCCGACATTTACAGTTGTGACATGGCAAGGATATGACATAAATGGGTACACATTCTATACGCAGTCTCAGGATGTCAAGAGCACTAACCAGAACAGCGGTGTCCGCATAGATGCATTCAGTACCGATGGGTCGAGAAACTCGTACTATGGCTTCATAGAAGAGATTTGGGAGCTCGACTATGTGGTTTTCAAGATCCCCTTATTTCGCTGCCGTTGGGTGCATCTCCCACAGGTGAAGGTTGACAAGTACGGTGTCACGACCGTGGACCTCCAACGTGTCGGGTACAAAGATGAACCATTCGTACTCGCCAATCAAGTTGTTCAAGTTTTCTATGTAACCGACCCGGCAAATAAGAAACGCCATGTAGTTCTTCATGGAAAAAGAAGAATTGTCGGAGTGGAGAATGTAGTGGACGAGGAGGAATACAATCAATTTGACGAGTTACCTCCTTTTGGAAATGGCATAAGGGTCGACGATGAACAACGTGACGAAACTAGTTACGTACGCATTGATCATGATGAAGGGCTAATTTTTAAAGGAAATAAGCAAGTACAATAAGAATGTATATGTGAAAATGTGTGATGTAGTCAATTTTGAGATGTATATGTGAAAATGTGTGATGTATTCAATTTTGAGATGTATATGTGAAAATGTGTGATGTAGTCAATTTTGAGATGTATATGTGAAAATGTGTGATGTAGTCAATTTTGAGATGTATATGTGGAAATGTGGGATGTGGTCAATTTTGAGATGTATATGTGGAAATGTGTGATGTAGTCAATTTTGAGATGTATATGTGGAAATGTGTGATGTAGTCAATTTTGAGATGTATATGTGAAAATGTGTGATGTATTTGAGAATGACAAAATGTATCAAGAAATACATTGTGTGAATGCAGCTGGTTGGTGTTGTATATGAATGCAGCTGTTTGGTAGTTGATATGAATGCAGCTGTGTAGTTATTGGTGGTCTTAATTGCAACAGCCGGCAAAGGCTTATCACAGACGGTTCTAAATTTAGAACCGTCTGTGATAACATATCACAGACGGTTCTAAGTTTAGAACCGTCTGTGATAGTAAACTATCACAGACGGTTTTTAACTCAAAAACGTCTGTGATATGTTATCACAGACGGTTCTAAGTTTAGAACCGTCTGTGCTAATCTTCCTACATATGCCCTCTCGCTAGGGTTTTTCGTGTGCGCTGCAGTTATTCGATTAGATCTAAATCCCGAGCCCGTCGTCGCCGCCGCCTCCCCGAGCCCTCGCCGGCCGCCTCCCCCAGCCCTCGCCGGCCGCCTCCCCGGACGAAGACGTCGCCGCAGCCTCCTCCTCCTCCGTCGCCGCCTCCCCGAGCTCGTCGCCTCCTCCTCCTCCGTTGCCGCCGCCTCCTCCTGCGTCGCCGCCTCCTCCTCCTCCGTCGCCTCCCCGAGCCCGTCGCCTCCTCCTCCTCCGTCGTCGTCGCCGCCTCCTCCTCCTCCATCGCCGCCGCCTCCTCCTCCTCCTGCGTCCCTAAGGTCACCAAAACCGTAAGGTCATCAAATCCCTCCCCGAGCTTCATGCTTACTGTTAGTGTTTAGGGTTGATGCTTGATGCTTCATACTGTTATGGTTAGTTGCTTAGTACATATTTAGGGTTGATGCTTCATGCTTACTGTTAGTGTTTAGGGTTGATGCTTGATGCTTCATACTGTTATGGTTAGCTGCTTAGTACATATTTAGGGTTGATGCTTTATGCTTACTGTTAGTGTTTAGGGTTGATGCTTGGTACATATTACATTGGTACATTGTTTACTGCAGTAGCTTAATTAGTTTGCTATTTGGTACATATTACATTGTTACATTGTTTACTGCAGTAGCTTAATTAGTTTGCTATTTGGTACATACTACATTGGTACATTGTTTACTGCAGTTGCTTAGTTTACATTGGTACATATTGCTTGTTGTGTTAGTATATAGTATATAGTATATAGTACATAGTACATAGTATATAGTTTGAAATCATTTGGGTCTCCCTTCCCTCTACTCCTCTCCTCCCTTCTCCCCCTTCTCTCTACTCCACTCCTGATCTCTTTCTAGTGTATCTGGATAAAGAAATCTTGCGATTATTGCAAAAGATACATTGACCATTTGGGTGGAAAGAAATACATTGTGTCGTCAGGCTCATGACTGCCAATTTGAAGCATAGCGTAGCATCCGAGGCACATCTAAGGCCTGCAGCTGTGTCTTGAGGAATCCCAAGAGCTAGTCTTCAGATGTGGCATTCCTCAAACTATAAATTATGAATCTTATTCTCATAACCCATCTGAATACCAGCTCTTGGCATTCCTCAAGACACAGCAGCAGGCCTCGGATGTGCCTCGGATGCTATGCTATACTTCGAATTGGCAGTTATGCGCCTGACGAAACAGTTGATCTTTCCACCCAAATGCTCCATGTATCTAGACAAAAAACAGCAAATGAAGCAAGTGACATACTATAGTGTTCCCGTTCAATGAACCGGATACACTAGTTTGTGTCATTTGCTTCATAGACCTTTGTTTGGGGACTTTGCTATTTGGTTTATAGTTTTAGCAACTAAAGTAGGTGCTAGGATAAGCACTTTGTTTAGAGACCTTGTAGTAATAGTATTACAAAATTCAAGGAAATTTTAGTACAGAAGTTCAAAAAAAACAAATTCCCAGATTCTTCGGTGAGCAGCCGATATAGCCGACTTCTTCGGTGAGCGACTATCCATCTGCTTCTTCCCACTCCTTCTCTTCATCTCTGATCTCTGGATCACGTACGCCAGTAGCGATGATTCAGTTAGATGAATCATCGCTACTGGCGTACGTGATCCGGAGACCAGAGATGAAGAGAAGGAGTGGGAAGAAGCAGATGCATAGTCGCTCACCGAAAAGTCGGCTATGTCGGCTGCTCACCGAAGAATCTTGAATGTCTTTTTTTTGCACTTTTGTAATAAAATTGACTTGAATTTTGCGGGAAAAAGAGGGACTTGATACATTGGTACATTGGTAAGATAGGCACATAACCCCTCTCTTCACCCCCTCCCTTCTCCCCCTCTCCTCTACTCCTCTCTTGTCTTGCAATTCAATATGATTACTTTCTCATCTTATCTTAATAGACCCACAAAATGAGCAACATGTCACCCGCGCATTCTTCAACATCATCGCCGGAGGCGTCCGCTCCAACATCAAGACGCCAAGGAAGAGGGCTATCAAAGAAGCCTGAGGGCCGACAGATCATCACAGCGGTGAATGCATCTGGGGTCCCTATCCTTCCTCGAAAAGCAGTAAACGCATTCCAAACCATGGTCGGAGTAGTTGCACGAGAACGAATTGAGATCACATACAATTCGTGGAAGAACGTGCCTGACACTCGGAAACGTGAGCTGTGGACCAAAATTTTGGCATCGTTCGAGTTCTCAGAAGAACACCTGGACGCTGTGCAACAACAAACCTACAAAGCGGCGTGCAAAGCATGGAAGAACTTCAAGAGCACGCTTGTCAAGAAATACGTGGAGACGGACGAAACGTCTGTTCATACATACCCATTCCTGGAACCACAATGGGAAGAGTTCAAGGCGATGAAAACGACCGAAGATTTCAAAAGTACAAGTGTGGCGCACAAGGCCCTCCAGGAAAAAAATACACACCCTCACAGACTTGGCACAGCTGGGTATGCGGGTAAAATCGCGCAGTGGATGAAGGAAGATGAGCTGGCAGCTGCACAGGACATCGCCCCGCCGTTTTCCAATATCCCGGACGACCGCGCTCGAAATTGGATTAGAGCAAGGTCATCTACAACGACATCAGGGGACATCACCTTTCGAAACCCTTCAGACCAGCAAGTGATCGAGCGCCTGGTAAGATATCGATCGAACTACGTAGCTTGTAATTACTCCACAATTTCGTACGAATTGAAATGACATGTCGTGCTCTTGCAGGAAGAGCTGAGTTTTCAATCTACCCTGGTATCATTCCAGGGAACAAGGGAGAATGATATGCTCTCCGTGGCCCTGGGAAACAAGGAGCACCCGGGCCGTACGAGAGGCCTTGGGCTTTACGTTCCTTGGAAACATGGTTTCCAAGATGACTCCGACATGTATCGGCGCAGGAAGAGAAACAAAGCCGAGCGTGACGCACAGCTACGAGAAGAGCTCAAGGCATCTCTTAAAGAGGAGATACTGGGTTCGATGGCTGATATAATCAGAGATGAGGTGCGGAAACAGACAGAAAGTCAGCAGGCCGCCACCGCCGCTCCTGTGCTAGCTAGCCCGCACAACCATCCGAGTAGCTGCGCGTCCAATCCGACGCAAACCCAGTCCAAATTTCCTGTGGACGACATCCTGGTAATAATTATTACCTCTCGAATGCTTGCTCCATTGGTAGGCCTATTCGAGTAGCTAATTTTGTATCGTTATGTAGGAGCCTACGACATGCAGGCTCCAAGTGAGATATGGCTCCATTCCCTTGTACGCTGCTTGGGGCCAGGCATATTCGTCTGGTATCGAGGCCATGGTGCACGGTCAAGCTTTAGCGCCAGGCTTCGCAAAAGTTAATGTGGATGGTGTGTATGCCAATTTTGAGGTGGTCCCGCTACCGAAGCCCCCCAACGACGAGATCGTGAATCTAGGACAGGCCATTGGAACATTCATCCAGTGGCCCAAAACCGACATCTCCCTGGAGGCTTCTTCACCGGTGGCAGGACCAGAAGTGCAGTGCGAACCACAGCAACTTGCACTGGTGCCATCTCCACACGGGCAGTGCGAACCACAGCTACCTGCACCGGTGCTATCTCCACGGGTGCTATTCTCGCCAGACCAACTTGCACCGTCTATACCATTACAGTCGACTAGCATAAAGTCGACCCACACTCGAGGCAGTGGCCAGGGCAAATCAAAGATGAAGGATGGTGACGATTTCCCGTCCATGCCATTGGCCCGCAAATTCGTGCTAGGTCAGCCGATGGTAGTCCAGGAAGAGCTCCAAAAACTAGGACTTGGTTGCCAAAGATTCCACCTTTGGTATATGGAAGAGTCCAATAAGCCAGCGGCAGAACGGCGCTCAGGTATAACTGTCAAATTCAAGCCGGAACATTTCTTGCACGAAGTTCAGGAATGTGTCTTCGCGGTGACCTTTGACGATATATTTGACCTTTTCACGCTCAACGCTCTCGACGCCTCACTCGTTCGATGCTGGACGCTGTAAGTCTGCACAATCACAGTCTCTGTTCACGTAATACCGATATATGTCACAATTTGTTGCATTCCTATGTTATATATAGATTCATGCTGATCGAAGCTAGATCATCGAAATCACAAATTGGTTTCCTGGACCCACGCTTGGTCGCCATTGATACCATCATCGAGAATGCATCCTTCGTCGAGGACTATATTACAAAATCACTACTGGCTCACCAAGATAAGGAATTTGTTCTTATGCCATACAATGAGCAGTTCCATTGGATTTTAATTGTAATTATACCAAAATGGAACAAGGCTATATACCTTGATTCTCTAAGTAAGAACAAATCCAAGTACACGCTATCGCCCGAATACTCGATAGGTACGTACATTGTACATTGTACTCTTTCTTTCCTTCCGAATAACTAATCTAACTTTTTCGAATAACGAAGGTCGTTCGCCACATACGTTCAACAAACACGTGACTCGACGACAGGGGCCAAGGCCTTGAAACATGATCGCAAGTTTCGGGTATTCGCTAGCTACACATTAATTAATCATATACAACACATAGTAGTAATGCCACTTGATTTAACACATTATATTTTTTGCAGTGCCACCAGCAGGAGCCGGGCAACACATGTGGATACTACATGTGCCACCATATGAGACTACTCCTCGATTCCACCAAGATCACTAATTCTAAGGTTTGTCAATCTTCCCACATTTATTTCATACATGTCAGTTTTATATATGCGCGCGTTGATATTCCTATCGACAGGCTGCGTCCATCTCTACATCTGCATTGACACAGCCGGATTTTGCAAAAATTCGAGGAGAGCTCATTTGGTTTTTGTGGTCAAAAGTCGTAAGATCAGATGGAGAGTTCCACTGCCCAGAATGATTTTTTATTGTAATTCTAAGTGCAAATACAGTGTAGATCTTTTACAATTGTGTATTTGTTATTGGATATTTTATTTCAACTCAATGAATTGATTTGCGAAATGGATGCTTTATGTTTGTGAAATGAAGTGCGTTGTCAATTGGATGTTTTATGTCTGTGAAATGAATTGAGATGTGAAATGTATCTGAAATGAAATGAGATGTGTGAGTTGTATATGTTTATGTCTGTGATTATCTGCTTGTTTCAGAGGGCATGGCTAGCATTTCCTGAGGCTAGCTATAAACAGAAATATATTCTGCTGGGGGGGAGAAGTATCACAGACGGTTTTTCAGTAAAAACCGTCTGTGATTATGCGATATCACAGACTAAAAACCGTCTGTGATATCGGATAATCACAGACGGTTTTTAGTACAAAACCGTCTGTGATATCGGATAATCACAGACGGTTTTTACTGAAAAACCGTCTGTGATATCGCATAATCATAGACGGTTCAAAAACCGTCTGTGATAACTTGGATTATCACTGACCCATAATTTCAGACGGTTCAGAAAACCGTCTGTGATGACGTTTCTGAACCGTCTGTAATGTGGATTTCTGTAGTAGTGTGATGAAATCACAACAAGAACAAGGTAATATTCAGATTGGAACTCCTTGTTCTATTAAAGGCGTTGTAGCATTAGCATAAGCTATAGAATCAAAAACAAAGGCTTTAATATGAATAATGTTGTCTATCTTACTTTGATAAGATACATGGCCTATATATAGCTTAGAGACACGACTGAAAAGAAAACTAACCGACTTAACCAAAAGTATTCGGAAAATATTGCCTAACTAATTAGTTATCCCAATTTGTGCCGATTTTTTTACTACAACCCTACGACCACGTAGGCATAGCAACTTGTATCTTTCGGACTTATGGTTTTTCATTTTTGCCTTCTCCAAAAATCAAAACAAATAGGAGGGATCTTAAAACGGATTCTCCAAATAGCCTCTTGAGCTCAAAAACGTGTGCGCCGTCCCCATGTCGACATCCCTGTCATTTGCTGCTGTCTTGAAAAATATAGACAAAAGCTATCAATCGTAACCAAAATCTATCAGCCGTAGCCTAGAAGAAGAGGGCCATTCTTACATGTTAGCATGTTAGTGCAAACTGAGTGCTGAACTTTTCTGTAATGACAGTTCTTCAAGCTAAACAATCATAGCATTTCTTCAACCTTTGAGTTATTTAATCAAACATATACACCGCACTCCAAACTTTGTACCAAGAAATTAGTTGTTGGAAAAGGAATACTCGATTGATATTCTGGTAGATCAACAAAAAACACATGACTAAACTTTCATCTCATACACTTGGATATCTCTTTGCAAATGTTCTACATAAGACCCTGCCACATCGATCCATAAGAACTCAATACAAGTCCCAGATCAAGATTGCATACTTGAAGGACACACTTCTACATCAAACAATGAAATACAAATATGAAATAATTTAAGGGCTAGATCAAGGTTTCTCCAGAATTTCCGCCGGTGAAGCCAGTAGAGAAAATGGTGAGGCGTAAAGGTAGCAATCTAGGCATGAAATTTTGGATCAACCTCAGGTTCCAACAACAAAACCAGTGCAATCATTGAAGTAGGATGAGTGTACCAAACTGGTAATTTTAATTAGCAATCATACATGTCTAAGCTTATCTACGAGGTGTACAAACAATGTACCCGCAAGACATCACATTTATAGATACATCAGCCATCAAATAAGTTAGCAGCACTACAAGACTGGGGTATAAAAATAAAAATTCCTTTAACCAAGCAAGCTGCAGGAAAAATCAGAGGGTATGTAATGCATGGACTATAAGCAGCAAATCTAAGGCATAGCTGCCTTCCTGAAGCTCGTAAGCAGTATATACAGGCAAGTAGCAATATATTGGTTGCAACTTGCAACCAAGGTAACTTGTAATAACTAGCCAACAATCCAACATATTGGATAACTTGTAACAACATAAGAAGAATCAAGCCTTTTCTTGGGGAACCTGTGAAACTGGTCATCTGTCGTTATGCCGTGTAGCAGTGCATGGATCATCTGATCGATTTCAATATACAGCAGGCAGGACTCATACAGTAAATATTATACATGCATCTAATTCTAACATGTTCTGGCTGCAGAAGATGTTCAAACATTCATGCTTTGGATAAATAAAAAGCAAAACCAAGGAAGACATTGAGATTTATTTCCAGATTGGAACATCTTTCTGGATAACATATTCACCTGTGCGGTGCGCAGAGATATTTTAGAGAATAGCTCTGCCTTACGATAGAACAGCCATGTTTAAGTGCAAAACCAAGGAGCCAGGGTTTCTTGTCACAATTCTAGTAACCAATATACACTGCAATTACTAAATGATAAACAGTCCGTAGCAGACATGAACAGCTAGAAAACAAATCACGAAAAGTTATGTCTGTCTCTCCAAATAAGTCACAGAAACATTATGTTTCGTTGTCTCTGCAAACTTCTACAAGAGTTGTAACATAGATATAAAATTAGAATCAAACCAAGCTAGACTAGATATCAATGATAGTCCCAAGCGCTGCTCATCATAAGAACCATCAAACTTTTGTCTTCCCTCTTTTCTTCCCATGGAACAACTTTGATTTGCTTTTCCTCTGCACAATAGAAGAATAGGTATCCCCTGCTTTAATTTCAGCTTCCTGCAGAGCATCCAGCATTGGTACTTCGCCAGCACAAGCTTTAGAATAAGCTTCGATGAGATATGGAACACGCCTCTTATAACGATCCACAAACCAAGATTGAAACTTCCACTCGGCCAAGATAGCTAGAGAATAGAAGTTCCATTTCAGGAACACCAATTTCTTAGACCTAAGAACCTTGATTAAGTAAAACCGGGGCAACAACCGCCTCTCCAAGCTATATGTGAGCAATGTTGGCTTGCTGGCGATTTTTGGTGCGTCAAGGCCAACTTCTTCTGTCAAGAACTCGATATGACCTTTAATTCTGTCCTCCGACATAGTCAGAACCTTCGGCTGCTTGCTCACAGCCACTGACACATCAGCCCGCGACATCCCAAGCTTTTCCAGAAGCCCAACTTTTGCGTCGAACATCTCTCGGGAGAGGAAGGATACCTTGACTAGCACACGGCCAAACAGTGGCGAGCTCCGCGGCACGCCTAGCTCATCCACGCGAGCCACAATGTCCTGGACGACCTTGGGGTTCATATTGAGCATCCGAGAAGCGTACACAAACAGCCTGGCAATGTCACAGACACTTAGCCCGCATTCCTCGAGGATGGCGATGTTGGGCTTGGCCACCTTCTCAAGGTGGGAGCCTAGCAGGCCGGTGTTCATCCTGAGACTAGCGTCGGGGAAGGCGAGGACGGCGTCGGGGTTGGAGGGGGACTTGAGGTGGGAGAGGCTCTTGGAGGCCTTGAGCGCCTGGGATGGGGTGAGGTGGCAGGTGGCGATGAGGTGGTCCTCGACGGCGAAGTTGCTTTGGGGAGTGGTGGTAGTGGTGGTGGAAGAGGAGGAGGAGAGGAGGCGGTGGAGAGTGAAGATGGTGGTGGTGAGGGGAGGGGGTGGGGAGCGGAGGAGGGAAAGGGCGTGCTTTCGGATGTGCAGCATGGTGCTGCAGCGGCGGAAGCCGGGGGAACCGCCGGTGGCTAGTGGGCTGCTCCGAAATTGTTCAAGGCATTGTTGGGACCTGCGAACGGGAAAATTGCACATATACCATATAGTTAATAGGCACTTATAGATTTACCCTACACTTAAGTGACCTTGTAATTTTGCCCCATAGTTGACATGTCCTCTTATTATTTTACTCTATTACCCATTTAGCTCCTATTTTAATTTCATTTTTCATTTTTCGGGCTGTAAAATTTCGTTTTACAAAGTTGTCCATTAAATGCCTAAAACATTCTCTTTGCTCGGCCTGTGGAAAATATTTTTTACTGCATTTTTTCTGCCCCAAAAAATGAAAAAAAATTAAAATAGGAGCTAAATGGGCAATGGGGCAAAATAATAAGGGGACATGACAAGTAAGGGGCAAAATTACAAGGCTACTTAAGTGTAGGGCAAATTTACAAGTGCCTACTAACTATGGGGTATATGTGCAATTTTCCCCCGGGAACTGGTGCTTCTTGATGATGCAGCACGGATGCTAGTGCCTCTACAGTTTGTCATCGGAGAAATCAAGAAACTGAATGCGACTTTGTTGTTACTAGTTTTCCCAAGGCTTGTGATTGGAGTACTTTGTGCCAACAAAAGTGCAAAACACTCGGTTACTTCTTAAGACACTTGCAGAGAGAATTACAAGTTTACAACGCGAGGATCCGTCAAAAATAACATAGTGAGTTGCAGAGTACACACACATCAGGAGTATCTGAGAGCACTGAGGATGAGATGCGATTATAGTTGTTAGTCAGCAAAAATTCAGAACATGGACACACAAGAACAACCGAACAGGACCCTTACACGGCGCCTCTCCGGTAGGCAGTAGCTCCCCTTTTGCAAGCAGCTGCGCACGCGTCGGCGAGGCCCGGAAGGGCATGCTAGTGACTGACGGTGTACATAATATACCGTAGTAACCATACCTGCTCAGAAGCCAGCTTTGCCATCAGCAGAGACTCAGACGTATGTTTAACACCGTTTACTCATCTTCCATCCTCGGTTTCTGATGCCAACCAGTTGGGCAAATATAGTAATCCCGACCATAATTGAAAGTCTGAACCCTGTAGGTCATAGTCCGTAACTAAAGCCAACTGAAACATTGAAAAAATGCAATGCAATGAGATTACGTAATAACATAACTGAAAACGTCCTGGGCAGGCAATCCTGGCAAACTGGCAATGCCAGATTATTTCACGCTCACACCAGCTTTTAAGAGTTTTGTGACCACAAAAGCAGCTTAGGAGTTCCATAATATATGATTAATATCTTAAAACAAAACTGTACTGTACAAAAGCAGCTTAGCAATACCAGCATTTAAGAGTTTTGTGACCACAAAAGCAGCTTAGCAGTTCCATAATATATGAATAATATCTTAAAACAAAACTGTACTGTACAAAAGAGCAACATTTACCTGCAGATAATCTTGCGCAATCTACACTAGCTCTCCAGCCTCTGATGGGTTATACACTGGGCCGTTCCTTCTCGGCGGCGGCTGCTGCTTCATAAACCTTGGCCAAGTTCGGGACTTTGACCAAGAAAGGCCTTATAAACTTGGCCACGAAGTCCTCCTCTGTAATGGTGGCAATGTTGGTGAAATCCCGGCCGCGCCAGAGCCGCCGCGCCTGCAGCACCCTGACCACCCGGAACCGCGGCACGAGCCGCCCGTCCAGGTCGTACCTAAGCAGCGCCGGGAAGTTGGCGACGCGCTCCGCGTCCATCCCGACCTCATTGCTCAGGAACTCCCAGTTCCTCCGCAGCCGCTCCACGGAGACCATCAGCAGCGTCGGCGTCTTGGCCGCCGCCGTCTGCACCTGCTCCGCCGTCCACCCGAGCTCGTCCCTTAAGAACGCCACCTTCCAGGCGACCCTCTCCGGCGTCATGCAGAACGCCGCGACGATCGCGTCCTTGAATGGCCGCGTCTTGCGCGTCACCCCGAACTCGTCGGCGCGCGCCAGAACGGCCTCGACCTCCGTCGGGTTCGCCACGAGCAGCTTGGAGGCATAGGAGACGCAGAACCAGCCGATGTCGTCGTCCGTGAGGCCGCCTTCCTCCTGGAGGAGCGCGATGGTGGACCTGACCACCCGGAGATCGGTGGTCAGGAGGGCGGGGTTGTCCTTGAGTGCGCCGACGAGCTTGTCGATGCGGCTGCGGAGGTAGGGGAGCCAGAACTGGACCCTGACGAGGAGCGTGCGGGAGCGGAATACGGCGACGCCGCAGCACCCGACGAGGAGGCCCATCTGGAACGGGGTGAAGCCAAGGGCGCGCAGCTCGGCGACGCGGGGAGCGAGGGTCTTGGGGACGCTGCAGGTAAGGATCTTGGGGTCGCGGGCGACGGCGACTGCGATGAGCGGCTTGGAGAGTTCGAGTGCGGTCGCGAGGAAGGCGAGCACGGCGTCGGGCCTGGAGGGGGACTTGATGGCTGAGAGCTCCGGCGCGACGCGGGCGGCCACTCCGGGGTAGAGGTTGCACTTGGTCACGAGGTAGTCTTCCACGGAGAAGGAGGAAGACGTCGTGCTGGCGTCTGTGGATGCGGTGGTGGAAGTAGAGGTGGAGGAGGTGGGGGTGGTCGTGCAGGGGAGGGGGCGGAAGCGGGAGGAGGAGGTGGAAGGGGACGTGACAGGGGTGGGGAGGAACGGGTGCCTGGGGAGGAGCAGCATCGCGGCGACACCGGCGTCGAGACTAGAGATGAGCGAGCCGGCGGATGGGATATACCGATGGTTGAGTGGTGTCGGCCCGCGCCGGTAACTAGCTGGGGAAATCCGATTAAAACTGCCAGTTTTTCCCCAGAAATGACGGTTTTCTCACCCAAAAAACAACCGCGCACTGGTGCAGCCCGTGGGCCGCAGGATTGCTACGTGCGCCACAAGTGCAAGAATTACAGGAAAGCAGCTTAACCTGGTAACGGAGAGGTGGGTTCGGTGGGGGCCCATCTTATTGTGAACTAAACCAGGCCGACTGGCACAACAATTAGTAGTCTAGTGCCCTTTCTGGGAGCCGTTTTGTCTGTGTTATTTGGGCCAAAAGTTTTGTCTTCTACGCCGTTCCTTCCTTTTGCCTTGGATCAGTCTGAATTGCCCAAAATCCCTATCTGATCGCCCGACACGACCTATGAGTATCGCGAGACTGTCTAAAAAAAAAAGAGTATCGCAAGACTGTTTCGGCGTGTTTACCAATGTAGCACGATCTGCCACAGGTCCATTTCGCCTACTTGTTTCCTCTCACCTTTTAAATGCGGTGCTGAGCGTGCCAGATTGGGACCCTCCGTATGCATGCATTCGTGCATCTCTTCCAATTGGATTAGTCTCGATCATGATCTATCTAAGCAATTAATCAAATGGAAAATGTAAATTATTTTCCATCCATTCGAAATGTTAACAAACTTGAACATTATTCGTAATAGTTAGGGTTGAAAACCGGGTTGGATACGAGTGAATATTATCCTTTTTGTATTCTAATTCATATATTTACTCTAATTTTCAATACCTTAGATACGAATATAAATACAGATTTTTGGTATATAGGCACAGTCCAAATGCATATCAGTTACGGATACCTTGACGGATAGTTCACACATAAAAAAGATTAGCTTCACTCAACTAAGCAACAAATTAGAGAATTATTTATCCTATGTAACAATGTAAACATAATTGCATATATTATACCTCATGTATTTATATTATATACTAGTTAATGACTAGAAAACCATAGAGGATGTTAAAGGATATTGATGTTTATATATTCATTTTGATGTTTTATCAGTTATCCATTTTGTTGTTTTATCGGATATTTTTTGGATATCCTATCAAATACGGATTCGGAGTGGATCCCATACCCTAACCCATATCCCGTAACATTACCCGGATACAAATATAGATAATATCATGCGGATTTTTTTCCGGATACGGCATCGGATGGGTGGGAATTATTCACCTTTTCCACTGCTAGCGCTAGTGTATATTTTGTTTCTAGAGGGAAAGCTTTGCTCTGGCAAAGAGCCGGCTCATTGGGATGCACGCTCGCATTTCATGTCGTGACTCCGTGTCGACTTGTCGTGGAAGAACAAAATTGGAAGTAGGCCTGTTCTTTTCGGCTGCGGCTTATGGCTTATAGCTGAAATTTTTGAATTTTGGCTGTTTACGGTACAGATTACAGAGAGACAGATACTCATTTGCGATTTTGGCTGGTACAAATGTTGGGCTTTTAACGTGTAGATCATTTAACTTATAGACTCCGTCTTGAGAAAATACTCCATTTGAAAGTTAGGTACTGTAGCAAAAACCAAAAGTCATCAGCTTGTGAGGTAAAGAACAGGCTCAGATGCATGACCGGTTCGTTATCCAAACTGTCATTCATTCATCGCGTCGATGATTGGCGGTTGTGTAAATACCCAATGGCTAAAGCATATGCTTAAACGTGGTTTGGTACACTAGCTAGTAGCTCCTACACAGGTACCAAATTACGCAAACAATTGTACACATTTTTTGCCTATACATAATACACTCATTCTTGGATTGGTTTGATCTCCGTGAAACCGCGACGTCCGACAATGGCCATCGGTATTTTGGTTACTAGGTGTGGTTTTGACGTTCGGAGTCGCAGCTGGCGCTGCTCAAGGCTCCATGGCTCGCCATCACTACGATTTCTTCGTATGTCTATCAGTCTATCAGAGTTTATGTGATAGCGAGCAAGCGTACGGAGTTTTGAGCAGAGAACCAATTGATGCACTACTAGTGATCGATCATCTGTTCAACAAAACAAACTATACGACGTTTATTTTTCTTCGTTCCTGTTAATAAATTGCGCTGATTTGCCAAATTTCCCCTGATATGTATGCATGATAAAACATCGACTGCAGATAAAGAATGCTAACTACACCAGGCTCTGCCACGTAGGGGCGGACCCAACGGTGGGTCAGGTAGGGCGCCAATCCCCCTACCGCTGGCCGATCGTGTGTATCTCTCTCATCACCTATAGCTCTATGCTAGTTATATGAATGACATTATCAGGTTTAAAAAGTCTTTGCATGATGAAGAAAATTGTATTTGTAGTGGTGATTACGAGCCACAACGACATCTTAACTCTTGACGTGGAACATCTCTTCCTCTCGTGTCTACAAGTCTATCGTAGGCCGGCAACTTGGTATTTAGCAAACTAGTCAGTAAGTTCTATTAGCCCTCCTCCTCCCCTAAATTTTGATCCTGGGTCCGTCACTGCTGCCACGAGAAGACCACCCTCACCGTGAACGGCCAATTCCCCGGCCCGACAGTCTACGCTCGCAAGGGCGATACCATCGACGTCAACGTCTACAACCAAGGCAATAAAAACATCAGTATCCGCTGGTAAACACGTTGCAAAAACGGCATGAGTGCATCACTCATCTCATATTATATTCTATATTTTCTTCTTAGAATTGAAGTTAGATATAAATATTATTTGATACCTATTTACTCCTTATAGTATTTACTCTCTGAGTTTTTGATGGGTCGATCGAAGAGAAATTATTAGCTCTGTTTTGTATCCTAGTGTGCGCGAAGGAAAAGGTGAGGCAGGCTCGGGAAAGTTGGCGGATATCCGATGCCTCACCACCGGCACGCGTTTAGGACGTTCGTGTCTGCTTTCGTAATCTATGCACCAGTCGAAAAGTCTGTAGGCATGCTCTGCTTTCGTAATCTATGCACCAGTCAAAAGGTCTGTGGGCATGCACGTACACTCGTTCCAGTCAAAATGGAAGGAAGCCAAGAAATCGGTCCCGTTTTTGCTTGCGTCGCGCGGAGTTTAAACATTTGCTTCAATGATTTGGATGATTGAGATATATGGATGAATGTCGGCCATCCGATGTGTACATTCGTCCACAAGAGGACATTCTAGCTGTTGGCACCACAGAGTTGCAGACGTACTTGCAGCAAAAAAGCAACTTACTCTTGGGGATATCCTCCCACGCTATCCCACCACTCATTGTCCCTCGAGATTGGTGAGTAACTATAGGATCTGTTTTTTTTCCTGAATATTATGTCTTTTGGTTGCAGCTTGTAAAACTATACACTGAACATGTACTCCTTTGTATTAATCACATTTCACTGATTTTGTCTCTTTAATTGTTAGCTATTATTTCAAAATTACTAAAGCCAAAAAATCCAAGAATTATTCATAAATAATATTTTTTAATTAAAGAAAAAGTATTATTTTAAAATTTCAAAAATGACTTTGTCACTATTTCAATTGATGACAGTGCATCTGTCGCCAATACAATTGGAGACAGAAACTTTGTCGCCAATTTAGTTGACAATATAACCTATGTTACCAATTCAGTTAACGATAGGACCTCTATCATCAATTCATTTAGCGATAGAAACCTACTGACTGCCATGCATTGCTTCACGTAAGATTGTTGTCACCATTTGGAATGGTGACAGTAGGTTATTTATCTAAATTTTTAAACAATGATATATTTATGTGATATTAATTAAAATATATATTATTTAAAAAAGTTTGACATGCATCCATATGTCTTGAGAACTCGACTTTCTAGCTTAGCATGCATATATTTATGATATATGCATATGCATGCCAACCGGGCCTTAACGTGCCGGCTGTCGGCCAGTTAAGCATGGCCCTTGTTTACCTGGCTAGTGCCACCTCCTCCGCCTACTCCCACCCCAGTGCCCCCACCTGCCCACCTCCTTCCCTGCCTGCTCGCCCTGCGACCCCCCTTCTTCGCCCGCTCCATTCCACCTGTCCCACATCCTCCCCCGATCCACCCACCCACACCAACCCACCTCCTGCACTGCTCCCTCTGTCAATCCCTCCTTCATCAGCGTGCCCCCTCTCGCCCACCTCCTTCGTTGCTCCACCCACCCCCACCTCTCCAGCACTCCTCTCACACCTACCTCCTTCGGCCACTTTGCCCGCACCCCACCAACCCACCTCTTCTACCGCTCCGCCCCCTCCCTCCCAAGCACGACACGCCGCATCGGGCTAGGCCAGCATAGCCCATTTAGTCCTAGGCTATGTCGTGCTTGGGTCGGGCCAATCGACCATGCTTCGGGCTGGCACGATTAGTCCAGCCCATTTGAACACCTCTAGTGTTTGGTCAAAAGATGTCTCGTATAGGTGGGACATGATACGATGATGCACACAATACGGCTGGAGTATTGATGGAAAGTCGAAAGATGGACGGTGGATCATGTAAGAGGATATGCTAGTAAGAGTAGAGAATCCCGTTACTACTTGCAGTGTATATTTGCATATGTTAGCTAGCTAGTTAGGGTATGTATCTTAAGATTGTCTCTAAGATTTCCATCTTATATAAAAAACAGCATCAAAGACAACCTCTTCAAAAGTAAATCATTCGTCTAGCTATTTTATACTATTTTTTATTATAACTTCTCGCCTCATACCCTCTCACTACTTGCATGAGTTTACGGGCTTAAGTCGTTTCTTACGTAAGAGACAATATATTATCTCTTGTCATCTTCTCTCTCCTTTATATAGAATCTTAGTTCTTTAATATAGGTAAGAGACATGTAAGGCCCTGTTTGGATCCCTTGGGCTAACAACTAGTTGCTAAACTTTAGCCCTTGAGGATCCAAACAGGAGGGCTAATGGGTGGGCTAAAGTTTAGCCAAAGTCTCAACTAGTTGTTTGCCAACTAGTCCATCAAACCCAGCTAATGAGGGCTAAAGGACCAGCCGGATGGAAAAAAGACGTTGATACCCACGCCAACCCTCCCAGACCACCATGCATAAGGGTATAACAGACTTTGCACTGAGATAGTAGCACTTATTAGTCCTTGGATCCAAACAGGATTGGGCTAATCTTTAGCCAGCTAACTACTAGTCAGCTAAAACTAGTCCTAACAAACAACTAGTCCTAGTCCATCCAAACAGGCCCTAAGATAATACTATTAGAGATGCTTATACGGTAGTATTGAATACGTAAATAGCCGACCAACTCCGCGCCAAATTTCTGACTAATTGAACATTAATATATCCCCAAGTTCAATGCACTCCCCGTTGAAAACAACTATTTGCTTGAGACTTGTCGCAAATTAATGTGTGAATTTTAAAACAGAAGTAGTATAAATTAAGTGTGACCGTTTGCTGGTCACAACTGTCACGCATATGCAATGTAGTATGGTAGTACTCCTATATCAGGTAGCTGCATCGACCGGTGCATGCATGATGGAAACACATATATACTGGCAACTGAATTAATTATTAATGGAATTGCATAGGCCAGAAACTAAGCTTAATTTATCGACCGGCGCCCGGCGGCGGGAACTTGATCGCCCACAGCAATCTGCATGCACGCACACACCAAACTTTCCTTCACGTCGCGCGCGTATTCAATGGTTTCTTCTATCTACTCTACATCGATCACAGTTTTTGACAGTCCAATTGAAAATCTCTTCTCGACGAACGGCCGGACATGTATGCATATGCCATGTGTCTTGAGAACTCGACTTTCTATAGCTTGACCCGTTCCACGCGATGCATTTTTCTTTATACGATCAAGAAGGCTATACCATACAAGCCTCCGGCCTCTGCCTTCAACGCGATGTATTAATCTACCGGAAATGTCGTTGTCAGTTGTCGCGAAGGGTTCAAGGCTTGGACACCGTCGTCGCTGCAGCGACAAGCAGGCTACCAATCAACTCACCCTAACCATTTTCACGTCGCGGCTGCTCCAGCTAGCCACATGAAACGTGGAAGAATCGACAAGCCAATCATCTGAACAGAATAGTCTGATGTTGAACCATGCATGCATCGTCATCGGCTCGCCGTGTTCTTCCCCCTATAAATACCTCCTGCATCTGCTTATGATGGCCATCACAGGCAAACCTCACGTACATCGCATTAGCTACTACGCACATTCCAAATCTGCTTTCTTAGCTAGCTCGTTGATTTCCTACACTTCACGATCGAATCGAAACCTGTCCGACGATGGGTATAGCCAAGAGACCCGCAGTGCTTTGGTTACTTGGTGTGGTGTTAACATTTGGAGTTGCAGTTAGCCCGGCTCAGGGCTCCAGGACTCACCACTACGATTTCTTTGTAAGTCTACTTGCATTTATATAGCATTTTCGTTTGTATATGTGTTCTAGAGCTCTATGGATATATGCATGCATGCATGCATTTACTTTGCATGTAAACATGCTTGCTGATTGGATGCCTGCAATATTATTTCGTGGAAGAACATATTATATGCAACAGCAAAAAAGAAAACATATTTTTAATAACATTATTTTTCTTTTAGAGCAACTTTATTAATCATGCATGTTGTCTAGAAATCCTAGTGATTTTACTAAACACACGGAACTTACACTCCCCATCTCTTGTGGAAATCAACAATATATGCTAGCCAATTTCGGGTTCTCTGACACCTCAAAAGTAAAAAAAAAAAATTTGCTCTGCTTTGCTAAATTAAGTTCCCTGCTGGTAGCGATCTTTTTTTAAAAAAAAATCCGTGATAGTGATAGATATACGTAATTGCAAGAAATGAATTAACGACATATATACCTCGTGTGATATTTTGCAGATTAAGGAAGCTAAGTACACCAGACTCTGCCACCGGAAGACCATCCTCACCGTCAATGGCCAGTTCCCCGGCCCGACCATCTACGCGCGCAAGGGCGATGTCGTCGTCGTCAACGTCTACAACCAAGGCGACAAAAACATCACCATCCACTGGTAAGTTAGCTCGGCCGTTTACATACATCTCCTGCTCCTGAATGTAATGAACAGACGTTCTCACGCGACAATGCAGGCACGGCGTGGATCAGCCGCGGAACCCATGGTCAGACGGGCCGGAGTACATAACGCAGTGTCCCATACAGCCAGGCGCCGACTTCACCTACCGGATCATCTTATCCGAGGAAGAGGGCACGCTCTGGTGGCACGCGCACAGCGACTTCGACCGCACCACCGTCCACGGCGCCATCGTCATCCACCCCAAGCGCGGCACCACCTTCCCCTTCAAGAAACCGCACAAGGAGATACCCATCATCCTCGGTACGCAATGCATATGCGTATAACGCTGCTCGAACTTGCTTGGATGTATGACGAGTTTGATCAAGCAATACGTTGTGTTAATCCGCACAATTTTGATTCGCAGGTGAGTGGTGGAATGGGGACGTGAACCAACTGCTCGAGATGACCAAGCGGACCGGCGGCGACGTCAAGCCCTCGGATGCGAACACCATCAACGGCCAGCCCGGAGACCTGTTCCCGTGCTCGAAGGACGGTACCTTCAAGGCACCCGTCGAGCACGGCAAGACCTACATGCTCCGGATCATCAACGCGGGGCTCGCCAACGATCTCTTCTTCGGCGTCGCCGGGCATCGCCTCACCGTGGTCGGCACCGACGCTTCCTACACCAAGCCGTTCACGGTCGACCACATCTTCATCGCACCGGGCCAGACCAAGACTGTGCTGCTCAAGGCCGACCGCGCCACGGACGGCTCGTCATCCAACGGCCGGTACTACATGGCCGCGAGGACGTTCTCGTCCAACACCGCTATCCCATTCAACAACAGCACCGCCACGGCCATCTTGGAGTACACGGACGCCCCGCCCGCCTCGCGCGCGGGGCCACCGGACTTCCCCAACCTGCCGGCCATCGACGACATTGACGCGGCAACGGCGTACACGGCGCAGCTCCGGTCCCTGGGCAGCAAGGATCACCCGGTTGACGTGCCGAGGCACGTCGACGACAGCATGCTCGTCACCATCGCCATCAACGTGGTCCCCTGTGGGCCCAACCAGAAGTGCGATGGCCCCGACAACAACCGCCTCGCCGCGAGCCTCAACAACGTCAGCTTCGTGAACCCGTCCGTCGACATCCTCGACGCGTACTACGGCTCCATCCGCGGCGTGTACGAGACGGACTTCCCCAACAGGCCGCCCTTCTTCTTCAACTTCACCGGCGACAACGTCCCCATGGAGCTCTGGTTCACGAAGCGCGGCACCAAGGTCAAGGTGCTCGAGCACGGCGCCGTCGTGGAGGTGGTGTTCCAGGACACGTCCATCCTCGGCGCCGAGAACCACCCCATGCATCTGCACGGGTTCAGCTTCTACGTGGTGGGACGAGGGTTTGGTAACTTCGATGAGCACAAGGACCCGGCCACCTACAACCTGGTCGACCCGCCGTACCAGAACACTGTCTCCGTGCCGAAGGCCGGGTGGGCCGCAATCCGGTTCCGTGCAGAAAATCCTGGTGAGTTATTCAGATTCTTTTGTTCTGAATTATACTATCTTTGTTTCGGCTTCATATATCAAGGAGACATACTGCTTATCTAATACGAGAAAATATGATTTATATTTTATACATATACATGCCGAACTAATAAATATTGTGAAATAGAGAGAGTATGATTTTGTTTGGAAGGTGTCATGTGCAATTTTCTTTAACTTCTGTTTATTTTGCTTGTTTAGGTGTGTGGTTCATGCATTGCCACTTTGATCGCCATGCGGTGTGGGGGGATGAACACCGTGTTCATCGTGAAGGACGGCAAGATCCCGGAGGCTAAAATGATGCGGCCTCCTCCTGGCAGGCCAAAGTGCTAATGACCGTGGTTACATGGAGCATGGCGGCAATGTGCAACATAATCAAGCAAAAATTTATTCTTTTGTCGATCAATTTGATTAATTAATTATTATGCAATGTTTAAGCATGGGCGCACAATAAATGGGTCAGTTGAAATCCCTGTAAGTAGTGGCATTGATGTCTTTCTTATTTGATTGAACGACAAAAGTCGTATTGATTGTATTTTGATCGATTTGTTATTAACTTCTAAATGTAATTAATGATGCTTTATTGTGGATTAGTGTTGTGTATCTAGCAAAGATGTGTATCTTGGCTATGTCTACTACAGAAGGTTGAACCAAGTGAGCTTAAAAACCATTCTACACAACTATTCAGCACGTATTTTGCTTCTAGATCTCAAGCAACTATTGACATAGCTATTTTGCTATATGCATTCCTTATTTGCATTCAATATTATTTATATTCCTCGTAGAGGCTCAAGGCCACAGCGAGGAGAAGAGACACCGCCACACCGGGCGTCGTGTGGTCGCTGCAGCCTGCAACTCGCAGCCATCCTGCCAAAATCAACGATGCAACGAGCGCGGCCGTGCACGCCTACAGGCGGACCTAGAAATAAAGCAATAGGGGGTCTAACTTATAACATAATAGAAATATCACTAGTTATAATTAAATTAGATTATAGCAAATTACATAAACAACTGATATTATAGCGAAGCAATCTAATGAATGTCTGAAACTAAGATATGTTACTTTCAATATTTGTTACTTTCTTTACTTATTTTTTCTTGATATTTTCTTTAATGAGCATATATGTTATGAAAGGTTTGATAAATTAGTGAATTAATAGGACATAGCTTATTACATATTTTGGAACACACTGAAGTTGTAGAAACATTGTAAGTTTCTTCCTGGAAATCAATCATAAGCAAATTGACATAACATTTAATTATCTTGAACAACTTGTTTAGCTAATATACTAAAAGACAACAGTTCTCCAAAGCATACATATGACTCCACAAACCTTGAACGACCCACGGTTCCTCACTAACATTCGCTATGATCACAAAGCGTTTAATTATGAAAGTGTGTAAAGACCATTTAGAACTTTGGCACATACTTTGTATAATGCTTATCGGCTGGTAAACCATGACAAGCAGAGCAACATGATGCTCAGAAATGATCTCACTAACTATGTTCGAAATGCAATCAAAGACAAATTTTACCTAACGATATAGTGGTGACTGAAACTTAAAATTGACCAAGAATTGAAGGAAACACCAGAAACAGGACCAAGCTTGAATTCCTAAACGTTTATCAAATGATCAAAAAGTCCACTTTTAAATGCTATAGTCTGCAACAAAGCAATACCAGTCAAAAGCAAAAAAAAAAAGAGCAGCTACTCAATCATGTTAAAAATGGACAAAATATTGAACTCAACATCTTTTATGCATTTGCTTGTTCTTCCAGCTTATAGCTTGGCCAACTAGTACCTTTGAAGTACGGACACGTGGCTTTCATGTCGTATACGTGTCTAACACCATGTCTGACATGGATACGACTAGGAAACACTGCGGACACGTGTCGATGGTGTGTCAGCCATGTTTAAAATAAATTTTATTTTTGAAAATTTCCGACATGTGTCGAACACGGCGTGATCATGTGTTCAACATGGCCCAGCATGCAATCCCTAACTCGGTTCAGTGGCTAACCCTAAATCCTGATCTCCCGCATCAACCCACACCTCAGTCTCTGCTAGACCATGTGAAGGTGACCCCCGTGTGTGTGATGAGTAATTGACATCTGTTTTAGAAAAGTCGAGTTTGGTTTGTGTGGTTTGGACCATGTCGTTGCACTGTGCAATCGGGTTCGGTCGGATTTGGTCAAACTTGGTCGAAGTGCGTAGGATGTCCATTCTCTTGATTCGACAGGTTTTGGGCCATTTCATGCTTGAGTTCGATTCATTGATGCTAATTGAGATTACATGTTTTGAGCGGTGCTATGTGATATGTTTCTTGTTTGTGATGGCTGCAGGGCGTCGAGGCGGAGTCGTGGCGAGGCACGGGATGACCGGACTAGGCGCAGGCGGTGCCGAGGTCAGAACGGTTGAGGTGTGCCGCAGACGGCGAGGACTCGAGGTGGTTACAAGGCTTGGACGGAAATAAACGAGGAAACTTTCCGGAAGGTGCAGAAGGGGCGATTTGGTAAATTCGCAAGGGCTGCACGAGTGGAAGCGGTTTCGTTTGAGATTAGCGGGTAAAACGGGTTGGAAACCCGGTAACCAAAGCCTATAAAAGGAGGGTTGTCTCCTGGTGCATGTAATGGCTTGGTGAGATGGTTTAGGGTTTTGCTTTTAGTCAAATGACTTTTGGGGAGTTTGTTTTCTCTTTTGTGCTTTAGTAGTTGAGAGTTGTTGGAGAGAGCAGCACATAGCTCCCTACCTCCCTGTGTGTGTTGGTGAGAAGATGTGAGGATTTCTTGAGTTTGGGTGAGATGGCATGAGTTCTTGATCCCTCAATCATGTATGGGGACTTAGTGAGTTTGATTTCCTTGTATCAATCATGTATGGGGACTCCTCTGTAATCTCCCTTTTTGCAATATTATGTTGGGTTGATTTCATTTCTGCTCAGTTTGTTATGAAGTTCGTTCTTGTTCTTGCCTCTGTTCATTTGAGTTCTTGAGGTGAATCCTTGAGCTTTTGGCAGGCTCTTGATTTCTTGGTGAAGGGAAAACACTCAAGACCCTTTGATCATCCCATTTCCAAGAGCAATTTGAGAAATCAATGCTTTATGTGATCTTTCTGTCCCTCGTCAAAATCTCTTTGTATTTGGTTTTCTAGGGTTTCATTACAGAGCTAAATGGAATCTTTTGATTCTCTTCAAAAGATTGAGTATTGTTGTGTTCCTTCAGGGCCTGAGGTTATTGCTTAGTCAATCTCTTAATTTCATGGTCTATGAATCAAAGATTAGAAAGTAATTTGAGTTTTGGTGCTTCTCTGTGAAAGTTTTCAGTTTTGGGCAAAATCTCAAATTCTTGCTCAAATGATGAAATCCTCTGTACCAAAAGTGTTTGATGCTATTTAGAATAGGTTCTTGATCTTTTTGGCTAGTGGGAAACAACAGCAATCCTGTATTTTTCCTAGAATCTGAATTTTCAGACCTTGCTGTTGCGTGTTTTTCAGTCTGGACTCTTTGGTTTTGGGAACCCGGTCTGACCGGTCAGACAGTGGCGGTCTGATCGGGATCAGAACTACGGTCTGACCGGCTCGTTGGGAGCGGTCTGACCGGCCGGACAGTAGCGGTCTGACCGCTGGCTCCATAGCGGTCTGACCGCTGGCTCCATAGCGGTCAGACCGGCCTCTCAGTTGCAGTCTGACCGGCTCCTTGCAGGATATGTTGTTTTTCATGTTTTTCTCTGCTGTGCTTTCTAGGTTTTCTTTTTAAATGATGTGTTTCCTCTTTCTGCGTACTGAGTCTCCAGTGAGCTTATCTCTTTTCTTCATAGCATTTGTTGCTATCGGAGAAATTTTTTTTAATTGGATACTTTAGGGGGAAATTTGAAGAAGCAACATTCACCCCCTTTGTTGCCGATTTCGATCCAACAGTCTTGCTCTCCACCTCCAGTCTCAGCCCTTGCTTCCTCTCATGGGCATCGGCTCTAGCCGTCGAATCCTCCCGTCACGCCGCCGGATCCTCCCTCGCGTTGGTGGCTCCTTCCTCGCATCTCTCTCTCTCTCTCTGGTTCTTCCTCGCTCTTAAATACCAGTCCTTGCTCTCCTCTCGCGAGCGTGGGCTCCAGCCGTCGGATCCTCAGCTGCGTCGGCGACTCCTGCAGCTCCGCGCCAGTGGCTCCTTCCGCACCAAGCAATTGGCCTCTATTAATCCTCACTTGGTAAGCAATGAACTGCAAGCATTTCTACATTGTAGGGAAGATGCATTTCCTGCAGTATGTAATATGAATTTTTATCTACCTTACACTTTGTTCAAAATATGAATGAGAGCACATAATGACACTTGGGGAGGGGACCAAGTACATCTGTCTACCCACGCACACGTGATCACCCTAGAAACATGACGAGAAACGCTGAAAAGTGCACCGCGCGCCAAACCACCGTCGCCACGTATCCTCCCCCCCGCGCCAGCGTTCTGTTTGGTTCCGTTCCCCCGCTGCGCGCCGACGACGACGGCGGCGCCGTGCGTACGTACGTAGCCGAGGTGACTGAGGCGTGCCGCGTGCGTACGACGTCCGCGTTGGAGCGATGCCACCCAGCCACTCGCCACGACGAACGGGCAGGTGTGCGCGTTTGGTGGTTTTGCCTCTTGTCCCGTCGAATCGAATCTCTCCTGAACGCTTGAGAGCCGACGTACCTGCTTGTGGTCGTGGGTCGGGCAGCCTGCGTTGATTTAGGGTGCATTTGCCTTTCTACGGGCACGCATGCATTCTATGTGGCGGCACTTTTGGTTACGACTTACCACATACGAGGGAAAGTGTCGGGTGGCCGACCGCTTAATTCGGAAGTACAGATTACAAATTGAAGATGTTAACAAAGCTAATAAGAAAAGCAATGCCGCTAAATGGCCCGTATTTAAGATTGGCCCATCTAAAATGTACCATAAATCTGGGTACGAATGCTGACCGGCCCATATGAGATGTAGGACTTACCGCCTAGTTTCTATATCTATCTAACCGTCACTGTCGGAGTTTATAGATTCTTTTATAGTTTCCCACATATGCATGATGTCCATGCACATTCCCTACATTTGATGTGTTCCAAGATTCGTGTAGACACTTGGGGAGGAGATCAAGTACAACTGACTATACGTATTGTGCACCGTCCATCTCTCTCCTCGCTCTCTCCATCTCTCCTGTGTGGTCCCAAGCAACAGGCAACCCAGCGACTGGCGGTTGGCAAGGCGGCAATGCTAGATCCACCTCCTCCAACTATCCCCTCCACTGTCGCCAGCCTTCCCACTCTTGCTCTTTGTCACCTCTACCCGCCCTCCTTGTCTCTATGGACGACGACGCCGGTGCCAGATTCGTCTCCCTAAGCCTAGAGCTCCTAGTCGACGATCGACAAGACCACCACGAGGACCTCGATCTGCCTCCTCAAGCCCATATCCGGTGGGGCCAGATCCAAGAGGGGACTCTCTGTCACCTCTCCCCGCCCTCCCCGTCTCTGTGGACAACGACGCTGGTGCCAAATTCGCCTCCCTAAGCCTAGAGCTCCTGGTCGATGATCGAAAAGACCACTGCGAGGACCTCGATCTGCCTCCCCCAACCCATATCTGGTGGGACCCAGATCCACAGGGGGGACTCGAGCTTCATCGGCATGGAGGATGCTTCGTTGGTGGCACCCAGTTTCACCGTCCAGTTCGCCAGTTTCACTACAAGAGGCAAAGGGGAGAAAAGGGTTCGCCGATTTTGCCACCGGATTTGGTGGAGAGAGAGATACATATTTCACTCATTATGATTTTTTGATTGTATATCCCCTCCCATGTGCACCAATCTTAAAGCAAAATATGTGGTGTGGATCAGGGGCGGAGCCAGGATCCAGACAAAGGGGGGGCCGACCCGCCAAGGCGCCGGCGTCATAGGTCCTGGGCGCCGTGTGTCGGCAAAATTAGACATACACATATATAATTAAACATACGCATATATATTGTCATATAAATTCAATCGTAACACATATGGCAAAATAATGTAGCATACGTCTAGCATACTGAAAAGACTCTCTCAGTGGTCGCTGTTGATACTGGAAGAGTTATGACTAATCTTAGCAATCTATCGACCATTGGATAAATAGAATTTTTACCTAATCTCACTAGTCCCTTTGTTAGATCAGCAAGTGATGGTAATGTACTTAGCTCTATATGGTTGCATACATCAAGTTGAAAATGTGGTAGTTGACACTCCAATTGAGCTTGATCTTGACTTGAAAAATCAGCGGGATAGTACTTTTCCACCAGAGTACTTATCTTTGAAATGTCAAAGCCATCTTTTCTTGGATCTAGTGAGGCACAAAGTGATAGAAGCTCTATTGCTTGAGAACTGAATCGATCTTCTAACTCAATCAATTGTTGGTCGACCGCAACATTAAACACATCTATTTTATAATGGTGAAGAGTGGTGGTATTATCATTTTTGTTCCGAGATTTGGTCACATCCACACACCTACAAATTGCGACATGTAGTTAAATAAGTTAGATATGTACCATAAGAATAAAAAAATATGTATTTGTGCTCATATTAAAAAACTGAAGTTAAGATAATAACTTACTTGCGATTTAAATCCGAAATCTCAATCTCGTGCTTGTCACAAAAGGCTTTCACCTCCTCAAGAGGTGGTTCCCAGCCATCATTTCTCAAGTCACTAAGCAATGATTTTGTGTTAGAAATACAGGGGCCTAATTGACTAATTGACTGTGATGAAGGGTGATTAAGGGGTCCTATTAATACATTTGGTGGACCATTGGGGGGGGCCAGGCCCCTGCCCGCCCCCCTTGTCTCCGCCCCTGGTGTGGATGGTACATGGACATCCATGCATACGTGGTTTTGCTTTTCCGATCATTAAATTCAGATTTCTCAGTTTAATTTCCGATACTCTATTCATTTAACATAGAATATAGTATAGACCGATATAAAATTAAGAATTAGCATCGCAAAAACTAAGAACAATATCACAATTATAAGAACATCTTAATGTTAACTGGGCATGATGTTAGGTCGTTCGGTACGTACGTACTTCACCGAATCGAAATGAGCTAGGGTTGAAGAGCAAGTATTCAGGGTGCCTTTGGTTGAGCTTTTGGGAGCTGCTTTTGCTTCCAAAAAACCAAAAGCCAACCAAAGGGGTGGAAACCAGAAGCTGCTTTTTCAGAAGCAGCTACTTTTGGGTAGTACAGTTTTGAGAGCACCTTGGACCCTGCTTTTGGCTTTTGGCTTTCGGCTTTCTGCTTTTTGAAATGGTGAAAATAGAGAGCTGTTTCACAGTTGTTTCAAGGAAAATAGAGATAGGAGGTAAGTTTTATACTTGTTTGAACCAAACAGCTTACAGCTTTTCCACAGCCCACAACCTACAGCAGCTTTTCCACAGCCCACAGCCCACAACAGCTTTTTCAGAAGCCACAGCTCAACCAAACACACCCTCAGTTCATCTGAACACACTCCGAATGGGGAGAGGTAAATATCAGCTGAGGCTTTATATTTATCCAAAATCATTTTACATTTGCATAACGAAAAAGACGTCCCATCTCGTCTTAAAAAAGACATTCATCTTTGTTTTGGTGTCAAGCCTATGGAGGAGACATGCTTTGTTGGCAAAATTGATGTTTCAACCCTCTTCTTTCCATATCATCTTATCTTCTTTACTTTATTTGCTGGACAAATGTAGCTACCTAACGTTCTATGATTGGTATCATTTACCATTGATTTAATTCGTTTTTCCCTTACATCTAAAAAGAAAAAGGAAAAGATCATTTTGCAGGAGCCAATTAACAACATACAATGCAGAAAGTCAGCTAGCCCACGTCCTTTTCTTTTTAGATTACAAGGTAGAAACGTATGCACACAGACATTACGCACGCACCACATGCAAGCCCACACGCAAGTGTCCTCTCGGTATGCCTAGAATTACGTAGATTTGAACCATCGTAGATGGAATGTTTTTCTATTACTCCACCGCACCAGGAGAGCTGGTTTCCCCTGTATTTGCAATGCATATGCACATCACAATTCAATCCAAACACAATTTTTTCGTTGCATTGTGGGTCCAAGATCCAACCATCACTTTGTCATTAGCAATCAAGCATATATGATGATGGCCTGCACCTTAGTAGCAAGTACTAGGTCTATTCACAAATGGAGTTGACAGGACCATCAAGGATAATCATACCATCCACTTCTCAGCCTCGATCCTTTTGGCCTAGGTTCGTATCACAACACGTGTAAATACTTAATAAGGCTTCGCTCATTTCGGTTTCAGTTTCTGATTTCTGACTTACCTTTCATTACTAATAAATTTCGTCTTTTTTCTAAATTTTTGACTTTTTTAGCTTTTTTGTCGGTTCTTTTTTCCTGTATTCGTTTGCATTGTCCGTGACGAGCTAGCATTTTTTTCTATTTTTAAATTTTTTAAAATTTAATTACGCTAAATAAGCCAACTTCAGTTACAGTGAAATTTCAACCGCTACAGTACAATTTCAGCTATAAGCCACAACTTTTCAGCCCAACCTAGCGGGACTTTGCAAATGGACAAAGTATCGACGATACCTTGTTGCCTGGCTAGTCTCAAAACGCAGCTGGAAAGTAGAGTAACAGCACCCTAGTAGGTGCAACTGATCAGTCATTCGTGCCTATAAGCTCTCTTTAGGGTTTTTTTTTGGGAAGGCCTATTTTTGGTCAGGACTAAAATCCTGACCTATTCACGTGAATTCTGGTCGAGAATGGATATCTCAAAAAGCTCTTTATGAAAGAAAAAAATACCAGATCATCGTCGAAGATGTTTGCGATGTTTGGTGCTCAATCTATTTGTAAACTTGTTCTTTGCTCTCCAGATAATCCCACCTCTTGTAATGGGACTTGTAATCAGATTTTCAAAGATGTAAAATAGGTTGAGCTGCATAATGACAAGCGCTTCACTCTTTTGAAAATTTATTTTGAGCCTACACATAGCTTCATAAGAGTAAAGCAATAGCTTCATGTTCACTGCATTATCCGTGTTATCATCCATTAAAAGGATTGTGTCATCTGCATTCTTCAGGACAACAATCTCATTTTTAGTTAAATGTGGCATCAAGCCAGTAATCAAAGCATTTCCCTGGGTAGTATGAATCATTTTAGCTAGGCTATCAGTTCTACGCATGTAGTTACTGTAGCATACGGGCAATGTTCACCGTGGTACTGTAGTACATATGTACTGTTCACTATGGTACTATAGCACGCGTGTACTGTTTACCCATGATTAGTTTTCTTTCTTAGAGATTAGATTGATTTGGTTAGTTTAGAAGTTTATCTTCGGTTAGTTTATTTCTTTAAACTAGAGATTATTTTTATGAGTCAAATCAAGTTATCCATATAAAAGAGATATCATTGTATCTTTTTTTATAAAGCAAAGATGAATAAATAAGTCCTAGTCTTTAAGGTGCAGCTGTGGTCGTTCTTTTAACCAACTAGTCTAGATTTACTCCTCCCTTAATCAGCGCCTTCTTCACCTAGCGCCATTTTACTTCAAGTCGTTGCCATCTGACCTCTCTCCGATAAATTATTACCCTCTTGTTATGCTAGTTCACAACAATTGATATCAGAGCCAACACTATGGTTTTTGCTGCCGAGTTATCCCTCCTAGACAACCTAATGGAGCAGATGACGATGATGTTGAAGATCATGCACCAACAGATTCACCCCACCCTATCAGATGAATTTGTCACCTATGTTATAGCTTGAGGATGAGTTGTTTCATCGGGAAGGGCATAATGTTACGTGCATGGTTATTGTAGCACATGCGTACTATTCACCGTGGTTACTGTAGCATGAGTGTACTGTTCACCCACAATTAGTTTTTTTAGGGATTAGATTGATTTGGTTAGTTTAGAAGCTTATCTTCAGTTAATTTGTTTCTTTAAGTTAGAGCTTATTTCTTAAGAGTCAAGTTAAGTTATTCCTATAAAAAGATGTTATTGTGTCTTCTTTAATCAAGCAAAGATGAATAAACAAGTCTCTAATCCCTAAAGTCTAGTTGTGGTCATTCCATTGACCAGCTATTCTAGATCTATTCATCCTTCAATTGGTGTTCTCTTTATCTAGTGTCGTTTTACTTTAAGTCGTCGCTGTCCGACATCTTTTTGATGGATGATTACATCCTTATTGTACTAGTTCATAACGATCAGCAGCCAAAATAAAGAGAAAAGGAGACAGTGAAACACCTTGCCTCACTCCTTTGTGACTCTGAAAATATGGACCAATTTGGTTATTCAAATCTAATTTTAATACTATGCCTTTTTTATTTTTACCTTTTATTTCACGAATAATTTCATGAAGGGCTAGCACACCAACCATAACAAGTATGATTATTATTAGTGGAAAAGAACAAGTTCAAGAGACCATGATACATATAATTCCGTACAGGAGAGCATATAAAGAATCAGAAAGCGAAATAGACAAACAATACAATGCATCAATCACAGAAAACCAAGCTAATGTTGGTCCAAAGAGATAAAAGTCTACTGGCTAGTGGCTAGGGCTGAAAATGAGCCGAGTCGAGTCGGATTTGGCTAAGCTCATTCGAAGCTGTGACTCAGCTCGATTTGTTCAGAAAACAAGCTAAAAGTCCAGCTTGGCTTGACTCGTTTCTGGCTCAAGTTGGCTTGGGTCGGCTCATGAGTCACACCAAGTTATTCAGTAAGTAGCTAGGAGCCTAATAAAATTCAAATAAACTCTAAAAATAAAAAATAGTCTAAGAAAAGGAGCATTTTCTGGAATTATTTTTGTAAAGAAAATGCTGTGAACATGTTCGGACCGTCCGATCGGCCAGAGCGGTTTCGAACTGTCTGATTGGCCAGAGCGGTTTCGGACCAATCCGATCGGTCAGAGAGCTTCGGACCGTCCGATTGGCTAGAGAGGTTTTTGACCGTCTAATCGGCCAGAGTGGTTCAGACCAATCCGATTAGCGTTCACGGTCCCTGAAAAAAGGGAAATACAACTCCATCACTGCCACCCTCCTCACGCTTCCTCCTAGCCCTGTTCATCAAGCCGCCGCCCTCCCTACGTGCTGGTCCACCATGAAGCAACTGCTTGCCGCTTCTCCGCTCCCTGCCGAGTCGCAGTAGCTGTCTCTCGCCCCGCCCTGTTGTGGCTGTGCGTACCTGCCACCGGCGCCCCCCGCTGGAGTTGTCCCGCTACGCCTTCGTGTTCCTATGCCCCGAGTCCGTTGACCACCCCACCTCCTTCATCTGGGAGGCCATCTCTCACCACGGCCCCAGATGTTGCCCTCCTCGCGAGGGCGGATGTTGCTTCGGTTAGGCACCGCCGTGGATACATATAGATGCTTTTAAGTTAACAAAGTAATATCGATTAGGCTATCACATTGAAAACAGTGTGATAGAATTGTAGATACGAGCAAAAATAGGCTCGTGAGCGGTTCGAACTCAACTCGATTTTTTTGCGAAATGCGAAAGAGGCTCGGCTCGAAATTTTACGACCTCAAGCTGAGCCACGAGCATGGAGCTATTTTTCCACTCTACTAGTGGCTACTCATAAGCACATCCTGAACTACTGTTAACACTTCTGAAATTGCTGTGCTTTAATAAATAGGCGTACTCCAACGAACTTCGACTTATCTGTTCCGACTTCTGGAAGATAAAAGTTACCTGAAGCATATTAGCCTTTTAGTTTTGGATTTTTTGTTTTTTAGTTTATATTAGTATTTTTTATTTTTCTTGTTTTTTAATTAAATGATTCAAAAAATTCTAATAGCCACTACAGTGTAAGTAATGTTAAACAGAAATCAATAACCACATTCACGAGCCAAAGCTTAAATCCGTTTAGAGCGGCATGATAGCAGGGGCGGATCTACAGTGGGTCATGGGTGTTCAGCTGAACACCCAAATTTTTTGGCAAAAAATCTAGTATATACATGGTATAATACATATGTGTATATATAGTTGGGGTCAAAATAGCTATTCTCTTCGGTATGGATCAGACAATCAGCCGAAATAACTGGGCCTCGCCCATTTTACTTCCGCGGCTCCGCGCTGGCCCGATCGGCCCACCCGCCACCCGGCCAAGCCCCCCCACCCCACCCCCCAAACGGCCAAACCCCACCGGATTCCCCACCGCCACTCCCGGTGCCCCCCATTCCCCTAACCCTAGCCGCACGCCCGCACGAGACGAGGCGACGTTGGGCTCCGGCTCCGCCGCCTCCGCGCCGTGCGCCTACCGGCCGACCGCGCCTCCCCAGTCCACCGCTCCAACAGTCCAGCACTCCAGCACCTCTGAGCTCCGTCTCCGCGCCGCGCCACCGGCCGACCGCGCCTCCGAGGCTCCGACCCTCCGGCCTCCGCTCCAGACCTCCAGTGTTCATGGCACCGCGCCTTGCCGCCTCCGCAGTACGCACTGGGCTCCGGCAGTTCAGCTCCGCGCCGCGCGACCGGCCGCGGGCCGCCAACCGCACCTCCGAGCTCCGACCCTCCGCTCCAGTCTCCAAAGTGAGCAGTGCTTTTCTTGGCATTTCCATTCAGTCATTCACCATTCTTTCATCATGGGACAAAATTGTTGCTTGGAAGGTCGAAAGGTTCTTTATATAGAAGGGACACTATGCTTGGATGAGGCCATGAGGGGGGTTTGCTTGGGATTTAGTTCAGGATTTGGTTGGGGTTTAGTTCAAATTTGAATTAAATCCTACCAAAAATCCTTTTGGATTGTAGGATTAGATAAAATAATGACATGTACAGCAAAGAAACATGGGTGTGTATAACAATTTGGTAGTATCTAACTAGTTAGGTTGATTGAGTGCTGTATATGCCTGTCAAATAATGAAATGTTACACAAAATGTTAGTTCTTCTTGAATTGTGAGTAGATCAGAATAATTTTGAGTTTGTTTTTGTTATTTGGGTTGAGCTCCCGTGTTGAAGCAAATTTGTGTTATTTGTTTTTTTGGATATTATCTTGAAATGGAGATGATGGCATAGAACAGAACATTATGAATTTAGAATGAAAGGTGGTTGTGTTGGTTGACTGGCTTTGTGATATTCTTTATTCTTAGTGTGTGTAGTATAACAACAGTTTTAATAGAGCTATATGCTGATCAGAATTTCACTGTGACTGTTTGTTTCTGTGTTCCCATGCTTACAAATGGATGAATGTGGGTCTAATAAATTCTGGCCAGTTTATATGTTTAAAACAGTTGCCATTTTTCCTAATGAGTCCTGCACAATTGATAGGAGTGGAGGGAGGTTTCACTGATCAAGAACCTGAATATGATGAGAAAATTGTACTTTAACTTGCTATTGTGAAGTGTGGACCTTTATGTTTTCCACTGAACAATATTTTCGTAACTTCGAACACCCATCTTAAAATTCCTGGATCCGCCACTGCATGATAGGAGTAGATTGCATTATCCTAGTAAAAGCCCGCACGCACGTATACTGAAGCCCTACTATACTCAAAGCTAGAACATTCGGCCGTTCTAAAAAAAAAGTTTAAATAGTAAGAGCTATGAACACCAGAGCGATTAAGGAGACATGATAAAATACTATTAGTTCAACAATTAGTAAAGTGTTCAACATATGGCTAGATATGTGGGAGGATGAAGTGATTAGATTACTAGATGTAGCATCTATTTCAATTGGAGTTGTTAAAATATACCTACAATGTGTATTATCTAACCATAAAAAACGTAAATTGATAAATTTTCAAGATACAAAAATTCGTGTACTAAATACAAATTTTTCCCACTGGGGTTTCTACTTGTAAAACTCCGGTACTAATGTGAAAAAATGCCAAGGGTAATAAAGACTACAGTAGACACAAAATATTTTATTTGGAGTCAAATTTCTTATTCAGCAGAAAAAGGAAACTAAGGCTTCGTGTGGAACACACGAATTTCATGGCATTTCCACTAGAAATTATGCTGTTTTATGCTATATTCTTGCTTTCGGAAAATGCCCTACGAAGATATCCTAAAACAAAATTACTTCTGAATCAAATGTGGCGGAGTTTAGCTGCTGGCCACCAACGTGTCGACATATTCCAGTATATAGCCGCGGAAGATCCGGGCGGCCCTTCGTTGTCCGCTCCCCGCTAGTACCCCCTCGTGGGGCCCCCCACTGCACACGCGGCCAGCACGTGATGGCCCCCCCTTCTTGTTACTGTACGGCGCTTCGGGTGGAGAGGCTGACCTGGTCGAGCCTAAGGGCATCTGTAGTGTATATAACCCAAAGGGTCTTAAGGTAGGTCCCATCTAAACCTTAAGACCAACTCCATAGTGTATATAACCCAAGGGACCTTAAGACGGTCCCACATGTCAGATAAAGAAAAATTGTATTTTAATGCTTATGGCCAGTTCTTTAGCTTGAGAACCAGCCTTAAGCTTTTTTTGCTTAGAGTCTACTTAAGGTCACCCCTGTAATGTATAAGGTTGACCTTAAGGTGGCTTAAGACCTCCTCTTTTCATACACTACAGATGCCCTAACGCATACAAAAAATCACAGGCAAATACTCACCCTTCCACTAGCGTAACAGCAGGCCCCACGTCCTCTGCCTCTGCCTCTTCACTCGAAGGAGCGTAGCACTGATAACCGTCCGATCAGATATCGACGCTCGAGAGCAGAGGTAAAGAAAATTTTGAATATCTCGCGATAATTTGAGAGCTTCTCGGACAATCAATCTGGGCCGTTTGTGTCATGATCCCATGGCCATAAAGCGCCTGAAGGCACAATACTACTGTTTCAAGGGAAGGCAGAGACGATACGCTTCCCGTCCCGACCGCTGCTTCGTGCCCTCCCACTTCCACCCACCGCCGCCTGATGCGCCGTGGCCCCACCGCCTCAGCACCGCCGCGCTCCCGCCGCCGGAGAGGGCGCAGCTCCTAGTCCAGCCGCCTCCCCCTCCCCTCCACGCGCGCTCACCTTCTTCCTCCCCTTCCAACTCCCGCCAAGCGTCGTCGCATCGCGAAGACCACACACAGCCGGGTTCGCCGCCGTCGGTCGGCGCCTCGAGGGGGAGTTGAAAGTTGTAGTATCCAGGTGAAAGTCCCCAACTAATCCAGTTGACAGTTAACGCGATCGAAACCTTTTGGTTTCTGGTTGAAAATTGGGGGTTTCTAGCTGAAAGGTTTTCATTTTTCTGGTTGAAAGTTTTGAAATATTCTAATTGAAAGGTGAATTTTTTATTTAAAAGATTCAAAAGTCTAGTCGAAAAGTTGATTTTTTCGCAACTCGAAAGTTTCAGGGGTGCTCTTTCTTAAAAAAGAGTTCTAGGGCGGCGGTAGCGGGCTGGAGGCGAGGCGCCAGCAGCGGTGGAGGAGCCGCAGGGGGTGCTGGTGGGCGGTGGCCGGCGGGGAAGGACGGGCAAGAGCTAGGATGGCAGTTGGAGAAGACGAGTAGGGGACACAGGACACTGGTGTTGGGCGAGGTGGGGCGCGGCGGAGCGGCGTCCGCTGCCTTCGTTGGCAGCGGACTTCCGCGATATAGCAGAACTCTTCTCTCCTAGGCATCGTCCTTATCTTCCCCTCTGCTGGACTGGCGTGGAGTGGAGATCCATCCGAACTTGGATTGATTCACCATAGGACTAGATGCCCTGGAATCTTGTGGCTTTTAAATAGGGGGAAAATGAAGCTTTACGAAAGAAATAAGTTAGTTTGATGAACTTCAAGCTGTACTATGCATAGATAGTAAGTCTGGTGCATAATATGCTGATTTGCATGATGGGCGACATTTGTTGTGGGGCTAGATGAGAGTTTGGTTGCGCAATTGGGATTGCATCCTTGTTAATTCAAGATAAAAACCTTTTTTAGATTAAGATAATACCTTTTCTGTCTAGGAAAAAATATTCCAGATATCGCTGACATGTTCTGTAAATGCCACAGGTGACGCTGTGTTTGATGTCCTCTGTTTCTTGACTTGGATGTAACAAGTTATCTGCGTTGTAAGCTTTATTTGTCAAACAAAGATAAGCCAGTAGTATTTGCACGTGATTGGGCAAATTAGTCAAGACGGGCGCTCTTTGCTGTGTGGCCGCTCGGCCACATGGGACGAAGTCCAATCTTGCTAGCAGAGACTGTTCCATGGATCCTACAGAGCCTCGTTGGCGGATGAATTCGAGCTTCTCTCCTCCGATGTCGGGGAGATGGGACTGCAGGTACCCATCAGACGGATTGCCCCATAGGGTTCATGATGCCCCGCATGATCATCCACCTTATGTGTCATCACTATCATCGCATAGTAAAGGAAGTAGAAGTGCATTTGGCAGTGACCAGTACCTGAATCACCACCATTCTGTATCTGATGGAGCACTTTCTTACTTTGGTAGTCCTGCCGACAGCCTTCAGGCTCCACGCTGGACACCCTCTCTTCAAAGATTTGATCTTGGCGAGTTCTCTACACCTGCAGGAGGTACATACTTATTCCTGATTACATTTGGTGGATGTGGACATGAATTGAATAGCCAAAGGACCTGTTTGTGTTTTGTTTACTATGTTTATCTCTTCATAGTATTTTGACTCACTGAAAAAAATGACTAATTACTAACTAAATTCCATCGTGAAAACATTTGGAAGCCTTACATTATGACATTATGCTGTAACATAGGCTTGTCACGTAGTATGAAAGAGCATTACTGGATAGGCCCAGCTTCTGCTTGCAAATAGTTTGTTTTAAAGGTGACTTCGAGTCAACGTATTGATATTGGAGTTCACCATTCTTGCTTGATTCATCTGCATGTTCATATGGTAATGTGCCGTATTGAACCACATACAAATGAAATGTTATGAAGAAAATGTGTACCTCTGGATCTGGAGAGTAATTATAGTATTTTCCTTTTGTAACGATATCTTCCGCATTTTTTGTAATTTACTTCTAATACAATTATGATTTATTACAAACATGTCTTTACATTAAATAATTGATGAGACACTTGTGAGTTCAGTTGAGTGTACTAGCCACTTAAATGTACTTTTATCACTAATACTAGTAAGATGCCCGTGCGTTGCAACGAAGTTCTAAAAGAAGACGATACATATAATCAAATATGACCAAAATCATATAATGAACATTAAAAAGAGGGAGGCATCTTACATCAAGAGTGAGGTCAGTGTGGCCAGATCCGCCATTGCCAAAATCGCTGCTCCGGATCTGCCCTCCTTGCCCCTGCCAGCTTCGCAGTTCTTCCTCACCTCCAGCGGTGTACACCTGAGCCGATGTACTCTGCCTCCCTATTTGTCGTTCATGCCAGTGTACTCCATGTCATGATCGTCGACCTCGGCGGTCTACACTTCCATTCCATCGTCATTCTCGGTGGTGTACACCAAAGCCCTGTCGTCCGTGCCGGTGTGCTCCTCTTCACCACCGAGTACCGCTCCGCCTCTCTCCTCTTTATCGTCCTAGTGCAGTAGCAGCATGGTGGCACACAGGAGGAAGGAGTAGCGGAGGCTTCCGGGGGCTGGGCTGAGGGACCAAAGGGGTTGGTTGACGACACAGGCTCACATGTCGGTGTATGCTAAGAGGAGATGCGGGAGTGCGCTGTGGCGGGGAGAAGGAAGGAGGATGCGGTGAATGGACAAACTACCCTTTTATATTAGTAGAGATATGATAACGTGTAACTGCTATTTAGATGGCCTAATTATTTTCTATGAGATTTTCCTGGTACACACTTGACCATTCTCTTCTTAAGCTCTTATAATCTTTTTATGGGATATTATGTCTAATTCTTTTTATACATCAAATGCTTCATTAAACAGTACACGCTCAGCTGTATCAAGGTGTTAGTATTATGTTTGGTATGTCTGGCATGAATCCAACAAGATTTAAACCCAAATAATACTATCCCCATGTGAAGAGGAGATGAGTATGGTATGAAACTTAGGGAGTAAAGTCCATAGTGGATAAATACAGGTTATTGAAGAACTGCATTTAGATACAACACAATATACTTGAATCATTGGCATAATGGATAAATATCTTAATGTAATTCAGAGGCACATTATTTAGATACAACAGAATATACTTGAATCATAGGCATAATGGATAAATATCTTAATGTAATTCAGAGAGACATTGGAATAGGTGGTTTTGCAGATTAGCTCCTCAGTTTCGAATTGTGTTACTTTTCATCCAACACTATTTACCCTGTCAACTGAATCTATTGGTCGTTGTTATTTTTTTAACAATCTATATAGAGATAATCATTGGTAGTACAATTAAAGACAGCTGCCTCTACATTTGCCCAAAATTTTCTCTCTTGATGACAACTGGGTGTTTTCTTGCAACAATTTGAAGCAACTAACCAGGCATTCCTTGGGTGGCTTCCTGTTGAACTAACATTTACTTTCTTCTTTCTTCTTTGGGACCAGGATCAAGACCTGAAACTTCTGATTATCCCCAATCCAGCGAGGTAGGCTCCATTTTATTTTCATTATCTCCCCAGTACTCTGACATTTGGCATATTTTAAAGCAAAATTAGCATAAATATTTGGACTCTGTACCATAGTGCTGACGCATACCTTGGTTATATGCTGCAGAGTCATTTAACTGCTGTGAGAAGTTTCAGTTCTGCATCCCCCTTCTCAGAATCAAGTCAGCTGGCATCTTCTGGTAAGCAACCAGCTCCACATCTACCTCGCAATCATCTGGGGAGGCGGCCGTTCATGTCAAAACCAGTCTACCCGCTAGTCTTCCGGAATCCAGTGTCAGAAGCAGAAGCCTCCGGGATGCCTGAGGCTAGTAATGCTGGGCGAACAACACCTAGTGATGACAGCCAAGCTTCTCCTGTATGGAGACGCAGCTTGGCAAGTCCTGAGCTCAAGTTCCATAACGCATTGAGTGAGCTTCGGAAGATGGAGGCTTCGCCTGAACCAAACACAAGCTCAAGGAGGGAAGGATTCAGATGGAGCAATGCTAGCAGTTATGATTTTGGATATGATGGGGATGCCATTGACATCTCAGACCATATCAGCGTTGAGTCCCAAAGGTCCCCAACAAGTTCAGTGAGATTTACTAAGTGTGGCTTATGTGAGAGATTCCTGCGGCAGAAATCACCATGGACCTCAAATCGGATTGTTCGAAGTACCGATATGCCAGTAGCAGCAGTCCTTCCATGCCGACATGTCTTCCACGCAGACTGCCTGGAGGAAAGTGCTCCCAAGGGTCAAGTCCATGAACCACCTTGTCCCCTGTGTGCGCGAGCCACTTACGATGAAGGCTGCGTATCATTCTCGGAACCTCTGCATGTTGCCGTCAGATCGGCTCGCAGGAACCAAGGGATTAGTTTTTCTTTGGGTGGTGCTGGTGGGAGTAGCAGCGCAAACCCCTATCGCAGTGAGCATGCCCTGAAGAGAAATCAGTCTGCGCTTGTGCCGAGGCGCAGCGGTTCACTGTTCCGGAACCGTTTCAAGCAGCAGTTCCCCTTCAAGGGGAGGATTGGGAAGGACCTCTTTGGTGGCAGAGTTTTCAAGAAGGTTGGATCGTCGTCGTCTTCAGGTCAACAGGACGATCGTCAACAGCCAGCAGCAAAGCCTGACCAACCCATGAAGTAGCTAGAATGAAGTCGCGCAAGTATAATGCGCCCTGCTTCTACTGTAGCCTGCCTTATACTTTTCTTTTGTTGAGAAGCCGTAGTACATGTACAACTTATGATAGGATGTGAAATTCAGTATCCATGCGCTACTAGTACTCGTCCAAGACGGAGTTGTTTTGTTTGGGCGGGGCTTGCCTTGCATGCCGCACATGAACTAACTGTGCTTTCACCATGAATCCTTACTGTAATCACCGACGCCTATCTTAGATTTGCTTATGCCTGTATCCATTTATGTCCTATTGATCAATGGGCAATCTTGACGACAGCCAGGAACTATTATCATTTGCCGCTGTTGTTCTTAGTTTTCTATGCTGCGTGCCCGCGTGCGGGCGCGTTATATGAGGGGGAAATAAAAATCTTCACCTACCGCCGACCTTCGTGCCTATGCGCCCATGTTTTGACCTTGTATTAGTGTTCACCTCAAAAAATTCTTAAAAAAAAGATGTAGCACATGTTAAAACGTATGCACTTGTAAAACTTTGTGCAAACCATTTCTTTTGTTATTTTTGCACAAAATCTTGCAAGTGCGAGTGTACCAACATGCTCAACATCTATGAATTTTTTCAAGAATTTTTTTGAAGTGCACAAGTAAATAAACCAAAATAAGCTTATATGGACGTAGGAGGCTAGGCTCATAAAATCCACTTCCTTGATATGAGCTCAATTTTGTGCTCTCGCCTCTGTTCATTTGGGTTTATAGCTTTTTCACTATTTAAGATTTATTTTATATTATAGTTGATAGTAATTTATTTGATATAATTAAATTTAAAAATTTAAAAATAGAAAAAATAAGTTACCCTATCACGGACAATATTAGAAGCCAAAATTGAAGCCAAACGAGCAGAAACTTTTCATTTCGAAGGATTTGTGTTCACGCAGCACGTCCCAGGCCCCGAACGTCAAACTGTGCACCGTGATCAGCCGAAAAATGTTAGGAACATAATCTTATGTAGCAATATCAAACTAGAGCTAAATACGAGAATCTCTAGAAAAAATAAAAACTTATTTTAGAAATTAAAAATTATGTACAACTTTTCGAGAGAAAAAACTAAATACAAGTGTAGAATTTATACAAGAGTGAAGAAAATTATGAAGTGAGTTTCTCGCACCATTCCTCTTCTCCCCGTTAGTCATCAACCACCAGGAGGAAACTACACCACGCCTTCTCTGCCATCTCCGTTTCCCATCCCCACCGCGCCCTCCTCTCCTACCACCCCACCGAACACCCATCCGCCTCGATTCGGGCGCGGCTCCCGAGGGAAGCGGGGGGGGGGGGGGGGGCGGCGCGCGCGGGCAGCTGGCGTCGGCCGGCGGTCATGGAGGACCTGGGCATCGAGTCGAAGGAGGCGGCGGTGCGCGAGGTGGCGAAGCTGCTCCCGCTCCCGGAGCTCCTCTCCTCCATCGCCTCCATCAAATCCGACTACCTCGCGCGGCAGCAGGTGATGCGATCCTCCCCCCCCCTCCCCTCAAACCCCTGTTTTTACTCGCCGTGTTGTGGCCAATTGTGGCGGAATCTCAGCTAGTGGGCGAATAGATTCAGTAAACCCTTATAGGCATCCTCAATCTCGCTCTGAGTGACCTCTCCCTGTAAGTTTTCGCTCTGAGCCCCGATGCGTCGCTCCTGAATTGGCTGCAATTGAGTTCGTGCTGTGGATTGCGTTAGTGTCTAATTCTCAGCTTCGGGTGATTAGATTCGCCAAAGTGCGATTACCGACTAGTTATTTGTGTGTAGTTGCGCTTGTTTATGGTGAAATGTTTGAGAGGTGGGCTGATTCGAACTTGTTGCCACTCAGTACAGGCAAGCTGTCTGTGCGAACTGGTGAGGTGGGAGGAAATCCTGATCTCTTATGAGCAAATTAGCTGAGCCTGAGGTGTTCATAGAATTTGATAAAATCTCGTGTGGTTTCTCCAAATCCTTTTCAGCTTTCAGAGTTTTATGGCAGTTGAGCTGGAGCTGTGAAGTGGTCTATAATCTCGTGTAGTAGGTTTGAGCCCTGATGGGTTATCTGCAGCCTCTGTGTAGATGAGCTCCTGCTCAAGTGCTCATGACCAGCAGTTAAGGTGCAAGCAGGCTGTTAATATGGTTTGAACATCAAGCTGTGGGGTGGCTAAATTTGGACTAGTATTTCTTTCAGAAAATCATCTCTTAATTTTCGGTATACAAACAAGACTACTGGAGAGAAGAACTCAGAACAAAAATAAGGAGATGCCATGGTTTTGACTTTTTTTTTATGTTATTGCTTTTATTGCTTATGTTATTTTAGTGTGCCCACCTGCTACTTTCATCTTAAGCAAATACTTGAATAATCTAAGTTAAGAATTTCAACCTGCAATTATGAAATATTCAAATTGCTTGCAGAACTTAAAAGCTAAATGCAATTTGAGGCATATATTGCCTCCTACTATCCTCAAACAAATTTCTGATCGTTGCAGTGCTTAGTTTATCCTTATTGGGTTGCTTCATTCTTATGTCTACTCTATTTCTTAGTATTTCTTTACTTTTTTTAAAAAAAACTTGCTGTAGGCCTGTTTGTGCCAGTGCTATTATTCAACACATTCTTTATGGGGTTATCTCTTATCAAAAGGGTTTTAAAAGATACTCATGAAGCATATATTCTGTACTAAACTAGATTTGCCATCTCTTAAAAAGGTTTGGGTGAAGTTTCCTCAGTTTTCAAGTTTTGGCAGGAACATTGCCACATTGGTTGGCAAGCTTAGTAAAAAAAAACATTTCCTGCGGAAATGTTTTTTTTTGGTAAAAAAGATCTGGACATGTAACATCCTCATTGAGATATTATGAGTTTGTTTACTATTTGTATTGCTTTATATACCTCTTGATTGTCTGACTATCTTTTACAAAATTTTCAGACAAATGATGCACAACTCAGTACAATGGTGGCAGAACAGGTATTCCTTGATATCTACTATGAACTGACAAACTTATTGATTTAAGTACTATTATTATTCACTTTGAGTGTGCTTGAGTTATTACAGTTTCTGCTACTGTCATTTGCATTCCCCCCTTCATGTCTACCTTCTGGATGATAAGTTTTTTTGTCTGTTTGAAAAACTGACAGGTTGAGCAAGCCCATACTGGCATCAATGCTCTTGCGTTATCGCAGGAAACAATAAACAAACTACATGAGAACTTCATAGATATAGAGAAGTAAGTTAATTATCTTAAACTCCACGTTTCATATGTAGACCACTTTCTTGAGGCTATAGGTTTTCCTTCATTTCCCAGTGCTATTTATCATAAATGAATGGCAGGTTGTGTCAGGAGTGTCAAACATTAATCGAGAATCATGACAAGATCAAGCTTCTTAGCAATGCAAGAAACAACCTGAACACAACTTTAAAGGTTTGCTGACCTTAATTTAACAATAGCATTGTATCATGATTCTACTTTCTATATGTTACCTACATTTTCTTAACAATAGATCGAGCTAACCAAGTCTGATATATTGATTGTCAATGCCTGGTAGGATGTGGGTGGTATGATGTCCATTTCTGTTGAAGCAGCTGCAGCACATGACTCCTTAAGCGATGACAAAGAGTTAATTCACACTTATGAGGTTGTTTTCTTCTTGGCTTATTGGTAAACACCATGGATATCATAATGGTCATGTCCTATTTATCTGACTTTGCTGTATGATCTTGCTTGTGTTGAAATTAGAGATTAACAGCTCTTGATGGAAAGAGGCGTTTTGCTTTAGCTGCTGCTGGATCTCATAAGGAAGAAGTTGGCCGATTGAGGTGGCATTTTCCCCTTAGAACTAGCTGCCTAAGATTAATAAATTATGCGAGACACAATCCTTGTTTTTTCTTTTCCCGTTGCCTTTCTTGTTAGAATAATCTAAACATTTCTAACAGACGTTTGGTTCAGTCTAAGCTCGCATAAATCAACAGTTACCATTCGCATGTACTTCTGTTAAAAGACATTTCTACTGAACTGCATATGCAACTGTGCTCAACCAACCATTGTCTACTTTTGAAGTTTAAATGCAACTGTGCTCAACCAACCATTGTCTACTTTTGAAGTTTAGTCTGTAAAACATGTAACTTATCTACCTTCGATCATTTATGGTATCCAGTGCAGAAGTAATAGTACTATAATTCATAATATAATAAAAACCAGTTGAAGAAAAGCAAACTTACGATCCTCTATCGACCTGCTTTAGGATGACATGATTATATTTATAAGATCTGCAGAAATGGTCCTTTCTACATACAATGTTTGGAATGAAATTGCTTGCAGTATGATAGCAAATCCTGTTAGGATTAACCAGATGTTAAATCTTTCTTCTAGCCTTTATTGCAATGAAGTGCATAACTGTAGTTTACTTGATGAATTCTTTTTTCTCTCCACAGAGAATACTTTGAAGATGTTGATCGAACATGGGAAACATTTGAAAAGACATTATGGGGCCACATCACTAACTTTTTCAGACTTTCAAAAGAGAGGTACTGTTTTTTTTTGTTATCATGCACTTTGTCTTTGCTATTTAACATGGTAAATGACTGAATTGCATTACTGTCTTAAGTGTATGTTATGAAAACTGAGTCGATGTTTTGTTGGCATCCTCATATTTTGGTCTCATCTTAAATTGTTCCTCATATATGCCTTGCGGAAGGCACCAAATGTTAAGCCTTGCAAGAGGCAGGTTACATCAAAGTCCAGATGAAAGAATAGCTTTAAAATTTTTAAAAAAACATTTTCCTTTGAGCAAGATAAATTTCAAACTGAAAGGATGAGGCAAGTTGTGAAATTCCTTGTATTGGTACGACATGAACCAAACAACCCCTAGAGAAGTATAGGCAATTCTATATTTCAAGCACTCAGTTGCCTTTCCTGCCACCTTTTTCTGTTAAGCACGATATTGTTTGAGGGGGGTTTGCTGCAATTATATTAAGTATTCTAATGTGGAACACACTTTTTTCATCCATATGTAGAAACTAGAAACGTTTAATTCTACTGTAGCTTGGCCTCTGGTTTATCATAAAGATGCCAACTATAACATGTTACAGCTTCTTATCTATCGACACATGTTTTCAATACTGTAGATAGTTTTGTTATTTATCCAAAATATGGCTGATTGCAAAGGTAAACTAAGATCTACATGCTCTAATTATATTTAAGGTATTTGATGTACAATGTACTCCGGGTATTTATGCTTCCACTCTTCTTCTTTTTTTTTTCCTTTTGCAGCCCTCAGACGTTGGTTCGAGCTTTAAGGTATGTCTCATTCTTAAATATGTACTTCAATTATTTTCAATAGTCAATCTTGAAAGTTGGATGGTTGTAACAGCTCATAGTTGAATACTGTTTTGCTATCATTTCTCTTTTGCCGAGTGACAATTTCTTCCTTTTTTCAGTTCCATTTGTTGAATGAAAGACTATTACTGATTTATCAGGGAAATGATTTATGGAAAATATAAGTTTGTTGCTTTAGAGTTAGAAAATTGGTTGCATTGTCTTCGCTTCCTATTTATTTTCTAGTTCACACACATGTATATGATATATATTATTGCACATGATCCTACAAATTCACATTCTTATGTCAGGGTTGTTGAAATGCAAGAGATCCTAGATCAAGAACTTGCAGAAGCAGCAGCTGAGGCTGAGGGTGCAGGCGCTATGGCGACACTAACAAACCAACGTAGAACTGCAAAGTACGCTGTTTTCACTCTTCTCTTCACACAATTTTTTGTGCTCCCACTAGGCAGCATGATATCATATCTTTCAAGTTCCAGAGGAGCAAAGCCATAACATCTTTCAGGATACAGCATTTGTTATTACCCTTTACTTTCATGCTATTATCAATGTACAGAAGATGGAACACGTGGTGCACTTCGTGTTCATTTCAGCGTTTGCATATCTATGCACTTGTGCCTTATTCCAATAAATGAATTCACCTGTAAGCAGGAAACATATCAGCCATTGTAGCATACTGTCCTGATGGTCATTTCACAGCAGACTGGCTAGATGTGGGTTGACGCTCAACAGAGCAATAAATTTGAGCTATTGTAGTATCTTTTACACAACCTTGCCTCCATTTCTTCTTTCATGTAAGGGTTATCTTCTGGAGCAATTGTATTGGTGTAATTTACTTGTTTGCTATAGACTTGTTGAATTGCTTCTGCTATCGATTGTATTGCTTTTCTATTGTATCACACGACTTGACCCTTTAGAACTGTGCTTTATCATCTTTAGATATCTGTTATCAACCATCAATCATAATATATGTGAGAACCACACATAATAGTAGTTATTTCACCAGGTTAATGGTAGTTATTTCACCAGGTTATCTTCTATTGATTGCTGATGATTTTGACTCACCCTTCCCCAACTGTAGCAGAAAAGGTGCAGGGGCAACATCTACGCCAAGAATGGGCAATCAAGAGAAATTGAAGGCCCAGGGTAAGGGCTACAAGGACAAATGCTATGAGTGTATCAGGAAGGCTGTTGAGACCCGCTTCAACAAATTGCTCACTGAGGTAGCACTTAACTTGATACTGGATTCAAGATTTTATTGTCTGCTTATCCGGCAGTAGCTAATGTTTTGATCACATAGCTTGTTTTCTCAGAAGATTTGATGGAGGCTTTGGAGGAAGCTAAGGCAGTAAGTAGTCTGACTTTTACACTTGCTATGTTAAAAAGAAATGCATATATAGAGTTTGTTGCGTACGCATTTATTGGCAAGACATATCAGCGGCGTCGGCGTCCTAGGAGCATGGCTATAGGCGGAAGCGGCATTGCTGAATTGGGAACAGGAGTCATTGGATCAGTAACAGTATCAACAGAAGATACTTTCGGTTTGGAAGGAGATAAGCTTCATAAGTAGTTTCCTTCTCTAGGATATTATTGTTAGGATAGTATTCTTATTTCCTTTCCTAAATATGATATCTTTCCTTTCATAGATCTAGGCGCCTAATATATAAAGGCTAGCAATGTTTCTTGTGGAATCAATCAATAAACAACAAGTTTTCTCAACTGCTTTGGCTAAGATCAGAGCCTCCTTTAGGAGGGCGATCTAGCACCTCCCTGGCCTGCTATCTTCTACCATAACACCTTGGTATTAGAGCCGATGCTCCTGTGAACATCATGGACGACACCAAGTCCTTCGCAGATATTAGCAAGCAGTTGGCACAAATGTTCCAGGTGGTCAGCAGCCACCAAGAGGAACTCGATGAACTGGAGAAGTGTCTTTGTCTTGGCCCTAGCCGCCAGCCGATGAAGACACCTCCAGAGGAAGACGAGTACAAGGGCGGCCCTGGAGAGGCGCGGGGCGATGGCGTTCGTGGAGTATCACGTTTTCACAAGCTGGCCTTCCCGATGTTCGACGGCAAGGAGGATCCCTTGCCATGGCTGAACCGTTGCGAGCAAGTTTTTCGGGGGCAATGAACGATGGAAGAAGAGAAAGTTTGCCTGACGTCCTATCACATGACCGGGACGACATAGCAGTGGCACTATCACTTGGAGCGGAACAATGGCGTCCCCACTTGCCCTTGCTTCGTCGAGCACGTCAACCTTGCTTTGGGCCGCCTATCCGGGACAATATGCTAGGTGAACTCATTCAACTTCGGTGCATAGGCTCAATTGACGAGTTTCAGGATCAGTTCCTCGCTCTCCTCTGTCGGTGCGATGAGATGACCGAGAAGCAACAAGTGCATATTTTCACGGCCGGCCCTCGCAATCCCCTGTAGACTGATGTGGAATTGCAGCATCCTTCCACCCTTGAGGTGGCCATGAGCTTGGCACATGCATACGTGAAGCTATTGATGGTAGACGACACGGAGAAGTCCAAGCTGATTTTTAAATTGGTGGGAACCCCTCAGTGGGCAGCCCCTGTCCACAGTCTCGTCGTGGCCACGGCGGCCACCCCCAAGGGTGGCCCAACCACAACGCCTTAGCCACTTCTGGGTGCCTCCCAAGCAAGAACCTGGCCTCGCGATTTCGCCCCCTAACGACCGAAGAGATGGCAGGCTAACGTCTCAAAGGCATGTGCTTCAATTGTCTTGAGAAATTCACCCGGGACCATGTAGGCAAGTGTTCCATGAAAGGCATTTATCTTCTGGAACTTGATGGCGTTGATGACCGGGCAGAAACAGAGGACGGCAAGGTGGAGATATCTCTGCATGCCCCTTACCAGCATACGCACGGGCAAACCATGTAGCTTCCAGTCAAGATCAATGGTGTGCCCTTGCGTGCCCTTGTTGACTCCGGATCAACGCATACCTTCTTCACACAGACAACGGTGTCTTAACTAGGCCTAGCGCCTGAGCTGCGCCTAGTTATGAGCGTCTTGGTTGCTAATGGTGATCATGTTTCCAGTATAGGCCCCTCTGCACCGGCATCCGCATGGAGATTGACAAGGAGTTTTTGCTGGATGCATATGCTATTCCTTTGGATGGCTATGACATTGCGTTGGGCGTACAATGGCTCCGCACATTGGGTCTAATTCTCTAGGATTTCGACAAACTCGTCATGTCATTCTGATGGGATGATCGCATGACTTGGCACGACAACCGAGGAGTGCACCGCAGGCTTGTGCCGCCACTGGCAATGGCATCCTGTCGGAGCTCTTGGAGGAATTTGTGGATGTCTCCCTACGGTCTTCCTCTTGCATGCTGCTTTGATCACCATATTCAGCTGTTGCCTGGTACTGCCCTAGTAGTTCACCCTTATCGTTACCCCCAATTCCTTAAAGATGAACGACAATGTGACGACATGCTCCACCAAGGAATCATCTGGTCCAGTGCATCGGCTTTCTCTTCGCCGGTGCTCCTCGTCAAGAAGCATGATAATTCTTGGCGATATTGCATCGACTATCGCACCCTCAATGCTCTAACCATGAAGGATAAATTTCCAATACTAGTGGTGGATGAATTGAAGGGGGCTCGGTTCTTCACCAAACTTGATCATCGTAGTGGGTACCACCAAGTGCGTATGCATCTCAGGGACATGGAGAAGACTGCCTTTTGCACCCACCATGATCACCACAAGTTCTTGGTTATGCCGTTTAGCTTAACCAATGCACCAACGACATTCGAGACGCTCATGAATGACATACTTAAACCAATTCTTCGTCATTTCATCCTTGCCTTCTTTGACGATATTTCGATTTATAGCTCCTTTTGGGTTGAGTATTTGTCATGTCAGGATGGTCCTGCAAGTCTTACGACAGCAATGGGTGGGCTCTTCTAAAGCCGATGCTACTTGGACAAATCTCGACGAGTTCAAGCAAAACCATCGGAATGTCCAGCCCGAGGACGAGCTGTTCGCGGAGAGGGCGGCAGTGTTGTGGACGCATTCATTGGCAAGACATATCAGCAACGTCGGCGCCCTGGGAGCACGACTACAGCCGGAAGCGGCGTTGTCGGATTGGGAACAGGAGCCATCGGATTGGTAACAGTATCAGCAGAAGATACTTTCGGTTTGGAAGGAGATAATTCATAAGTAATTTCCTTCTCTAGGATATTATTGTTAGGATAGTATTATTATTTCCTTTCCTAAATATGTTATCTTTCCTTTCATATATCTAGGCGCCTAATATATAAAGGCTATCAATGTTTCTTGCGGAATCAATCAATAAACAAGTTTTCTCAACAGGTTGGCTGGCTAAAGATTAGAGCCTCCAATAGGAGGGCGATCCAATGCCTCCCTGGCCTGCTATCGTCAGGGGCGGAGGGAGGGGGTGCTGGCAGGGGCCAGGCCCCCCTCATAGTTGGATAAATTTACACTATAACTCTTTATATTTTAAGGAATTTTGTTATCATTAGTGCTATTTGTCCCCCTCATCAAATGTAAATTATATTATATAGGTTGTTTGGCCCCCCTCATTTCTAAATCATGGCTTGGCCTCTGGCCAACCTCTGCCATAACAGAGTTCTAGAATCCTTACAGTTAAGTGATTGCTGGTGCTCAAGCTGTCATGGTCAACACTCGAATGTTCCATTCATATGTGTTGTTATGTTAACTTGTTATTGTCTAAGGAACTCAAAGAAATGATTGGTGTGGTTGTTAAGGAATGGAATCCACAGTACTACAGTTCATCACCAATCACGCCGCATTGTCTACTTTTTTTGACTCCATAATTTAGCACTCGTTCGACGTAGATTGATGAATAAGTCCCTGTACTGTGGTCTTTGTGGGGCTGTGGTAGTTTTTGCTTTTTGACTGCTTTAGGACATCTGCTTTTAGGACAGCATCTGCTTTTAGGACAGCATCTGCTTTTGCTTTAGGACAGCATCTGCTTTTAGGACAGCATCTGCTTTTAGGACAGCATCTGCTTTAGGACAGCATATTGACCGCTTTAGGACAGCATCTAGGATAGCATCTTAGCATATGCTTGGCTGGTTCTTAGCCTATAAATTTGTATCCCCAACCCCTCAGGTTGGCATGGCATTGTGTGAGCAATAAACAAGAAAACTTGCCCCATCTCCTAGTGTCATCCTCTCCATGAGAGTAAGGATCTTGCTATCACCAAGAGCAAGAGTCCAGCGACTAACAAGTGGTATCAGAGCCTTAGTATCCTGTAGCCTGAGCATCTCCTGCTCATCTCCTTCTCCGGCCTCACAGCAGCCCCAGCCGGTAGTAGCAGCAGCTCCGGCTGTCCCCGCTCACTCCTCTCCGGAGACGGGCAGCAGCTCGTCAGAAGTAGCCCTCTCTCCACGCAACAGCCCCCCAGTAGCGCGCCATGTCCGCAGGGCAGTCTCAGCGCTCGGTCGCCTCGAGCATGCGGCGTCAGCAGACGGCCGAGCTCGCCGCGGCAGAGCAGCGCGAGCGAGCGGCGGCAGAGACCGCTGCGGCGGCGGAAAGGGCGTCAAGGCTGGCAGCGGCGGAGCTGGCAGCAGCCAGAGCGGAGGTGGAAGCGGCGGCGGCGGCAGATGCAGCGCGTGCGGCAGCAGCAGAGGTCAAGGCTCTGCGCGGCAGCAACAGCAGCTCCGACTCTGTTGATGACAGCGCCGACGCGGACCCTCAGCTGCTGGAGAGGGAGGCAGCGCAAGGGCGAACGGCGCAATGGTCAGCCGCGCACGCCCACGAGCGCGGCGGCAGCCCAGACAGGCGCGGACGCGCCGGCGGCGCTCCTGAAGGAGGCGCACACGGCGGTGGCGGTCCTGGAGGAGGCACGCACGGCGGCGGTGTACGGGTCGACGGAGAGCGCGGCCCTCACAGGCAACGCGGCTCTCTCCCTGGTTCGGTACCGTGGTCACCACGAGTACCAGGCTGTCGTCAGGGACGTCGGCCCCGCCGGCGGGTGGCCTACCCTCACCAAGACCAACTACGTCGAGTGAGCTGCGGTGATGAGGGTGAAGCTCCAAGTGCGGCATATGTGGGATGCAGTCCGGTACGTCGACGTCGACTACGACCAGGATCGACGGGCGCTGGATGCTCTCATCGCTGCAGTCCCGCCCGAGATGCAGTTCTCGCTTACCAACAAGCGGACTGCCAAAGAGGCTTGGGACGCCATCGCTGCAGCACGCATCGGCAGCGACCGCGCCCGCAAGTCTACACTGCAGGCACTACGCACGGAGTGGGAGCACCTGGCCTTCAAGCCAGGTGAGGACGTTGATGACTTTGCTCTCCGTCTCAACACTCTGTTGCACAAGTTGGTGCAGTTCGGCGACGACACCTACGGCGAAGAGAGCTGTGGAGAAGCTCTTCCGCTGCGTCCCCGAAAAGTACAAGCAGATGGCTCGCTCGATCGGGTCTCTGCTGGACCTCTCCACGATGACCATCGAGGAGGCGTTGGGTCGCCTCAAGGTCGTCGACATCGATGAGCTACAACGCCCCTCGGGACCCGTCACCATTGGCGGGAAGCTCCTCCTCACTCGGGAGCAGTGGGATGCCGGCCAAGGTGACAAGAAGAAGGGGGAGCCTTCTTCCACGACAGGCGGCCGCAAGAGTGGCAAGCGCGGCAAGCCGCGCAAAGGCGCCCAGGGCGGCGATGCTGGCAAGCAAAAGCCGGCACGAGACGACTCTTGCCACAACTGCGGCAAGCTTGGTCATTGGGCCAAGGAGTGTCGACAGCCACGACGCGGCCAGGCCCATGTCGCGCAAGCGGAGGAGGAGCAGCCGGTCCTGTTCATTGCTCATGCGAGCATCGAACTACCTCCAGCGGCACCGGCCGCAGTGGCTCTCCTCCACCTTGACGAGCCAAAAGCACACGCCCTTCTCGGCGACAGTTCCGGCAATGACAAGACCGACGGGTGGTGCCTCGACACCGGTGCCACCCACCACATGACCGGGCGGCGGGAGTTCTTCTCCGAGCTCGACTCAGGCGTTCGAGGCACCGTCAAGTTCGGCGACGCCTCCGCTGTGGAGATCAAGGGCGTCGGCTCTGTCGTCTTCATCGCCAAGACTGGCGAGCACCGGCTGCTCACCGGCGTCTACTACATCCCCGATCTGCGGAACTCCATCATCAGCTTGGGACAGCTGGATGAGAACGGCTCGCGTGTCGAGATCGAGCACGGGGTGCTGCGGATTTGGGATCTTCGACGCCGCCTCCTTGCCAAGGTAACCAGAGGCGCAAATCGACTCTACACTCTTCACGTGCAGGTGGCACAACCCCTCTGTCTCGCAGCTCGTCGGGACGACGAGGCGTGGCAGTGGCACGAGCGCTTTGGGCACCTTCACTTCGAGGCCCTGAAGCGGCTCAGTGCCACGGAAATGGTGCGAGGCCTGCCGTGCCTTGACCATGTGGAGCAGCTCTGCGACGTCTGCGTGTTGACGAAGCAGAGGCGACTCCCTTTTCCCCAGCAGGCGAGTTTCCGAGCCAAGGAGAGGCTCGAGCTCGTGCACGGGGACTTGTGTGGCCCGGTGACACCGGCCACACCGGGAGGACGACGCTACTTCCTGCTGCTCGTCGACGACCTCTCCCGCTACATGTGGGTGATGGTCCTCGGCAGCAAGGGAGAGGCTGCGGACGCCATCAGGCGCACGCAGGCTGCTGCGGAGGCGGAGTGCGGCCGCAAGCTGCGCGTGCTGCGCACAGACAACGGCGGCGAATTCACGGTGGCTGAATTCGCGTCGTACTGCGCTGATGAGGGCATTCAGCGCCACTACTCCGCGCCGTACAGCCCGCAGCAGAACGGCGTCGTCGAGCGGCGCAACCAGACGGTTGTGGGGATGGCTCGGGCCCTCCTCAAGCAGAGGGGGATGCCGGCTATCTTCTGGGGAGAGGCGGTGGTGACGGCCGTCTACATCCTCAACCGCTCGCCTACCAAGGCGCTCGACGGCAGGACGCCGTACGAGGCTTGGCATGGGCGCAAGCCGGCGGTCTCCCACTTGCGGGTCTTCGGCTCCCTCGCGTTCGCCAAGGAGCTTGGCCACATCGGTAAGCTCGACGACAGGAGCACTCCGGGAGTGTTCATCGGCTACGCGGAGGGCTCGAAGGCCTACCGCATCCTCGACCCTGACACACAGCGAGTCCGCATCTCGCGTGACGTTGTGTTCGACGAAGGGCGAGGCTGGACGTGGGACAAGGCGGTGGACGACGGTTCGACTTCGACTCTCAGGGACTTTGTTGTCGACTACGTCCACTTCGAGAGAGCTGGGGGAGCTAGCAGCTCGTCTTCACCGAGCTCGTCCACCTCGACACCTTGCTCGCCACCAGCTCCGGCGAGTGCTCCACCACCTTCGGCACCGGCTACGCCCCACTCTTCACCACCGGCTCACCACTCTCCTGCACCGGCGGCCACACCACCGGGATCGGCCTCAACAGTTTCGGTCCACGACGAGCAGCGCATGGTGGAGTTCGCTACTCCGCTGTCCCACGACGAGGACCGCGTCGACGCCTACCACGACGACGAGCCTCTGCGCTATCGTACCATGGACAACATCCTCGGCGAGCTGCCCGTCCCTGGACTGGCGCAGCGCGACTGCGAGGCGGAGCTGCACTTGGCATGCGACGACGGCGAGCCCCACTCCTTCGCTGAGGCGGAGGGAGACGCGGCGTGGCGTGTCGCGATGAAGCAGGAGATGGACGCCGTCGAGCGGAACCGGACGTGGGAGCTGGCGGATCTTCCTGCCGGTCACCGCGCGATCACCCTTAAGTGGGTGTTCAAGCTGAAGCGGGATGAAGCCGGCGCCATCGTCAAGCACAAGGCTCGCTTGGTGGCACGAGGCTTCGTGCAGCAGGAGGGGATCGACTTCGATGACGCCTTCGCACCCGTCGCACGGATGGAGTCCGTGCGACTCCTCCTTGCGCTAGCTGCCCAGGAAGGCTGGCGTGTTCATCACATGGATGTCAAGTCGGCATTTCTTAACGGCGACTTGAAGGAGGAGGTCTACGTGCATCAGCCGCCGGGATTTGCGATCCCCGGCAAGGAGGGCAAGGTGCTTCGCCTGCGCAAGGCCCTCTATGGCTTGCGACAGGCACCGAGGGCGTGGAACGCCAAGTTGGACTCCACGCTGAAAGGGATGGGCTTCGAGCAAAGTCCGCACGAGGCGGCCATCTACCGGCGGGGCAGTGGAGAAAATGCCCTGTTGGTGGGTGTCTACGTCGACGACTTGGTGATCACCGGCACCAAGGATGCGGAGGTGGCGGCATTAAGGAAGAGATGAAGGCCACCTTCCAGATGAGTGACCTGGGGCCCCTCTCCTTCTACTTAGGGATCGAGGTGCACTAGGATGATTCCGGGATCACGCTTCGACAGACCGCCTACGCCAAGCGCGTCATTGAGCTAGCTGGGCTCACCGACTGCAACCCAGCTCTCACTCCGATGGAGGAGAGGCTGAAGCTGAGCCGCGACAGCACGACGGAGGAGGTGGACGCTACGCAGTACCGACGTCTTGTGGGGAGCCTTCGCTACCTCGCCCACACACGACCGGACTTGGCATTCTCCGTCGGCTACGTTAGTCGGTTCATGCAACGACCGACGACGGAGCATCAGCAGGCTGTGAAGAGGATCATCCGCTACGTTGCGGGGACTCTTGACCACGACCTCCATTACCCGAGGTGTCCCGGGGCGGCACACTTCGTCGGGTACAGCGACAGCGACCACGCGGGCGACATCGACACCAGCAAGAGCACAAGCGGGATTCTCTTCTTCCTCGGCAAGTGTCTCGTTCACTGGCAGTCAGTCAAGCAGCAGGTGGTGGCCCTGTCCAGCTGTGAGGCCGAGTACATAGCGGCTTCCACCGCTTCGACTCAGGCACTCTGGCTCGCTCGACTGCTTGGTGATCTCCTCGGCAGGGACACTGAAGCAGTGGAGCTCAGGGTGGACAGCAAGTCCGCTCTAGCCCTGGCAAAGAACCCCGTTTTTCATGAACGGAGCAAGCACATCCGGGTGAAGTACCATTTCATCCGAGGCTGCTTGGATGAAGGAAGCATCAAGGCAAGCTACATCAACACCACGGATCAGCTTGCGGATCTGCTCACCAAGCCTCTTGGAAGGATCAAATTCCTTGAGCTCTGCTCCAAGATCAGGATGGTTCAACCCTTCCACAAGACGACACACAAGACTTAGGGGGAGAATGATGAATAAGTCCCTGTACTGTGGTCTTTGTGGGGCTGTGGTAGTTTTTGCTTTTTGACTGCTTTAGGACAGCATCTGCTTTTAGGACAGCATCTGCTTTTAGGACAGCATCTGCTTTAGGACAGCATATTGACCGCTTTAGGACAGCATCTAGGATATCATCTTAGCATATGCTTGGCTGGTTCTTAGCCTATAAATTTGTATCCCCAACCCCTCAGGTTGGCATGACATTGTGTGAGCAATAAACAAGAAAACTTGCCCCATCTCCTAGTGTCATCCTCTCCATGAGAGTAAGGATCTTGCTATCACCAAGAGCAAGAGTCCAGCGACTAACATAGATGACCTAAAATTTTGTTATTAGTCTTCCCTACTAGTATATCTTAATCCTACTTGTTCTGAAGTTGGGACCTGACAAAGAATAGCTGATTTTTTTTAGAAAACACACTTCTCTTGATTTATCTAATGATCTGACTTGACTTAGGGATCATTATTCTGTTCCTAATGCAATGCAGCTTGGAGATGAGCTTGGCGATATCTATGACTATGTTGCACCATGTTTTCCTCCTAGGTATGTTGATAATTATTACAAATGATACTTATCCTTGGAAGAGATCTTCAGGACTATTTACTCTGTATACACAAGAAATTAATAATCTGTTTACTATAACAAGACAAAAATATGTTGAGAGCTCCTATGATGGGCCATACTATATGTCCTCGTAATTCAGTATACGGGGATGCTTCAAACTATGTATTGCGTTATAACTTTTCAGTACATCAGCTCATATGTATTGCTTGTATAAAATATTGATGGCTAGGGTTCCTCATTACTCCTTGGTCATTTTGACATGTCATCAACTGCTAATATTCTGATATGGGGCTATCCTATTCTTACTCCTTAGAAATGGTGATCTGCAGAAAGATTCCTAACTGTTTCAAACTTTCCATATCTTCCACTAACTTCTTCAAGTTTTATGTTTCTTATTTCTATACAGATATGAAATTTTCCAGCTCATGGTAAACCTATATACTGAAAGGTTCATTCAGATGCTAAGACTGCTCAGTGATAGAGCAAATGATATTCAAAATATAAATATCCTGAAGGTATGTGATTTTAAATGTCTTTTTTTAATTCTACTAGATTTATTCTCCAAAAGTTGAACATTTTGTCAGTATATTGTTTCCTTGATCTTGTGTATGACCTGTTTGGTTTTCTCTCTTATATTGCATATGTATTAATCGACTGCTCACTGTAGGTAACAGGTTGGGTTGTGCAATATCAAGATAATCTTATTGGCCTTGGTGTGGACGAGTCTTTTGCCCAAGTTTGTTCTGAAAGTGGTGCATTGGATCCCCTCATGAATATGTATGTAGAACGTATGCAAGCAACAACTAAGGTACTTTTTTTTATCTGTTGAATTCAAATTGAACTTAAATCATTATTATTCATGTACTGTTACTCGTTTGCTTCTGTAGAAATGGTACAGCAACATTTTGGAGGCTGACAAAACACAACCACCAAAGAGTAAGGAGGATGGAAAACTATATACACCTGCAGCCGTAGATTTATTCAGAATATTAACAGAGCAAGTGCAGATAGTTAGAGACAATAGCACAGATGTCATGCTATATCGAATTGCTCTTGCCATTATTCAGGTATTTACATAGTTACCATTCAAGATGATTTTAGTCCTACCTGGTTTGGCTGTACTTTGCTTTGTGCCATTTGAAGTAAATTACTGAAACATGCCAATTGGATCTTCGTCTTTGTTTCCTTTATAGGTCATGCTTGATTTTCAAGCAGCAGAGAGGCAAAGACTTGAGGAGGATGTTGGTTTGGAATCTCTGTGTGCATTGGTATGTAGCTTTGTCTATTTAGAACTCCATGTGAATGCACTGCTACTATTAGTTTCTTATTGTTTGGTCCTGATATTGGTTGAGCAGATTAACAACAACCTGTGTTGCTACGAACTTTCAACAGAGCTAAGTAGCAGCACATTGGAAGCACTTCCGCAGAACTATTCTGAACAGGTGCAAATGAGTCATTAAGCTTGCCCCTTCTTAAATGCCATTCTTTCAATCATCTTCTAACTTCTCAGGAGATGACTTCATGTGCTTTCAATTACCTCATTCATTCTCAGTGTTTTTTTAACTTGAAATACCATCCAAATATCCCAGCAGAAACCAGTCTCCCTGGCAAGGATCGAGAGATGAAAAACCATCCAGACTTTTTTTTAAATTCAGAATGCGAATTTTGGGTGTAGAGACTAGAGAGTATATCATCTGTCTTTGTCATATGGGTGTACTTAATTTGAAATGCGTAAATCTGGAGGCATGCTCGTGACCTGTCTAAAGAATAAGTGTGGAGACATCATCGCACCTTGTACTCATGTACCTTGCTAACGGCACCAAAGCTACTCCCTTCAGTATAAAATAGATGCTAATAGAAGTCGTTTTGAGTTTTTTTAGGCAATATTTTCCACCATAATGCTGTTAGAGAGATGGGTATATAATCAACAGGGGCAAACTCAATATTAAAGTATTAACTCCTTTCTTGTTCCATGTACATGGAGCTAAAACGACAAGTTTTCAGACTGGAGGTAGAATATTTCATGGATCACAGCTTGTAAATCGAACTTTTATTCTAGTATCCTATATCTGCAGACTTGTTCTAAATCTATGCATGGCTTGCTGCACAAATATGTCTACGCAATATTGTTACTGAAATCCCACCTGGGAACCAGCCTCACTTTGCAAAGTGCGTCGTTTGAATTGGGAGAGCAAATTGGGTGGGATAAATTAGGCCCCTGCCTGGAGCCGAGCAGATAACTGTTCTGGCCACTTTGTGGGATTTTCTGTAAGATACTAAGACGTTAAATGTGAACTGTATTAAGAGGTCGATAATAACCTAAAGTTGAGAATGTGCTTTGTTGTTACAGTTTTTCTATCTTTCCATTTACACACCTTAAGCATATTTAAACTCTAAAGGCAAAGCAAAATTCTGTTGCAGGTTAATTTTGAAGACACTTGCAAAGGATTTCTTGAGGTTGCCAAGGTTTGTTCCACATGCATAAGATATGACTACATATGTATAACTTTAGTCTTAGGTTTAAGAAATGAAACTTGACCTGCTAATTACTGTGAAAGTGTTTGTTGAGGTGGCCAAGGTTTATTCTACACGGATGTCTTGACTGCATATGTTGTTATGACTTATATCCAAGGAAGTTTTTAAGTAATTTTTGATGTAAAAGTTTGCAGATCCTGCCATGGGCTAGTTGTACTTGTAATTTTGCTTTGCTTCTAGAAGGTACTTGTTGGTTTTGGGCATTTGGTAATTGGTACACATCCAACTGTGTCCTGTTGTGGTCCTGAAACCAAGATTCCTGTTTAGAGAAACTTTATGGGATTATATAGAAACTGACACACTGTGACATGAAGTGGGGGTGTAATAAGACAGACCGCTTACACAGCCACCTATTTATGACTAAAGACTCTTACCACTGTACTTTGCCAAGATTCTAATAAAGTTGGTAAAATACTTGAATACTAAACAAGCAGTGAACTGGTTTACTCTTGCTAGTTGATGCTAGTTTCTGGCCAATCACTGTCCAGTACTGCCTGAGAAACTGGTGTTAGTATGGTGGGCACTGCTTCCATTGACTCAGCTGTCTTGCCAGGGATATGCTGAGAATTGGCCAAGTTTGTCTGGTTCATCTTTCAAGCAATGCTATTCTTTATGGCTGCATATTTAGACAACAAAAAGTAATTGCAGGGTTAACTAAAATTCTTGATTCTTTCAACAGGAGGCGGTCCTTCAAACTGTCAGCGTCATTTTCGAAGACCCAGGTGTGCAGGATCTACTTGTGAAGCTTTACCAAAAAGGTAATTCTTTGGTAGTATCAGCATTTCACTAACAAATTATCCTTTCTCCTGTGCCTTTTTTTTTCTATGTCATGTTCTTGGTCAAATTTGGAATTTGAAGCACTGGCAGCTCTTCTCTCTGTGAGAGCCTTATTTACATGCCCAGCAAAGCACTGGGATGTTTCTAGAGTTGTATGCTTACACAATTGCAATGATTCCTTTCATCTCCATTCTATTTACTGGTATTGGTGATTTTGCTATGGCTGTTGCCTGTTATTTGCTATCATTGCTTGCACTTGGCAGCTATGTGCAAATAGTTGTTTACCTTTTGCTTGCGGTTAACATACTTTAGAAATTCTATGTTGCTTTTGCAAAGTTGGTTGTTTAACTTTGTGCTGAGGACCAAGTATAGGCATATCAGTGATGTGTGGTTTGGTGGTGAGCCTGATGATGTGTGGTTAAAACCTCCTATCTGCAAACTAAATTGAGCTACTGTTTGAATTGAATGTGCCAAGGATCATATGAATCATTCTTTATCAAATTTTTATGTGCCATGCTGCTTGATTTGTAGTGTCCTTTTTGTCTACTCCCTGAGGTTAACCTTGATGAGTAGTGTACACAAGTGTTTCTTATTGAGTTAATTTGTTGTTTTCTAATATTGATTCTTTTTGTTCAGACTGGTTAGATGGAATGGTGACAGAATATTTTGTTGCAACGTTTGCTGATTATTTCGGGGATGTCAAACTGTAAGTTTTTATAAAACTGAAAATAAGTGGTATGGGATGGATGTATATTCCCTGAGAAGTGATGTGGCTTATGCTTATTGTTGTTTACCTATGCCTTCATTATGAATTTTTTTAGACATAGTGTTGAGAAAATTGCACCCCCACCAAATTTTGTGTCATAACCTGAAATTTACCACTAGATTCCCAAATCTTAAGCACAAATCATATTCATACGTGATTTACGAAATTTGGAAAGTCAGGTGCAAATTGATAAGTGTTGTAGCATGGCTACAATAGTGGGTACAAGGTACCCTTCCCCCATAGGATACAACCAAGAAATCTAGGGAGAGAGCTGGTGATAAAATGAGTGGATCCCCCCTCCTCATGCCCCTCTTGGGGGTTTATATACATGAGTGGAGTAAGATGGGAATTTTTCATACTACCCCTTAATAATTACAAAAGGTAGGGGTATATTGGTACATTCCTCTATACTATTGGACTTATTACATATTAGGCCAGTCGCACGGCCCAGTCATGGGGGGTTGGGCCACCTTTACAACAGGACTCCTTTGACAGCAAATGCGGAGGTCCCGATGGGCGAGCTGATGTGACCAAACTATCCCAGCCTTCCGTCCCTCGATAGCAAGCGCAAGGGTGCCGACTGGTGAGCCGATGCAACTGGTAGCTTGCAGCTCCGGTAGAGGGTTCCTTAATTGGCCATAACGCAAGTGCAGAGTCTATCGACAAATCATGTCAGTGGAGGAGTGGTGCCGTCCCTCCGAGGCGACGCCTACGAGGTTGGCGAATTCGTGCCGCCCCACCGAGGCGATGCCTCCCAGGCGGGCGACAAAGTCGTATACGGATGCAATCGACGGCGGGTGGTTGCCTACGAGGAGGGCGGCGAACTCGGCGGCGGGGGGAAGCTGACGCGCACGCCAGATGAAGTACTGACCGCAACGCGGTTGGACGGAATCTACGACTATGACGTGGTTGGACAAAGTCTACGACCACGGCGTGGTCGGTGGAAGTCTATAACCGTGAGGTGATCGGACAGAGTCTACGATCACGACGTGGTCGGACGAAGGTCTACGACCGCGAGGCGGTCGAACAGAGTACGACCATGGCGTGATCAAACGAAGTCTGCGACCGCAGTGTGGTCGGACGAAGGTCCCCCGCCCTTCGGACTTGACGTCGACGAAGCCAATGGTGGGACGAAGTCTTGCGCGCGCGTTTTGTCCCCCACCGTTCGGGCTGACATCGACGAAGTTGGCGGCGGGGCGAAGTTGGCGCGCGCACAGATGAAGTCTACGACCACGACGTGGTCGGATGAAGTCTATGACCGCGAGGCGGTCGGACCAAGTCTACGACCACGACGTGGTCGGCCAAGTCTACGACCACGGCGTGGTTAGACGAAGTCTACTACCGCGAGGTGGTCGTACAGAGTCTACGACCCCGGCGTGGTCAGACTGAGTCTACGACCGTGAGGCGATCGGACTGAGTCTACGACCCCTGCGTGGTCGGACGAAGTCTTCGACCGCGAGGCGGTCGGACAGAGTGTTTTTGTTTGCCTCTTTTTTTATATGTACTCCGTAGAGTTGTCCGAGACAGCTAAGTTGCCTGAGACACCCGTGGTTCACGACACTTTATACTCCGTAGAGTACGCCAGGGCCGAAGTCGCCGTGCGATTTTTTATACTCCGTAGAGTTGCCCGGGATGGCTAAGTTTCCGACGTTTTATACTCTGCAGAGTACGCCAGGGCGCGATGCCACCATGCAATTTTTTATACTCTGTAGAGTTGCCTTGGACGGCTAAGTTCTCAGCGTTTTATACTCTGCAGAGTATGCGGGGGTGTGAGGCCACTGTGTGATTTTTTATACTCCGTAGAGTTGCCTGAGACAACTAAGTTCCCGGCGCTTTATACTCCACAGAATACGCCGGGGCGCGAGGCCACCGTGCGATTTTTTATACTCGGTAGAGTTGCCCGGGACGCCCGTGGTTCTCGGTATTTTATACTCCGCAAAATACACCGGGACCGAAGTCGCACCGTGCTATTTTTTTATACTCCGTAGAGTTGCCTGGGACACTCGTGGTTTCCGGCGCTTTATACTCCGCAGAGTACGCCGGGGCGCGAGACCACTGTGCGATTTTTTTATACTCTGTAGAGTTGCTTGGGACACCCGAGGTTCCTGAAGCTTTATACTTTGTAGAGTATGCCGGGGCGCGAGGCCATGCGATTTTTTATAAAATTATGACCCAGAGGAGGTTGAATGAAGACAACAACCACGTAGCAGTCGGACAGAGTCTATGACCACGAGGCTGTCGGACAAAGTCTACGACCATGACATGGTCGGGCGAAGTTCGGACCACGAGGAGGTCAAATGAGGCGTCTACGACCGCGAGGCGGTCAGAGATGGCATCTGTGCAGTGCTCGACGGAGAGCATGCGAAGTCTTGCGGAGGAGTCGGAGGCAACATCCGCGCGGAGCTCGGCGAAGACCATGCAAAGTCTTGTGGAGACCGGGCGAAGTCTCCGCGGAGGAGTCGGAGGCGACATCCGCGCGGGGCTCGGCGAAGACCACGCGAAGTCTTGCGGAGACCGAGCGAAGTCCTTGGCGAAGACCGCACGAAGTCTTCGTGGAGTCGGAGGTGACATCCACGCGGAGCTCGGCGAAGACCACGCAAAGTCTTGCGGAGACCGGGCAAAGTCGTCGAAGACCGGGCGAAGCCCCTGCGAAGAAGTCAGAGGTGGATGCTCCGTCCCTAAGTGTCGTCCACGGAGAAGTCGTGCCTATCGGCAAAGACCAGACCACGGCACGGTCAGAGGTGTCGCCGAGGTCACGACCGCGGTGTGGTCGTGGATGTCGACGTAGCCGGTGGTGAGCTGAAGGCTTTGGAGTGCGAGCTCCGTGCAGGATCCCCGTCGCCTGAGAGGTGAGAGGCTTGACATTCGCTGGTTTTGCTCGGAGGCCGACTCCCTGATGTGGAGGTGATAGTGCGAACGTTGCGGTCGACGGTCGCACCGGCATGGGTGTCGCAATCGACGGTCGCTTCCGCCGCATGTCTCTTTCGCTTGGGTGCCGTCGCTTTCTAGCGCAGCTTTTTGCGCGATCCCCACGGACGGCGCCAACTGTTGTTGTAGCTGTGGTTACAAGGTACCCTTCTCTATAGGAGACAGCAAGAGATCTAGAGAGAGCTGGTGATAAAATGAGTGGATCCCCCCTCCTTATGCCCCTTTTGGGGGTTTATATATATGAATGGTTTCCATCCTACCCCTTAATAATTTCAAAAGGTAAGGGTACATTGGTACATTCCTCTATACTATTGGGTCTATTACATATTGTGCTAGTTGCATGGCCCAGTCACGGGGGATTGAGCCACCCTACAACAATAAGTTTCAAAACGCAGGTGGGAATTTGCAAAATCTAAAAGTACAGGTAGCTCCGGTGCAATTTTTGCTTAGAAAAGTTTAGTGTTCATGGTGCCCCCCCCCCCCCCCCCCCCCGGGAAAAAAAATCCTACACACACGCTAGATGCCATCATATCAGTAGTGTTCCGCTTAAGTTATGGCATGTAAATGGTTGCTTATCACTGATATCTTTCACCACATATTTTTAAGACTTTTGGGTTTATTTTTGTAGATATATTGAAGAAAGATTCTTTCGAAGATTTGTGGAGGCTTGCCTAGAGGAAACAATTATTGTGTGTGTTGATCACCTCCTTACTCAGGTTTGCAGACCCACCCTTGGTATTCTTCAGAATAGCTGTATACTTAAATAATTGTGGCTCACTGTACCCCAAATTGAATATTAAGATTTATGTCCCAAAAGGAATAATTGTAGTGTTTCCTACATCCATTCTGACTGAGCTGTTGCTATCGCAGTCCGGGTTCAGACAGCTTTTTCACTGATTACACCCATAACTTCACACTACATGTCATCTTGTCTCTTGCAAGTTGCAACTGTTCGCTGATAAGTCCTTTGAAAGAGCTTATATCCTTTTCCTTTGCACCTCTAGAAAAACTACATAAAAGAAGAAACAATTGAGAGGATGAGGCTAGTTGAGGAAGTGCTTATGGATTTCTTCAGAGATCACATTAATGTGACGGTAAGTATGGTTACCGCTGGAAGTTTGTTACTACTCACAACTACATTTCTTTTGGTGTTTATTCAAAGTTGAAACTGGTCACAATCTTATGTCGCAGTTTGAATATTGAAAAACATTTCCTGCAATAGTTGAGTGCATGTATTTTTGGTACAATACAATCAAATAGGATACTGTAATTTTGGTATCGAACAACTACAGTCCTGGACTTATAGTCACACATTCTAGTTTGATTCTTCTATAACTTGAACCAGTTCTCTGAAAACCTGTTTTTGCATTGTGTTCCAGAAAGTTGAAAACAGAGTGCGGATTCTGGCTGATCTAAGGGAGCTTGCTTCAGCTGAGAGTCTGGATAGTTTTACTCTCATTTATACAAATATTCTGGAACATCAACCAGATTGCCCGGTAATTTCTTTCAACAAGAATACTCAATTTTGCGACTGTTTGATCACATACTATCACGAATCAGAAACGAGTAATTGTTTAGAGTGCATAAACTTTATCATTCTGTTCATTTCTTTTGATGCTCTGTAACTTGATATCTCGGTTATATAGCCTGAGGTTGTTGAGAAGCTCGTGGCAATGCGGGAAGGGATTCCACGAAAGGAAGCCAAGGAGGTAAGGACACAACATCACATCATATGCATCTGCTGTACGGCTTTTTTTTTGGCGTGAACCAGTGCAATTTAGACTTATGCCAATTGCCAAATTATGCTTCTTGGAAGGGGGAATTTGACAATTATGATTATTGTGTCATTAATAATGACGTGTTCAGGTTTAATAGTACTTGGTCATAGATTTTTATTCCCTACTCATTTCTTAGGTTGTACAAGAGTACAAGGAGATATACGAGAACTCTCTGGTAGATGGCAACCCTCCAAAGTCTGGTTTCGTCTTTGGCAAGTTGAAGTGCCTAACAGCACGGAAAGGCATATGGAGAAAGCTTGGACAGTGAGGGTGCTGCGACTTTGAACAAGGAGAATTCACGTACTAAGACAAATATTTGTTTTGTGTCTTTGTGCTCATTCTTTTGTTCGTTTATTAAAGCCTACAGGCGCTACACTTGTATCATACCCGTGTGTGAGCCTTAGGACGAGAAGAGCTAGAATGTATATTTCTGTTTGGTTAGCAACAGAGAATTTTGGTGTAAAAATGGAACGCTTCCAAAACCCCATTTTTATTTATTCAATAAAATAGCTAGTGATGTATTGTTAAGTGCAAGCAGCTGGGTGTCAGACACTGAAGAAATTGAATCTGAAAATGCTAAGGAGTGGAGGAGTTAAATGGCTGGACGGTGGAGATCTACTGATACCCTTCGTTTGGAGGATCCGAAGGTTGTGGAGATAACAAGCATGTTATGTAAGATCAACGGCTGAGATCAGTATTCACCCCTTCATTGGCATCCGGCGGCTTTGATAGATAGGTAATTACTGTTGATTTCGAAAAAAATGTCATCTTGTCGTTTTCTACTGTTGATTTCACAGACGCTGTGTACTCGATATAAGCAGCCGCAATTGTACTGCGAAGGACTCAAGGACGTGTCAAAAAACCCTAGTTATTTCATGTGCAACTTACTTTCCCTACTATATTTCACATTTACTCGTTCCTGTATCTTTTCTTCTGCAATCGGTCTTCCTAATTTCAATCGGGATTCGGAGTAAGAACTTTGGGTCCTGATAGATTGTTATCATAGCGAGTGATTCCTTGGAAAATTTTGCAGATCAGCGTGTTTGTGAGTGGAGAGGGTTAGAGGAGCATAGTTTCCTCCGTAAAATTCCGGATCCAGCTCGTGAAGCGTAGATTTGTGGGGGGATTACAAAGGAAAGGTGAACCAGTGAAGAGGGTTGGAGTGGATCTCGATTTCTCACTGTAAAATTTCCGATCCATTGGAGGACGCGCTAGAAACTATCATAATAACCAGAGGAAGATCTGGGGTCGGTGAGGAAGGAGTGGAATCACACCTGGTTGGAGAAGTGGAGATGATCAGAGAGACAATGGTGGAGATGAGTTAGCAGTGTGCAGATGGGGGAGAGTATCAAACAGTTGCAAGCACAGATGTAGGAAAGTACCACCCAGATGCAGGAATATATGGAAATTCTTATGGGGATGGTGATGACCAAGGTTGGAAATGGAGGTCTACCTACTTCGAATGCACGGGAAGGGGGAGACAGCCATTTGGTAGTAGATGTGGGGGATTCACCAAGCCTTGCCGATCAGTTAGCAGGAACACCAGGGAGTGGCTATTCATTTAGATCACCACATTAGGGGGTAAGTCTAACTGGGCCCAGTGGCAAAGCCAGGAATAAAATTGAGAGTGAGATGAATCATTTATCGGACTAAACTAAGTTAGCACAAATATAGTTTTTTATTCTTATAGAATTTCAAATTCATATAGAAAGTATACAATTAGAGTCTTGAAGACAAACAACGAAAAACAGAGAAATACAAAGTAGGTACCTCGACAATAAAAAGTGTATGCCCAAGAAAATATAATTATTCTGCTATGAGTACGGAGTAGCGATAAGTCACCCGTGTATGAAATATATGAAAACTAGTGATATAATAGAAAATTGTGAATAACAATGAAAATTTAGATCATATAAAGCATACCACAAATAAGTTAATTTGAATCATGAGACAAATTTGAATCATGAGGCAAATACATTCTACGTGAATTCATACCTTGGAAACGGTTTATGATTTTATCATCATCAATGTTTTTAAAGATCTATCGCTCAGTGTAGCACACCATCAAGTCATTGAGTCACTCATCTGCTACCTTATTGCGCAAATCGGTTTTGATAATATTCATTACTGAAAATATTCTCTCAACAGATACCGTTGCCACCGGAAGTATCAATGTCAACTCGATGAGGTGATATACCAACGGGAAAGTTCTATCTTTTCTTGTTTGAACCATCAATTTAGCAAGTTTTGATATATTACGACATCCATTGAGTTTTTCATTTCTTCTAATGTTGAGAATGAAGGTTTGAAGTTTTGACTCATCAATTAGGACGACAAATTTGTTATCTCCAATTTCACCTTTAATCACTTCTGTGACCTCTTGTGCACAACATTTACAAAGCTCTTTTTGAATATCTGGAGAAAACATAACTGCGTGCCCTAGAGCTATATCAAATGCCACCTTCACTTCCTCCTTTTATCTTTGTACCAATCTAATAACTCTTTGAAATTCCTCTTGTTGATGGAAGTAGAAGATTCATCATGTCCTGAATTGCCTTTGACCCAGAAGGTAATATCCTCATGGAACCAATGGCGGTTGTGGAGAGAAGAATGATACCCCGAAACAATGAACTTATGGTGCAATGGTTGATTTAGTCGAAGAACCTTCCTCTAGAAGCTGCTACTTGGGAAGATGCGGATTTCATCTCTAAGGTGTTTCCAGATTATCATCCTTGAGGACAAGGATGTTAAAGGAGGGAGTATTGTCAGAATCCGAAGAATTTGAATATGAAAATGCTAAGGAGTGGAGGAGTTAAATGGCTAGACTATGGAGATCTATTGATATCCTTTTGTTTAGGAGGATACGAAGGCTGTGGAGATAACCAGCATGTTATGTAAGATCAACAGCTGAGATCAGCATTTACCCCTTCATTGGCATCTGATGGCTTTGATAGATAGGAGTAATTACTATTTACTATAATATTAACTGCTAATGTCAGCTTGTCATTTTCTACTGTTGATTTCATAGTCGCTGCGTATTCAATATAAGCAGCTGCAATTGTACTGCAAAGGACACGTCAAAAAAACCCTAGTTATTTCGTGCGCAACTTACTTTCCTCACTATATTTCGCATTTATTTGTTCCTGTATCTTTTCTTCTGCAATCGGTCTTCCTAATTTCAATCGGGATTCAGAGTAAGAACTTTGGGTCCTGACACTGGCAAGGACTGAGCAGTTGCTTCTTTCACGATGCACATGATGTACGTCTACTTTCTCGTTTCTTCTTCAAGTGAGTCATGGTCGCAGAAGATTGGGCGATACTAGGTCAGCGAAAACGCACGCGCGCCTGATTTGGAGAAGCATCGTGTAATCTCACCACGCTATGGAGCCTTCTGCTCAGGCCTGTCCAAGTCGCGACCAACGCGAGGAATTGGTAGCAAACCAACCCCACCTAGGCAACGTCCGCACCAGTTAGCGAGAGCCGCGCGGCCGCCTAGGCACCGCTGCTTTTGGCCCCACGCAGCCAACTTGGTTGTGCAACAAAGCAATTTCCTGGGGCTGGGCCATCTACACTACAGAGCAACATGGTCGTCGCCGTCCTCGAACTCAGCCAAGTTCGCGAACCATGTTGTCAGTGGCGCCCCCAATAACTCGTCCTCCCCTTTCTCTACACGCCACCGCTCACCTTGCGACCTTAGAGCAAGTATTATAAGGGGCTATAAGCTAGCTGTATGCTGAGGTGGAGGAGAGAGAGGAGGAGAGAGAAGAGAGGTGGGCTGTAAGCTTACAGCCAGCTGAAGCACAAGAACCAAGAAACTTTGTGAGAGGAAGGGGTAGGTCATACAGCCTTCAGCTGGCTGTAACTACTATATGAGTAGGCTGAAAAGTGAGCTGTAAGTATTCATACAGCCAGCTGAAGGCTGTATTATAAGACTTGCTCTTACGGGGAATGGTCCACCGCACGCCGCGGTGGGGAGTAGATGCCACTTGGCAGCAGAACAAACTCTCCCGCCTGGCGATGAGGAGCCAACCAGGGGCATCAAGGGTTTGTTTAGTTGGTGCTCTGAGCTTCATACCTCGTAAAAAGTGATGTCTAGAGGTAGCCTAGTATTTTAATGTTTTTTGTTTGATTAGATAAGTCTAAGGATGTAATGTTCGATCGAAAGACTATGACTGAAACTGCTAGATGAAAACAGAAATGGTAGATCGAAGACAAGGATGTGGATCGAGTCACCTGGGGGGCTGGTACCCAGGACCTCGATTTTGGTCGCCTGGACCGACGAGCGAGCCAAGTCGACAACCAAAGAGTCCCGGCAAGCTCTTGGCTGTGTCCTGGCCAAGCGCGCGCGGCCAGGGAGAGCGAACCAACCAAACACACCTTAAATTTGCCATCCAAGCGAGGCGTGCAAACAACAATACAAACAATCCAAGGGCCCCTTCTAAAGAATGCCTCGCGACGTTTTCGATCTAAATCTTGGCCGCGGACGCCTGATCGGACGGCTTCCCTAGGATGCGTATCCTCTGCCTTCAAAGTCACTGACTTTGGGTCACTGACGTGTTGGCCCCATGGCTCGTGGGGCCCACGCGTCAGTGACCCAGAGTCAGTGACTTTGAAGGCAGAGGATCTCAATCCGATATCATAGGGGTGCCTTGCCGTCGCAGCCGTGCTCCACCGTCTCCGCCACCCGCGCGTCGTCCACCACAGGTCGGGTTCCAAACCTCGTGTCCCACCATCCCCGCCGTGCTGCGCCTGCGCGCGCGCACTTCTGGGTCATCCCTCGGAACCTGTCTCCGGTTGGCCTGGTCGGCCCCACGGGCACCCCTGCTTCGACGACGATGTTTGTCCTAAGCACAGCAAACAGCGATACTGACTGGAATCCATCCTATGAACTGGGCCATGGTTATCTAAACCATGACTACCGACATGGCCAGTTGGCTTGGCCGTTTCTGCTCAAGGGTCAGGACTCAGGACTACTCAACCGTTCCTATATACTCCATTGATCCTTTTTGGAGTACGCTTCAGGATGGATTACCACTTTACCAGTGATATTTTGTAGTCTGAAACCTAAGGTATTTGTTGAGACTAGAGTCAAATGCAGATGTTCACCGGAGACGGATTGAAGGTAAAAGAGCATTCCAAAAACCAAAGCAAACCCAGGAAAGCCAGTGATGTTTCAGCCAGCCCAAGGAACATTTCAGATTAGCTCACTTATTCCATTTTTCACAGCTTACAAGGAAAAGATACCTCAGTTTTTTCCCCATATCAGTACAATGAATAAACAACTGAACAGCGTTAAGCGGCACAGGGTACAGAAAGGACCAAAATTCTACAAGGTCCGTATCCTTTGAATCTGTGAGTCAATTTGTGAGCCACCGACTGGGTTGTCCACAACGGTATGTTCGATCACAAAGTTCTCGATCTTATGGAGTGACTGCAAAGTGACAAGAATGTCATCTTAGGGAAGTAGTTACAATAATCTGTGGAGGAAAAATACGAAATTCATATTGCACCTAAATGGTGGGCATAAATAAAGATCTAATCATGTATACCTCAATAGCAATATCAGTTGGTGCCAGCTTGGAGACATCATCATGACCCTGTTTAGATGCAATCTCTGCACAAGCCAAAAGCATATAAGTTATTCCACGCAAGGAACATGGATCAAAAAATTTATCAGGAATAATATGTGATCAGTGATCACATAGCTAGGCACATATTCTCTAGATAGTAAAGCATAGGCTTACACGAGCCCAGTGTTATTATAGGAGAATCATACCTTCAAGAGAAACCCTCACATCGGCATTTGCATAAGCATCGCCCCTTTGCTCCGCGAGCGTGCTGAGTTTAGAAAAGGCCTAATAAGATAGAAGGAATTCAGTGAGTCATACCAACATTAACATAGAAATGCGAACAGATGTATACTAAGAGAATAAAGGCTTGGGTTCCAGGGATACAGCTTCAAGGTATATATGAATCTCTATTGCAGTTTTTTTTTCTAAATTGAATGGAAGAAACACATCCTATCTTTTTTTATCAAAACAATACGCCCAAATCAATCTATGTTAAACATATTCATATTCCAACATGGCAGATTTGAAGGATCGAGTAGTTACCATTGTGTATGGATCACCGGATGGTTGATCTAGAAGAGGACGAGAGGCGGTTCCCACTTTAGCTATACGCCTTGCAAGAGCCTCCAAGGGCACATCCAACCAAACGGATAGGCCCTTCTTCATATGTTTCCTGATAATACAACAAGAGATCACAATATTATCGATTACAACAAGAGAAGGCACAAACTATTCCAAAAGGGGAAATAAAGCAAACTCCAGATACCAGTTAACTGGTCGGATTACAGCACCACCTCCAGTGGCAACAACTAATCGCCGCATTGAGGACAAATCCCTCAAGACACTACTCTGCAAGGCATAAAAGAAAAGAAAATCATCAGTCAAGTCTCAAAAAGGAAAAGAAAAGAAATTCATCAGTGAAAGCTTCCAATTCAGATTACTAGAAATAGATGAATGCTATACGTCAAAGAGAGTACTAGTTCATGTTAGTAGCAGATGAATTCAGCAACCATTACCTCATTATCCCTGAAGAAGGCTTCACTATGAACCTTAAATATTTGAGCAACTGAAGGCATGCCAACAGCTTGTTCGACCAATTTATCACTGTAAATAAAATTGCAGAACAACAAGCGTTGCCGTCAGTAATTCAGTATATATGCATCACTACAAGCACCAAGGGCAAGATTCCTTTTGCAAATTGCTACTATTAGCTTCATCAGGAAAACAAACCTGTCAAAGAATGAATAACCCAAAACTTCGGCTATGATCTTTCCAACAGTACTTTTTCCAGAACCCATCATTCCTGCACATATGTATTCACTTATCAGCCACAATTTCATCTATAAAATTGATCTTTTTTCAGTAATGATAATTTAGAAGGATCAGAACTAACCAACTAGGTAAATACACCGCCCGTTCAAATAGAACAGAACATCTTCTGATTTTCTCTGAAATTACATTAGAACCATATAAGACTGATGGCAAAAGAGGCAAACTCCAGCAACACATTTAATCTTTTTTATAGTAGGAATCAAGGATATTATTCGACACCTTTAACAAGAGGGCATCATCAACGGAGTTATGCAAGTTTTCATGACCTGCACAGGCGCAATATATTGGAGAAAATGTCAATTTGACTGAATTTTGTGAACGCATAAAATCTCATCTCATTATTTTTTTCAGGACTAGATTGCTTCAAAATGGGCCAATCATAGGCATATAAGCATGCACTTCCTACTTTCCAATAATCCCAACCAATTTAGCCATTTCCCCATCACAAGTTAACTATCTGCACATAAAGGTTATTGCACTTCATCTGAAATTAATGCTCCGCTCTAAACAACTTCTGTTTCTGGTTTCTCATTTCTAAAACACGATGACTTCTTCATTTTATCTTTTCTGGGTTTTTAGGTTTTTTTTTACTTTTTTCTTTATTTCTTTATATTATCTATGATGATATAACTCTTTTTATTTTTAAAATTTAATTTCTCAGAAAAAAAATCTAACAAGTGCTACGGTCTATTTTCAGCCGACATCACTTTTTTAAGCTACGTTACTTTTGAGTACTACCTTAGACAACTTCTCCCTGTGGTATTGCCGTATAACTATCTAATACGAACAAAAATCAGGCAGCACTCGATCCATTTGAGTTAAGCCTCGCCATCACCTCACCACCGATCCTTCAACCGAATCACACACCCATTCCATGTATTCCTCGAAATCTCAACAATTCCGATCAGAAAAAAAATCGCAGCAAAAAATGGGCCCAAGCGGCACCAATTCGACCAAAACCACAAACTTTTGCGAAATCGCACCAATCTGACCATACAAAAAAGGAAAAGGCAAAGATCATGTACCTCCGGACGATTTCTTGGCGCGGAGCAGGGCGACGGGCTTGGACCCGCGAGCTCGCACGGCGGCGGCCGCCGCTCCCGCCGGGTCACCGACCCTCAGGCCCCCGACCCGAGCCCGGCTCTCGCCGCCGTAGAGCGCGCTCCGGCGCCTGTCGGAGCCGAACCCCGCCGCCCGCGAAGACTGCAGCGCCAGGCCCACGCCCGCCTCCATTGCTCGCCCGGTGCTATGCCGCTACGCGGGGATGCGGCGAGGCGTTTACCTGCGCCTCTCTCGTGCGCTAGAGAGAGAGATGGCGCAGCGCAGCGCGGGCAAACAGAGGCGCGGCAGGTGATAGCCGGGGGCGGCGAGTGGTGGAAATGCGGCGACATAAAATAGTGGGGCGTGCAGAGGCCAGAGCGCCCAGACGCTGCCGAGTAGTTGCGTAATTTGGACGGGAAGTTACCGTTTTGCCCCTCGGCCTTTGACTCCGAAAGCCTACCTACCCTCTCTCCTCAAAAATTTGATTAAATCCCGTGGGTTTGTATGTGTTGTGTCATCCGAACAAAAGGAAAGCCCTTTATTTATGCAAACAGTAGAATTGATTATAGTTAGTGCAATTTGGACTATGGCCGCTAGCCATGAGACACTGTGCTAGCCACTGGTTGGTGAAAATAAAATTGTATAAATTCAGATTAATTGATTTGTGACCTCTATTGTGCTAGTGCTTTTTTCAAATGCTTTCCTAAGTGGGCATAGTTATAAATAGATACAATTGAAAATCGACAACCAGGATTTAGTAAAAAGATTATGGCCCCGTTTGGCAGAGCTCTAGCTCTAGAAAATCTGTAGATTTCCTAGAGCTGGTCATCTGTAGCTCTAGGAAATCCTGAATCTAGAGTTGCAGGCATGTTAAGTGCATTTACATGACTCATTCCATTTATATTATATATTAAATAAAAATATTTAAATCACTTTAATTTAGTCAACAAACTACAGATGCAGCATAGATCTCGGAGCTAGAGCTGTGCCAAACGGGGCCTATATCAATACGAAGTATATAGCTTCCAAATTAGTAGTTTCAAATTGTGCATCTAAAATAATCCACTCGCCTGCCATATATCAAGATTATTAGAGCATGTACATCCATTAGCATCTAAATAACCACATCACCTCTCTATATATTCAACTTTTTCATGCACAACACCAGCTTTCAAAGTTTGCTTTTGTGCCATGAAATCCAAACTTAGCATCCACTCTCATCCGTTGGCACTAGTGATAAAAAATCTCTCTCCTATGATATTACCTTATCATCTAGGGATGCACATACTCTTGTGTAACAGCTTTGAGCTTTATTTCTTTTGTGACTAAATGAGTATGAATATTTTTTAGGATTGCTAATTTATGGGTTTATCCGGTTGAGTGGGGGCTCTTTGGTCACGGAAACATGAGGGGTTAGTTGGGGATCTAGCTTGTGTATTTAGTACGGAGATGACTCACCTACCGTGAGGTGCCACGTCGGACTGATGGGGTTGGTGCCTTAGTGGGAAGGGGTATCTTGAGAGGACCATGCCACGGATATACGCGGAATGGTAGAGGTGACGGGAAAACATCAAAACATCACTGAGCATCCCCAGCTTTTCTTTCTTCTTTTCGCAGTCTACAAGTTTTAGTATTTCGGTTGGTTTTTTCAATCAATAGCTTATAACTTTTAGTTTAAATTTCAAATTTTACTTATTCACAAGAAAGTACGGAGAAAGAGATATTCACGTGCAAGTTTAGCTGATATAGATGAAATCAGAACAGTATTTATTACAGACGACTTATAAGCTTTATCTTTAAAAAAATACTATATTTAAATCTAGTTACTATATAAAACTTCTTAACACTAAAAGAACCCACCCATTACTTAACCCCAAATATGCTTTTTACTCACCAAACAAGACAAAAATGGTTAGCGTAAATTTCACCTTGGAGTTTATTTGCATGGAATCCCCTCAAAATAATCATATTTGAATGCGAAATCAAGCTACAGAGTAGTGAAGCAGTACTTGATCTCTACTGAGTTTGCTATATACAGACATGTGTCAGATGTTCTTGGGCTCCTTTCTAAAGACATCTCTAATGTATCCATCCAGATGGGTCATAATGTCAAATGATGTGCTTTAATGCTATTTCTTGCGATGAATGGAACTCATATTGGTACCAAGGTAGGGTCCACAGCTTAATAAAATATCAGCTCATTTTACTCCCCCTCCCCACTCTAAGGCCCTGCTCATTTCAGCTTCAGCTTCTGGTTTATTTTTCACTATCATAAATTTCATCTTTTTCTGAACTTTTGGTTTTTTTGAGCTTTTTTTTCCCGGTTCTTTTTTCCCGTATTCGTTCTCGTTGTCTGTAATGAGCTAACATTTTTTTCTATTTTTAAATTTTTAAATTTAATTACGTCAAATAAACCACGTTTAGCTACAGTAAAATTTCAACCGCTACAGTGCAATTTCAACCATAAGCCACAGCTTTTCAGCCCAACCGAACGGGGCCGCTGCACCTCTTCACCACTTACCCTATCACCGACTCTCTCTACCTCTCCGCCCCCTTTCCTTCACTCGCATCAAGCAATAGAGCACGAGCAAATCCATGGTAATGGCAGAGGTGAAGATCCATGGTGGGATCCCGAAGGTTGAATTGGTGGGGTTTCGGCCTCCCAATGGCTGGATTCGGCGACGAAACGTCTCCCCAAAGCTGGTGATGGTGGCACATCTTCATTGGCTCTGGGCGATCGGATCCAGAGGTTACAGTTGGCTACATAAGGCGACGACGACAAACCGGCTTCCTGCTCAGCACGGCAGTGAACTAGCGGCCTAACTCCCTTCTCAGGGCATGTCCAATGGTGATTTATGAGCTAGCTCTAAACATATTATTTCATATTTTAATAGAAGAGAGAGAAAAGCTAACTCTGGATCAAGAGCTAGTCTTATACACACATTCCAAGATTATATGAGGATGTCATGTGGAACTATTCATGTTATGAGCTATATGCTAAAATTTAATATCATTGGAGAAATTATCTTAGAGCTAGTAACTAGCGCATACCATTGTACATGCCCTCAGCGCGGCGGTAGGCAACCATCATTTCTTTGCACCATCCGACAGGTGGTCCTTGCTTCGTATTTTATTCCTTGGGACTAGGTATGATTTTTTGGCTTGTTGCCATCTCCATAAGGGCATTTGTAGTGTATATAACCCAAAGGGTCTTAAGGTGGGTCCCATCTAAACCTTAAGACCAACTCCATAGTGTATATAACCCAAAGGGCCTTAAGACGGTCCCACATGGCAGATAAAGAAAAAATTGTATTTTAATGCTTATGGCCAGGTCTTTAGCTTGAGGACCAGCCTTAAGCTTTTTTTGCTTAGGGCCTGCTTAAGGTCACCCCTGTAATGTATAAGGTTGACCTTAAGGTGGCTTAAGACCTCCTCTTTTCATACACTACAGATGCCCTAACAATTAGGGTCGGTCCTAAGTCCTCTCTCTCTCCCACGTTGTGGCATATTATGTTGTGGATGTCCTAATGGTGCTGCACCATTTCAATTCAAATTTTATAGTCTTACTATGATATATACATACACACATGGGTGCGTTAACGAGCGCATGCATGCACACTACGCGCAGGGCGCGCTCTTGACCTGGTTTGCAGTAGCGGTTCGTACGTAACTGTGGAATCGATAGTAAATTTTTGTAGCATTGCAATGTGAAAGGTACCATCCAGATTTTCATGCCCACAATTTCAGGATTCCGTATCGTGGGTTGGTTGAGGCGCGTTTCTTTCGATTAGAACTACTTATTACATATCGTCAGCAGTAACTTTTGTAGGATCAGTGAATATGCATCTTATTGTCATTGTCATAACTTGTATGGGATGATTAAGTTGTAGATGATAAATTTGTGAGTAACTTTATGAACTATTGATGATAACTTACCGTGTATATGATAGTACTTTAATAGACGGTAACTTCATTACTTAAAGATGATAACTTCATGAGTAACCGAAAGTAACTTTGATCATGGCTGCTCAACCACGGCTGCTAGACCATGACACTTTGACCACAACTGTTAGACCACGACACTTCGACCATGGCTGCTACTCAACTCATGAGTACATCTGCTACTGCAGCTTACAACTACCGGCCGACTACTGTAGCTCCGTTTACTGACCGGTTACTATAGCTTCATCTACCGACTGGTTAACTTTATTACTTATAGATGATAACTTCATAATTAACCGAAAGTAACTTTGACTATGGTTGCTCAACCACGACTACTAGACCATGACACTTCAACCACAGCTGCTACTCGACTTACGAGTACATCTGCTACTGTAGTTTACAACTACCAAGCAGTTACTGTAGCTTATGGCTGCCGACCGGTTACTGTAGCTCCGACTACCGACTGGTTACTGTACTCAAACACACTAGTACTCGACACACTGTGCAGATGATAACTTACCATATAGATGATAACTTCATTACTTATAGATGATAACTTCATGATTAACCGAAAGTAAATTTGACCACAGCTGCTCAACCACGGCTCGAGAGTGATCTCCAAAGCATTCTGGCTATCCGCAATTGTGATTTTGCTTGCCTTGACGTTGCCTTCCCCGTCATCTTCCCGTCGTCTTCATTTGATCTCCTAAAACAGAATTTTACAGCAATAATGGAGTTTAGGTATAAAAATACAGGAATAACATCGCAATAACTAATCGGTCGCACTACAGCCAGTATATAAGGAACATCTAACCAAATCTCTAACCCTAGGTACAATCAGGTGAGGTCGACAGTGATGACTGACAACGTGCGGTCGAAGCGACAAGCGACAGCACTCGATAGGCGGCGATAAGCGAAGATACCGGATTAGGACATGCGACTGAAGATGAGGCGGCAAGATCACCGGATTAGGGAGGTACAGAAGTGAGAGAGATGGAGAGATGGGGAGAGATCAAATTGGGGTTGATGAAGAGAGATTCCAGGTGGGCTTAAAACCCGTTCGGTTTTCATACCCCCACTAAATCCTGAAAAAAGTGACACATGGGACCGCTTGGGACTCAGGGGGTGGGGTTAACGCACATGATAACTGTAAGTAACTTTATGTATTGCAGATGATAACTATTTGTGCATGATATAGTAACTTTGCCAATGTACAAAACTTCATGAATTACACACGACCGCTAAGCCAAAAGTAACTTTTCCATAATAAGAAAACACGACCGCTAAACCGTGCATGGGCTCGATTGAAGGGGGGGGGGGGGGGGTGACGCGATTGGCTGATTGGGTTGTCGGGTTGCGTCGCTAGGGGGGTTGCACGTCTATTCTACACGTAGTCACTGATTAGTAATTATATATATATAATCATTATTAAAGTATGCTCAAATAGATAAAGAGGTATAACAACACCATTAAAGCAGTATATGAGAAGTAGGAGTACGTCTCCTAGGAGTATTGAACCATATATATATATATATATATATATATATATATATATATATATATATATATATATATATATATATATATATATATATATATATGACATTGAAATGGGGCACCATAATTTCAAATGCGCAAATTCAACCCAAATTTGGGTGTTTTTATTGTAAATATCAGTTTTAGGGTATATACCCATCTATAATAATTCAAATGAAACGTATACCTTTGAAAAAAATATACTTAGTTTCAATGTTTTGAACGAATTTAGATCGCATGCTTACACACACACATCTATTTTAGATCATGATGCTCATGCACTATTATGTCCCAGTTAATTATACAGACATATATACATACATATATGAAGCATTTTTCGTACTCTCAGAGTACATACTTCCATATTCTAATATACCACTTAAATGAATGTGTTATATCTTTTTAATCACTTTTGCTATATTTAAATACTAATTATAAGATACTCCAATATGACATGGCTAAAAAAATTTCATCGGAGCCATTTATTTTTGCTATATATCCTTTTTTATATGTAAAAAGAGTATATACATAAAATATACTATAAAATAGAATTTGATGTATTTTTTTATGGAACTCATTTTAAAGTATCTTATTATTATTAAAGTATAATTAAAAAGATAAAGAGATATAACGATATCATTTTAAACGGTATATATAGTTTGCTCTTAGACTGGTAGGACTATACTATTTGGTCCAAAGGGCTACAGGATGGTCGAATTCGTAGGTAAATCACGTGGGGTACTCGTTGAACGGCAAGGTCAATATGCGGTTAGTCGAAATTGCCGTCGTCGCAACATGTTGTTTTACTTTGTGGGGGAAAAGTAGGGGAAAATGCAACGTGCTCCAAGCATAAAATTCAAGCCACCACCCAACCATCCACAAGACTCTTGTACGTCGTGCTGCTAGAGTGCTGCTGGTGGATGAGTCAGATTCAGGACCATCTCTTCAAAGTTGCAACGCCGCCAACCGATCCACATGTGTTCAACGCTAAGAGCTGTGGTCCGGTCTTGTCTAGAATTAGCACACAACGAAGAGAGGAACAGAAATTTCGGTCTATAAGGTGGTGATCATTTGAACTTTTTTTTTGGTTTATGGCTGAAAAACACTGTAACTGACTGAAAAAACACTGTAGCTGACAGAGGCTTATTTAGCATAATTAAATTAAAAAATAGAAAAAATATGTTAGCCCATTACGTATAATACAAACAAATACGGGAAAAAAGAACCGGCAAAAAAGCTCAACAAAAAAGCCAAAAATTCAGAAAAAAACGAAATTTATGAATAGTGAAAAATAAGCCGGAAGCTAAAAGCTGAAGCCAAAACGATCATAGCCTAAAATGGAATATCAGGCCATGTTTATTGGCAAGGAAAAGACATATTTGCCCAGGTAAATTATTTTGGGGCTTTTAGCCCCTTGCAAGAAACTGGAGTAATAGTTTAGGTCTTTTTTTCTATTTCCAGGAAGATGCACATGCACATATGTTGTAGGGGTGGCCCCCACCTAAACCCAGCAGGCCTGTTAGAAGGTTATAGGGCCTAAAATGGGACATGTGTAATGGCTTAAATACCCCTGACAGGGAGGTATCGATGTAAGGGCACAATTGTAAAAGCACAGCCCATATGAATATATATACAAGGGAAGGCTAGGAGAGAGGGAATCTCTCTCTCCCAACTCTCCACTACCACATCTCTCTCTGTTTGGTCTGTAACCACAACAGTTGGCGCCGTCCGTGGGGAGGACAGGAGCAAGCCTGAAATCCGAAGAAGGATGGCACCGAAAAAAGCTTCGTCGACGGCGGCGAAGGGAAAGAAGGCGGCTGGGTCGGAGCGTCACGTGGGTACCAGGGCTTCGGCATCGGCTGTCGCGGGCGCAGGTGACGGCGCGGGCGCGGTGGTCGACGTTGACGCTCGCACTGCGACGACCGACCCCGCCACCGGCGCTGTGACGACCGACCCCGCCACCGGCGCTGTGACGGCCGACCCCACCACTGGCGCTGCGGCAGCGACCAACCCCGCCACCGCCGCTACAACGACCAACCCCGCTGACGCGACAGCGACCAACCCCGCCACCGCCGCTACAACAACCAACCCCGCCGACGCGACAGCGACCAACCCCGCCACCCTCGCCGCAACGCTCGCCGGTAGCGCAGACCGGGCGGTTGGAGATAGCCACAACGGAGCGACCGGCAGCTCGGGAGCTCGCGAAGCGATCGTACCCGTGCCGACCCGTCCGCCGGGCGCACCGGCGGCCCCGCCCGCACCAGCGGTGGAAAGCTCCCTGCTGGCGGCCCTCAACGCGTTCCAGCGGGAGCTAGGGGATCTTCGCGGGGCTGTCCGAGACATGCAAGAGGCCCGGAGCCAGCAAGCCGCGCCAGTGGTCGCGCCAGAGCCCGCGCCGGAAAGGGCAGACAGCCGCGACGCCCCCACATCCAGCCACGTGCCGCTGCGACGCGTCGATCCGGAGTCCCCGCTTTTGGCAAGACTACAGCAGGCGGCGTGGCCCGAAGACTTCAAATTCCCCAGTGTCATCGATCCTTACAAAGGCGAGACGGACCCCCCGTGAGTTCGTGCGTGTGTACGAAACCACAATCGAGGCCGCGGGGGGAGACGACACCACAAAGGCGAAGGGGCTCCCCCTCGCGCTGCAAGGAGTGGCGCTTTCCTGGTTTTTTTACCATAGAGCCAAACTCCATCTACGCGTGGGAGCAGATCCGCGACCGCCTTCACAACAACTTTCAAGGAAACTATGTTGAGCGGGTCGACGCGGACCATCTCTTCGCCGTAAAGCAGAAACCCTCGGAGAAGCTCCAGGACTACTCGAAGCGCTTCGCGAAGGTGTGCTGCCAAGTCAAAGACATTAATGAGACAACCGTCATCAACGCGGCCATACAGGGCCTTCGTCCGGGCCCTATGGCCAAATACAACGCGCGGAAGCCTATCAAGACAGTCGCCAAGCTCTTCGACAAAATGGAGGAGTATGCGCGGGCAGAGGAGGAGGCGCGGAGACGCAGCGCCGCCGCCCCCGACCTCGCCCAAGCAGAGCGCTTGCCACACGAGGGGGGTGAGTGATGGTTCCTCGAAGCAAGGCCGCAGACGAGAACCCCGGGGAGACACTCCCGGCGGTAGCGATACCGGGGGGCAGGAAAGCTCTTCAAGGGGCAGGCGCAAGCCCCGACGTCGCCAGCGCAGGCCACAAAAGGTCCGCCATGTCCTCGGCATCGAGAATGCCCCTCGAGGACCTGCCCCCACCTCGCGGGGAGGGGGCCGGGGATGGGAAGGCGGACCAGATCGCGACAGGCGACCCCGCGCGGAACAAGAAATTCTAGATTACGACAAGTGGTGTGAGGTGCACGGTTACGGCGACCACCACACGAAGACGTGCATCAAAGTCATGGAGTTGCGACGGATGACGGCCGGAGCTCGGGCCGCATCCGGGGAAGGCACGTGGTGCCGCTCCATCAGCGTCATCACCGGAGGGTCCCTATCGGGGGCCCCCTTGGAGCAGCCGCAACCGTGGGTACCGCCCCGCGACATTACCTTCACCCTGGATGACGCCAGGGGTGTGGAGTTCCCTCACCAAGACCCTTTAGTCATTCAGGCTCACATCGCAGGCCATGACGTCAGGCGCATCCTCGTCGACGGGGGGAGCTCTGCGAACATTCTGTTCGCGGGGGCCCTCGATCGTATGGGAATCCCCCGAAGCCGCTTAGAGCAGTCAGGAGCTCCACTTCAAGGCTTCGGAGGCCAACCGCTGGAGGCCATAGGACACGTGTCCCTTCCAGTTACATTCCGCCAGGAGGGTAACACCCGAAGCGCGCACGTCATCTTCGATGTCGTAGACATCCCGCACCCCTACAACGTCATATTGGGATGGCCCGCCATCAACTCCCTCGAGGCGATCCCGCACCACGCCTTCTTATTTATGAAGCTCCCAGGCCCGGAGGGCGTGATCACTGTCTTCGGCGACCAGGACCTCGCCAGACGCGTCGAAGTCAGCAGCCGGGATTTACACCGGCCAGTGCACGTCCTCCCAGGCATGCTCGGCGATACGCCCTCCGCTCCAGGATGGACACATAAGCCTCGGCCCGAGGGTGGAGTCAAAAAGGTTCCGCTCCAGGCGGAGGGGCAGTTTATGTCCATTGGCGAGGGGCTCCCTACGGAGATCGAGCGAGACCTACTCCAATGCTTCAAAACAATGCCGACATTTTTGCATGGTCACCGGAGGACATTAAGAGCGTAGACCGCGCAGTAATCGAGCATCACTTGGCGGTCCGCCCTGACGCCAAGCCGGTCAAGCAAAAGCTTCATCGCATGTCCATGGATCGGCAACAGGCGGCCAAGGTGGAGGTGGCGAAGCTTCTCCGGGCCGGGGTCATTCGCGAGGTCCACCACCCAGAGTGGCTCGCCAACCCGGTATTGGTCAAAAAGGCCAACGGGGCCTGGTGTATGTGCATTGACTTCACGGCACTCAACAAGGCGTGCCCAAAGGACAATTACCCCTTGCCACGTATCGATCAACTGGTCGACGCTACCGCCGGGTGCGAGCTAATGAGTTTCCTGGACGCCTACTCTGGCTACAACCAGGTATACATGGCCGAAGACGACGAGGACAAGACCAGTTTCATCACACCGATTAGGACTTTCTGCTTCGTCAGGATGCCCTTCGGCTTGAAGAACGCAGGCGCTACCTTCACCCGCCTCGTCGCACTTGCCCTCGCCGCCCAGCTCGGGAGGAATGTGGAAGCCTACGTCGACGACGTGGTAGTCAAAACCCGGCAGCTCGCTTCGCACGGCCGGGACCTCCAGGAGACCTTCGACAACCTCAGGAAGGTCGGCATCAAGCTCAACCCCGACAAATGCGTCTTTGGCGTGCAGGCGGGCAAACTACTGGGCTTCCTCGTGTCCGGACGAGGCATCCAGGCGAATCCCGATAAGGTTGAGGCCATCATGGGCATGGAGCCGCCCAAAACAACGAGGGAGGTCCAGAGGCTGGCGGGCCGCATGGCAGCCCTAAGCCGCTTCCTATCTAGGGCGGCGGAGCGGGGTCTGCCATTCTTTAGGACACTCCGCGGGTGCGACGAATTTCGTTGGGATAGCGACTGTGCGGAGGCCTTCAACGAGCTCAAGAAACACCTGTCGAGCCTCCCCACTCTGGTCACCCCAACACCAGAGGCTCCCCTCTTGCTCTATCTGGCCGCGTCGATTACAGCGGTCAGTGCCGTCCTCGTCCTAGAGGAAGGCGCCGTACAGCGGCCCGTATACTTTGTCTCCGAAGCCCTCCAAGGCGCCAAGACGAGATATACGGAGCTTGAAAAGCTCGCTTACGTGTTGGTCATGGCCTCCAGAAAGCTTCGATATTATTTTTTGGCCCACCCAATCACAGTGCCTTCCTCGTTCCCCCTGGCGGAGATGTTACACAATAAGGAATCTACGGGGCGCATCGGCAAGTGGACTGCCGAGCTCGCCCCGTTCTCCCTGACATACGCCTCGCGGACGGCAATCAAATCTCAAGTTCTCGCCGACTTCCTCGCAGAATGGACTCCGCCGGCTCAGCCCGCCCAGAAGCACGACGACCCAGTATGGATGCTCACAATTGACGGCGCCTACGGCGTCGCGGGCGCGGGCGTAGGCGTAGTGATTGTTACGCCCGAGGGGCAGCGCCTGTTATACTCGACGCGCCTTGCGTTTTCGGCCACCAATAACACATCTGAGTATGAAGCGCTGCTCTTCGGCCTGACGAAGCTCAAGGCAATTGGTGCGCGGCGCGTGCTCGTCCGCACGGACTCGCGTTTGGTGGCAGGCCACGTAGACAAGTCATATCAAGCCAAGGGCCCCGAGCTGGCCAAATACCTCGCGGCCGTAAGAGCGAGGGAAAGGCATTTCTTGGGCGTCACGATCAAGGCCATCCCTCACGCGGAAAATGAGCAGGCCGACACCCTCGCAAAGGCGGCCAGCCAACAACTGCCACCCCCTGACGGGGCATTTTACGAAGTGTTACCGCAGGCGACCATCGCGCAGGACAACCGGGACGCGGCCCTCGTTCACCACATCGTCCAGTAGGGCGACTGGCGAGAGCCTATCTTCAATTTCCTGCAGGGTATTGCCGAGCCGGAGGACGCCGCCGAGCTCCGGCGTCTGCAACACCGTGCCAGATCCTTCCAGGTGTTTGAAGGGACACTCTACAAAAAGGGAGTCTGCACATCGCTCCTGCGCTGCCTCTCGCACGAAGAAGGGGAAAAGCTCCTTGCGGAGATCCACGCGGGGGTTTGTGGGTCTCACCTCGCGCCAAGGTCTTTGGTTGGCAAGGCATTCAGTCAAGGTTTTTACTGGCCGACTGCCATCACTGACGCCCAGGACCTCGTGCGTCGGTGTCAGGGGTGCCAGTGGATGGGACGTATCATCCGTAGGCCCCCGACGAACCTCAACCCTATTCCCCCGGTGTGGCCGCTGGCACGCTGGGGCGTCGACATAGTGGGACCACTTCCCCGAGCCCCAGGGGACCTGCGGTTCGTGGTAGTTGCGCCGGAATATTTTTCCAGGTGGCCGGAGGCAGTAGCTCTGGCCAAAATAACCTCGCCGGCCATGCAGTGCTTCCTCTAGCAGAACATTATATGTCTCTTCGGCGTGCCCAGGGAGCTCACCGTCGACAACGGCCTGCAATTCGACGCCACCCTATTCAAAGAATTCTGTGACAGTATGGGCATCACGCTTCGGTTCACCTCGGTCGGGCACCCTCAGTCCAACGGAGCAGTCGAGAGGGCGAATGGCGCCATCTCTATCGCCGTCAAAAAGCGCCTGGTAGGGTTGACAAAGGGCAAATGGCCGAGCGAGCTTCACAGTGTCCTCTGGTCCCTTCGCACAACGGTAACACGCCCGACGAGGTTCACGCCTTTCAAGCTCCTTTTTGGTGATGAGGCAGTGACGCCTGAAGAAATCAAGGCTGGCTCGCGGAGGGTCCTCGTCCAAGCACCCGATGAGGAGCGTCGCGTGTCCTTGGACCTCCTCGATGGAGCGCGGGCGAGCGCAGCCCAACATGTTGAAAAATACGCGCGACAGACAGTGCGCACTCGAGACCGGTCACTATATCCGCGAGGGTTCAAGCCTGGGGATCTCGTCCTCAGAGTGGCGCTCCATGCGGAGACCGTTGGCAAGCTGGAGTCCAAGTGGGAAGGTCCATACATCGTGGCAGAAGCATTACAGAAGGGAGCATACCGCCTCGCCACACTCGAGGGGCAAACTCTCCGCCACACATGGAACGCGGATAAGTTGCGGCGATATTACGCCTAGAAGTAGGATGAAAAGTATAATGGCATCAACCCCTCCTTGTACGATGCTCACCCGTGCAAACGGGAGTTCAATAAAACTGGTTGTTCGCAGAAAGTACCATGTTGTCTGGCCATAATGTGCAGAAGATCATCCCCGCACTCGAGGTCCGCCTCCGCACGCGCCAGTCTACGGACTCTAAATGAAGTCGTAGCGTCGAGGTCTGCCTCTGCACGCGCCAGTCTACGGACTCTAAATGAAGTCGTAGCGTCGAGGTCCGCCTCCGCACGCACTAGTCTACGGACTCTAAATGAAGTCGTAGCGTCGAGGTCCGCCTCCGCACGCACTAGTCTACGGACTCTAAATGAAGTCGTAGCGTCGAGGTCCGCCTCCGCACGCGCTAGTCTACGGACTCTAAATAAGACGTAGCAGGGGGACACCCTTGCGCGCACTCTCCGGAGTATAAACAAGACGCAGATCCCGCGCACGCACAAGCGTTGCCCCTGTGCGTACTCCTCAGAGTATAAAAGCAGCATACAACATTAAGAACGGGTGCTACTTCGGTTTACTGCAAAAAATGTCGGGATTACATGACCACAAAAACAGGAGCGCGCAGTACACCACTCCCCTAACCAACCGCTCATCCTTCGTGCGGTGCCGAGGGGCCCGCGCCGCCATTGTGGCGCTGGGGAACTCCTTCGAGCCAGCGGAGGAGGTCCCCACCCCCATGCAGCGTTTGTTGCACTGCAACCCTGGCCGCGTCCTCCCCGACATAGCCCCAGATCCGTCGGTGAAAGTTTCGGAGGCTAGGCTCAATGAAGCGAATAGCGTCCGACATCGCCTCCGGCCGGGCAGGGAGATCCAGGTGAGGGTTTGCCAGCTCATGGACATGTCTACACTCATGCGTGTGGAGCATGGCGAGGACGAGGCATGCGCCGAGGAAGCCGCAATGCTCGCTGAAGGTGCTAGCGCTGCGGAGAGCAACATCGGCCCCTTCCTCGACCAACCCGAGCGTCTCCACCAAGTCCTCCGGCCCGTGAGTAGCGTCCGGCACATCGATACACAGATCCCGCAGGGCCCGGTTTAGAGACTCCATCGCCCTCCACGCCGACATGGACGCATTGTCCAAGGCGCGGTCCTTCTCCGCAAGAGACTCCACCAGCTGGGCCTTCTCCTCCTTTAGAGCGGTGATCTGCTGCAAAAAGGAGGTACGTTCCTCCGCCGCGACGCGCTGGACTTCCTTGGTCCTGTGTTGCGCAGCCGCCAGGGCGCCCTCCAGCGCGTGAAGCTGTTCGTCCTTCGTGGCGTGAGCGTCATCCGCAGCACGAAGACAGACCTCCAGGGCTCTCCGCTCCCGAATACGGGCCTCATCCAGCGCTTGGCTGATGGCAAGCGTCTGGGAATAGCAATAAGAGTCAGCAGGTGCCCGGTAGTACTCTAGCAACCACGAGCGCACATACTTACCCTTATCTCCGAGGCCTGCAGCGCGAGCGCCAGGAGGTCTCCCTCGCACAACGACAACATCTGCCGATCCAAGCCGCCGCGGGCCTGCTCCGCAGCTGCGTTAAAAGCGCGAAGTGTCTCCAGGCACGGGAGGAATTCGGAGAGAACAAGCTCCGCCCCCGCCGCATCAGGGGCTGCGGAGACTTCGGCCACTTCAACGGCGGCAGACGCCTGCAGGGCACCCTGCACAGGGCCCTGGATGTCGCGCACATCCCCGTTGCTCGATCCTTCACGTCTGGGAGACTTCGTCTCGCCTGATGTCGACGGAATGAACGAGCAAATCGGAGAGAGTTTCGCGAAGTCGTGCGAGGAAAGGGAGCTGCGCCTACTTCCTGCACCCTCCGCCGCGACGGAAGGGGGTGCCCGTTCAACCGCCGGCAGGGGGGCGGGTGCCTCGGTGGGCGGTCGAGAAGACCCTTCAGCCGCGTCGGGCACCACAACTCCAAGCACAGGGCCGGCGACGCCGTACCGCCCCCTCGGAGGCGAGGGAGACTGGACTCGAGGACGTTTCGACTGTGGCACTGCAGGCGATTCTTCCGCGGTGCTAGCAGTCGCAGCTCCTGTCGCGCCTTCAGTCCCTACCGCCCCGGGCGCGTCCTTTGCAGCCGCCGTGGGTGGAAAAGCACCGCCGGCCGCAGCACTCTCGCCAAGAGCGACGTCCCCCCCGGGTTAGCAGGTTCCGGCCCAGCGAAGGCCATGCGTATGGCCTCAACAGCGCCGGCGGATGGTGCTGCCAATGGGCTCGAGACGACGCGCCCACCCGAACTGGTCCGGCCAGACTCATCGCCGGTCGCACGTCCTGTCCCAGCGGCGCCAGCCGCCGAGGTGGCTGGCGGGCTGGGTACGGCAACCTCGGAGCAGGCCCGGCGCCGCGAAGGCAATACCCCCGCTTGGCTACCACCGCCACGATGGTCCGGAATCCCTGCGGGAGCCTCCGCCAGCACCGCGCGCTCGGGCACAGCAATGCCCAGAACCTCACACGTGCGATTTATCCGCCCCTGCTTCGCCGTTTTGGTCGCGGCCTCACGCAGCTTGTGCTCCTTGAGCGTGTACGGACCCAGGAACGCCACAACCGCGCGCTCCGCATCTTCTAGCCGGGCCACTGCACAAAAGATAAGTCTTATCAGGCGGGGACTACGCAGACACAAATGGATGCGTACCAACGCGCTGCACGACTTACAAGGAGTGGAGGGCGGAAGCAGGCAAGACAGTGGCGGGCGAACCCCGTCCTCTCGGTCGTCGCCCTGTCGCATGTACTTCCACCGGGAGGAGAGGGGCGCCACCCCGTACATCGTAAACTCTTTGGCCAAGTCGCGCATACTTAGCCAGCGCGCAACGCCAGCAAGCCTCCATAGCCTCTGTGCGTCGTCAGCCTCCGGCTTCACACTTGGCGAGATATTGAACGAGATTGGCCCACCTCGGCACAGCAGGCCGCTCGCGCTGGTCACGATGTAATAAAACCGCCGCCACGTCCAGCCGGACTCCCACCTCCCCAAGGTGGCCGACGCAGGGAATAGCGTCGTGCAGGACGCTCGCAGCACGAAGTCCACGCCGCCAAAGTTGGATACAGCCTCCTCCCCGACTTTCTTGGGTCGGCAGCATGCGTCGTGCAGGGTGACGAACAGGCTCGCGCTGGGACGCCGGCCTTCTGTCCGTGCCGCCCACGCAAAGACAGCTAGGCGGACTATGGCGTTCGGCGTCAGCTGTGCTAATTCCAACTCGTAGGCCCGCAGGACTTCACCCACAAACATTGTTGAGGGCATTCGAAGGTCGGCGTCGAAAAACGCGACGAAAACGATCGCCTCCATCTCCCGGGGCCTCGGCTCTGTCTCGTCGCAACGGGGTAGGTGAGCCCCATCACGCTCCTCGATCTTCCCTTCCCGTACAAGCCGCTGCAGCGTCTCTTCGGTTATGCGACTCCTCCCCAGCACACGGGAGCAGCGGCCCAAGAGTATTCCATGGCGTCCCACCGGCACGTGAACGCCCCCGCAGCACCAGCTCGTACTCCTCTGAAGGGACAAACAACTCGTCCCGGCTAGGTAAGGAGCCGCCGCCGGGATGGTGGGAGATATCGTCCTGGCCGGCCATTGTCCTCTGCGATCAGGGCAAAAGGAACAAGGTGGGAGCAAGTTACGCTATTGTCAGAACAAGCAGAGCCAGGAGACAGGCGAGGCAGAACGTCCCCACTACAACGGTGGCACCTTATAAGGCCCGCTCGCCTTCCCCACGGCTACAAGCGCAGCCGGATTAACCCCCAGCGGTTCGACTACCCATGGCTTGCAAAAAAGAACCGCCAGCACGTCGAGGAGCGTGCCTGGTAGGTGGCCAGACAGCGCGCAACGCCAACGGGCGCCCGCCACGCGTCCCGCTTTTCTGGGGAAGAGGCGAACTGCCGCGGTCACGCAACCGCTCACATCCCACGACGAACCAATCACAAGCCGCCGCATGCCCCACCCACGGGAAGGCGGACGGTACGGCAGGACAGCCTGCGCCCTGACAGCGGGGTCATAACAGCTTCGAAGCACACCGACGCCGGCGGCGTGAGGCCCGCCTCCACCACCGCCTACTCCGACTAGGCGCCAGCTCTGCTGCCACCCGTTCGAAGGGTAGGGGACGGAGCGCTCGCGCGTCTACTTTGATTAGGCGCCAGCTCCGCTGCCACCCGTTCGAAGGGTAGGAGACGGAGCGCGCGCGCGGCTACTTTGATTAGGCGCGCCAGCTCCGCTGCCACCAGCGCCAGCTCGGGACGGAGCTCTCGCGCGTCTACCTCCGCTGCCAATCCGGGCATCGGATTCGGCTACGGCCTCAGACCCCGGGACCCGCTGTACACCAATGCTCCGCAAATTCGGAGAGGTTCACAGGCCGCAGGGACGGAGGGGGCCAAAGGACTCGGCAATATGGCTTTGGCCCTGTGAAGCCCTTCACCATGAGAGGCTCCTGTTGTAGGGGTGGCCCCCATCTAAACCCAGCAGGCCTGTTAGAAGGTTATAGGGCCCAAAATGGGACATGTGTAATGGCTTAAATACCCCTGACAAGGAGGTATCGATATAAGGGCACAATTGTAAAAGCACAGCCCATATGAATATATATACAAGGGAAGGCTAGGAGAGAGGGAATCTCTCTCTCCCAACTCTCCACTACCACATCTCTCTCTGTTTGGTCTGTAACAACAACAACATACATCACACATGCAGACACTATGTGCACACACATGTGAGTACATCTCTTTAGCACATATCTAGATCGATAAAGCTTGGAGATAAATCGGTAACCTTACAAAATTCTATTAAGATGCACTTACATATGTATAACGTGATAATCACAATTTTAACTTGATGGATAGAATCATACATCCATAACTAGATGTCCCACTAAAAAGTGGTTTCCTCAATATTTTCCACCCTTATTTCCACTCCCTTGTTAGTATACTTGAATTGGAATCTGAACAAATCCTTTTTTTGGGACGGGTGCTGAATGATATGAACACTACTGACTTCGACGCATGCGTTCGAACCGGTCAACCCATTCAGGTCATAGGCGTATGTAACTATGAATGGTGCCTCCACGACTTTTGAGAACAATTTAAAAGTCAATCTGAATATATTCTGGTCTAGGTACTGCCGTGATCGGTTCGGTTTGAGCTTCTGGCTTATTTTTCATTATTCATAAATTTCGTCTTTTTCTGAACTTTTGGCTTTTTGTTGAGCTTTTTTGCCAATTCTTTTTTCCCGTATTCGTTTGTATTATACATATTGGGCTAACATATTTTTTATATTTTTAAATTTTTTTAAATTTAATTATGCTAAATAAGCCTCTGTCAGCTACAGTGTTTTTTTCAGCCAGCTACAGTGTTTTTTTCATCCAGCTACAGTATTTTCAGCCATAAGCCATGGGCTTTTAAGCCTAACTGATCACCACTCATGAATGGTGCCTCCACGACTTTTTAGAACAGTTTAAAAGTTAATCGTATTGTATCAATATAAAACTATTATGGTCTATTTTTTTGACTACAGTTGATAATTTTTGTCTACGACGGATAATTTTTATGAAAATCAAACTAATTTTAACTTATAATAAATTAAGCTGTCAGCAATCCATCGAGGACCGATAATATCTACTCCAAGTCAATGATACTCAACCTTAAGGGTAGCAAAACCCAAGACTGGTTTCAGACCAAGTTCACGGCGTATCTAAGACAAGTAGAGTTAATTAGATGTTTCTTACCATTACACTAGAATGATACTTTACACTAAATTTCACAACTAAGGCCGTCGGAGCTTAACCTTGGCAGTAGTTTGCATTGGCATATAGAATACAGTGCTATCAATTGCATAACATTTTCTGTAATTGATTAAAAATGCATGGCAACACAAGTGTCACTACAAAACTTAGTCATAAATTGGCGTACTCACTCGCTGGCATGCATGGCACCTTATCTAAACATAAGCTAGGTAGCGACACCAATGCATTAAGTTTCCATCAGGGGTTGATCACCATGAAATAATTTGACTCCGATAATGAGTTGCAACGTACTATGCAATAACGCGATCCACAAACATGCATAATTATTGATCACTGCAAAGTATCTTTTCTTGCGTAATCATACAAAAAAGAGACAGAACACTTATAAATTGAGATGCACAAACAAATAAATATTGGTAACATAAATGCTTCAAGGATCAACGTATAAGCGACACAAGTCACCACACATGTGCAATTGCGTCCACAATCAAATGATTAGTGCCATAAAAGAAATTATACTGTAACTTTCCAATCCATTCCTTTTACGCAGCCGGAGCCGTCCTGTCGAGGTCGAGCATGCGATGTGGGTGACAAAGTCTCACACCAGAGCCGTGGCCATCCCGTCGAGGTCCTGCCTTTGACGCGGGCAGCACGTAGAGGTAGAGTCGTGGGTCAGGCCGTCCCTCTGAGGTGATGCTTACAAGGAGGGCGGTGAAGTCCCCCACACAGTTGGAGTCGCCCTGTTGAGGTCGAGTCTCTGACACGGGTGGCGCATAGACGCGGGCAATGAAGTCCCACGCCGAAGTCATGGCCATCCTGTCGAGGTCCTGCCTCCGACGTGGGTGGCACGTAGAGGCGGAGTCGTGGGTCGGACCGCCCCTCTGAGGTGATGCTTACAAGGAGAGAGGCAAAATCCCACGCCAAAGCCATAGCTATCGAAGGCAAGATTTGTACTTCCCCACCGAGGCAATGTCTACAAGGCGGGTAACAAAGCCTTACGTTGGAGCTGTAGCCGTCATGTCGAGGTCCTACCTTTGACGCGGGCGGCATGGGTCAGGATGCCCATCGAGGCGATGCCTACAGGGTGGGCACCGGAGTCGCGACCACGAGATGGTTGGTGGCGGGACAAAGGTTTTGAAACATGCACTCCATTCCCCATCGCTCGGACGGTCATAGACGAAGTTACGACCACGAAGTAGTCATAGAATGCCTCACGACTACATCGATCATAATGTTGTCGTGGGCCTTGATGAAGTCGCGACCATAAGGTGGTTGTAGAATACGTCACAACTACATCGATCATGACGTGGTCATGGACATCAACGAAGTCGTGACCACGAGGTGGTTGTAGAATGCTTTTTGATTATGTCAATCATGATGTGGTCATGGGCATCAATGAATTCGCGACCACGAGGTGGTCATAGAAAGCCCCATGACTACGTTGATCATGATATGGTTGTGGGCGTCAACGAAGTCAGTGGTGGAACGAAGACTTAAAACATGCACGCTCTGTCCCCTACCCTTCGGACGACCGTCGACGAAGTCTTGAAGCGCAGGCTCTCCATTCATCACCCTTCGAACTGGTATCGATGAAGTCAGTAGTTTGACAAAGAATTTAAAATGTGTGCTCCATCCCGCATCACTCAGACAGCTACGAGGTGGTCATAGAATGCCTCATGACTACGTTGGTCATGACATTGTCGTAGGTGTCAACAAAGTCATGACCACGAGGTGGTTGAGGGTCTCACAACTATGTTGATCATGACATGGTCATAGGTGTTGATGAAGTCGCGAACACGAGGTGGTCATAGAATACCCCACGACTACGTTAATCATGACATGGTCATGGGTGTCGACAAAGTCATGAGCACGAGGTGGTCGTAGAATGCCTAACGACTACGTTGATCATGACGCAATCATGGGTGTCAATGAAGTCACGACCACTAGGTGGTCGTAGAATGCCTCACGACTACGTCGATCATGACGTGGTCGTGGGCGTTAAGGAAGTCGCGACCACGAGATGGTCGTAGAATTCCTCATGACTACATTAATCATGACATGGTCGTGGGCGTCGACAAAGTCACGACCATGAGATGGTTGTGGGATGCCTCATGACGACGTCGATCATGACGTAGTTATGGGCGTTGACAAAGTCGCGACCACGAGGTGGTCGTAAAATGCCTCATGATTACGTCGATCATGACGTGGTCATGGGCAGAGGTATGGTGGCCGGACCACCATTCCCATACCTCGAAAGAGAGCGCCCGCGGAAGGCAAAGCTCACATAGGCCGAGAAGGGCGCTACGTACATGGTCGGACGTAGTTCTTGCTCAGGGGCAGAAATGTCGTTCGGTGTCGTTAGCGCAGCAAACTCCCTTGTGGGATGCACGAAGCACGTGAGGCACACCAGGGTTATCGCTAGTGTAGGGGATTCCCTGGTGGGATACGTGAAGCACGCGTAGCCACGCATGCTCCATCCTTGTGCCTCCCATCCTTCGAACTGAGTCGGAGAAGTAGGTGAGAGGACTTTCTTCCCAGAAAACCAAGCATGGCAGCGGTGTCTGAGGAAGGGGTACGTCCGCTAGTTCATGCCCCGCGTGATTTATTTATGCTCTGTAGAGTAGTCTGGGATATATGAGGTTCCCAACACTTTATACTCCACAGAGTACGCCAGGGCCGAGGATGCACCGTGCGATTTATTTATACTCTGTAGAGTGGCTCGGGACAAACAAGGTTCCTGTAGAGTGGCCCAGGACACACGAGGTTTCTGACGCTTTATACTCAGCATAGTACATTGGGGCTGAAGCCACTATGCGATTTTTTATATTTCGTAGAGTGGCCCAAGACACACAAGGTTCCTGGCGTTTTATCCTTCATAGAGTACGCCGGGGCACGAGACCACTATGCGATTTTAGCACAAATTAGATCGAATAATGGACTGACATGAAAGCTAAAGCCAACAAGTGCCAAATATCATGCATGCATGCTACACGACTAGTTTGAAGTTCCTTTACCTTCTTGCCTTTGAAGCGCTTTCTTTCCCGCCGGTCAAAATCCAATGGATCTCTCTTATGGCAGCAACTTCTTCACACAGCTTCTTGCTCACTCCCCATAGACGGCGACAACTGTTGTGGCATGAGGACAACAGCGGGTACAGGGTAACCTTTCTCCATGGGAGGAGGTAGAACTAATAGAGCCAGAGAAAGCCAACAACAGAAGAGAGAGAGAGCTCGTAAGTAAAATGAGTGGATCTGGACCTGTCGTATCCCTCTTGGGGGTTTATATACATGAATGGGATAGGATGAAAAATTCCCATCCTACCCCTCAATAATTACAAAAGGTGAAGGTAAATCAGTGCATTTCCTTCTTTACACAGTAATATGCTATTGGGCTTGTTCCAAGACCCAATAGCTAAACCTAGGGCTTTTACCTATTTGAACGAATTTAGATTGCATACTTTTCTTATTTATATATATAATCAGCACATACTTACAATCAAACTATCATAAAAAAGTCAACCACAATTTGAATTTTGTTTGAACTAGTTAGTAAACTAGTTAAACTCAACATCTAAAAAATTCCAAAAAATTTCGCGCACGCACACACACACATATACGTACGTACATACATATATGTATGTATATGTCCATATATATATATGAAGTCTTTTTCATACTCCCAGAAGTACATACTCAAACTTTTTATATATCACTTAAATAAATATTTTATACCTCTTTATCACTTTCGGTATACTTAAATACTAATTCCAAAATACTCCAGTGCAACTTGGTTGAAAATTTTTATCGGAACCCTTTATTTTTGCTATATATCATGTTCATACATAAAAGGAGTATATACATAAATTATGTTATAAAAAGTAAATTTTTATGAAAATTTTAATGTAATTCACTTTGTAGTATCTTATAATCATTATTAGAGTATGCTCAAATAGGTAAAGAAGTATAACAACATCATCTAAGCGGTATATGAGAAGTGAGAATACGTACTCCCAGGAGTATAGAATCATTTTCCTATATATGTATACATACATACATATATACGTGTGTGTGTATATATATATATATATATATATATATGTGTGTGTGTGTGTGTGTGTGTGTGTGTGTGTGTGTGTGTATGTGTGTGTGTGTACATACACATGTATATGTATATCGCACACGATACATAAGGAAAATATCTATTTTAGATTATGGCGCCTAGGCACTAGGTGTCCCAGTTATTATTGTTGTTGTTGTTATATATCACTTTTTCACGGCTTGCTAAGTACTTTTGTGCTCAGCCTTGCTTATGTGTTGTTTTTCAAACACAGTGATGTGTGCTAACCCCTATGAGACAATTGGTAATTATGTTGACTTGGAACCTTTTGTAACAATGATGTTACTGTTGAGGAATATGACTACAGGGAAGCCGGTGACCAGGACTATGAAGAATAAATGTCCATCAGGAGGGATGTTTAAGGACTTAATTAAATAGGCGGATGGTATAGAATCATCGTAGTCAGACATAAGAAAGTACTATATGTGCCATATGAATAAGACATGGTGTACTAAATGGTAAAAGTTTCTACTTATGTATGCCACTGTTTCCTTAGATGATCCTGACACTACTCTGTTAAGTGATGATTTCTATTACAGTTGACCTTGTCAACCGTGATGGGCGTCATAGCTTTTATTTACGTTTTTTGATACGGCAGTGGGCGGCGGAGGCGTTGATGCGGATGGCGTACACGATTCTAAGCTTAAAAAGCCATTTAAAAAATTTTCTTCAAAAAACCATCTCAACTATTTTGACTTTCGGAAACACTAAAATCTAAAAATCCAAAATAACGGTTATATTTACAGCTTTACATACTGTACGATACATGTCACAACCCGACAGTATGAATCTTCCAGAAAGATGGAGATATTTTCTGGTGAAACCACCCTTTTCTTTCTGCGAGAGGTGAAACCACCAGCAGTGATTACGACAGTGCTCCCTTCCATCCTCAACAGAATCAAAGTGACCATATTAGCAATGATGTGACTCTTGGTGTAAATGGTAATGTGTAAATTACTACTTCGAAGTTGGTTCTTACTGTGTACTACGGTGTTTAATAATGGCTACTTACAGTAGACTAGTAGTACAAGGCTGTACTGCCACCACAGAAGACAGCATCACGAGTGATCCATGACCACTAGTGCTAAAATAAGTTGAGAACGACGTGAAGAAATGGACAGGTTCTTGCTCCTGAATGGGACAGCAGCCTTCGTATATTGGCCAAGAAAGAAAGATACCGAGCTTGTAATTCTCTAACAAATGTAAAGATGCATGATCTGTGTTGAAAACTTGTATTTACAACCATGAATTTGGTATTTCCGCTCACGGAAAAAAGGTATACCCGCTCATGGGATCGGACTAGTTCTGATGACACGCATGCTTGCAGCAGTACTTCTTGCTATCCAATTTTGCAATTACTGGACAATGTTGCGACTCGCTAGTATGATCCATATGATCATATATTGGCTGGCTGCCCTGGACGCGAAGAAAAGAAAGAGAAGCCTGGACCCTGGAACATGACTGCACAGCTGCACGAAGAGCATTAGATTCTCCAGCTGTCCGATTAAACTCCCATTAATGTACTACTCCATTTGCAATGCCTATAGTACGACGACGAAACGATGCAGAGGAAATCAGACGCATGTGGTCCTGATTCCTGAGTCACTCGTGAAGTAGATGCGAATTTGCAGACACCACGTTCATTTGTTCCGACTACTTCGACACTCGCTTACGTGGACGTGCGGCGGTATACCAATCTCATCAATGATTATGATTCTCTAATACTCTAGTGGACAAGAATCAGATGGCCATTCAACTCTGCTGGTAGCTGTTTGTTATACCTAGAGTTCACGAGATCGAAGACAAACCACCAACGTTTCTTACAGTTACAGTAAGAATCCCAAAACTACAATGAAAAGATTCTCTTTGCACAAGTACTTTAGCATCATTGTGCTTCGGGGCTCCGATTGGTAACATTAAAGAAGAGATATATTGGGGATTAATTCATTGACTTTCACTCTTAAGAATTAACATGCATCAACTGAAAATTCCTGGAGCTATTTACAGCATGATCTGTTGATCAGAGGATATGCTGAGCTGGAGCAATCTTTAGCTCAACATTACATTGTTTATTAATCGATCTAAGCTGTCTTTCTAAATATAATACACTGATAATACCAACTGGTATGTACTAGGGAAAACTGGCATTTGATTAGATATTTTGCTATTTGTCCATGATCATTGCAAGGTTATATAAATAGGTTCTTGGTGAAAATGGGGGCTCATTTCCTGTCACTAAATAGGCAGCCTATTGATGTTAAATATGATACAATATGTCAGTTGCCAAACCCAAATGGTGATTTCGTCCTGCTGCCACCTTCGCCATACTTATTCGTTCCATTTTCTTATTTCATTCATACTTGTTGCGTCATAAGAAACAGACGGGCTTACCTGCATTGGAAAAATAACCAAAGTGAAAAAAAAAACTGACAGAAATCTGGACAGTAAAGAAGCAAAATCAGGATTACAATGCCTTCGCTTTCGCTTGGATAAAATCATCCAATTTAAGAGATCTTAAGTAAGTGCTTTTGCTTCTCACACTACCTCCTTACAAAAGATGGCACCCACGTGAGGAAATGAGAGAGAACATAATTTTGATGATTACGGAAACGTTCGCTAGTGCAATGTAATCAACATTTTATCATCGGGGTAAATAGATGGCCAGAACGGCACGGCTAAAGGGAGGGACTTTAGGAGAGAGTGGAGATTATGGACTGGGGAGAAGAATTTAAAAGAGAGACTAGAATAACTTTCTTCTTATTACTTAATAAAAATAAGATACACTCATATTCTTATATATATTTGATGGCTTGATCCCTAAGAAATTTATCTTTAATATTATGAAAATAGATTATCATAACAAATTTAATCTTATATATAAGAAAACTAATCCAACCAAATTAGTGCCGCGTACTATTCACATGAACAGTACCACTGCATAGGACATCTTCTCCCTCCATTCGTGACAACTCATCCTCGAGCTATGGTAATGACCATGGTAGTAACCCTTAAAAGCTCCATTGAGAAAAGTGGTTGCGACGCCTTGCGCCAGTGCATAGTAGGTAGCTGATGACGGTTGATAGTGAAGGCACAGGAGACTTAACGCTGCCTGATGTTGACGAAGATGCCACCAACGAAGACAACGAGCGCATGGTAGTGCTGCTACCCTTTCTGCCACCAAATGCAATGGATGGGTGAGGGATACAATGACGTCGTGACCTCCCACACGTCACTCGTGTTTCACACCTCCAAAGGCACGGTGTTGACCGTCCATGTGGAGAGGCTAGCTGCTGGACAATGATCTTCTTCCTTAGCAAGGGCGCCATTAGCACGACCACAGGCAACGAGGTTGAGAGAAGCATTCTCGATGGCAATGGAGGTGGTGTCGGTGCTGTCGACACAGATCGCACAGCAACAACTGCTTATGCCTTCTTTTCCTATGCTGCTATCATCTTTTTCAGTATGCGTTCGATCTGGCAGCTAAGGTCGAGGGTCTTAGCAAATGGACACGGCATCGGAAACCATGGTGTTGGCTCTGATACCAAATGTAATGAACTTTAGTTTATCGGATAAATACCGTATAGAAGATGGCCGGGACAGCACGGTTGAAGGGAAGGGGTTTTAGGAGGGAGATTATGGAGTGCGAAGAACTTAAAGGGAGACTAGAATAACTTTTTTATTGCTAATAAAAATAAGATACACTTTTATTCTTATATAGATTGGATGGCTACACTGTTCATATATACAGCACCACTACATGACATGTGCAAACAGTCAAAAGAGCACAACTACCTTCTTTTCTTCTTCTAGAAGTTCATGAACTGGCCTATATGCTGCATCTATGCATAGGTTCTGCAGAAGAGAACACTGAATGATTACACACAGGCAAGAAAAAACTAACAAAACAGTTTTACTTTCTTAACCACAGGGCAAAAAAGGGTTACTTTCAGGTCACTTCCTGAATAATCTTCTGTACCATTGGCAAGTTCGTCGAAGTTAAAATCAGATTCTAGGTTTTCCTTAGCAAGTTGAATCTTGAGAATTTTCATTCGGTTCTGCGCATCTGGAAGGCCAACATATATCCTGTAGATCATGAAACCAATGAATATCTTGTTAGATCAACATAGCTTAAATTTATCTTGAAAGCAAGAGAGTGGGCGCAGATCTTACCGTCTAGGTAAACACCGTATTACAGCATCATCTAGATCAAATGGACGAATTGTCGCGGCAAGAATAAGGATTCGTTGGCTCTCTTTCGACCTTAGACCATCCCAAGCTGCCATAAATTCATTTCGCATCCTTCTTGTTGCTTCATGCTCAAATGCACCTCCTCTTGCACCAAGCTGTCAACCTGTATATCGAACCAAACTGCGTCATACAAGGAGATTGTGCACACCCACGGCAGTGGTGGGTGGCTGACCAAATTCAACCAAAATAATGAAGCTACGTTCAAGAAGAAGCACTTGTGTAGTTGTGTTATTTAATTTAAGTGAACATACCTCGTCCAGAAATATGATAACCGGGGCTAGTCGGCAGGCAAATGAGAAGAGAGCCTTCGTCAGCTTCTCAGCATCGCCAAAACACTGTTTAAAGAGAATAGAGCAGTATGGTGCTTGGTTGGGAAATAAGCTTGTATCTGCATGGGATAGTCCAGGTGGATGACCCCATCTTCTAATGGATCATGCAAATTCCTTCTTCAGTTCCTTGTATAAGAAGCAGTGTGGAAGGTTAAATCTCACAATTTAGTGCCTTAGGGGAAATATTCTCATAAATTGCATCCACCTCCACCTTCTTCACCACATTCCATCACTTGTTGGTCGTCGACGGATTGTGCTCAACAAGCTCATATTCCACCTCGGTCTCTAATGGGGCCCGCCAACTAGACACGCCACTGCAGCTCGACGAAGCGCCTACGGCGGGCTAATGAGGATGCTCATTGCCATGAGCCATTCACTAGAGCGGTGGCCGACAGCGTAGTAGCTAGGGGAAAATGTGCGGCCGACAGCACCAACCAGCGTATACAAGAAGAAGCAGAATGATAGTGGGGGTGGCGTGTCACCAGGGGCTCTGGGTTTTGAAGACACACGCCTCTTCTGCGCGTCCCTTGGGAACCTGCACCACACCACTTTTGGGTGCCCCTTGGGAACTCACGCCACAAGACAAGACGGTGCGCCACGCACCAACCGCAAGGGACGTATGCCACCTGTTATAGGAACCGGCCACAGTCACCAAGACCAGACGCCTACGCCAATTTCTTAGCAGGATGAAAGGACAGAAAGGGTCAAAAGTCCCAAGCAACATGGTTTCGACCTGCACAAGATGAGGTTATTTATCATGAGATGCTCCTGTTGTGGGGATAGCCCTCACCTAAATCTATTCGGCATGTTGAGCCAAAAGGCCCAGTAAAGACATGTAAAAATACATGTATACTCATAGTATAATGCTCAATTATAGAGGGCATTATTGTAATCAGGCCCTATGACCATATGTACATATATGGGTAGCCTGTCCCCAGGGGGTGAGTCCATTTCTTACATTTGTTGTACTAGTCCTCTAATATATTGTTTGGCCAGTAGCCACAACAGAAAGTATAGATCAATTCCCAAATCCTTGTTCTATACTTCAAATTGCATGGTTATCTATTTGGATTCATGCTTGATAGTGGCCGATCTGGCAATGTTAATGCTCTGTCACTGTGGGCTGTGGCTTGACAACAGATGATTATTATGATTGAAGCAATAGATGTGATATTTGATCTGTAGGAGTCGTGGTTGATGTGTTCTGCTTGGAAGTGTAAAGGGTGAAGCTAAGTTTTATTATAGTTTCATGGTCTGATCATTAATAGCTATATGCTTTGGTAGTAGCTTGAACCCACAGGGTCAAGTTTTTGCATCCACAATCGCAAATAGTGTCAGAGATTGATATAATGATATTTGATAGCAATGATGTTTGTGATGCACCTTACCTATTTTTAAGTACAGAATTGGACATAGATAGCTTTAATTCTGAAACAGAAACTAGAATACCAATGCTCACAGGATGGGTGTAGGCGATATACTGTCTGTTGAATCTTGTTTCCATAAGATTCATTAGCTGAACATGAGTATAGACAATGACTTGTACATTGTTAGTTTTTCTGACTTGATGATCCTTCCAACTTGATGTCTTGTCTGCTGTAATCCCACTTCAACGGCTCCTTTTTACTGAATTGTTCCTATATAATTCTTTTGCAGGAGAGCACATTGTCTTACTGGTGTAGAAGTGGATGCTGCTGAAATTCTTCCATGTGCTTTGGCAACTCATTTTGACCTTGGCGGTGATTGCCTATTTGGCTATTTACATTCTTAGTACATCACCATATACTTATGTCTTTTGCCCTTTGAAGTTGGTTGGTGTAAACTGCATAGCCTTGTAAGTCCTCAACTATTGCTTCCAATTTTTATTTTTATGGCTTAGATTTTGAAGCAAAGCTTTTCGTGAACCACATCAAATTTTAATGTATAACTCTACATCTTCTCAATTCCTGTTGACCTGCATGTTTTAGGCCCATAATGCACTAAACTCAATTGTACCTATTTGTACCTATGGAAAGTTCTCCTTACTGGCCAAATATGTGTTCCATTATGCTTTAGATATTCTGAACCCAGCAAATATGTGTTGTATTATGCTTTAGATATTCTGAACCCAAGACTTTGTATGATATTGATAGATTTTCTTTGGAAACCGGTCAAGATCAATCATGTTGTATTGTTTGGAAAATTTTCATTCTTCTTGCTTTAAATTGATGCTATGAACGACAAAGAAAAATACAAAAATAAATTCTAGTTATTTTCTCTATTTTACTGTCCGAAATTATATGGTCAGTGATGATTGAGATGTTGTGCTTGAGCTCAATTTCTTCATAAGAATGTCTGGCTGCAAGTATTTGCAACTTTGCCATGCCAGCCTTGCAGAAACAGAGCATAGTTCTTTTTCTTATTGTCATCTAGGAGAACAGTTGTTACTAGAAAAGTGCCAATTTCTTTAATGGTCAACCTGAACAAATGTTGAAATATTTAGATTGCTTTCTTTTTCATTCCGAAGCAAAAAGATGTTGGCATTCTACGGGAAGTATCAGGACATCCTTTGCTACCAACTGATTAAATTGGCTATCCTATGACATGTATACTACATCATGTTAATGACCTTGATGCTATGTCTCCAAAAGCTTGGCTTAGTATGGATTTTTTTTAGTGGCAGGAGTCTACAGAGTCGAGCTGGTTTTCTTAGTTTAGTTAAGCTGTGCGCTGGTGCGATGTTTAACTATGGATTTTGGTTGCAATTTTGTTTAGTAATTACCTTAACAGTGAGTTTGCAGCCTCACATCACATGGTCACTTGGTCAGTAGAATTTCTTCATCGCCTCATGGATGTATCGATTCCTTTGAAACATATGTAGGCGTGTAGCAACTCACAGTCAGGAAACCCAACGAAGACTGATAGGGCAGTTGATGGGATTTTTGGGTTTGGACAGCATCGACTGTACCCCAAGAAAGTACAGCATCAACTGTACTCTCTTGGACAGTGTCAGGGGTGTGGGCCTTGGGCCCAAGGCCCTGTCAAATTATTATTAGGAATTAGAGATTGGTTTCTATTTGAATTAGAGATTGGTTTCCATTTGAGTTAGAGATTAGTTTCCTTATATTAGAGATAGAGTTAGAGATATGATATGAGTTAGAGATATAATTGGGATTAGAATCTATCTGTTAGGGGAGCCGTCTATATAAGAGGGCTACCACATGCTATTGTAAGCGAGCAGAATAATATCAAAGTCTCTTCCCGTCTGAATCTCTAGTCTCTCTCCCTCTCGTTCTACGCCGACGCCATCCGGCCATCTTCTTGGTGGTGTTTACCCCGGTTCATGACAGACAGCATCAGTTGTTGCATGCCATCGTCAGAAAGAACTGTTTCCATTTGTGTGGGTATCCTATTCAGAAAGAATTGTTTCCATTTGTGTGGGTATCCTATTCTCTTGATCAATGATATGATATTCTCTTGATCAGTGAGTGTTACAATAGAGAAATTTGATGTTTTGCCCCACCTTTGTTTGCAAACAACTCATTTGCCTCATAGTTCACATTAATTGATTATTTGTCCCATCTTTCAATTTCCAGTTGATCATTTGCCCTCTTTGTATTTCCAGGCTATTTTCTATTTTGACAAAAGTAAATTACTATGGAAAATGACCAAACTGCTCCTACTTCCAACTGATGCAAAAAAAAAAGGGGGGGATCATATTCTTGCTAACCTTGTGTGTTTTGCCTATGAATGATTAATTGTTGCAGTGATCACGAGCTCGGAGGGGAGGAGAAGTCCATTAAGCAAGCCTTCCTCCATGAAAGACAAGGAGAAAGCAATGAATATTACCAGTTCCTTCCAACAACCTCCTTGGAGGTGTAGCTGGTCATGTCGAAGAAGGCGACGCTGGCGTACATGATGGGGTGGTCCGGTCCGACACCATGAACGTCTGCTGGAACGCCGACAGCGCCGCCCGGAGCTCCTCCGACACCCAGGGGAGCGCCGCCCCGCCGCCGCTCTTGTCCTCGGAGCTGCTGCGGGCCGAGCCCCCGGCCCCGGAGGTGCGGGCAGCCACTCCCTGGGGGCGGCCCCTTGTTAGATTGATCTCTCCCAGATTTAGCCCAACGGCTAATCTGGACCTTGATCACGCGCCCTGATCGGGGGCGCTCAGCCCAACAACTGGCTGATGGGCCCCCGTCGCGCTGCGCTATATAAAGAGGTGGGGGCCGGCGGCTCGCGTCACGAGGTTCGACTGAGCCGTACACCCCCACCGACAAAACCCTAACCGATCTAGAGGGGCGCAGTCAGCGGCGGGAAGTTCCGTCACCGTCACCGGATCTGCGGCGCCGCCACCGTCTTCCTCCTCCCCGACCGCTTCACCGACGATGGCCGGCTCTTCCTCCAGCGCGTCTGACGGTCAGTACCCTATCCTCTCTTTCTCCCCGTGTCTCTCTCAAACCCGAATCAAGAGCAATAGAACTATCAATGGTATCAGAGCCACAAAAGTCCCAAGATCCCGAACCAAATTTCCCCAAACATTGAAACCCTAGATCGGCGGCAACCCAATGAAAAAAAAAATCGGCAAGAGGAGGCCTTACGGGCGCCGCCGCCGGCAAGGGGAGGTGTGCCGGCCGCCGTCCGCCGCGCCGCCTTCGGGCCACCGCTCGCTGCCGCCTCCCGGGGAGCCGCCCCCTCGCCGCTGCCGCGCCGCTCCGGGGTCCGCCGCTGCCCCGAGTCCGCGCCCGCCGCCGACGCCGCGCTGCTCCGCGGGATCTGGCCGGTCGCCGCTCGCCCGCTGGCCTTGCGCGAGCGCGCGCGCCATCGGCCCTCCGGACCGGAGCCGCCGATCGCACGGGGTCGAGCGCCGCCGTCGCCCCAAGGGTCGCCCCGCCTTGTGGAGCCGCCGCTCCCTCCGTTTTTTTCGCGTGGGACTGGACAGTTTGGCTTCTAGGGTTAGGGTTTTGGGGGCGGCAATTTTGTTCGGGCGGAGAAAGATCTCGGCCGTCCGATGGTGATCAACGACCAAGAATGAAAGGGGCAATCGGGCCGGTGGAGCCGGCCGCAAGGGATGGGCCAAATTACCATTATGAACAGTAAATTCTGTTAATTGTTTTTATTGATTTTCAGAAGCATTTGATGAATGAATTTGATTGAAATTTGATTTAAAACCTCTGTAAATTTTGCACCAACGTGTTAATTTTTCCAGAGATTGATGAGTACAGTAATGGTGCTTCTGAATATGAATTATTTTAGAATAATTTCATGTTGATTATTTTTCAGTGGCACCTTAATTGATAATTTGGCTAATTTTGCTAAATTAAATCTGTCAAAAATTGAACCAACGGGATATTTTTGACAGAATAGAAAAGTATAGAAGATGCTTCTGAAAAATAGAGAATTTATTGTTTCCGCTGCAAAAGTTAAAGTTGATTATTTTTCATTATTAAATTCGAACCAACGGGAGAATTTAATTTTGGAAAAATAGATAAAATTGCCAGATAATTATGATATTGTTATTTTCTGACCAACGTTGATAATAACAGTATTATAATTTTTTAATTGTTGATTTTATGCATTATTTCTATTTCTGCCCAACGGTGATGTAGATTTAATGTATAGATAAAATTGATTTAAATTGTATGTCGTATTTTTGACCAACGTTGGAAATAAGGCATATAATTTTCCTGTGATTAATGTTTAAATGTTCTCACTGTATATGGATTGTGGTTTCAGGAGGATACTCCTTGATGGGCTACATCAGGGATATCCCTGTTCTCAAAGGAGACAACTATGGTGAATGGAAGAAAAAGATTGACCTGGCCTTCATCTTGGCTGAGGTGGACTGGGTAGTCACCACACCGTGTCCCACAGAGCCTGTGGCACCGGTGAGGGACGAAAATGAGGCTGATGCTGCTTGGCAGACCAGACAGAGAGACTTTGCTCCCATAAAGATGTCATATGATCTTGATCATAAAAAGTGGGTCACTGCCAACAAGAAATGTTTGGCTGTGATAAAGAACACGATTGAGCCTGCTATTGTGGGCTCAATCGCAGAGTGTGACACTGTCACAGAGTACCTTGAGAGGATAAAGAGCCAGTTTACTGGCTCTTCAAAGACTTATGCTACACAGCTGATTAAGCAGCTTGTGACAGAGAGGTATTCTGGTGGTGGCAGTGGCATAAGAGAGCACATACTGAGGATGAGTAACATTGCATCCAAGCTTAAACCAATGGATTTGGCTCTCAAGGATGAGTTCCTTATTCATTTGGTTTTTGCTTCCTTGCCAAAAGAGTTTGACACTTTTGTTGTCAACTACAATATGCAGCCCGAAAAATGGGACTTGGAGAAATGCATAGCTATGTGTGTGCAAGAGGAGGAAAGAATTAAATCCTCACATGGTGGATCCATCAACTATGTGAAGGATAACAAGAAAAAGAACTTCAACAGTACCTCCTTCTCAAAGAACAAGGGAAAATCCTCTGTCCATCAGCCTCAACAGAACAAATTTGCTGTAGACAAAGATCAGTGTCTTCACTGCAAGAAGACGGGACACTACAAGAAGGACTGTCCCGATTACTTAAAGATGATAATGGCAAAGAAAGGTGAGAACATTATTACCTTTGTAAATGAATGCCTGTATGTGAAATATTCGAAATCCACTTGGTGGATTGACTCAGGAGCAACTGTTCATGTTGCTAATTCCTTACAGGGATTCCGTTCGACGAGGACTACGCAAAGAAACGAAAGTGCATTAAAGTTGCAAATGGAGTCCAAGCTGAAGTTGAAGCCGTTGGCGATCTTTCATTAGAGTTAGCTAATATCTCCAATCTTTTACTTAGAGATGTCCTTTTTGTTCCCTCTTTACAGAGGAATTTGATTAGTGTTTCAAATTTGGACAAAGATGGTTATGATTGCAATTTTGGAAATGGCAAGTGTGAAATAATGTTTAATAAAGAATGTGTTGGTCTTGCCATCTTACAGAATGAGCTTTATTTGTTGTCACTTCGTGAAAATGTGAATTCCGTATGTGATGTGAATGAGCGTATATCCTCGCCTGTGAATGCGAACAGAAAACGAAAGAGAACTCATAATGAATCGTCGAAATTATGGCACTGTCGTTTAGGCCATATTTCGAGGGGGAGAATAGAAAGACTTGTTAAGAATGAAATTATTCCTCTATTAGAGTTCTCAGACTTAGAACAATGCAGAGAATGCATTAAAGGAAAATATGTAAAGAAAATTAAAAAAGACGCTAAAAGAAGCACAGGAATTCTACAAATTGTTCATACAGATATTTGTGGTCCTTTTCCTGTGACAAGTGTGGATGGTTATGACTCGTTCGTAACATTCACAGATGATTACTCCCGTTATGGATATATTTATCCAATCAAAGAAAGAAGTGAAGCCTTTGATAAATTCAAGATATTTAAGGCTGAAGTTGAAAACCAACACGATTTAAAGATTAAGATAGTCCGATCTGATCGTGGAGGGGAGTACTACGGTCGACATACCCCATATGGACAAGTTCCTGGACCTTTTGCAAGGTTTTTACAGGAAAATGGAATAGTGGCCTAGTATTCTATGCCGGGCGAACCTCAGCAAAACAGAGTAGCTGAAAGACGCAACCGTACCCTGATGGATATGGTGCGAAGCATGATGAGCTATTCCACACTGCCATTGAGTTTATGGATGGAGGCGTTGAAAACCGCCATTCATATTCTCAACAGAGTGCCTAGTAAGTCGGTGCCCAAAACACCGTACGAGTTATGGACAGGAAGAGTTCCCTCACTAAACCACTTACGTGTGTGGGGAAGTCCTGCAGAGGCTAAAGTATTTAACCCAAACCTTGGGAAGCTTGATCCCAAAACAGTAAGTTGCCATTTCATTGGCTATCCTGAAAAGTCAAAAGGGTTTCGTTTCTACTGTCCAGATAGATATACAAAGTTTGTAGAAACGAGACACGCTGTCTTCTTAGAGGATGAGATGATGAGGGGGAGCATGGTAGCTCGTGAGATTGACCTTGAAGAGAAGCGGGTGTATGCGCCCACTCCGATGATTCAAGAGCCATTCTTCACACTACCTGTTGTCGCTGCACCGACGGTGCAAGACACTGTGGTGCCAGCACCTGTTATTGTTCCTCCTGTGGCAACAATGAATGATAATGAGGAACCTGTTCTTCAGGATCCTATAGAACCCATTGCCACAGATGAGGGGGAGCAACAGCAGCCTCAAACAGAAGATGTACCAAATGAGGAGGCCCCGAGGAGGTCTCAAAGAGTAAGAAGATCAGCTATTTCTGATGATTATCAGATTTATCACACAGAGGAATTTCAAATGGAGGATGATCCCACCTCATTTGATGAAGCCATGAGAAGCGAAAATTCCTCAAAATGGCTTGAGGCCATGGAAGAGGAAATGAGGTCCATGAAGACTAATAAAGTCTGGGACTTGGAAATTATTCCTAAAGGAGCCAAAACAGTAGGCTGTAAATGGGTCTACAAGACAAAGCATGACTCCCAAGGGAATGTAGAAAGATACAAAGCGCGACTTGTGGCAAAAGGATTTACGCAAAGAGAAGGGATTGATTACAATGAGACCTTTTCTCCAGTCTCATGTAAAGATTCCTTCAGAATCATAATGGCATTAGTAGCACATTATGATTTAGAGTTACATCAGATGGATGTAAAGACGGCATTTCTTAATGGGGATTTGGAGGAAAATGTTTACATGGCACAACCGAAAGGTTTTGTCGTGGAAGGAAATGAAAGAATGGGATGCCGCCTAAAGAAATCGATTTATGGGTTAAAGCAAGCTTCAAGACAGTGGTACTTGAAGTTTGACAGTACAATAAGAAAATTTGGGTTTAAAGAGAATGTTGAGGACAACTGTGTTTATGCAAAGTTTAAAGATGGGAAGTTTATCTTCCTAATCCTGTATGTGGATGATATCCTACTAGCTAGTAGTGATGTTAGTCTGCTACTGGAGACAAAGAAGTTTTTGTCCTCAAACTTTGATATGAAAGATCTTGGTGAAGCTTCGTTCGTTCTAGGGATCGAAATTCACCGGGATAGAAACAAGGGGGTATTGGGACTGTCACAAAAGGCATACATAGAGAAAGTCTTAAAGAGATTTGGGATGCATAAATGTAGTCCTTCACCTGCACCTATAGTCAATGGCGACAGATATGGGGATTTTCAATGCCCCAGGAACCAGTATGAGATCGATCAAATGAAAGCGGTTCCATATGCTTCAGCTGTCGGAAGCTTACAGTATGCTCAAGTGTGCACACGCCCTGACTTAGCATTTGTTACCGGGTTACTTGGCAGATTCCAGAGCAATCCTGGAATAGAACATTGGAAATTGATAAAGAAAGTCTTGCGTTATTTGCAAGGAACAAAAGGCCTCATGATGACATACAGAAGATCAGATTTACTCCACATAGTGGGGTATACAGATTCTGATTTTGCGGGAGATGATAGAAAGTCTACATCCGGATATGTATTCACTCTCGCTGGAGGAGCTATATCGTGGAAAAGCTCAAAGCAAACCGTCACTACATCGTCCACAATGTATGCCGAGTTTGTAGCATGTTATGAGGCTACGGGGCAGGTGAACTGGCTAAAGAAGTTCATACCCGGTTTAAAAGTGGTTGACGACATCAATAGACCACTTAAGTTGTACTGCGATAATGAACCCGCAGTAACGTATGCCCACAACAATAAGTCAAGTGGTGCTGCCAAACACATTGACATAAAGTACTATGTTGTGAAAGATAAAGTTCGGGATCAAATTATAAGTCTTGAGCACATAAGTATCGCAAAGATGTTAGCGGATCCGCTTACTAAAGGCTTACCACCCAACGTGTTCAGAGAACATGTAGCCGGCATGGGTTTAAGGGAAAGCCTGTGATTCCTGGACTAAAAGATGGCCCAAAAGATTAAAGTAACTATTTCAGAACAGAGAGGTGTATTGTAGCTGTTAAATCTATCGGCGTTTGACCGTGACGATGAGACATGTTCTATACACTAATCTGTGATGGAATGAGTAAAGTCAAAAGTAATTAAAGTTAAAGCATAAAGGAGATCAAGGGGGAGAATGTTAGATTGATCTCTCCCAGATTAGCCCAACAGCTAATCTGGACCTTGATCACGCGCCCTGATCGGGGGCGCTCAGCCCAACAACTGGCTGATGGGCCCCCGTCGCGCTGCGCTATATAAAGAGGTGGGGGCCGGCGGCTCGCGTCACGAGGTTCGACTGAGCCGTACACCCCCACTGACAAAACCCTAACCGATCTAGAGGGGCGCAGTCAGCGGCGGGAAGTTCCATCACCGTCACCGGATCTGCGGCGCCGCCACCGTCTTCCTCCTCCCCGACCGCTTCACCGACGATGGCCGGCTCTTCCTCCAGCGCGTCTGACGGTCAGTACCCTATCCTCTCTTTCTCCCCGTGTCTCTCTCAAACCCGAATCAAGAGCAATAGAACTATCACCCCTGTGCTCGTCGATCTGGAGCACGAGGCCCCACTCTGCCGCCCGCTGCGCCGCCTTCCCCACATCCACATTCCCCGCGGCAATGAAGGGGGAGGTGGACTTGGTGGCGGGGCAGAATGTAGAGGAGGCGGCTGATGAGGGATTGAAGACTGCCATCCTCATCCTTGATGGGGGCAATGGTTAAGAGGTTCCAGAATGGCGTGCCGTCCTTCTTGTAGTTGAGGACACGGCCGCAGTAGTTTGAGCCAGCAGCAAGAGCTTCTCTGGTCGCGTGCACGGTGGAGCGCATCAAGGCGGCGGTCTCCAGCGAGAGCAATCCGCGGTAGCTTCATTGAATCAAAGCAGGGGCAGTTTAGTCATTTTTCATAATAATTCACTTTTGCCAAAATAGAAAAATAGTCTGGAAATGCAAAGAAACAAATGATCAACTGAAAATTGAAAGATGGGGCAAATAATCAATTAATATGAACTATGGGACAAATGAGCTGTTTGCGAATCATCAAATTTCTCTTCGCGATACTTGTGACAGACTCAATTTTAGATGAATATTGATATTCTCTTGATCAATGAAAGCAGCTCAATGCAAATAAATTGCCAGATCAATGATACATTGATACTACTTATCTATGTTACTCATTACTTATTGTTAGACACTAGATAATACATTGTTACTGCTTCTCTAGTTTGATAGTTCTTTACTTCCAGTGATAGATTGACGGTGAGTGGAACTGAACCATATACTTCTCTAGTTATACTATCTAGTGTAGAAGTATTAATTTTGGGTTTCTATTATTCATTCTATAATTTTAGGTTTCAATTATATTTTTTTGTAGGACGAGATAATGATCGAGACTGAGCTCCACTGATATGGTTAGAGAAGGCTCGTTGCTGGCTTTTGCTAGACAAGATCTGTGGTGTGAACTTATCATGTCATGTAAATGTAATGAAGTTAAATGAAGTAGTGATGTACTTGGCTATGAACAATTCTTACTTTTAGACCGTGTGGTATGTAGCTACTACTTGTTTAAGTAGTCTCTATCATTTACTTGCTACTTTGCTAACTAAAATTTACTATTTATTTAACTTGTTCCTATCATCGTGTGAAATTTGCTTGTTAAAGTACTAATGTAGTTCCATTATGGACATGTAATATGGTTGATTGATCTTTACACGTGCAATATATATGGTTTTTATTTTCGCGCATTATCCGACTAAATATTCATGATCGAGACTAACCGTATTCGGAGCAACATGTATTCGTGACTGAGAATATCCGCATTCATTTTCGTTACTATCCATGTTTAACTCCGACAAAAAAAATATAAAATTAAATATAGGATAATTAATATCCATCCATTTCTGCTCAGTTTACACCCCTAGTTCTCCCCAGCCACCCCGTAGCATGTGCCCCTGCTCCACCCTTACACAGCGGCACCATTGCCCATTTGTGAGACGACCAGGCGGATCCTTTGGATCAACGCCAACGACCTGGGCAGGTCCTTAGTCCTGTGCTTTGGTGTGGTAGCAGGCAAGGGGATTTTTTTCCCAGCCTGAAATTCGCTCCCACTGGGAGTCGAACCCAGGACCCGAGAGATGCTACTGAGGCGCTTTAACCGCTAGGCTAGAGGCCCGTTCGCATTGTTAAGAATTTAGAATAACAGAACAAAGATAGACGGGTCAAACATGATGCCGATCTATGAACCAGGCAAGGTAATTCAGATCATTATGTGTACTTAATGCAGAGCATGGAAGATTATCATGACAAATATATATATATATATATATATATATATATATATATATATATATATATATATATATATATATATATATATATATATATATATATATATATATATATATATATATATATATATATATATATATATATATATATCGAGAGGAAGAGAATCAACATCCAACAATCACCTCTGATCTGCTTCAACAACCGACGAGGCTCCAACAAACTTGACCCTATATCCTGAAAACAAGTATTTGAAAATTAGAAAAATCATCTTGAACTTCGTCTTCCAAAAATCAGAAGTTACTATAATTTAGCATATATTTCTCATTTGACTTCAGAGTGTCTTCTTTTTTGAAGCAGGTTTAACTCCATAGTTGGTGCAACTATATGCAAAGTGGCGCCAATAAAGAGGCTCACCCTCAGTTATGATATAAGTTAGTCATGGATTCAGTTCATCTGCAGGCTGCGGCAGCTTATTTTTTTAATAGAGATGTGGCCAGAGCTTGGTGTGGCTAGATCTAGATACTATGAACACTCTTTATTAGGGAAATGGCTTTGGAAAGTTAGAACTGAGTCAATTTCTAATAAGAGAGATTGGAGGTTTCCCCATCTGTTTCCAAAAGAAAAAAAAATGGCTGCTAATCCCATGATTTCTGCTCAGAAGGCCGCATGGTCAATGGCGGCAAGTGGAGAACGGTGGGGGTCTGCAGTGACGACGAGGAGGCCGGCCGACGTCACTGAGTTCGAGGACGACGACGACCATGGTGTTGCTCTGTCAGACCGCCTCGACACGGCACTGAAAATGAAAACCAATCAAACGGGCCCGCCGAGTGCCATCACCATGGAACCCTTGGGCCTGTGAGCTTTGAAATGTTAGTGCGTCCTACTATTGTGGCAAAAGGTCCAATTAAGAACAAACAGTATCTTATGGGCCCAGTCCATCCTCAGACACTGTCGTGCCGTCCACTGATCCGTGACCAGTGTCATCGTCCTGCCTGAGAGATTCTCGACACCGACGGCTCATGCGTGTGTGACATCCACCATGGAGCTAGCCACCGCCGCCGTCGATATCAAGCCGGCAAAAGAAAAGAAACGCAAGCTGCGAACACAGTAACATGATGCCAATCCGACGAGGTCTTTTCTCGAAAAAAAAAATGAACCGACGACAAGCCGGCAAAGATGGCCTCGGAATCGATACCATGAGTGTAGCAGCAGTTATGAGCCATAGTTTAACGGACAGAGCTGGAAAGTGAAGGGAAGGAATGGATTGTAGCGGTGAGTGGTCGCCCGCAAGGTCCAGTAGTACTCCGGTCCACTTTATGCGTCGACTTTTTGCAGTATCCTTTGGCTTTCTGGATTCAGCAGGCAAACAGCTCATTTGAAAAGCGGTGCACTCGTCGTCGCAATGAGCTGAGGTAGAGTGTGACGGTTTGATTTTTGAGAAATTGGAGACAAACACGCACCTAAGCCGGCCATGTTGCCGGTTTCAGCATTGAGAACGTGTGCTCGTGTAAACATTTTTTAGTAGTACAGCTTCCATGTTGACTTGTTTCTGGGGGAGGAAGCAGTGCCGGAGCCATCGCCCGGCGACCCTGGGCTGCTGCCCGGGCTCCTGGCTGGCTCCGCCACTGGAGGGAGCTTGCGGAATCCAGTAAAGAAATCTCATCTGGATCAGAATGGAGAGGAAGAAACAGTGGTTTAATCAGTTCACGCAGCGCAGCTTTGAGCTTCCTACTCTGCAACGCGCAACGAACCAGCACTTGGCAAGCTAGATTAGATACGATCCAATTTAGAATTTACCCTCCCGTTCCGTGGCCCACCTGTGCGAAGAACAATCCCGATCTCCCGTCCCAATCAGCTCCAATCTGGTGGATCAGGCACGTCTGTCATGCGTCCATTCCGGATCCGACCTGTTCCGGACCAGGGAGTAAAAAAATAGCTCGCCGTCTCACGAGCAAAAGCTTAATTAGGAAGTGCGGTGCACTACGCAAAAACAAAAGGCAGGGTCGGAGAAATCACCGACTAGGACGACGAGTAGTAGTCATGGGAGGCTGGGCAGGTGAGTGACATGCCATCCACGCCACGCGGCTCTCCTCTCCTGGAAGGAACCTCACCAGCTACCAGTCAGCACCTACCAACATCACCAAATAATCGAACTTTTTGCCCGAAAAGGGTTCAAACTTCAGACCCCCTCTCGGCTCTCGCTCGCGTTGGTCAGGTCCAACTCCGACAGCGCGTCGAGCCGTCGTCGATGCGCTCCGGCTCCGAGCAGAGCGTTTCAAAGCTTCAAACGTTTGTGGGAGGTAGTGTGGTGCCGTGGTCGATGAGAAGGACGTCGCGGTGTTGGTCTGTGTAAAAGCTTTGGCCGGGTCCGGCTGAACTTTCAGTCGCTGATGGACGTCGGTTGGTTGGCCTCTACGTACGTTTCCTGGTGACGCCGACGCGTCCTTGCTTGAGATGTACAGTTGCGGGGTTTCCTTCTGGACAAAGAGCAAAAGGGCGACCTGTTGCATTGCAGCGACGACGGGGACAAGCGCTTCTGCCGCATCGTTCCATGCGAACTTAGCCCGCTGTGCCGAATTCAAGTTCACAAATGCTCGTCCTGCTAAGTTCAAACGCACATGGCGCAGTCCGTGGTCCATCCATACTATAATATCTAAAGCAAGTTCTAAAACTACGCCATCTTAGTTTCTTAAACCATCATGTAGGTGATATGTAGATAGAACACCTGCAAAATTTCTATAAACAGTTTTGCTATTGCACATGCGACTGAAATTTTTTTATCTTTCAATCACATGAAATTACACTCTTAATCAACTAAAATTGCAACCCCCTCCAAAAAAACATCTGCAACAGAGTGCAACTTCAGGTGACCTGAAATTGCACTCTCAATCAACTGAAATTGCAGCCCCCCTCCAAAAAAAACACCTGCAATTTTAGGTGATTCAGAGTGCAACTTCAAGTGTCTGAAAGATAAAAAAATTTCAGTCGCCTGTGCAATAGTCACTCCCTTCTATAAATTCCACGCAAGCGAGCTCACACGCGCCACTAATTCACATCAATGTGCGAGTATTAAATCACCAGTTGTAGGATTGGTTTGGCAATGCAAGGTGAATAGTGCATTCGATTGTTTTCTAAGTATTCACCGATTCTTCACTAAAATAGCTATAAAAAATTATAAAGATCAAAAAACTAAATTTCTAAAAATTTCACTGTGTACAGTAAAATTAGTTCGATGAACAATAAAAGCAGCGCTGTTTCAAATCAAAATATTCATATAAATTTTGATCCATATCCAAAAGATTTAAAACTTGAATCAAGATTACATAATGACCTTAAGAGCATATTCTAACCAAATATCTTAAAAGAACTTAAGAGAATTATGATCTTTTAATTCGTAAAACGTTACTGTACTAAAACCAAGCCAAAATCACAAATTGAGCAAACTCTCGAACCAAGTCATCATATCACTTAAAATTTAGTATGCACATTCTCTAGGATGTCGGAAACCTATTCCAATTAATGATCAAGAAATTATTGCCAAAATTTTGATCTTTTTCATTTGAAGGAATGTTGCATTAAAATGGGTAAAAACAAAAAAATGGTAAATATGATTTGCTCGTAGGTGAATGATGGCCAAGATAGCTCTATATGTATTTTTACATGTCACAGCTCACAGCAAGTTAGAACATCCAAAAAATCAAGGTAAAAACAACCGGATCATGAAATTACTCGGAGAGACCAAAACAAGCAAAAATCGGATAACTTCAAAAACTTGCCAAACCTGATGCGTAGATAGATGGGGATTAACTTCCAAAGTATATATCTATTACTTACTCATCCTTGGCATCTAGTGGGATTAAGAGAGGGAAAAGACAAGAGCAAAATCAACCAAGATAAGAGCAAATTAACCAAAACAAGATGGATCCATGAGAGATGAACAAATTTGATATATTACTATTTGCGGATGAAGGTTTTACAATCACTTCATCTAGAGGACAAAAAAGCACATCACAGCACACTTCTCAAGCCCTAACCCTCAAACTCTTAGCTTCAACGAGTAAAGTTAGGATAGTCGGATAGTTAACTTGTAAGTCTCTGTCTTAACCCATTAAATAGATAATGCAACCAGTCTCATCTAACTCTAATAGATATTATGCACTTAGCTCAAATGGGAGAACCCCCATTAACCCCACATAGTACGAATTTTACTCACACATTACACTTATGCACGCTTTTCAAGGTATATAACCTCAAATCTGCTAAGCTCTTAGCTTTTGATTCACATGGTTATCTCAGTTTCTCCTTAACCTAAACCGCCTTCCCAAGAGTCACGGTTTTGATGCAAAGTAGTTTTCAATATTCTGGTCAACTTACTAAAATATCATTTCTTGATTCGGTCTTTATCTTTACTTGCAATCAGTCGCCATACTTGCTACGTGTAGATGCACCACTGGCATGTTGCATTTAAGCAAGTATCTCCCGTTCTGATTTTATCGGACAACACCTCACTTAGACCTACAAATTCACATAGTGCAACATATCGCTCGAACTTCTCTTTAACATTTTTTTTGTCTTACTTGTGCCATATTTGAGCTTAGCCATCTCATCTGGCATTCTTGATCGTTCGAGATCTCGGCTCCTCCATGAGTATAGCTCCAATCCTCACTGTTGACTATGATTGACTCTAAGTATCCCTACACATTTAAAAACCAAGAAATTATTTTCGAACATAAGTTCTTCACAACTTAATTCATATTAACTGAAACATGCATCATGTCATACATATACATTGAGCTAGGTCAAACTAAATCATCATATGACTCAAAATTTTTCAAAATCATCCATTTCGGCCGAAGCAACATAAGTTAGCTGATCAGACCGCCGCCTCTGCAAACTATCCAAAAAATATGTAAATCTGTAAATTCTAAATATTCATTTTTTAAAATAACAATAAATCATCGCAATAAAACATTAGGCTTCCTCGCACGGTGCTTCACCAATCAATGGTCCATGGAAATCATACCACCCGAGGCGCTCCGGCAGCTCGCTGAGATGGCACATGACAATGCACGAACCTCAGAAAGATTAGGTACTTCGTTGTTAACAACGAACATTCCTCGGCCCCAAACACTGTGTGCAACGCCCAACCCAAAACTTGGATGTACGGGCGAGCTGGGCCTCGAAATTTTTAACCGCCAAACAAGGTTCGATCGATCCGATACAGCAGCCTCTCCACCGATGCGGATGATCGCAGCTCCAGCGTATCAGACCATCGCTAACCGCTGCTACTGAGACGAGGAAATGCGATTCCGAGCGCGCGGGCAAATCATTCCGGCCTCCTGACGCCGCCGGGAGCTCTAACAGAAAACGCGCGAGTTAATACGCGTTACGCGGTGCCTACCTCCGTGACCCGAAACGGCGGCTTAAAGCGTTCCCTTTTCTTTCCCCCTCCCTCGCAGGCAACCTCCGTTCCCCCTACATCGCAGGCAACCTCACCTCAGATCTCGCCCCACCCCAACCGTTACTTCCTTCTACTTCTACCTCTCACCACACCGGCGAGCTCCTGTTCCACTGGCCCCATCCACGCCTGTTTGGCTCCCCTCTCCTCTCACCAGTTGGTCCATCGATCTCGTCTCCCCGCGTCGACGGATGGTCCAGCGCTCCAAGAAACCTCCGTTCCGCCGTTGAGTGGTAGCGCGTATCTGGGTTGGATTGCTGGGGAGATAGCCGATAGTGGTGCGGAGTTCTTGGTTGTTTGCTGGGTTGTGTAGTGGCGTGGGTGGATGGGCTGCACGGGGTCCAGGCACGCACTGCGGGGAGGCGTCCGGGGCGGCCGGTGGCCGTTCGCGCGGAACTGCTCCGGGCCGGCCACCAGGGCAGTGCACCACACCGTCGCCCTCAAGTCCTCCACGCTGGGCTCGCTCAGCCTCGAGCGGGACGAGGAGACGATGGAGTGGCGCGACGACGGCGGTGGCGGCGCGGCGAAGACCACGCCGCCGCCGCAGCAGCTGGTGAGGTTGCCGAGGCAAGTGATGGGCACGCCGACCAAGACGCCGGTCCACGAGCCCGAGGTGATCAATGTGTGGGAGCTCATGGAAGGACTCGATGACAAGGATGAGGAGGGCGGCGGCCAAGATGAGGAGCGGCGGGAGAAGTCGCCTCCCGGATCGCCGGAGTTCGATCCAGACATCATCGCCGCGTTCCGGAAGGCGCTCGACGAACTGTCCCCAGCACGAGACTGCCCGGGCGGCGACGAGGAGTGCGTCAAGAAGCGCGAGATACAGAGGTTTCCGGGCATCGTGCGAGCGCGGGTCAGCGCGTTCCAGCAGAGGATCAACGCGAAGCTCGCCAAGATGGCGCCCACTCCCCTATCCCCACCCTGGCCTCCGCAGCCGCAGCCGCAGCTTCCGCCCCCGCCGGACAGCGACCGGAAGGTGGTTCTGTACCTCACCAGCCTCCGCGGCATCCGCAAGACGTATGAGGACTGCTGGGCCACGAAGGCCATCCTCCACGGGTACGGCGTGCGCGTCGACGAGCGAGACCTGTCGATGCACGGCGGGTTCAAGGACGAGCTCAACGCCTCGCTCGGTTCGGCGGGCAGGCTCCCGCAAGTGTTTGCTGGGGGCAGGCACCTGGGCGGCGCCGACGAGGTCCGCCGCATGCACGAGGCCGGGGAGCTGTCCAAGGCGCTGGAGGCCTGCGAGATGGCTCCGCCGAGCGCCGGCGGCAAAGGCATTGCCCTGGAGGCGTGCTCCGGCTGCGGCGGCGTCCGGTTCGTGCCGTGCGAAGAGTGTTCGGGCAGCTGCAAGGTGTTCCACGAGGAGGTGGGGAGTTTCAGGCGGTGTCCCGAATGCAACGAGAACGGGCTAGTGCGGTGCCCTCTCTGCTGCCTGTGAAAACTCGAATTTTTATGGGATTTGTAGTGTGATTTTGCAAGATGTTTGCGGAGTTCAGATGATTTGTACAGAGTATACTTCTGTTACTTTAGGACTGATGGAGTAACATGTTACCGTATTGGTTTTATTTATGTTTCTTTCTTCTCTCTGGAGTTGGATGTGTAGTAGAAGAAATGACTGCAATCTGAAGACAAGAATTTTTCTCACCCTGTGCTTGTGATCTGTGAAGAACATTGTATGAGTATTGGCTGAATTGTGCCAAACTGAACCACGCGAGCGACTGACAATGAGCTCAGAAGCTACAGCAATACTACTGCTGTCTTTGCAGTGGCGTCCTCTGTTCCTGCGTTTCCTGAAACTGGTGTCAGGTCTGATCGACCGGCTCATTCTGTGATGTGCCATCTGAACCACGGAAATGCGTGAAGCGTACGAAGATGCGAAGAAGCGAGGTAGCCGATATTTGTCTCTGATGTTTGTCGCGCGTAGATGCGTCACTGACACGGGCACGCCGACTCTGCTTGAGTGCTTGCACCTGCACCTGCACGTACTACTACATTGCTGCGAGAGCGCCGATCTGCAGTTTCCCAGATCAAATCAGTGATACCACCGACACACATCAACTCAGCTTGCCGATTCCGGATTCCGGAGAGCATCAGCTCGAACCTTTTTTTCGTGTGTGCGCGCGAGGTATGGAGAGGCATACTTCAACGCATAACGCTAAATGAGCGAGTACCCTGGAAGCCATGGAAAATCAACAGGGACAGGGTTCGCTACGCTACTCAAGTTGGTGCCTCCAAGCCTTGTGCTCGGTGTGTCTGCAAGTTCTGCAACTTCGCGTCCTGAACTCCTGATGGAACGAATCATGATTCATGAATGGATTATGCCACCGGTCTCCGTTGGCCCCTCCTACCATCCGCCTTGTCCTTTGGCCCACGACCGACCGGACATGCATGGTACGTAGAGCTGCAATCCAAGTGGATATGGACGGATATCATTTATATTGTATCATATTCTATATTTTTTCTTAGAATTAGAGTCGGACACGGATAATATCGGATATCTATTTCTCCATTCCATATCCGTTCCATAATCTTTCGGACAGTCGGTCAGACAAAAATTATCCGCTTCTTTAAACAGGACATTGGACAATATGGTACAATCAGAGCGAACATGGAGAAACTAATTATTGAGATGTTGAAGTAAGAATACTCAGTACTCCCGTCTGTTTAGATATGATAATTTGCCTATATGTTATATTGTTCCTAGGTAAAATCACAACAGACTTACTCATATCACTTGACATACGGATATATACGGTATTACGGACGGATATCACTTATCCCGTATCCTATTTCATATTTTTTCCTCGGAGTCGGAGTCGGACACAGATAGTGCCTGATTCCCATATACCCCTTCTGTATTCGTTCCGCAAACCTTCGGTCGTTCGGATGGACAGAAATTATCCACTCCGTTTGCACACTAATGGTATGTGCACAACTATAAACCACTTTCCAAAAAAAATATGCTGGCACAAAAAATGATTTTGAATCAGAAAAGGGCTTATTTTAAAGTGGAACACACATGAATCTCACATAGAAAACTTCATTTTCTACAAGGAAACTGGAAAGTTTCTAGCACTCCAAACAAGGCCTAAATGTTTATGCTATGCCATAAATTCCAAAAAATACGGCTGTTCTGCTTCAGGCAATAATGTCTTGGTTCCTACGGCCATGTTGCGCCACAGGAGAGCATAAGATTTAATTTCATTTAGAAATCAAATAGGCCCACAAGTAACGGGCCTGGTTAAGGCTGAGAAGGCCGGTCCAAAAGAGTCCCCGTTTTGGGCCGCCAAACTGGCCGAACGGCCCGAACCTTTTCGTCTCAGCGGCACAGCGACGTCAGCCATAGCTAGCCTGCCTCCTGCCATCATCCAATGACAGCCTGTGAGTTCGTTCGTGCCAGCCAGGCCTAAAAGGCTTAATAAAAGTGCGAGCTGAGCGCACATCGGGTTCGTTCTCCTGTCCTGCACGTCGCCATAATCTGATAATCAAACGGAGGTAATAAGCTCAGGCCATTTTACACGCTGGAGATGAGATAAGCAGGTGCTTAACTGCACATACAGTACCAGACAAATCAAAACCTGAGGCGCCCAGCTCACGAATGAAGCCTGCTTCTAGCTTGTCAGGGTCGACCCAATCGAATTCCTTGACGTACGTGCCCACCATCTTGTTCCGGGAAATCCTTTCGATCGTTCTCGCGAGAGCCACACGTTACTGTAGCTACGAAAGCTACGGTTCATCTCTGTCAAAACCAGTGTGAGGTACCGCAATTATATGGGGCAACGAGGACGTAACACCAACCAGTGCCCCGGCCGACTAGGCTCCTTTTCTTTCCCGTTTGTTTGGGTTGGGCAACTTTTTTTGTCTCGCGATAGCTGCTGTACGTGACAACGCTGACAGGGATGGATGTGGGAGTAATCATATATTGTGATGGCAAAATGCCTGCCTTGTAATCATTTCTCCCTGCATTTACATCGACCGGGACAGAAATACTTCTACTCACTAAATGCCTTTACGACTGACAAACTCAAATAAACAGACAAACTAGTGGAAACCACAGACAAACACATCTTGTACATGTCATATAGCACGCGGAAATATAAGAAGGGAAAAAAAAAGAGCAGGTTAGCTGCTGATTCATCTAGAAGAAGACCGGTTAGTTGTTAGTTGCTCAGCACTATTCGTCACGTGTATTTTTCATTGTGCGTTGTGTTTTGTTACTCGAATTTGGTTGGATCCGATCGTCTAAAGAGTTCAATCACATTTCACTCAAAAGCTAAAGCAATCGGGTCAACAAGTTCTATTAGAACTCATTACCCAACTAGTCTATGATTCTGAATTGGTTGAAATTTTTGAACTATTTGGACATGTTCCAACCAGTATGACTGGTTGTGAGCAATGCAAACCGCTCTGAGATTATAATTGGATCATCTTCATATTCGTGATGGACTATGCATCAAACGTGATGCTCAAAGATGCTTGCGCCAACTGAAGTCAGATATGACTATTCTAGACGTTTCCGACTACAACTCTTCATTGTCTTCGACTGAGACTTTGCTTTGTCTCCAACTAGTATATTATTCTCTTTGTCGAGTATAACTATATTCCTTTTTCATCTGAAACTCTTATTCCAAAAGCTATTTATACATTCTGTATGCCTCTTGGTAGGAAACACATTGCAAGGCATATATTGACCCTGTTCTTTTCAGCTTCTAAAAGATGCTTTTTGGCTTTTCTACAGTAACTATCTTTTAAACGGAGTATTTTTTCAAGATAGGATATACTGGTTAATTGTAGTACATATTTTACCGACTTCATTTATATCGGTAAAAATCGCACGTGAGTTTCTGTTACTCTGTAATCTCTCATACAAACAGCTCAAAAGGCACAAACCGTAGCCAAAAGCCACAGTCAAAAAGAACAGACCCATTGTATAGGTATAGACATGTCATTATATCAGAGTGTTTTGTACCTTTTTGATACAGTTATCTCATCAATTATATGCCCGTAATTTTTTCTCTCAAAGATTTTTATATTAAATCTTTATATCGTGATCTATTATTCTTCGTTGTTTGTGTCTAGTCTATTCGTTACGTGACATTATGCATCTACAAATAACATCTCTCCGGCTACCAGAGACTGAGCTACGCGTGTAAAGCCACCACATAGTCTATTATGGCTGTCCCCTCAGTGCTGGGGTTTGTGGAACGGTAACTGCCCCAGTGCCTTATCCTTTTCGTCCCAAGCAGAGAGCGAGATGAGACGTTAACCTCCATTAATTATGGCAGCCGAATCGCGGTAGTGGCGTTGCATGGCTTTGTGGTTTGTTTACGCGAGAGATCAGATAGCCTTTCGAACAACAAAAAGGACAGGGAGTTAGTAGGAGTCCAAATCCAATCCGACGAGAGCGCAGAGATAAAAAAAGAAGAAATGGAGCCGGCCGGTAGTTGCAGTAAGTGCTGCAGGCATCGCCGCTCGCTATCAGGAAAGGGCTTTTCCGGCTGCACAAGTAGAGGCGTTAGAGAGGGGCTTGTTATGTTTCTCTTTCACTTGCTTAAAGAACAAACCAACAAGCGCTGGATCTTCCCTATCGCAAAGCACTTTTCAATTTTCACGATCGTTGCGAAACCTTTCCTACTGGTTCTTGATCACGAAATCATTGTATAGCCAACCAGAGGACACAGCGTCGCGACACACACACACACCCCAACAGTGGGCATCAATCATCAGTAGGCCATACGTACACATTCTGTATGTACAGCAATCAAGCAGTGCAGCACTTAACAAGGCGCAGAAAGAAATTTATGACGCTCCTTGTTCAGTCAGGGCCTCCCGTCCTTCCTTGCTCTCCCCATCGGATTACTGTATGGAATGAGAAATTTTAGGCGAGCGATTGGCCCAACCGGTGATCGAAAGTACCACCACTCCCGCTTCACCTGTCCCTGTCCATCAAGCTGGGGAGGTTGGCGTGGAGAGCCCCACTCCCGTTTGGGTTATCATCCGTCGTCTTCCTGATCGGAAAGCGAAAACGGAGAGAGAGAGGGAGAGCGCAAGACGGCAAGCGAAGGAAAGAAGCCCGAAAAGGCAACGAGAGGCGTGGCCGCGTTGGCCAGCAAGCAACTGGGCGACGCAGAGACTCCGGTGCCAAGCCGCGTGTGCCGCCGGGCGCTGATCGGTAGCGCTCTCGCAGTTTCGTAAACTCGCTGCCATTTCCCTGTTTTTCCACGGCTCGCGACGTGAGATCGAGAGGGACGTTTGTGTTCGTGCTTGCGCGCGCGCGCATCTCTGCTTCCCCTTTCCCGTTTGCTGTCGTTGAACGGGCCCGGTTGCCGTATCGGGAAGACGTTTGGATCTTGTGGCTTCAGCGCGTGTGTGCGCCTGCCTGCCGAGCCGACTGGAGGTTTTTATCGTGTGTGGTGATGATTTGCGGAGTACGTTGTTGCGTGTTTGCTTCCGGTCTTTTGTGGCTAGTACATGCACGGTTTTGAAAACCTGTTTGAAATTTCTAGCGGATCCAGTTAAACCGATTTCATTGATAATTGGAAATTTTCAGAAGAGATCGGCACGAAATTTTCATACCAAAATTTGAATTTTATAAATCGGCCAAAAATCAGAAAATATCAAAGTTTTTCAGCCGAAAATTTCAAAGCAAAGCGGCATAAATTCAAATTGGACCGAAAATATTTAAAACCAATTTGTGTTCTAACCGGGTATCCGGTAAAAACTGGTTTTCGGTGATTATTAACAGGTAAATGGGTGGGTTCTTTTCAGCTGCAGCTGATAGTTTATGTCTGTGGGTGATAGTTTCTAACTCTAACGTAAACGTTTATGTGAATAAACCGAATGCCGATAGATCAGTAAGTTACTTCGAAAAAATTGTCTCGATAAACCGTTTCGAAAAGAAAAAATAAAGAAGTAATTATATTTGTTTGCTGAAGAAAAGCCATAAGTATAATTCATAAACCGACAAGAAAAGCATTGTGAATCTGAGCACGACTGCGAGTGATATCAGGAGAATGAGATGGGACAGGGATGCATGTACCGACATAGGTCTCCCGCTGGAGGCTAAAAAACGGACGAACTGGCCGACTTAGCTAATAGCTGGCTAGCTTGTGATGGAAGACGGGGCTCTCCAATCTCTACCGTGGTGACACCCGTCGCGGTTGAATCGGTCCTAGTTCAACCGGCAAGGCAGCATTGAAACACTTTTAAGTCCTTTTCCAAACGATTTTACTTTCTAATTTATTTTAATTTTTAGCTTATTTAACTCAAAATTTATTTAAAATACGTGGGTTTCTAATTTCAACTTATTTGGTCATTTGTTTTTTTGGATTTTTTTTGTCTTTTATTCTTTTGTATTATTCTGACTATAACAGTTTTTTATTTTTTTAAAAATTAATAGCTATTACAGTATAATTTTAGTCTTAGTCATGAGTCAAGAGTTATAGCTAAAAATTTAAGTTGTAAGCTGGTGAAAGCATCACCTTATTTTCAAAGCCGTGGAGCGGTGATCGGAATGTTGCAACCATACGAGCCGACGTCCAACAGCACGTCACGGTCGTATAGTTGGAGGAGGGAAGCATGGACGCGCCGTTTCGACGGCACGTCACGGTCGTACAGTTGGGGGCACGCGGGAGGAAGGGTGTTCCAGCTGCCTACATCGCGAGAATGATGATGGCCTACTTGCGCCCAGCTGATTTTCCTGTCCCGGCTCTGTAAGGTGGGTGAGAATTGCGGATGAATGCAAGCTCTGTTTCTGTGTTAACCATACTTCGCAAGTAATAAACATGTTAAGATGGTTCATCCGCGTTTTTCCCATTCAAATATGACTGTTCATTTATTTCGTTACGGTAAAAATTAAGGCAATAGAATGTGGTGACATGTGAAGATGTCAAATGCAAACAGCTGTGGAGTGTCCGATGAAAGGTAGAAGGGAAATGTCAACCGTAGGATAACCTAGCGGTGTATTATTTTGTCTCTCTGGTTGATGATCAGAGTTTGATTCCCACCAATTATAGGTTGGATGGGTTATTTGTGCGAATTTTCTATTATGATTTTTCGGTATTTGAACTTGTGATGTGTGGGTTGTGAGTCTTCAATTAATTACACTTGCCAGTTATTCCTACTATCTCAAAAAATAAAAAGTAGAAGGGAAAGGAAAAAATTCCATATAACACCCTAAAGTTTGCTCGAAAGTTTATCCAGTAGTCCGAATTATGAAAGCAGATATTTAACCTCGAACTTTTGTAATTCAATTCAAATAATACCATAACCCGGTTTCGAAAGATGATATTGCATGTGTGGCATGATAAGTAGACGATTTACTACACAAGATGATACATTGGTAAAGTTTAAGTGAATTATAAGCGGGGACCTATAGGATCTTCTCTCTTAAATCGAAATAGAGAGGGTGAAACTATAGGAGATGGCGTAAGATCGAGGAGACCGACTAGAGAAGGTGAATAGTCATTTCTAAATATTTCAATTAAAATTTATTTAAACTATTTGGCTAAAACCAAGTATATAATGTGGAAACTTAAAACAATTTGGTTTAGCACAAATAAAACCTAAATCAACTAGGTTCACCTAAGAGCACAAACAACTTAAGTCTATGTCAAAGGTTTGCAATTCTAGAAAACAAGCAATCAATTTAATTATTTGAATGCAAATTACTTGAATGTAAATTGAGCATAAGAAAATAAATCATAATTGATGCGGTTTCTTTTTACCATGGTGATCGGAGACTTGTCGGTCTCCCCATGTTCACGTTGAGGTTAGCCCAAACGAATTGGATCGGCTCCATAAATTAAGCCGAAACACCTCAATCCACTAAGCTTACTCTTCCTTCACTCCGAAGATGGCGAGCACCACACCACCCACAATTCGTCGGCACTTCTCATAATTTTCTTTGAGAAGCTCACCGCTCACGACGTCTCCAACGCCATCTAGGAGTCAGCAAATTCCATGAGTAATAAGTCAATCCCTCGCTTGACTCTCACCATGTGCAACGAATGCACAAGCTCAAATAGACACTAAGTCCAACTCTAGATGCAATACATGCACTCTACATCACTCTCCTTACTTACAAGGTGTAACATATGCACAATTGAGAGGAGGACCTCACACTAGCTCAAAAGAATAGAAAATGGGTCGAGCAACGACATCTCCAACCGGCCATAACGGTGTATTTATACCCTATACAAGAAAACTTATACCCCACATAAGAAAACTAGCCGTTGAAACCAAATACTTGAAAAATCAGGATTATCGGAAGTACCGACTGCAAAACTACGGTACTTCCATTCCCCTCGTAATGGTCAAAAAATTAGCCGTTAGAAGCAAAGGAACAGTCAAATCTGATAGTTTCATTGTACAATTTTCGGTAGCTCCAATCATCGGAGGTACCGCTCCCACATGCGGAACTACCACTCTTGCGGGGAGGAGAAGACCACCACACAGCCACAGGTGCTTTCTGGAAAATGTACCGCTACATAAACTAGACATTCTGCGGATCGGAAGTACCACTCACACAAAATCGGTAGTTCCATTCGCTGAGCAGCTGATCGGACTGCTCACACAAAACCGATTGGACCACTCACATAAAGCTGGTCAGAAGTTTCGATCGTCGATTACACTAGTCTTCGACCACATTGTCTGAATTAACCACACAGGTCTCTGACCATGCTGGTTTGACCACATTGGTTTTGACCACTCAGGTCTCGACCATGTTGATATTTGACCACGTCGATCTCCGATCACACAGATCTCCGACCACTACGTCGATCTTCGATCACGTTGTCTTAATCACATCAGCTCGACCACCTTGATTTCAACCACACAGGTCTCAACCACATCAGTTTCTACCACGCTGGTTTTGATCACACAGATCTCGACCACGTCGGTTCCGACCGCCTTGGTTCGACCACGCTGGTCTTCAATCACACAGATAACGACGCTGTCGGATTCAACCACTACGATCTTCGTCCACGTCGATCTTTGATCACACAGGTCAACGACCATGTAGATCTTCGACCACATTGGTTCTCGGCCATACAGGTCCTCCAATCACCAACAGATACGGTAGTTCCGCGATTACAACGCTGGTAGTTTCAGTCAGCGGTAGCACCACAGACTACATAAAGTTATCCTCAGATGTGGAACCTAACCTATTTATTCAACTCATGATAAATGTTAGTCCACAAATCAATTGCTATCAATTACCAAACTTCACCATTAACACATAATGGAGGGACTAGATTCAACAATCTCTGCATTTTGGTAATTCGTGACAACTCAACAAATAATGAGATGGAAATATTGAGTTAAGAGTATACAACATAAACATAACATTTGTATACTCTAAGATAAACTTTCAAAGCAAAACTTACTTATCAATTGTCATTAATCATCCAACCATTAATACAAAATTGAGAAATTAGATGACAACCCGATTGCAAATGAGTATATATGAACTGCACAAGCTATATATAATCAAAGGATGTGTTTCAAATTAAAGATCCTAAATATGTGTATCAAATGAAACATGGATCAATACTTATGAAATATCAAAACATAGAGTGAACTTTCCCTAAATGTGTACATACAAGTATGTGTAATGAAGACATATGCACATATTTATTTTGGACTATTTGTGGAGTTTAATCCATATTTTAGATCCAAGGAATGCATTAATATATAAGAATGCGTTTTCGAATGCATTTGATGAATTAAGATTAGCACAGGACTGTTGTGATGAAAAATTGAAATGTGCTAATTATGAAATTGAAAATCTCAAGTTTAGCTCTTCTTCATGTTTAGAATCAAGTATTTCAAATGTTAATTCTAAAACTTGTTCTAAATGTGAATTATTATAAGCTAGACTTCAACATATGTTTTATCATGAGATTTCTTCTTGCTCAAATTGTCCTAAGCTTAACACTGAAATAGAAGTTTTGACTAGACAACTTAATGATTTTGCTGAAAAAGAAAGATTGCCTCAGTCTAGTGCTTCTAAAAATCTTGTGAATGAATCTAATAAATGCACAACTTATCCCACTCTAGCTAAAGAGAATGAGTACCTGAAAAACACTTTAGAGAGATTTTCTTTTGGCAAGAAAATTTTGAATATGATTCTAGCCAAGTCAAAAACAAGTGTAAAAAATCGTGGTCTAGGATTTAATTTTGTTGAGCATGCCAAGAATAATCCTTCTAAGGTTATTAAGCCTCTTGAATCTCAAAAAATTGAAGTGAAACTTGAACCAAAATAAACTGTATTTAAATCAGCGGCGTGGGAGGCCAAACGGACGCGGTTACACGAAGAGGGGGTCCAGGGGCTCACATTGGCGGTGGTGGCGGGAGCTGGGGAGCCTCGAGGAGAGCTGGTCACGGGAGAGGTGCGACGGCCGGAGAGGAGCTTCGACGGCGGCGCTCCTCGGGCAAACACCTGTCCAACGGCAAGCACCAAAGGGGTCAGTGAGGGGAGGTGGTGCTCTCGACGAATGCAATCGAGGAATGAGGGAGAGGAGAGGGAGATTGGCTTCGGGGTGCCGCCGGCTCACAAGGCGGCAATGGGGAAGCTCCGGGCGGTGGGACTTCAATCGGCCGCTCGGGGAGCTTCTCTGGAGGCTGGGGAGGCGAATGGAGGTGGTGGAGCGGCTCGGGAAGCAAAGGAGGAGCGAGGAGCCGGAGGGGGGATTTTATACCCCGAGCGGAGGGGAGCGGGGCATGGAGGAGAAGCCAACGGGCGGGCTCCGGGGTCAACAGGAGCAGGTCGGCCGTCTCCTCCGCGGGATGGAGCGGCGACCGGGGTGACGCCGGCTCTGCACAGGAGTAATGGCGACGGGACGGCACAGGGGCAGGTGAGTCGCGGCATGGGCGGAGGCGCGTCCGCGCGCGGGACCCAGGGCGGACGCGAGGCGACGCGTGGCGCGGAGGCGCCCACGGATTTGGATCGTGGCGGTCGGGACGGCGCGGGCGCGAGGAGGGGATCCGAGGGCGGCACTGTCCGCGCGAGGGGAGGCAGTGCGGAGGCGGGCGCAAAGCGCAGCGCGCAGCGCTCCGCGCGTGCGCGAGGCGAAGGCGGGGAGGAGACGGGGCGCTAACGGGCGAGGGGAGCGGGGAAGGCGCTGGGCGCGGGAGAAAGCGGGAGGAGAGGAGGCGGAAAGAGGGAAGGCGCCAACGAGAGGGAGGAGGCGCCTGGCCGAAAAGGGAAAGCGGCGGGGGGAAAACTTTCCCAAAAAGGAAAGTTTTCAAAATTCACTCAAAAATGCAGCAAAAAAATAAGGAAATTTTTGTTTGAAATTTTGGGGCTTTTCAACCTACCCCCCTTAAAAGAATCTCGACCCCGAGATTAACTTGGTCCAGGGAGTAAGTTGGGAAAATCCCGCTGCAAGTCTGATTCTCGTTCCCAAGTGGACTCATCCGCTGTATGATTCTTCCACTGCACTCTGCAAAATCTGATATTCTGGTTTCTGAGCTGCCTCTCTGATGTTTCAAGTATTTGTAGTGGTTCGTCAGCATACGTGCAGTCATCCTGCAATTCAATATCTGACAATGGCACTTCATCTGTTGGTTGTCGCAGACACTTTCAAAGCTGAGATACGTGGAACACATTGTGCATTCTTGACAAGTTGGGTGGGAGCTGCACTTGATAAGCTACTTCCCCAACTCTTCTGATAATCTGAAACGGTCCCACATATCTTGGTGCTAATTTGCCTTTAACTTGAAATCTCTTAACTATTTTAAATGGAGTGACTTTGATGTAGACGAAATCTCCAACTTCAATGCTCAAATCCTTCCTGCGGTTATCTGCATAGCTCTTCTGTCGGTCTTGTGCCATTTTGAGTCTGTCTCTGACAATTCTAACATGTTCTTCTGCGTCTTGAACAATCTGAGGACCAATAAGTTGTCGCTCTCCTGTTTCTGTCCAATTCAGAGGGGTTCTGCATTTTCTGCCATAAAGTGCTTCAAACGGGGCCATTTGGATACTAGCTTGGTAGCTATTGTTGTATGAGAATTGAGCGAATGGTAAGCAAGTATTCCAGGCTGCACCATACACAATAGCACAAGCTCTCAACATATCTTCCAAAATCTGATTTGTTCTTTCTGTCTGACCATCTGTCTGGGGGTGATAGGCTGAACTGAAATTCAAATCAGTGCCCATTGCTTCATGTAATTTCTCCCAGAACTTAGATGTAAACTGTGCTCCTCTATCTGACACAATTTTCTTCGGAACTCCATGTAGAGTCACAATTCTTGTCAAGTATAACTCAGCAAGTTTATCTTTCCCATAAGTTTGCTTGATCGGGAGGAAATGAGCTACTTTAGTCAATCTATCGACAATGACCCAAATAGCATCATATCCCTCACGAGTCTCGGGAAGTCCAGTAATGAAATCCATGCCGATACTGTCCCATTTCCATTCGGGTATTGGCAAAGGTTGCAACAATCCCGATGGTTTCTGGTGGTCTATCTTGATCTGCTGGCAGACATCACATTTAGCTACATATTCTGCCACTTCTTTCTTCATTTGATTCCACCAATACTGCTTCTTCAAGTCTTGGTACATTTTAGTGCTTCCGGGATGAATTGAGAATTGAGATGAATGGGCTTCAGACAAGATTAACTCTCTTAATTCCTTCTTGTCGGGTATGCAATAACGACCACGGAAGGTGAGGATTCCATGCTCATCTATTGCATACTCTGCTGAGTCTTCTCCTTGAATATCCATTTTCAGTTTTTGAATCTCTTCATCTTCATCTTGTGCTGCCTTAATCTGATCTATTAATAACGGTTGAATTTTTAATGTTGTTTCTTCACCCTGTTCTGTGATCACCAAGTTCAGTCGTATTATGTCCCTTTGCAATTCTGGCGGATACTCTGATTTGCTAGCTTTGCTTGGACGAGCCTTGCGGCTAAGGGCATCGGCAACTACATTGGCCTTACCCGGGTGATACTGAAGATCAACATCATAGTCCTTTATCAGTTCCAGCTATCTGCGCTGTCTCATGTTTAATTCCGACTGTGTGAACAGGTACTTCAGGCTCTTGTGATCAGAAAATATCTCACATCGATTCCCTAACAGGTAGTGCCTCCAAATTTTTAGTGCATGCACTACAGCTGCTAGTTCTAAATCGTGTGTGGGATAATTCTCCTCATGCGGCTTCAACTGTCTTGAGGCATAAGCGACAACCTTTCCGTCTTGCATAAGCACACATCCCAAACCTTGCTTTGAGGCATCACAATATATTTGGAACTCTTTCTCTGGGTTGGGCAATATCAAAACTGGCGTCGTTGTCAGTTTGGTCTTCAGCATCTGAAAACTTTCCTCACATGCATCTGTCCACGTGAATGGCCTGTCCTTCTTCAATAGCTAAGTGAGTGGTCGATAAATTCTTGAGACGCCTTCTATGAATCGGCGATAATAGCCCGCCAATCCAAGAAAACTCCTCACTTCAGTCACTGTCTTGGGTTGTTTCCACTCCATAACCGCTGGAATCTTTTCTGGATCGACTTTGACTCCATCTTCAGATATAATATGACCCAAGAAAGCAACTTCTCTCAGCCAAAAACTGCACTTGTCAAACTTTGCATATAGCTGATGTTCCCTCAGTCTTGACAATACCATGTGCAAATGTTGTCTGTGCTCTTCTTCACTCTTGGAATATATCAGGATATCATCAATGAAGACAATCACAAATCGATCCAATTGGTCCATATGCACCAGGTTCATAAGATTTATGAAATACGCTGGCGCATTAGTTAGACCAAATGGCACGACCGTGAACTCAAATAATCCATATCTGGTGATGAAAGCAGTCTTCTCTCGATCTTGCTCTCGGATTTTAAGCTGATGATAACCCGAGCGCAGATCGATCTTGGAAAACACTTTGGCACCCTTGAGTTGATCAAACAAGTCATCAATCCTTGGCAACGGGTATTTGTTTTTAATTGTGGCTGCATTCAACCCTCTGTAATCAACACACATTCTCAGCTCTCCATTCTTCTTCTTCACAAACAGAACTGGGGCTGACCAAGGTGAAACACTTGGTCTTATAAATTCTTTTTCCAGTAGCTCATCTAACTGCTTCTTCAACTCTTTCAATTCACTAGCTGACATTCTATACTGATGTTTGGCAATTGGCTTCGTACCTGGAACCAATTCTATGGCAAGTTCCACTTGCCTGTCAGGAGGTCTGCCTGGCAATTCTTCCGGAAAGACATCTGGATACTCTTGTACCACTGGTACTTGATTAGGTGTGGCTGCTATCATGTTGATCATACGCTTCCTGGCATCTTTTAATACTTCTCGATCTGTCTCTACTACCACTTTCTGACCTTCAGAATTGACCAATGACACAGTCTTGATCTCACAGTCTACCTTGCCTTTGTACTTGGCCAACCAGTTCATGCCCAAAATGGCATCTAATCCTGTCATATCTAGTTGCAACAAATCTGCTCTAAAATCTACCCCTTGGATTTTTATACTGAGTCCCGCACACCCATTGTGGGACTCCATTCTAACCCCAGGGGTCTCAACCACATAAGGTCTTGGCAAAACAACAGAAGGCAATTGATTTCTTGAAGCAAAACTCTTCGAAATAAATGAATGCGTTGCACCAGGATCAAACAAAATCAATGCAGGTATGGAGTTGATTGGGAACATACCAGCAATGATATCGCTAGCTCCTGCTGCGTCCTCTGCCGACACATGGTTCACCCTCGCATAGAAGGTGGGTCTGGTACGGCCTCTGCCTCGGCCTACTGACGTGAAATTGGCTGTGCCGGCTGGAGATTGGGGTCCAGCTGCTTTGATCTGTAGATATCCTCCCTTGGGAGTGCCAGGGCTTGACTGTGTCTTGTTTTCTTGCTGTTGCTGATTCTGGACTTGAAGTTTCGCGGCATCAGATGGTAAGCTTTTCCAGGGACAATAATCTCTGAAATGCCCGATTTCTCCACAATGAAAACAAGCATTGGATCTGCGCGGGCAAGCACTAGCAAGGTGGTTTCCACCACAAGTAGGGCACTTGAGAGCTAGTGGCAAAGGAGAGTTGTACTGCTGTGACTGGCCAGACTGAGTCCTCGGTAGCATCACATACTGGCGGGAGGATTGGGGCCGATATGAGGGCGATCCCGATGTCCTGATTCGCTGAGCATTATGCGAAGAAGACTGAGATTTGTGTACTGCCTTACGCTTTCTATAGTCCTCCATTTCTCCTCGAGCTTCTTCTGAGTTGATTAAGCTGTCTATCATGTCATGCAAATCCTTGAACTTCAGAGCTGAAATATGAAATTTCAGAGACTGCTGTAATCCTGCCCTGAATTTACTCATCTTCTTGTCTTCGCTATCGACATCTTCTGGGGCAAACCTGGACAGATGGTTGAACTGATGTAAGTACTCCATAACAGTGCGTCCTCCTTGCTTAAGCGCAAGAAACTCCCGACGCTTAGCCTCCATGACGCCATCCGGTATGTGTGCCTTGCGGAAGGCCTTTGAAAAGTCTTCCCAATTAATTTCTCTGTGCTGTAGGGTGCGTTGGTAGTTGATCCACCACGTAGCTGCAGCACCCTGCAACTGGTGGGATGCGTATAACACCTTCTCTTTGTCATCGCATTGTGCTGTTTGAAGCTTTCTCTCCACGTCCACGAGCCAATCCTCAGCTACCATGGGGTCAGCGGAGGTGGAGAAGACCGGTGGACGTGTCTTCAGAAAATCCGTCCATCGGGTGGAAATTGGAGAACCATCCCGAGGAGCATTACTCCCACCATGAAAACTGGGGGATCGGGCTGCAATCTGTTCGAGAAGCTGAGCTTGCTGATATAACACTCTCAAGATATTCTGCTCCCCTTGATATCGATTCTGTTCTAACATTGCAATAACATTGGCAAGTGTATTCTGGTCGGTGGCAGGTGCACCCTGCCTGCTGGTCTGACCCATCTGCTCTGCCGGATCCATCTGCCAATTGGGAACTTGAGGTTAGCTTTGCAGCGGCTTTGACAATTAAGAGCAGGTAAGTAAGACTTCGAATTTCAAGGTAAGTATAGGGTGAACAGGGTAAGAACGAGAGTGAAAGGGGACAGAAGAAAGCTTTGAACACAGGAGGGACATACAGATAATTACGCAAACAAATTAAAAGAGATAGCGAACATAATTCACATTAAGCAAGTGGTGCACAGACCACATAGAGGTTCATGTTACACTTGCATTACATTACAAAAGTATCACTAATACAAAAGGTCGGGCTACGCTAGCGGTCAGCGTCTACTCCTCCATATCCTCAGGCGCTGGGAGGGTCAAGCGGGGCTGCGGGGCGGAACCGGGCACGGTACTGCGCCGCAGTCATCCGGTGCTTGGGCCTAGACTGCACTGAAGCACAGGAGGAGTGAACGCTGGGCGACTCCGCACTATCTGAGATCTCTGCTGCCTCCTGGGCCTCAAAGCGGAGAAGGGACTCCCGGAGGCGCTGAACCTCCTCGCGGGCGTCCCAAAGCTGCCTCCGCAGAACTCTGGTCTCTTCGACTGCTCCGTCGTAGCGGACGACCTGCTGCGTCATAAGGGTGGCGATGCCCGCCAGGCGGGGATCGTCATCCTCACCGAACCTAGGGACTATAAAGTCCCCAAAGTGCGGACGCGGCACCAGGTCGAAGGGCGTCCCTGCTAGCTCCTGGTGGTAGTAGTCCCTGAGGTAGAGTGCGGCCTTCTGAGCCACATCCTGAACAGCATCCTCCTCGTTCACCCGACGGGCGGTGAACCTCCGCTTCCTGTCTGGGTGGACAGGCAGCGGATCAAGAACCACCCAAGCCTCGTACTCGTAGAACTGGTCCTGGCGAAACTGTCCCACAGCATGGTACACCGGGTTGAAGTTGCCTCTCGCTCCAAGATGCTTCCGCATCTCCCACACCTTGCGGGCCCAACCATCCATACGATCGGGGCGGGAGAAGATGTGGTGCACCATCTGCCGGAAACAAAAATTTTGAAGTTAGGCAAGTGAGATAATAAACATTTGCGAAAATTAAAGCTTATGCAGAAATAAACTAAGACAGGGAAAGTAGCAACAAGAGAGAAACAAGACAGCAGTAATACTTATATTTTTCGTAAACTCTTTTTATGCCTTAAATTAATTTTTGCGATAAAATCGCTTCCTAAACAGCCTTAGGTCTCAACCTACGGTCAAAGAGCCTGCTCTGATACCACTTCTTGTAACGCCCCCGTTTCCAGGGGCGCGTACGGACACGGCACCCCGTAACTATTCACGCATGAACAGTTATGGAGTGTCGCGCAAGAGTATACCATTGCATGCTTACAACAAAAGTCCAGCATATATTTGACATAAGGATTAACATCCAAGTTTTGACAGCGGGGCGTGCAAGCCCAAAGTATAATTACATTACAAAAGACTTTCAGAATCCGCTTCGAGCGCGGCGAAGACCTAAAGCCAAGGATCCTCGTCGAAGAAGAGATCCTCCGGGACTTCCTCGACGGGGAGACTTCCACCTTCGTCTTGATCTTCTAAAGATTAGATTAAGCAAGCCGTGAGCCAATCAACCGGCTCAGCAAGTCCCAAAGGGACCCTAACTTATTACATGCACGGAACATCAAAGGAGGGGCATATACTTGGTTTATTAATTTTGAGTGGATGCAGTTTTATTTGCAAACATTTTGATAAGACGGCCCAAAACTACTTCTCAAGAACTCAGGGGTTTTCAATAAGAGTTCATTAACCAACCTAAACAAGTTAAAGCATGTACAAAACTACTTAAGCTTTGCTGCTGGAATCACCCAAGTGACACAGCTCCAATAACTGGGAGCACGGCGTATTCGAATACCATTTATTTGACTCTGCAGAGTTTGCTCAGCTTTACCCACACGATCCCTTAACTCCCGCTAAAGAGTTAAGAAAACCAGGTCGTTTCACTGCTCAACTCTTTATATAGGCTCTACCCGGTAGAATTCACTCGGGTCTGGCTCACACACACACACACACACAAGAGAAAAACGGTGTCCGCTTCGAGTGAACTCTACCGTTGTTAGGCACCCACAACGCGGCTTGCCTAACCTCACTGCTAAACCTCCTGTAGAGTTTCAATCGAGTTGAGCAGCTACTAGACAAGTGTTGACAAGTCAACTCCTGTGGTTTGAGCGGGTTCTATGACATTTGCTCAGCATAAGGGTTTCAGTCCTTATATTTTCTCATGGTCCGCAACCTCACCAGGCTCGCGACCCAACCTAAGGTAAGCGGTGGGCGTAGACTGTCTCGCGATTTCCCACTCACCCTTACCCTTCTCCAAACCCTAGGGTAAAGATGGGCGAAGACCGTCTCGCGGTTCCCCACTCCTTACCCTACCTTATGCACGCCGGCACTCTCCGCTCTAAGATACGGTGTCCCATACCACCCTACCTTAGAGTCGGGTTTTCCAAATTCTATCGGCCCACAGCCACAACCTTATTAGTGTAAGACTTGCATGATGATAATAACCTACAGTTATCTAGATTAACAGATAATTATTTCTAGGGTTGCAAGGGCATGGCTACAAATTTAACAGGGCATTTGACAGTGGTAGGATTAACTACATAACAAGTCATTCTAAACATTTTATTTTATTTCAAACTAACATTTCACAATTAGCATAATGCAAATAGCATATTAACATAAATAAACATCATGGGTTGCAATATGATCAAAGGATTTGGGACTTGCCGTCAATCCGAATGATTTTTGCTAGCTCGAACGAAGAACCTCCTGGCTCCTGTGACTGCACTTGAACTTCCGGAGACTCCGACACTAGCGCAAACATACAAAACAAATTAAATCCAGCTTGAGACTAATCAAGCGAGGGAAAATAAACTATTTAAAAAGGAGTAAATTGCATAAATCTCCAAATGAGGAATTTTAGGAATTTATTTGTAATGGATCTGTAAAAATGGAGGTCACCAATGGGTCTGGAATATTATTTGGAGCAAGGTGGTGAAATTTGATAATTTTTGGGATTTTCTGTGATTTTCTAGGATTTATTTGGACTTTCTGGAATTTTAGAAATTGATAAACTCGGGAAAATCGGTGTGAACAGTAAAAGGCCGGCCTACGGCTACAGTGCGGCCCGGCCGGGGAGATGGCCCGCGCGGCCGAAGGCCAGCGCGGCCCAACGGCGCGCGCGCGCTCGCGCGCGGGAGGGATCGGGCCAGGGAGGCGGCCCATGCCAGCGCGCGTCTGCGCGGTCCGGATGGCCGACGTGTGGATGGCGGGGCGGCGGGGATGCTGGGCGAGCCGAAGGCCCGGATGAAACGGGCGGAGATCGGACGGTGGCGAAGCGGGGACGAGGGCGAAGCGGTACGAAGTGATCCGACGGCTGACGTTATATGGCAACAGGAGGATGGACGGCGGAGGGGAAGCCACGTCGCGGGGAGGAGTCGTCTTCCTCCTCCAGCCGCTACAGTAACCTCGCGGCGAGGTCACGGTGGCGACGGCGGTCTGGGCGCTAGGAAGCTCGTCGGCGACCACCGAGGGCACCGGCGGGTGCGGCTTCGAGAGGGGGACCCGTTTTGGGCGGTTGGAAGGAGCGGGAACCAACGGAGGGGACGGGAGGTAGAAGGGGGTGGTTCGGGTGTTTGGAGGCGAGGGAGGCCATCGGCGGCGTGGGAGGCCAAACGGACGCGGTTACACGGAGAGGGGGTCCAGGGGCTCACATTGGCGGTGGCGGCGGGAGCTGGGGAGCCTCGAGGAGAGCTGGTCACGGGAGAGGTGCGACGGCCGGAGAGGAGCTTCGACGGCGGCGCTCCTCGGGCAAACACCTGTCCAACGGCAAGCACCAAAGGGGTCAGTGAGGGGAGGTGGTGCTCTCGACGAATGCAATCGAGGAATGAGGGAGAGGAGAGGGAGATTGGCTTCGGGGTGCCGCCGGCTCACAAGGCGGCAATGGGGAAGCTCCGGGCGGCGGGACTTCAATCGGCCGCTCGGGGAGCTTCTCTGGAGGCTGGGGAGGCGAATGGAGGTGGTGGAGCGGCTCGGGAAGCAAAGGAGGAGCGAGGAGCCGGAGGGGGGATTTTATACCCCGAGCGGAGGGGAGCGGGGCATGGAGGAGAAGCCAACGGGCGGGCTCCGGGGTCAACAGGAGCAGGTCGGCCGTCTCCTCCGCGGGATGGAGCGGCGACCGGGGTGACGCCGGCTCTGCACAGGAGTAATGGCGACGGGACGGCACAGGGGCAGGTGAGTCGCGGCATGGGCGGAGGCGCGTCCGCGCGCGGGACAGGGAGGAGGCGGGGCTGACAGGCGGGACCCAGGGCGGACGCGGGGCGACGCGTGGCGCGGAGGCGCCCACGGATTTGGACCGTGGCGGTCGGGACGGCGCGGGCGCGAGGAGGGGATCCGAGGGCGGTGCTGTCCGCGCGAGGGGAGGCGGTGCGGAGGCGGGCGCAAAGCGCAGCGCGCAGCGCTCCGCGCGTGAGCGAGGCGAAGGCGGGGAGGAGACGGGGCGCTAACGGGCGAGGGGAGCAGGGAAGGCACTGGGCGCGGGAGAAAGCGGGAGGAGAGCGGGAGGCGCCGGGGAGGAGAGGAGGCGGAAAGAGGGAAGGCGCCAACGAGAGGGAGGAGGCGCCAGGCCGAAAAGGGAAAGCGGCGGGGGGAAAACTTTCCCAAAAAGGAAAGTTTTCAAAATTCACTTAAAAATGCAGCAAAAAAATAAGAAAAATTTTGTTTGAAATTTTGGGGCTTTTCAGTACAATACGGTCTTACGGCTGTTGCACGATAACTGTGGTCCGGAGTTTGTCTTTGCGCGTAGATATACCAACCCGTTGAACCGATCGGTAATCGTATCCACCAGTGAAGCAAACTGTTGACCCAACTTCTGCCGTCAAAGCTTTAAAAAAAAGACAAACAAAAAAAAAAGAAAAGAAAAGCAGGGAGGAGAGGAGAGAACGGGCATGCCGTTCAAAAAGTACAGCTCAGAGTGTGCGTGCAGAAAACGAACTCCAGAAATGCGACCTTGTTCACCGCTCAAAAAATGGATCAGTGCAATCAAGGAGTTTCGAAGGTCCTTGTTCTTTTTTAGCTTTTGAGTTCTGTTTTTAATTTTTTTATAATAATTAATTTTTAAATATTTTTTTTAAAATTAATCTATTAGTTAATTGTAGTACATAATGTACCGACTTCATTTATATTGGTAAAAATTACACGTAAATTTTTGTTACTCTGTGATCGTTTTGGCTTCAGTTTTTAGCTTCCGGCTTATTTTTCACTATTCATAAATTTTGTCTTTTTCTGAACTTTTGGCTTTTTGTTGAGCTTTTATGCCGGTTCTTTTTTCCCCGTATTTGTTTGTATTATATGTAATGGTCTAACATATTTTTTAATTTTTTTAATTTAATTATGCTAAATAAGTCTCTGTCAGCTACAGTATTTTTCAGCTATAAGCCACCAAAAAAGGTCCAAATGATCACCCCCTAAGGAAAAAGGAACCGACCCAAATCCCAAAGGAAAGGGAAGAGAAAGATGCCCACTGCATGTACTTGATCCAGCTACAGTGGCGGTCGCCAGCCCATCATTCTAGCCATGCGTGCCACACTGCCCACAGCAGCAACCGAAACAAACAAAAAACGCACCAGGCGGAGCTAACTAATAAGCCCGAAAGCACAGCCGCGCGCTAGTTATTTTACAGCGCGAGAAGCCAACTCGAAATCGACACTCCTCCGTCGGAGCACAAGCATGCAAGGAGAGCAGCGGCAAGTAGCTCGAGGATTGGTCGAGCCCACGGACTCCTCGGGTTACCGCGTCCTCGGCGTGACGGAGACCCCAAGCTCGTTCCAAAACTCTAAATAAATAACACGCGACCGAGAACTCATCACTATTCCGGTTTTGTTTCCCCCCTTTTCCACGTGAGAGGCGCAGCTCGTTCGTCCCAATCAGCCGTGCGACCGAGGAAAAAGTCTGGGGCGCCGCGCAACCGCAGCGAGCGAGCGAGCGAGAGAGGGCAACGTGAGCCGCCGCGTCAAAATCAGCCGCCGTCCTGTTCGCTCGCGTGGGCCTCTTTCCGTTCCCATAAACTGCGCCCCCGTCGCGTCTCCTCCCCTCCACCGCCTCCGCGTCGCCCATAGGCCATAGCTGCGCCTCCTCTTCGCTCTCTCTCTCTCTCTATCCCCCTCCTCAAGACGCATCCCAACTGCCCCACCTCCCTGGCCGCCTCGTCCGATTCCTCCTTTCCGCCTCCTTCCTGATCCCGTCGGCGTCCCCAGCGCCCTTGGCCGCCGACCGCCGGCGAGGAGCTTCGGGTGTCTCCGTCGCCCGGTTCCGCACGCTGCCGCCGCCGCCGAGTGCGGCCGTGTCGGTGACCTGCGCGGCCGCGGGGGCCAGCCGCAGGAGGAAGCGCCTTGTCGCCGAGCGAGCGGGCACGGCTTGAGGTGCGATTGTTGGCCAAGCAGCCGGCGTATTGTTAAATCCAGCCTTGTTCTTTATTGTTGCCTGAATACGGTTTTTTCTCTCTCTCGAATTATTCATTCCTGGTTCTTGTAATGGACGACTGGGAAAGATAAAGATTAAACCGCTGGATGAGCGGCTGGTAGCCGGTAGTTAGTGCTGGGCTGCTGGCTAAAGCCAGTTCAAGGGTCTAATTATAAGAAGCCGTAAGTTCAAGTGGAGCACAATTTTGTTGAATAATAACATCGGTGACGACGCAACTGTTCAGATTTGCCATCCTTAATTTCAAGTATAGAAAAGTAGTATTATCTAGAGTAACGATAGTTTTTTAATCAAGCATATTTGTGCTACTCCCCAAGATCTTTTTTCCCTACAACCTGTTAGACATTGTTTAATTTTTTTACTTCTTAGTAAGAATCAACATTAGCTATGCTCCTTTCTAAGTTGCGAATATTCCTTTCAAGCTGATAATTTTGCATTATGCTCGCTGGTCGCTGCTGTACCAAAATGGTTGATCTCTATTAAATTCACCTACCATCCAGAAGCTCATGTATATGGACTTAGGACCAACCTGGAATCCAGTTCTTATAGTTCAGCTGCAAGAAGCATGTTCACATAGATATGACACGTGTTAGCCCAGATGTAAATTTCTATGTTTTAAATATCTGTTTGTAATATTAACCGTTTGAATTTTCTAGAGAACTATTGGAAATGAATTGTATGGTTACAATTAATATGCATCTTTGGAGGCTTCGGGAGAGCAAAGTAGTTCAAAGTTCTTTATGAATCAATCTATTTCCACATACAAGCAAATTAGTCTCTTTTTTTCCTTTTGTGTGTTGTTTGCGGCAGGTTTTGCTTTTGGTTCTGATATACTCCCTCCGTTCCTTTTTACTTGACTTTTTTTTGCTTTTCACGGTCTTCGAGATGCGACTTTAACCTTACTTTGTATAACTTTACACTAAGATATACTAATAAAATTGAAATATTATAAAAATATTTTTAATGATAAATCTAATGATATAATTTTTGTATAACCAATCTAGATAGTTTTAAATCTATTGGTGGTCAAAGTTTAGAAAATTTGACTACACGGATTCTAGGAAGTCAAGTAAAAAAGAATAGAGGGGGTGTATTGTATTGGGTTTTTGCCAATTTTGGAGGCCGCTGCTTAGTTCTGAGTTATATGTGTTTTTGTGTGGATTTAGAATCGTTTGAGTACATGCCCATAACAGTTGAAGGGGCCATTTTAGAAATTTGCGAGTTTTGGGCCTTTCTCAATTTGTTTTTCTTCAGTATGGTGGACTAAGTTAGGTTTTGGGTGGACTTCGTCTTCCAATGACATGTTACTAACGTGTTACTGATGGATCCTTATAGGCTGTATCCTTAGGTTGGTTTTGGAGATTTGGGGTTTTTCATCTCACGTATTGATGTGTTATGGTTGGATTTAGCTCCATGTCATGATTATGTTATCCAGTGAGTAATCAGCAATCTTCTATTAATCCCCTGCTGTTTTGTAAATTTTGTAATCAATATGTACCATTTGCCCAAACTTTTAATGTTCATCAGTGTTTGTAGTTTTGTTAGACTTTTCCTGGATTGAAATCATATGCATCCTTGTTTGATTGATTGAGCTGAGTGATGCTTGGAAATCTCTTGCAACTTTCAGTTATGTACACAAATGTGATCTTCTGCTGCTATTTGCATAGGTGGAATAATACTCTTATTTGGGTAGAAATCCTGGTGACATAGTTTTGATCTCTTGCAGGTTATGCGTACAGAGGGATCGGGGTATTGTGTATAGGTTCCCTCTCAATCGAGATATTGTTGTAGATTCTGACGGAATGTTGGAGGGCCAATCTTGCCTGATCTCGAGGTCACTGCCTAGCACCTGTGAGCAGGAATCCAGATTAGCTTACATGACTTACCACCTTCTCGAGATCACGAGTACTAAGCGCCCGGCTAGGGCCCTGGCTATTGAGCACGATGGAGTTGCTGCAGTGGCATTGCTGACAAAGCGGCCCAAGTCTGAGGACAACCACGAGGATGAGCCGTTGGACTGTCAAGACAGTAATGATCAGGGCTACTCTGATTCAAACACCCTGATAAGTTCTATTGGCCGGGACAACTCAATTAATTGCCTTGCCCGTTGCTCTCGGTCTGATTATGGTTCCATTGCATCACTCAGCCGGAGCTTCCGCTCACTTGTCCATGGTGGTGAACTGTATAAGGAACGGCGGCGGTTGGGGATTGCAGAACACTGGGTCTATTTCTCCTGCAATGTGCAGGAGTGGGAGGCGTATGACCCCTACCGTTTACGGTGGATGACGCTTCCAAGGATGCCACCTAATGAGTGTTTCATGTGCTCTGACAAGGAGTCACTGGCTGTGGGCACTGAACTTCTGGTGTTTGGCAAGGAGATTCTTGCACATATTGTTCTGAGCTATAGCATTATGACGAACTCATGGTCACGGGGTGTTGAAATGAATGCCCCTAGATGTTTGTTTGGATCAGCTAGTTTCGGAGAGAAGGCAATTATAGCTGGTGGCATGGATGCTCGAGGGCGTGTGCTTCGCTCTGCTGAGCTGTATAACTCCGAAACTAAGAGATGGATACCACTTCCAAGCATGAACAAGGCTAGGCGAATGTGCTCTGGAGTCTTCATGGATGGCAAGTTCTATGTTGTTGGTGGAATGGCCAGTAACACAGAGGTGCTGACCTGCGGAGAAGAGTATGATTTAGATAAGGGTACCTGGAGGGTGATAGAGAACATGTCAGAGGGACTCAATGGTGCAAGTGGTGCGCCTCCCCTTGTTGCTGTAGTCGATAATGAGTTATATGCAGCACAATATGCAGGAAAACTAGTAAGAAAGTACAATAAACAGGATAACACATGGACAACACTGGGAGAGTTACCAGAGCGGCCAGAAGCTGTGAATGGCTGGGGTATTGCATTCCGGGGATGTGGAGAGCGGCTCTTGGTGATTGGTGGACCAAGAGTTCTGGGTGGTGGGATGATTGAGCTCCATTCGTGGATCCCAAGGGAGGGGCCCTTGCAATGGAACATGATCGGAAGCAAACCTTCTGGTAACTTTGTTTACAACTGTGCTGTCATGGGATGCTGATTTGTGTGCCACCCACTTGTCGAACATACCATCAACAAGAAAGATTTGTGATATTGGTTTCTCAAATGGCATAAAGCACTGATTCTTCCTGATGGGTAATCTCTTCGGTTTTTTTTGACATTTCTGATTTTACTTAAGGTTCAATAGAGTAGTCACTTCCGTGTATTAGTTAACAGTTACCCTTTGGTTTCCGTTTTCACGCATTTGATTTGCAGTTGGGGATTTGTACTTGGTCCATATACTCTGTTGAAATGAGAGTTTCCTGAGATGGATGCATCTAGGTGACAACTGTAATTGAGGTAACCGTGCATCTGTACAATTGTATCGGATTCTGAATGGTGTCAACTCCATAGTTCTGCTGTGCAAATGTCTCTTGACAAAAAGAACATGAAATATAACGCTCCTCTGTACACTTTTCATTTGGCCTTTTTTGTGCATTGTGGCATGGTGACATTTGTTTACATGTGACTTGGACTGCTTGATAATATTCTAGAACGAAGCATATATTTGCGTAACATTCTGTTTTGTGCTGCTTCATCTTTAAACGCAATTTTGACCTGACGGTATAAGCCGAAACCTTTAACTGATCATGGATTTACCTGACCTGACTTGACCTCTCTTAAGCGGTAAAAACTACAGCCCAGTTTTCAGTTTGTCTAATGGTTTAGGCTGAAATTTTATACTTATTACGCCTTCATCCGAATCCCACAAGAAAATCAAAGACTATATTAGGCAGACCATAGGTCCTTGAAATGTACTCAACCATTGCATATGACACATTTATGGACAGGTCAATATTTGGCACCGAATTGTCCATGTTTCTAGTTTGGTCACTTGATCCTTTTGGAACACTTAGTGCTGAAGAAGTCGTTCCACTTACGTTTTAGCAGTAGTAGGGATCCTATAACGCTAACTTGGATGCTTTGCCTATGGGATATTGTTATCATCTAGGGTGGGCTGGTACCCACTTTATTTCCAGGATGGCGACAACTGTGGAGCGAATCAGTGGATAGTTGTCTGATTCGTGCTTTACGTCGTGGAAATTGGAAAACAATGTTTTGTTGTCGAGTTGTGCGTACATTTACTTTGATTAGATTGTTTGTACCGATCATTTCGGCAGCATATCTCCGAAACTCTGCTTCTTTGGAGTGCCCTTTTTTTCAGTTGTGATGGGGTGCTTGTCGGGTTGTCTCAGGCCTTGGTTGGTAGATTTGATAATTTAGTGATTGATTTCATGATAAAATAAACTGGCTGGAATGTCTAAGGCACCATCCTAAAAGATTAGGAAAAAGATCTGTCAACCCTAAAATACCTACTCTATCCAAACACAAATATTAGGATATTAGGCCAAAACCTTTTTCTGCAGATATTTTTCATGTCGGTTTAAGATCTGTGGTGTTTGCAAGTAGGAACAGAATAGACCTGAAATGGTGGATTCTTGTGGTTTCTCTTGGCAATCATTTTCTGTTCATCAACTGTACTGTCTGCTTCGGCAATAGATTTCCCAGTTCTGAGTTCTCATCCTTGTGTTCACCGTTAATTTGACTAATAATTGATCATTGATAGTGGACTGCCACGTTGGTTATTCCATCAATTCTTGGTATTCCGGTGCTGTTGTGGTTGTTGCATCTTGACCTCTCCATTATCGGTGGACGCAACACGTCGACACCAGAGCTCCTTGGCCTCTTGCTTTCACGACGAGAAGAAACCCCAAATTCACCATCGCCAAGCTACATCCACGTCGTTCGCTGTGGCAGCCTTCCCGTTTTGATCCCCGTTGATTAGCTCGAACACATTCACGTACTGAATTGGAGATCAGGGAATAATAAAAACAATACGTGCACTGAGGACAGGGAGGTTGTTGATCTGAAACGAAACTGAGATGATTGGATTGGATCCAGCTGCAGTTTTAATTACTTTTACAGTCCTTGCAGTACGGTGGTGCAGCCTGCAGCACCCGTGGGCAATTGCCTCGTCGCCTGGCCAACTTTGGTCTGGTCCCCGTTGAGGGCACGAGTAGACTGTAGAACCGACCTCAAGCCAGCAAAAAGATACATAAGGTGGCAGTGAGTGAGAGAGCGAGGTAAACTTACCCTGCCAACGTAGGAAAGATTATCCGTGTTGCTAGGTGTTTGGGGCTGCTCCACTCCACGTTTTTCAGCTCCACTCTATGTTTTTTAGCCAAACAGGTTCAGCTCCACGCACTCTGTTCGAGGAAAAAAGGTGGAGTTGTGAGAGCACCTAAAGGGGTGCTCCACAAACTCTAGGGGTGTGTTTGGTTCGTGGATAGAGGTTGTATCGTATATCCTGACTGAGTAGATGCAGGTTGAGTGGAATCGTATTTCAGAAAAAGAAGATGTTTGGTGAGGTTGCATGAGCGGATGCAAAAAAACTGAGATGCTGTTTGGTTGCCTGTATGAGCGGATGCAGTTTACCAAACCTGAGAGGCTGACACGTGGGACCGCATAAGATACACTGCATCAACCCATTCAGGATGGCCAGTGAAGCTCATTTTGAGCGTATCCACCCATCCAGGATGAGGGCGTATTTTTGCATCCGCTCATACAGGCTGCATCCACTCATACAGGCAACCAAACATGCTCTTTCTCATATTATACGGATCCACCCAGCCAGGACGAAGGAGATTCAGGCAACCAAACACACCCTAGGTTTTTTGTGGAGCTGCTCCACGGTAGAATTCGTGGAGCAGAGTTTGTGGAGCAGTCCCAAACAAAGATGGGCAGGAATGATGAGAGCTGAGAGTTGCTCAGTTGGCAGGACGTCACATGCGTCCTAGCCCACCCGCAAATAAAATCAAATTTTAAAAGTAATTTAAATTCTTGTTCAATTTTAATTTTTCTTGAATCCTTGGCTTAAACCCGCACCTATCACAGCCATCCATACCTTGATCTCTCTGCTGCTTCGCCCTTCAGTCGTTTTGCGCACACGTACTATTCACCATCTGAAAATATTACCGCCGTCTCGATTTTTCTGCTCCCACACCTTCTCGTTTCTTCCCGCCACTGCACACTGCTACAATTGGTCAGAGACTATACCACCTCACCCCTCCCGCCTCTAACACCCTCTTAAATGCTCCTAGCTGTGCGTCAGAGTAGCTGCTGCCGTTTCTGCTTTTCCCGCCACCGCCTCTGCTCTCCCCTGTCTCACGGCCGACAACCCCACACCACAAATTCGAGCACCCTAGAACCCACATATGCCAGCAAGAGCTGTCGTACGCCCCCTTATTCGTGCTGTGACCCTTACCTGGATCAGCACCATAGTCATCTCACATCCTACTGCCTCGCTGACCTCCCTGCTCTCTCTCTCTCTGATCTCACTCTCTCACAGCCAACCTGATGCATTGTACTTCCTTTAACTACCGCAATGTCGTGCCCAAGGAAGACCCAAATATCTGCATTGGCAACCGCGTCGCACCCTCTCGTGCGTTCTCGACTCCAGCCACATGCCATTGCCACCTCGATTTGTTCCCTATGCTGAACCGCCTCCCCGATCTATTTAAGGCCTTGGACCCCTTCAGAGCAATGCGCCTGTGTCTAGTAAGCCACCTGCACACCCAATTGAGCTCTCGACCGGAGCATCACCGACGATCGTCAGAAGACCCCAAAATAAGCCAATCTTCAATTCTTTTTATTCAGTCTTTTCGCTTTGATTGCTTTTGCTTGCAACTTCTTCATGCCCTTAGTAACACTCTCGAAGTAAGACCCCAACTTTCTGAATCCCCTACTGTGCTGGCAGCTAGCGCCGCCGCTCGGCCATCCTTGACCCAAACCACCACACCCCTAAACTTCCCCTATCTCTGGAGATGCTCTATCGCAAATGCTATTGTCCTCTTAACCCGCCGTTAACCCGTGCCATTCAAAAGTCCCGAGAAGAGGAGACCTCACCACTGACTCTCGTCTGACTTCCAGCCACTCCTGAGCCTAAAAATAGAATCCTCGTGGCCCCAGGAACCCACCCATGGTCTTCAATTGTTGTTTCAACCATGAATTCTTCAACCGCACCACCGCTTGAAATCTCCGATTGCCCCACCGCTTGAAATCTCCGATTGCCCCACCGCTTGAACTCTCTGACCACCTTGTAATCCAGAGGAGCTTCAACCGCTCCGCTTCAAATTCTAAGCAACACCACTCATACGCCGTCCGATGTTCTTAAGCCACTCGAACGCCATCCGATATTCTTAAGCCACTTGAACTCCATCCGATGCTCTTAAACCACTCGAACATCGTCCGATCTTTTAAGCCACTTGGACGCCGCCTAATCTCTGCAACTGCTCAGACGTCGTCCGATCTTCTAGCAACTCATACACCGTACGATCTTCATCGATTTCGCACTCGAAGTCGATCCTCAACTGTCCACCCGACTTTATAGTCATAACCAATGCCACCCGAGTACTCAAAACTCCTCTGTTCTTCAAGTACGCAGCGACAACCCGATAAGAACTAAACCCACTATGAACAGTACCTAAATCCGTTACTGTTCACAAAACCATAAAACACACACACACATATATATATATCTATTTTGATCGTTTTGAGCTCATCTACGCCATTCCCAACCCCATTTTGCCAACTTAGACTCCGATAAAACTCCAAACCACCCAAATGATATTCTGACTCTAAACCCAATACTGTCCATACCCGCAGTCATCATAGAAATCCATATAACCCCTATATAGCCATTTCGACCGTCTTGGACCCATTAACCCAATTCTAATAACGATCAACCAAAGCGGCCAAGCCACGCACACCACCCAAATCTATTTTATTTCTATCTTTTTGGTTATTTATTTGTATTTTGGTCCCAACTTGCATTCCTAAAACAGGAACTCATTTGCATTCGTTTACTGTGCTAGTATTCGAACCACACTAGTTGGTCAACAGAAAAACTACAAGAGCAGTTTAACCAGAAGACTGCAGTGAAATAATTAGAGACTATGGACAAAGAGGTAAGTCATATGGTTTTGATCATATTGAACCTAAATTTCTTTAATTATTTATTCATTAGTATTTTCATTATGTTTATTTACACAATGTTATTTCTTATACAATAAATGTTTAGAAGGACATTATATTAGTTATATCCTACCATCTAATAAAGCCCTGATTAACTTTGATGGCCATATTCACCTTGACAAAGACCTAGTATTATAAAAAAACTAATTAAATAATTATAATAAATCAAGAACTCAAGTATTTTATACTACTCAGAGACTTAACACTTTACTGGTAAAATTTCAAAAGTAGCTCTAGAATAATAAGATATTATGAAAAACCATGGGATGGTTGAATCCCATAACTTTACCCATATCTTTCAAAGATGGCATGAAAGATATGCGTGTCCGTGGGTATTGCACAGGGACAACGCAGGTTGTTGCACTTTGACAGCAGCGAGTGAAAATTTCAGTGCCATGAAAACGAAACTGAAACCCATGATAACCAACAGAATGAACAGAAAAAAGAGGTAAAAACTGTACGTGCTAGAGCTAGACAATTTAGGCTGAGGCACGGCTCCGGTATCCGCGCCTTTGCCCCGTGCGCCTCCCGATCTTTCCTTTTCGTGCGATCGAGCCGTACGTGCCGGCCTTCGCTTTGCCCCCTCTGCTGCCTGCCTGCCTGCCTGGTCCTCGGCAGATTGACGTACAGCCGCGCCGAGGCGAGGCGTGGCGCGCCAGCCTGAGCTGGCCGGTCCACCGCGCCGGGCTTGGAGCCTCGGACTTTTTTGGGGCCTCGTCTGGGCCAGGACCACGCCCCCGCGGGTACGAGTGGCCGATGCTGATGCGTCTGCAACGCGCGTACGGCCCGGCCCGGCCCGGCGAGGTAGGCGTACGTAGCCAGAAGCCCAGCAGTACGTACGTCTTCTTGGGATTGGTGGCATGCAGTGCAACTGGCAGCGCGTACGCGTGTGGGCGTGCACGGGCGTCGCAGTCTCCCGTCTCGATTTGCCCCTCCCTGTGACTCTGCCCCCTTCGCCGCTGCTGCCGCTGTCCTTGTTGATCCCTGCCTTGCCAGTTCCTGCGCCGGTCGGGGATCTTCGTACTGCAAGGCTGCTGTGGGGATTTCCTTTTGCTGCTGTTTTTTGCTTTTGCACACGCAGTTTGAAAATGTTTGGTGTACGACATGTACTAGGTTCTCCAGCTAGGAGTACGAACCTGGAGTACTTTGATGGATTCAGCAATGTCTGATTCCGTTTTCTATTTTGTTAATGGCAACGTTGAACGCAAGTTCTTGCCTTGTCCTGTTGTTTCACACTAGCGCATGAGCTTATACACCTTACGATTGTTGTTTGACCCATGGCTTTCTTTATCAGTACTCCGGTTTAGGCCATGTTTGGAATGCGGGAATTTTTCCTAATTCCTGCGGGAATTGAACTGTTTCCTGCAAAATTCCTGCAAAATTTCTGTGAAATTCCTCTGTTCCAAACAGGCCCTTATTCTTCGGTTAAGATTACATGAAGGGGGCATGACATACTACCATGCATGTAGGCTTGTGAATCAGTGGTACTCCTACATGCCACGTCGCTTTGTGTGTAAACATATGCAAGCTCTATGTCCGATGTACCGTGCCACATGTCATAAGCATCAGCTGAAGAGCTTCGTATGGAATCAAGTGCATAAGTGTATAACACAATGAAAACAGTATGCTGCTTCGTTTTTTTTATTGCAAAAAAAGAGAAACGTGCATAGGGCTTGTTTAAAGTAAAATTAATGTTAGACTAAAATTAGATAGCCACACAACTCTAGGGGCCTCCAATAGAGTATGCATGCCAAACAAGATGACCATACTTTTTTCTTGGGTCTGTAATGCAAACTCCTTTTCTTTTACAGTGTTTTTCAGAAATGTTTTACAGTGGAACACAGCCAAGGCTGCAAATCGGAAAGCACGTCGCTGAAGAATGGGGCCAACTATTGCACAGTGGCCTAAAAACTTCTAGTTGATTTTTTCTATGACTGAGACCATTCTAATATTCGTGTAACAAACTAAACCTAACCCACCCAATCCTCTCCTCGCTTCCTAGCCACTTCCACTCTCACCCTCTCGCCCTGACACATGCTCCTGCGCCGCCACCTCTTCGATACTGCCTCCGATGCCGGCGAGGCCCACATGCGAGCTCCTCCCCCGCCGTCCATCTCCTCCTCCGCCCTGCCTCTCCAGCCACCGTTGTCGCCGTTTTCTTCCTCCTCTTCGGCAAGATGCCTCGCCGCTGCCTTCTTCCTCATCTTTGGTGGCTACTGCCGTCGGATCCGCCACCACTTCCTAACCACTCTTGTTGTCTCCACCCCCTCCCCAGTGCCGACCTGCACACTATCCTCCTCGCTCGCGTCCGACGGCACCATCGCTGCCTCAATGCACCATCGCCACCCGGTCTCCCTCTAAGCCTAAGGGGCACGGGTAAATCTGAACTCTAACAGTGAACCCTAATTCTAATCCACCAGTTGCCGCCGCCACCGTTGTCAGGCTCCAGGGAGGAGAAAATTGATCTCATCTGACCACGAATATCCACAACGATCCCAATGTGAGAAAATCAACTACGGTTTTGTAAAATTTCAGGGCCCGTTGAAGAATTAGGCCCACGCATCCCTCATTCAGATACGTCCTGAGTTAATAGCGCACGGCCCATGGGTGCAATACCCAAGACAATTTCTTTTAATTTTTTACAGCTCCTTAACGTCACCACCTGTCAAGACTCGCATCACCGCCTCATCGACCGCTACCCGCTCAAATCAACGGCCAGCATTATAAACCTCTGCCCTGAAAAAAAAAGGGTAAAAAACTCGTAGCACTCGGTTGCCTTGCCGGTCGTCTTCCTCCCCGCTTCCCCCATCCCCACTCCTCTTCCGGATCCAAACCCTAAGCCGTTGGGATCCATTCTGCCATGGAAGCGGCAGCTCCGCCGCCCCTGCTCCCGCGACCCCCGGACATCACCCCGGAGCTCCGGCGCTTCCTCGACGCCCGCTTCCGCTCGCTGGCAGACCTCGCCGCGGCCGCCGACATCGAGGCCGAGATCCGCGGGCGCTGCGCGGGGCTCGAGGCCTCGGTTTCCGAACTATCCGTACGAATCATGGATGCAACCACCGCCTACTCATCCTCCTCCCGCGTCGTCCGTGGCGGCCTCGCCGCCCTGAAAACTTGCCCCTCCGAGCTAGGTATCTTCAGCAAATACTCATGAATTTCCCAAATTTCGGGCTTCTCAAGTTGATCTTTGCTTCTTAAAAGTAGTAATTCTCTGGGGTTTTTAGGGGTTAGAGAAGAGGTGGAAGTTGGGAGCGAGAAAATGCTGTTTGAGCAGCTCCCTGCTCTGGCCAACGAGGTGGCGAGAGTGGAGATGGTCAGATATTACGCCGGTGAGTATGTGAAGATGTCGATGATAAACACTATATTAACAATTTTGCAATGATGTCAATTTTTCCTCATATGCTTATGTTTGTTTAGGCATAATGTGTTATGGTTCATAAGTCAGAGTGCAAGTTGAGACCAGCATCTGCTTGGTTAAGGGAGCAATTATAGATCGAACTATTCTGTTAGGCATGTGGGAAATAGGACTTGTGCATGATGTTGAATCCGAGAGGTGTTTTATTATGACCATTATGCTGATATTATCTATTGTGTCAGTGTGGATATGGATTTACTTTTAGGCAATATACTGTACGAGTACTTGATGCGATGGGAAATGGCAGGCTGGGTGTTGGTGATAGAAGCTGCTGTTTGGTTTGATTAATAGGTTTGGTTGGTAGAGATCTAGCCCAATACATCTGGGAGGGATGATGGTATCTGCCCTAGCCCTCAATTGATTGACATTGTATCTGGTAGCTCTCTAAAGGGAATTTCATTTTGATCATGTGGATTTATGACTTGCCTTTGTTCTTGTAGTTAGCTGTAAATGATGGGGGACATTTCATTATGGTGCCCACACAGTGTCTGATTTCCTTATTCATGAGTCACAAGTAGCTATTATTCCGTCTCTGTCCTCTGTCTACAACTGCAATTGTCGATGATCTACCACCGATAAGAGTGTTGAAACCAGAACATCCATTCATGTTCTCTTATCCTCGCTCATCCTTAACCTAGCCCTTATTCTGTTTACGTTTCTTTTTTAAAGGAGTGGGGAATTTTGGGTGCAGGAGTGTTGGTGATGGTTGGACTGGGTAACTTGCAATTTTAATTTGTAAATTTGAGCACACTCGAGAAACATACAAATAAAGACATAGCACCAATGAGGATTATACTGAGTTATCAGAAAGTCGAGGCCAGAAAATAAATAGGTGGGGTTTGAAATGTTAAATTAATGAGTGAAAGCGCACATTTAAGTGAAGGCACTAACAGAATCTCTAATCCATTAGGATTATGATTTAATTTCTTAAAAATTGAGCAGTTTTCTCCATCATAGGGTAAACTTGCAAACACACCTCGATGAGTATTCTTTGTATAAGGGTTTTCTTATGATCAATATTGCGTTGAAAATGTGGTGTAAAGAATTTCATAAAGCACACCTGTTGGCAAGATGGTGCTAGTTACTGTTATTATTCTTCTTAAATGAGGCAGTCTCTGTTTTATAAGATTGATATCACAACTAAACTAGTGCCAGGAAAAAAAGGTATATCATAATGCGTTCCTCAAGTTGGTGTGCTATCCTGAGTTTAGTATTTATTGTTTTGTTAACCTACCATTCTCGAATGTTTGGTCCAGTCTGCTAGCGTTGTTGAGTTTCGCATATTAATGCTTATTTTTGTTGCCTCTTAATGATATTTTATGTGTAGTATGTGCAATCTTTATCAAACAGTATGCTACAATTTGACAATTCGTACTTATGCCCGGGATTTATTGGGACTGTCTTTTGGCTGCAAGGATGCCATGTTTTGACAATCAATGTTGCAATATATGTTATTTTCACTGGTATTGTTGTGTACCTGAGATGTGTTAAGTTATTTGCCTGTATTTCATCATCTTCTTTACTTTGATGCTTTAAACCCAAACAAACAATCCAAAATTGTTAGTCTCCTTTTTTTCATTGCCATTCTTTCCTGCCTACTATGAGCAGGAGTTCTCTGCTTTATGCTAGAGACCTTGAAACGAGATGTGCTTACATGTCATGCAAGCCATCCAATGAAAAGATGGTTGAAAGAGTGTTATAAAATGACAGCAAGTTTACAGAAGAAGTTCATCATGGACTAGCATCAGGATGATGAATTGAATGAAAGCTAATTGAACCAAACTCTGTACTTTGCTTTAGGTGTTTCTCTGGCATCCATTATTTGTATTTTCTTGCCCTTTTCTTGGCTTACTAGTTTTCTTTAGTTATGTTGCAGATCAGCAGATGTGCTTGTTTATATTTAACTTTGCAATTGATGGTTTCTTAACGGTAGGTTGTCCTATACAGAAACGGCTGTAAAGCTTGATGGTTTGGTCGGTGATGTAGAAGATGCTGTATCCTCTTCTGTGACTGAAAAACTTAAATCTCGTGGGGAAAATTCAGAGGTATGAATCATAGCATACTGTGTTTCTGGGGCCAGTTAACTTGTCAACTGCTAATTTTGCCATTGTTTTTTTACTCCAGAAAACACATCATGTTGCTATTGGATATCTTAAAAATATAGAAGATCTTTTAGCTTCAATTACAAGGACTAGACCACAATGGACTCGCCTTGTATCTGCAGTGGATCACAGAGTGGACCGATCTTTAGCTGTACTAAGACCACAAGCCATTGTCGATCATCGAGCTCTTCTGTCATCCCTTGGCTGGCCTCCTTCCCTTGCTGGAACAAAATTTTCAAGTATTAATTCCGGAAAACCAACAGAGATTGTGAACCCATTATTTTCGATGAAGGGTGACCTGAAAAGCAAGTATTCTGAGAGCTTTCTTTCGCTATGCAATTTGCAGGAATTGCAGAAACGCAGAAAAGCTCGGCAACTACAAGGTCATAATATTGACAATCAACTACGTGAACCATTATGGGTGATTGAAGAGTTAGTGAATCCAATATCTGCTGCTGCACAACACCATTTCTCCAAATGGGTTGAGAAGCCTGAATTTGTTTTTGCTCTTGCTTATAAGATAACAAGAGATTTTGTCGATTCCATGGATGAGATACTACAGCCCCTTGTGGATAAGGCCAACCTTGTAGGATATAGTTGCAGAGAGGAGTGGATTTCGGGAATGGTTATTGCATTGTCTACATACTTGGCGAAAGAGATATTTCCTAAGCAGATTGAACTTTTTCAAGAAAGTAGCTCAAGCGATGCTAGCAGCACGCCATTTCAGGCTAGAGTCTCATGGCTTAACCTTGTTGACCTGATGATATCTTTTGATAAGAGAACTCAAGATTTGATCTCAAGTACAGGACTGCTACTTTCAGTGAAGGATGATGACAATTGGCAGAGGATCTCAGTGTTCTCTGTCTTCTGTGATCGGCCAGATTGGCTTGAAATATGGGCAGAGATTGAGAGACAAGAGACTATTGATAAACTGAAATTAGCAATGAAGAACGAGAAAAATTGGATTACTAGCATTCAAGGAACAATGCTTGAGTATGGATCAGATGATTACAAGTTTCCAGCAATTACTAGTGCTGTTCAACAGGGCGTGTCTTTGCTAATTGATCGTGCTAGGACTATTCCAAGCACTACACTTAGGGCAGAATTCCTTAGGATTTCTGCTTCACCCATAATAACAGAATTCCTTGGCTGCATGCTTCTGAGGTGCCAAGAAGCAGAGGGGCTAACTGCTCTGGCAGATGATAATGCTCTGCTCAAAGTATCGCAGTCCATTAATGCAGCTCGATACTTCGAATCCACATTGGCAGAATGGTGTGAGGATATGTTCTTTCTTGAGATGGAAAATCTACCTGTAGGTGGTGCTAGTGGGTGTATCTTCCAGCAAGAAATAGATCAACTGAGAGCGTTCAGAGTGGAATGGGTTGATAAGATTTCCACCGTCATTCTAAGGGCATTTGATGCTCGCTCCCGGGATTATCTGAAAAATAAGAGGCAGTGGCAGGAGAAATCAGAAGGACCAGCTGTATCCAGGGCCATCGTAGAATCTTTAGACTACATGCAAGGGCGGCTATCTAAGCTGGAAGATGGCCTAAATGTCCTGGATTTTGTAACAGTATGGAGAACTGTGGCGAGCGGAGTAGACCAGCTGGTTTTCACTGGAATTTTAACAGGCAGCACAAAGTTTAGTAATGGTGGGGTGGAAAGGCTTCATGGTGATGTGAGTGTTCTGTTTGCTGTTTTTTCAGCATGGTGTCTGAGGCCTGAAGCTTTCTTCCCAAGACTGTCCGAGGGATTGAAGTTACTAAAGGTTGATGAGAAGCAGCTAAGAGATGGGATGTTTACAGATAAGAATCAGCTGAGGAACTGTGGTATTAGGCATCTGACAGCTGCTGAGGCTGAAAAGATAATAAAAAATAGGGTGTATGAGGCATGATATATAAGATGGTAGGTAACATCAGGCTTGGAAGTTCAAAAATGAATTGTCAAATCGGAATTGAGTTTACACTGCTTTAGTTCATACAGATTGCGTGTCATTCTTATCTACAATTTTATTCTTCGCTTGTGATTGGTGTAATAAGGTCTGCTACCAAGAAATATATGGAGGTAGATTGATTCACAGTATTACGGTTTTGTTCCAAACAGCAATGTTTAAAATCCGTTGGTTTCTTAACGTGATTTTTTCTTTTTATTATCCATAAAATTATAGCGGTATTTTTTCCTTATTTTTTTAATTAAATGCTTCAGAAAAAAATCTAACATGTGCTTTAGTGTTGTTTAAGCTAAAAGCCACAGTATTTTTAAACAGACTTACAAATGCATTTTCTCTCTTTTTAACAAAAAACTGTTTAGTCCCTTGCTGAAAGAACTTTCTATGTTTGACCGAGAAAGCAGCTTTTTCTCAAAGCTGTACCGCGCTTCGGTCCTCTCCTAGGACCTGAACACAGTGAATGCTGTCAAATCATTGTGTTTTGACAGACTGCCTCTTTTTGGGAGCCATACATTCCCGTTTTCTTGGTCCGTCTCAGCCGTCGCCTGAATGTAACAGTTTTATTTTGTGTACTATTGGAAGATCTACGTGCACGCTTTACATGGCACAACTCATTACTATATTGCGCTTTTTTCTTTGTTAAGAGTAGGATTTAAGTAGCCGAGAGAGCAGTTGTCTGAGAAGAGATCGAGACTCGCACAATCAAATGCCAAAGCACATTAAAAATGCGCGCGTTCGGTTGCATTGCAGCTTCCTTGCAGCGCTGTCGCGTAAGCTCCTCGTCCCCAAATCTGACTTGTGATCGTGCCTCTCAGAGTCTCTCACGTACATGCATGGCCGATCAGAACACCCCAGCCGAAACGTTAAGAGCAATTATAATAAGAGCATCTCCAACAGTGACTTATGAGCTAGCTCTAAGCATATTATTTCATATTTTAATAGAAGAGAGAGAAAAGCTATCTCTTGATCAAGAGCTAGTCTCATACACACATTCCAAGATTATGTGAGAGTGTCATGTGAGGCTATTTATGTTATGAACTATGTGCTAAAGTTAGTACTATTGGAGAAGTTGTCTTAGAGCTAGTAACTAGCTCATACTGTTGGAGATGCCCTAAGAGGCTGTTAGTAGGCTGTATGCTGAGGTGGAGGAGAGAGAGGAGGAGAGAGAAGAGAGGTGGGCTGTAAGTTTATAGCCAGCTGAAGCACAAGAATCAAGAAACTTTGTGAGAGAAAGGGGTGGGTCATACAGCCTTCAGCTGGCTGTAAACTACTATATGAATGGACTGATAAGTGAGCTGTAAGTGTCCATACAGCTAGCTGAAGGCTGTATTATTAGCCTTGCTCTAATGCGGCAGAGGCAGCACCGACTTTTTGCTGCAATTTTTTGGCCTACGATTCCGTGAGCCGCTGCCTAATCATGCATGCCGCTCCGTGCCTCCCGGCCCCAAACCTCCACTGGATAATGCTATCACTCACCTAACCTGGGCCTTGAGAGAGATCATCGAGAAAGGGGGAGAGAGAGACGCATCGATCACAATATGATCGATCGAGAGGTAGGGTGGCATGCAGTGCAGCAGGCGCAGCTGTCTGTCCCTGGCTCGGAGCAGTGCGCGCGGCACTATTAGGTGCCTGCCTGCGCGCAGGGGCAGGCGGACACCATGCCGTGCAGCCCGGCCACCACCACCGCCGGTCCCCCCGTCACGCACCCGCCCGTTGCCATGAACGCATTGGTCCCGCGCGCGCAAGCGGCACGGCGCGTGACCGCGATACCCCCGTCGTGCGTACGTACGTACGTACGCGCGCGCGTTCATTCGATCGAGGTGACGCCTGACCGCCCCCGGCCGGACGGCCGAGGCACGCAGGCTGTCCGCGCGCCGGACAGCCTGGTACACCTGCTGTGCCCGAATTGACGGTCCCGACGGCGCCCGGTCGGCCGCCTTCATGCGCGCATGCTATGTGTGCGGCGCCGCGCGCGCATGTGACGAGGGACCGAGCGGTGCGTTCACTGGCAGAGCGGCGCGGCACGCATAGGAGTGTGGAGATACACGCTGATGAGCTAGTGAATAGTGACGAGCATGCTCGTGATTGGCTCTGACAGTTGACGCCGCGCCGTGGTACTGACCTGGCCATTGATGTGCAAGTCCAACTGCGCTGCATGTGAAGTGGACCTCAGGCACGTCATATGTTATGGGTTTTCAGGTGCGCAATACGTGATACGTACGCGCGCGGACTAGTTAACCTATTTACTGATGCGCGTATACAATGTCTGAATCTGAATGTCACCTGTGCTGAGGTTGAACATGTAACCACCCGTGTCTTTGATTAACCTTAAGTGATAGATTATGATACTAAGCAGGATTAATTACATAACTAACGATCTAAAATACGGGAGAATTTAAACTTTTTATGTATCAGTGTAGATTGAAACCAACGAATGATAAACAACTGCAATTCCGTTGACAAGGACAAAAACTATTTTTATAGACTAGAGTGAGAAATAGAATTTAATTGCATGACAAGTAAAAGCATTCAACTCAATTAAAATATATAAAACAATCCGTAGTAGAACAGTGAATCAATTACAATCCTTATACAGCAAATCAATTATATCCATCCTGTGACAATTAAAATTTGTATTAAGTAACAATTAAAATTTACATTAAGTCAAAAAAAAGTACAACTCATTGCAATCTACAATTGTGCAGTCCGGTGTAGTATTACATCTCGTGTAAGAATAAAATTTCAATAGGACCATTTCATCTAATTTACAATTAACCAAGAGCGATGGAAAATATAAATTACATGCATACCATTTCATACAACATTTACAATCACCTGATTCTCCAACATAACCATAGTAAGGGGACAACAAACCTTCGAGAAGGCACCGCACGGCCTCCAGCATAGCACAACAGAGCAACAAAGCCAACCAAAGACAAGGGAAGGGAGAAGAAAGCCCACGACACCAGTACGCTCACCTTCCCTATTCCTTTTTCTCCCCCCCCCCCCCGGCCAAGTCCAAACCCCCACCACACAGCCATAAAGTCGGCCACCGCAAGGCAGAATCAGGGCAAACCGCCCAGGAGCAAGAAGTCGGCAAGAAGCCAAACCGCAGGCCAACAAGCTGTAGGACAAGAAGGCCATGGCCAGTCGTGCACGGCCAACCATGAAAGCGACTGCCAAGAACAAGCCTTCATTCCTTCCCAAAGCAACCCGACCAACAAAGGTAGCCCACCATTCAAATTCAATAATAGCATCAAATTCTCAGAAGTAAACCATGCATAGTCCATAGCCAATAAGCAACTAGCCGAATGTCACATAGCACCATCACAAATATTACTAGCCAAAATTAGTAGAGCAGAAAGGAGGGAGCAAGGGTACTGAGGAGGTGAGCCACCGTGGTGTAGGGGGACAACGCACACTCGACGGCCATGGCATGCTCCCCCGGTGCATGGCATGACCTTGGGCCCCGCCAGGAGCCACCAAATGACCACCCTCGATTAGCTCTAAGATCAAAAATGGCAAATCAAATTTTAGTATAAAATCAAATAAATCAAGTAGGAAGAGGGAGTGAGAGGAGAGAGACGAAGGGAACCACAGGACGGCACGGCCACCAAAGTTGAGCTGTGGCGCTTGGAGCCTGGGCGGCGGCGGGAGGCGTAGGCAACTGGGCTAGCGAGAGTCAGTGAGGGGCCGGAGACGGTGGCATTGAGGGGGACCGGCGGCGCTAGCCAAGAGAGTGGCCACGGGGAGGCGCTGGCAGCGGTGAGGCCGAGAGGTGACATGACGGTGATGGAGTAGTGGCTCAAAGCCGAGCCGAAGGAGGAGACACAAGGCCGGGAGCTGACGGCGGAGGCGCCAGGGCCGGCGCAGGGCTAGGGCAACGTGGCGCCAAGGGGTCTGGAGGCAGGCGCCGAGCCAGATCCAAATCGGCGTGGGGAGAGGAGGAGTCAAGAGAGAGAGAAAGGTGAGAAACGAGGGGAGTCGGTCGGGTGGAAAAGAAAAGGAAAGAAGAAAGAGAAAAAAGGAGAAAAAGAAAAACGAAAGGAAAAAGAAGAAAAGAGGGAAAGGAAATAGAAGAAGAAAATAGGCCAAAATGAAAATATGCAAACTATTTTTTTTTTGCTGAATTAAGGAATCCTCGCTTGAAGCGGTGAAAGATAGAAATCTCGCAACCTATTTGTCTTTGTAATTAAATAAATTAATTAGGGGTTCCAAGAACTACGTAATTAAATCGTAGCCGCATAAAATAATATAAATTCTTTTAAGAGCTATTCGAGACCTTAGCATAAATTCTCCAGGTCGACTTAGTATTCTAGAATTATTATGCAATTAAATAACATTAGTCGAATCATGCCGATGGTTAGATAACAATTGAAATAAATAAGAAACCCCAAGAATTCATTAATACGCAAGGCGAAAAATTTAGAAATCACATAGGAACGTTTTAGTATAATTCATTCAATTATTTATGCCATGTTATCTCCTCAACGCCATAGATTAAATCATAGAAACCCATAATATTTCTCAAGTTATTATAATAAATTTAATACCGTCAATGTATTAAAACTGGTATGCATATATATTAAAATTCTTGTATCATTGTTTAGGCCACTCCCTGGCATATTTAAATACTCAGATAATTTTTATTAGTCAATTATAAACTGTAGAAACCTACTAATAAGTATTTTGAATTATGAGAATAAATTAATAGCCATCAGAAGATTTAAAACTATTCATGACAATTAAAACAATACACACTGGTTTAAAATAGTACGCGAACACACTGGTTTACAATAGTACGCGAACACGCTAGTTTAAAATCGTGCACATCGATTAAACTTATATGCGTCGATTTAAATAGCACGTAAGTTGTAAAAATCTATAACCGCCTAAAAATCAGGCCACAAGAAGGACTTCACCTGATCCTACTTGAACCCGAATATATGGTTAAAGTTCAGGCAAATATTCCTTTGAGCATATGATCAGAGTATCTTCAGTAAAACAAAATATTTTCCTATTGAGTTATTACCACCATGCATAAAAAGGAAAATCATGTTTAAATCGAACGATTGTGGTGAGAAAGATAAGAAAAAGATTTGGCAGACAGTTGGAAAGCCACTGCCAGGCCAATAAATAAGTGGGTGGAAGGTCCCCAGGGCAGGAGAAAAAGGGCAGGTTTGGGATCTTCTGCATAGGGATAAGATATAAGGTTAATCAGACTTCATCTGTGTGAACGAACCATACTAAAATGTATCAACCACCATTTCGTCTGCGGACGGATAGAATTAGTAATTCTATCAAGGTTATTATATTCTCCATATGGGTAAGTATTAATTAGGGGAGAAACCCACAAGATTAGTCGAACCAGAACTGGAGTAGGGGAATCCACAACTGTAAGAACCTAGAACTGATAAGTAGGCCAGAAGTGAGGGATGCGGATCGCAAGAACCCAAGACTGGTCAGAATACTAGAAGTGGGGTACACGAAGGCGATATTTACATAGTTGGGTGTTGGGTGAGGTTCAGAAACCACCCCAGCCAATAGTTCCTATTGGTGAGTCTGGTACACTGCCCCAGGCTGCCAATTAACTAGGTGAAGATAATATATGCTAAGATAGATATAAAAGTTCTATACTCTGATCTGGGCATCGCATCTTAGGAAATGTGAAGATCCATGAGCCACCAGAATCAGAGTGATGATGGGTAAGTGATATAAGCTTACGCAATGCTATACAAATCATGAATTCATGTCTGTCTTCGGGAAAGGAGAATTACAGAAACTTATGGGGGTCTTAGCCATTCATATGAGTGTTAAATTAGTAATCTGGAATTCTTTCAAAACCTGACAACAAAACCTTATTTTCTATAAATCATGGGAAAGAGAATGAGGGAGAAAAAGAGAATAAGAATGAGTAAGGGATAGAGGATAGGAACGGATATTCCTAGAAGTGTAGAAGATAAACATTCAGTGCATTTTGCTAATAACGCTTGTTGAATACTTCTGTACTTACCCTTACTATTATCTTCCTTTGTTTAGGAGTATGTCAGTTCGGAGAATAACTAGGATCGGACGGAATCTGTCTGGATGGAATACTGTGGACTTAGGATACAACGAGTACAAGACGGACACCCCGTGTGGAGGTTGGGTGAAGTAGGCAACCGTTAGGAATTGTCTTTGGTGAACCCGAGTAAGATTACGTGTAGTTCTATTGTCTTCATTTTTTAATATAAAGTAGTTAGTATATTTTCTTTTTTAAATATTGTGATATTCGAGCCCTTGATACTTTGTAGTGAACTTTAGTCTTGCGTGACGATATTCTTGTAATATCGTGTTTTGTCTCTAATTATTGTTCTGCTGCAACACTCTGATGGACTTATTATTCGTTAGAGTGATGTCCTATCGGCTAAAATGAATAATAATCTGTTAACTAACATTTTTACCCCACGATAAAAATACGAGTCATCACAGAACCACCCTCAACTGTTCAGTCTTTCATCCTCGCTGCATCCAAACTAAGTTGCACTCACATGCATGGAAGAGAATTCGATAGATACAAGAAGGAACATCTTCGATATAGGTCATGCGTGACAGTCCACCAACACATTCAATTATTCACACATACATAAACTCGTTGGTGTAATCCGTCAATTAATGTGCAAATGGATAGGTTAATTAATTAGTACGTGCCATATATGGAATCTCATCCTGGCATCGATCGATCCCTAGCTGGCCTGCTTAATTTCTACGGATCTCTTGGTGGATAATCACCGGCCGACCGTGGGCTGGTCCAGGAGAAAGGGGTGGACCGATCGAGCTGAATTATATGACGCGAGTGATCAATCAAGAGCACGTACTGCTGTCAATAGCGGGCCATACCGGCTTTAATACCGTCAATACTGACCAATACCGATAGAATTAATAATATCGTATATTGAACTATATGTTATATTTGATAGTACTACTATATATTTAAGATAATATTACAAGTGATATTTGGTATACATATAATTAAATAAATATATAATTATAAATATATATACTTATATTATTATATTAAATCTGGAATGGTACCCTGGTATAGCTTGATACTAGATTATACTATTTTAAGAACCAAACCGATATAACTTTCGGTATGGTATTAATAAGTATGATATAGGCTCAGGACCATGAAATCTTGCAGGGTGGTCCGCTGGTCCAGCTGCAAAGATTTTTTTTAACAGCGTACGCTAGCTTGTTCCTAGAGCTATTGGCACTTTTGGTACGTTTTGCGCACGTATTTGTAAGCATGGCAATCATCACACGGAAATGACAAAAATGATGCCTCTACCGCGTGGCCACCGTGCGGCAGGGCGTTGTAGCACACTGTAACGTGTTGTGGTAATTTTTTCAGAAATTTTTATTTATGTACAATTTTTCAGGTGTTTTTAAATATACAAAATGAGCTCTAAAAATTATGTATTTTTAAGAAAAATTCCTACAAACTGTATACTAAAATAAATTTTTGAGAAACATTTAGAACGAATAAAATTATGTAAAAAATACATAAATAAGTGCACTATGTTGGAATGATTCACAAAAAAATCATAATTTTTTAAGCTTATTTGCTATATTTAAAAATATAAAAAATATACATAAATAAAAATTCCTAGAAAACTTGCTACAATGCGCTACAGTACCCTACCGCACGGTGGCCGTGCGGCATCACCTCTGCGGCCATGCGGTTTCGCCATATGTCATGCCAGGGTTGATGTCGCACGGTAGCTGTATAGTAGAAATGTTATTTTTGTTATTTTCATGCGACAACTGTCATTATTACAAATGCTAGCGCAAAAAGTGCCAAAACTCAAAAAAAAAAGTCCTCGTTCCTGCAGCTCTCGCACACAGTCACGTACGTACGTACATCATCTGCATGGCCTGGCATCTAATGAGGTCATTTAAGCCTCGCTGTCCGTCACCCTGTCAATGTATGTAATGGAGAGATTTTTGCTTTTATTCATGATATGCCTACAGTAGTAGTACTTCTGAGTTGACAACTTGACAGGATCAAGGTATCCGACGGAGCTTGAGTGTGACATGCGTATATACGTAGGTTGTTCCGAAGGCGCAAATAAATGCGTACGTGCACTAGTGACCTCACTACCAGCATCGGCATCTTTCGCTACACGAAAAACCGTTAGAAAAATACAGATTACCGTTAGAAAATAGGCGTGAGGACATAAAAAAAATTTAGATGATTAACGGTAACCGACAAGGAAAATAGTTCCTGACAGCATTCCTTGACGGTCACAGAAAAATTCACCCGTCGTCATGTTTTGGAGACCCTATTTACTGTCGGGTAGCCGTCAGCAAAAAACGTCAGGTATTTAGTTCCTAATGGGCACCATCAGGAAACTGTCTTGTTAAAAAAATCCAAATACACTGTCTTGCTCACATGATCTGTCCATTTTCCTCCATATTCAAACCCATACACACATTTTTCACCAATAGCTTGTACATCCACCTTAGTCATAATTTCTCCAAATCAAATGCCTTGTACACCATTTAGCACATGCATCACAACTAAGAATCATTCAAACAGAGAAGTTCATTCTTTCGACCAAATATGGAACATCAACAAAACAGTACAATCTTTCTTACTTATAGGCACACTTTTTCATGTACAAAAGCCCCTCTGCCAGCCATCTTCCCACTACTCATACCCAAGCTTCCTCTTCTCCAGAAGTCCTCTACATAACAAAACAAAAAAAAAGATAAGTCAATTGTTTCAAGATCATGTTATAATTTCAAAATATCATGTTTGGCATCATACAAGAAAGGATGCAATAAAAGATCATGTTTGACTTAACCAGAAAAGACAGAAAACATTGGTAAATTATGTATAGAAAGGAGCGAACATTTATACAGAACTAAAAATTTGATCTATACAACATAGACTATATATATACAACAACACACAATATGCAAGATGGATTTACCTGCTCTTGTTTCGTATATATTTTTGCACATCGTGTTTAATGAAACAGAATTCCATCTTGAGAAGTTATATTTTGACGCACCACCAGCAGTACTGCAGTATTGTGTTTAGGGATAAGGCTGCAGCTATTGGAACATGTCACTAACATTGTTGACACTTGTGCTCTCAGTAGCCATTTCAATGAAAAGATATATTGCATTTTAAGGGTCTACAAATATCTTTACTAGTACATGGCACATGCTATCTAGAACAGAGGCATAGTTGATGTCTAAATCTACTTCAGATAAATAGTAATAAAAACAACACTAACTTGAGAACTACTACACGTAAGCACTAGTAATCCTCTTAAGTTATAGTGCACATTGTAAGATAGCAGCAAACAACAGTTACAAACTTACATTCTGTTTTTGCTCTTCAAAACAGTATGAACTGATATCAGCTTCATATATATTTGCAAATTTTGTTTCTCAAAATAGAATTCCAACTTGAGAAGCTAGATGTGCTTGCTATCATACAAAGAATCAACCATGGCACCAACAACCATTGGATCATAGGGATCAGAGAATCTGCATTCCACAACATGTTTTATTGTTCTTACTCAACAAGAAGCAGCATAAGTATAATGACATAACTAACGTTCAGTACCATAAAGACGACACTGACACAACATCTAAGAATTATTGTAAGGAAGTTCTTTACCTCAGGTCCACAAAGATCAGGATGGCAACACGGAAGATATGTACATGGCTGTGATAACATGGAGCAAAGGAGTATGACTGTATCCCGCAGCATTGCGGATTTGAATGTCATCCAAAATTACTGACAAATGGAGATATCATTCACATGTAGTCTAAACACTGAAGAGGAATAGTCCCACCTGAGCTTGCATAACTCAAGACTCCTCAATTGGGGTTTGCAACTGGAAACTTGTTAGGAACATAACGACTTAATCAATGATTCTGCAATGGAAGTGTTAGCACAATGAATCCACAAATATCCTCTATGATTTTAGCATTAACCTTCTATAAATTGGTATATGTGATTTCATAATTACAAGCCCTATATCAGATAACTCACAGAAGCCATATGGCAGTACAACAATCTGCATTTTACCCCATTCATTGCTCTGTACACAACAGTCTCTTATGTACTGTGAAAATGCTACAAACAGAACCATCTTTCATCCATACAAAGAGAAACAATATTGCAAAGGCTATCTTTTTCTGCACCATAATACCACCACACATTATATTTATCTACTTGCAGGACTACAGTCTTACAGATCACAATTAAGCTCATTACGAGAGATGGCCACCTGTAGTACCAAATAGGAGAGGCCGGTGCAACATTCCCTGATAAAGAACCGAAACCAAAAATACAGGAGGTATGAATATCAGTTAGTTGCAACTAACAAATTTTACCACGCAAACTCAGATCACATGAGGAAGGATTTAGTAAATACCAATCAATATCCACTTAGACATTCCATCAAGCACATGGTATGCAACCCTCAGCATCCTTCAATTGTAGCTCCTACAACCAATCTCATGCTCAGTTGAACACACAACATTAGAGAAAATAATAAAAAAAAAATCAGTTTCATCAATTGAAGAGAGCGAGCGAGAGAGAGAGAGAGCTCACAAGGTGGTGCACGGACATCAGGAGGCAGCGGTGATGGTTGGGATGGCTGCCGCGGTGGTCAACTGTGAGGACGGCTGTCAAAGACCGTGAGGATGGCCAGGGCTGCTACTGATGCAACGGATCTGAGTGGAGGTGGTGGTGGCAGCATCGGCCGATGCTACGGACCTGATCGAGACAATGAGGATGGCTGCCGCTGCAGCCATGTATGGTGAAGACGGTGGTGGAAGGAGGTGAGGATGGCCGGGGTGGCTACAGATTCAACAGATCTGAGTGGAGCAGCGTAGCGATCTGGATTTAGCAATTTGAATATTCAGTGTATTTTAGGATAGTCTCTGAATAAGCAGTAGCCAACTTATATAATATAACAATAACAGATATCACACTTATATATTTGCATAAATAAAAAGATTTAGTAAAACATAAACATAAATGAGCTAGATGGCTAAGTTATTGCATTATAGGCCGAGGAATCTAAATACGAATAAACTCTTATGGCGGAAAAGATACATAACAATAAAGTCACTTAAGATATACCTACAGGCAATCGACTGTGATACGTGTTCTAGTACTCGGCGTTGTCTTCAACTTTTGATAAATGGTGATAATTGTTCCCCGATAGTTCATTTCTTGAGCAATGAATTTATATAGTTGAGTAACAATGAGTATAAAAGTACTCGGCAATCACTTATATCATATTACAAGTGTATATGTATATATCTACATGTCAAGTTTAACCAAGAGAGAGTCTTATAAATTTATTAACATAAAGCTAGTTTGTCAAATATCATAGTGTAGCTAATTTCCAAACCTACGACCTAGCCATTTTAACTAAAACCAAGTGTTCAGTTTAAGTGAAGCTTATCATGAGAGAGAAAATCCTTTGCTTTCGCTGTCCATGCCTATACCAAGATATCATGTCCATTCCAATACTAAAATACAATGTCCACTTCTATACCAAATAAATTTCATTTTCATACCAGAATACCATATCCATAACTACCATAACCTGCAACAATTTTGTGAAAACTATGTAAATGTGGCATTTCTACACTTTGCCATGTCTGACGATATAGTTGTTCGAATAGATTTTTAACACTGTAGAAATTGTGCAGGTTTACCCATAATATATAATTAACTCATAATGTCGGCCATTACACGCTTCCATAGACGTATGACCGGGGAAAGCATAACAATACCTTTCTAATGCTTAGTTCTAATGCTTTATCCTACTCTAGAGGTGTAACCTTTCAGCGCTGAGGGACCACTGTTGTTAGGGAGTTGCTTGCCCTTCATGTTAAAGAAATTCACAATGGATAGTGACCGTTACAAGCCAATCCTAACAAAATCATAACAGAAATCTACATACCAAACCATTACGCAAGAGTTCACATCAAAACTAAGCAAATTAGTTGGACAAATTCATCCTATAACAAGACTTTTGGTTGCACGATTGAGTGTAAAAGAGATTAGTACAAGATTCATTCCTTAATCAACTCAGGCGAGACTAACCACAAACCCAGAGTTCGTGCAATCCCTGCACAACTATTCAAAATGACACATGCAATCCCTGCACAGCCAATCCATTCAGTGTGTGAAATCCCTATACCGGTCTCATTCCAAACACTCGTTTGAATCTTCATCGTTTTATAAAACATTCCCTACCTCGAGTGGTAACCCACATTCCATTCCCATTATTAGGTCTTTAGTTTCAGTTGGCAATGTTCGTGTTGTATACAATTTTACCACTAAAGCATATTAAGCACAACCATAATCTAGTAAGGTTTAACCAATGGTTGAGTAATTACCATTATGTATCCTAGGGTGACATGAGGAAGATATTATCGACAATAAAGGAAAGAGACTAATAGGTATTAATTGTATAGTGTAACTAAGTAATCAATATTTAACATATCATTTAATCAAATAACATTAATAAGCAATATACTTGTATTTGAACGCAATATATTTAGATTTAAAAACTAGATTCAACATGATCAATTATAAGGGTTTGCCTTGCTCAATAGTGGTTAGCGTTGGTTCTTGATCGGTAGCGACGGGGTGGTCTAAAGCGTCAAATTCTATAAGCGCGTAAACATCTACATTCAATACAAATCCAAATAAAATTCAAATGAATTCCAAAAATTAAGATTTTGATGTCGTTGGAAAGATATCAAATTTAGATTAATTTAGAAGCAAAAATCAGGTCATTGGATTTAAAATGAGGGAGAACAAGCTCTCCAAAATTTGACCCAAGAGAAAATTCTAGAAAATAGAAAGGGTGGTTCTTTTGGGCTGTAGCTTATGGCTTAAACTTTTGAATTTTGGCTATTTGTGAAAGGTAGTACACAAAGAAAAATATTCATATGCGATTTTGGCCGGTACAACTAAACTCAGTACACTTTATACAACAATATTTTTGTTGAGCCCGTCCTGAAAAAACACATCATTTGAAAGCTAGTTATTGTAGCATAAGTCACAAGTCATAAGCCCAAAAGAACTGAGCCAAAATCCTGACATGTGGGGTCTATAGGGATTTTCTTTTCTTTTTGAATTATTTTTGAAAGAAAACACTCTACTCCTGACAGGGGGTCAAGGTCCTCACTTAAATCTAAAACTCGAGTTTAATTAAATTCCTAATGATCTCGAGCCCATATGTCATGCTAATATTAACCACTAAATAACTACTAACTCATTACCGATTTATATTATCCTCATCTTCCACGTGGGGTCCATACATCAGCATCATGTCGTCTTCTCCCTTGCTCCAAATAGGTGAACCAAAGGAGGCGCCATGGTAGCTTGGGAAGATACTTAGTATCAGTTGAGCGTCCTATGTCTGCCAAGACTCTATATGCATATAAATATTCTAGTAGGATCCCTAGTTAACTGGGCCTCCTCTAACTACAAATCGGTGATAACATAGTTAATCTTTATTAATGTCTAGCACTAGATAGTTTTCTATGTAGCACCAAATTAAGCGTGTCCTAATAGTCTAGTAGTGTTTCATTCATTATATCCAAAGAGAATCATTAACGGTTCAGGGGGGTGGTTTGGGTGTCAAACCTAACTTTTTTTAGCTTGCACTTGAATTAATTTACTATTAGTCCTAGGGCACCAATAAAATACATTTATATATATGTTATCATATATATTTTTTTGACAATTCCAGTACTTTACATTACATGTTAAAGATATATTAATAAATTCTAATTATCGTCTAGCTCTAGAAAATTTTGGATTAACATTAGGCGGGGTAGAGCGTAACAGTCCTAGATTTTATAGCCATCCATAGCTTTAAGTGACAACTAAGGACCTAGGGTTTGCCTGTCATTTGGGTATACAAAAAATTATACTTTGCCTCTGTGTGTGTCTCACCTTGACCCAACTAGCGATGGTATACCAATTGACACTGGTTGATACCTAATATTAACTCATTTTTAATTAATCATCTAGTTATGTGAGGCCCTAGCATCAAGTATGCCTTCAAATTGCACATTATAAATTAAATAGAACTTTTAACTATGGTGACACCAGACTTCAAGTGTCAGGAGTATTCCAACTGAATCTATCTATAAAAGTTTCTCCACATGGGCCCACTGTCAGACACACCCAAAAGAGAGAGGGAGCAACAGAAAGGAATAGAGGAAGGCAGAGAGGTAGAAAAGGGGGAGGCGGTCATGGAGCTCTGGGCATGCTCGATGTCAGCAAGAGAGACCACAATGGCAGCCTAGGAGGGGCAAAAATGGGTTGCTAGGGGCTCAAGGGACCCCTAGGTGGTGATGGTGTGAGAGGAGGTGGCTTGTAGCGGCAGCGGTATGGCTACAGTGGCTACGTCTACCCGGTAGATACCTCAAGAAATCATGTGCGTCATGAGCATCTACATGGTTAGGGTGACTCATCGAAGTGGATGGTGGAGGTAGAGGAAAGTCGTCGTGAGGCGACGTGGTAGGCTCGATGTAGGGGCAATGACCTGGGAAAGTTGGCCTAAGCTAGAGGTAGGGAAGGATTGAGGGAGGTGAGGAGATGCTCTCGTGAGGAGGTAGATACCTCAAGAAATCACGTGTCATGAGCATCTACATGGTTAGGGTGACTAGGGGTGGAAACGAGCCGAGCCGAGCCAGCTCAAGCCAGGCTAGGCCGAGCTCACACGGAGCTGCGGCTCGGCTCGACTCGTTATGGAATCGAGCCAAAGAAGAGGCTTGGCTTGGTTCGATGAGTGGCTCGAGCCGTCTCGTGAGGGCTCGCAAGCCGAGCTGCCCAGGCAAGGCTAAAATTTTGGAGAAGGCAAGAACAATTGCTGCAACAATTATTACAAAGAATCATTGATAGAGCAAATTAAACCTGAAAAACAAGAGGCTTGTTCAAATCAACGGTGAACTCCTGAACAACCATCTTACTTCCCCAATCAAAATTGCACCATAGAATTACACATCAAAACACAACTGAACAATCATCATTATAAACGCCGACGCCGGGAGGCTGCTGCCAGGGTTCGGGTTGAGTATAGATAGAAAAAATCCTTCCGGTAACATGAGTAGCTGACATAGTACTTGACTCGTGACTCTCTGTATCTACAACCTTCCTCCTTGGTTGTGTATGAAGTGAGAGTATATTTTACTGTTGATACTTATCTAAGGATCAAAGCAATCTAGGAATGATATTGATGTGTACGTAGTACCGTTGGTGGAAAATCTAAATATACTATGGATCGAGAGAACATCACTTTATTTACACTCCTTGTTATTCTGCACCATAAATGATTATCCCGCCCTTAGTAACGTGTTGGGCCAAAGTATAAAAGGGGCTAAATCCTATACTCATTGATTAGATGATACCGAGAGTATGTGGCTGAATTACTCATGCAAAACCTTGTACATGTGTCACCGTAGGTTCTTTCGGATAGCTCACCCATATCACAAGATGAAGAAACAAATCAATGGAGAGAAGGAGGACAATTTAGCTCCAAGACATTTAAGCGGAAAAGAAGTCTATGATATGGTTAAGGATTTAGATATTGTGCTCGGTAAGGGATGTAAATCGAGGACCCATAAGAAGAATATCTAAAAGAAGATATCAATCTTTTGGGACTTATTTTATTGGGAGCACCTAAAAGTTCACCACAGTATCGACGCCATACACATAGAGAAAAGTATATGTGACAGCTTGATTGGTCTTTTATTGAACATTCGTGATAAAACAATGAATGATGTCAATGCACAGCTTAACTTGGTTAATATGGACATCAGACTTGAGTTAGCACCGACAAAGACCAATAAAGGATGAACATACCTTCCCTCTACTTGTTACACTCTATCCAAGGTCAAAAGAACTAAACTGCGCCAGTGCTTGCATGGTGTGAAAGTCCCGTCTGGTTACGCTGCCAATATGAAGAAACTTGTTTCGATGGAAGATTTAAAATTAATTAGCATAAAGTCTCGTGATTCTCATGTGTTGATGACACAGATGCTCCCTATTGCAATTAGAAGTATTTTACCGATCAAGATCTGAGTGACAATCATGAGGTTGTGTTATTTATTTAACACAATTGCTCAGAAGGTAATCGATCCCGAAGAACTAGATGCTCTGCATGACGAGGTGGTGACGACTCTATGTCATCTTGAGATATATTTTCCTTCGTCATTTTTTGATATCATGGTCCATCTCAATGTTCATATTGTGTGGGAGATAAAGATGTGTGGGCTTGTGTTTCTACGTAGTACGGACCCGTTCAAGAGGTTCATGGAAATTCTCAAGTCAATGTATGGAATCAATCTTGTCCGAAGAGCAGCATCGTCGAAGGCTATGCAATCGAAAAGGTCATTGAGTTCTGTGTTGATTACATAGCTCAAGTTGAACCGATAGGTGTTAACTCATAACAGTCTATGATAGTTGACTATCACAGATGATTTGTAGTAGAAACCATCTGTGATATCTCATAAATCACAGACAGTTCAACTACAACCCGTGTGTGATAGTTTAATATCACAGACGGTTTATAGTTGAAACTGTTTATGATTCATGAGATATCACAGACAGTTTCTACTACAGACTTCTTGGGATAGTACGAATCACAGACGGTTCGAAAATCGTCGGTGATGACCGCATATCATTACTGACCCATAAACTTAGACACCTCATAAAACCGTCTATGATGATGTTTTTGAACCGTCTGCGATGATCTTTTCTGCAGTAGTGACACGAAATCATCATTGATGAAGTAGTCTTCACCTGCAGTTGCTTCTTATTCACAGTACTCGTGGTTTGAACCAAAATATGCAAGAATGGGAATAGAAGTACTCAACTAGCTACGACAGTAACTTTCGTAATGCAATGCAAGGATTCAAGGATAGTTTACCAACGTGTTCTTAACAAAAACCTATTTCAACATGTAAAGTACCTGTAAAGTTTAATGGTAAAGCATTTTAGTGAAACCAAAGTAGTTTTAATAAAAGTTTGTTAGGGAATTCTCAATTTCTTTCCAACGAAGCTAATATCAGAGCATAACCACACATTCAACCATCTCGTTTATGCAAAATGACCACTCACCCACTAGCTTCATGCATTAGTTCAGGAATCACCCTTTGACACAACTCCATTTTACCGAAAGTACGACACATCCAAATGGTTCCAAATCTCTACAGAGAGTACCTAGCTTTACCCACAAGATACCACAACTTAGCTAGAGTCAGGATAATAGAACTCATGACTGATTCACAACACCGATGTTGCCTAGTACAGCAAAAGGTCCTCTCTCAACAACAGTCCCGACCAGGCCTATGTTTAAGTAACGCATCCAGTCATTCCCAGTGGTCATAGTGTGGCATATATTGATTTGTGAAAATCTCCAACACCAAACCTACTTGTGGGGCACCCAATGAACTCACTACAACGGTCGAGTTAGACCCTACATAACGGTCCTGTGATTTGGTGATAATTATGTCTCTCGCTCAAAATCACACTTCACCTTTGCCTTGGTCGAATGGAAACCATCGATTCCCATGGCGTGAATCAGCATAGACCATGGTCATTGAAGCAACCATACCGCACTAGGGCCAACAACAACCAAGAACACCATTCTAGACAAGAGATCCAACTTAATTTACCACACTTCACCAACACTGGAGCACTCGGAATAGACCCGACCCATCAATTCGTGAGGGCAGGCAAGGCAACAACAATAATTATTATATATATTTGATTCTGCTAACACTATTCTAGTCTAATGATCGGTATCCAAATCTTAAAGGCTGCAAGAAAAGGTTAGGGTAGAGCAAAATATCAAGGATGGCAATATAAACACATATTAAATTGGGGAATGTAACTAAGTAAGATTAATCAAAATTAATTGATAATAATAACATTTGCGAGTAAGGATATTAAAGTAATCCCATATATAATACACCCAACTATTGGTGCTCAACATAATCAAGAGTTCATGACTTGCCTTACAACTCATAACCTTTATTGCTCACTGCAAAGTAGTCCTCGAGACTTTCTCTTCCAACTCCTAGAGCTCCTCCGGGTCGGAATCTAAGACAACACACAAAACATTGAATAAGCCTATTGCAATAACTATAAAACTTGCAAACAAAACTCAGCAAGAAAACAAAAGGGAACACGATTGGAAAAAGGTCTAGGAGAATGGAACAAGGTTGACGGAGGATAACTGAAAGCACTAGGGTGCACAAGGATAAAAGGGCACCTTCAACGCAGGACCAAAGATCAAGTAAACAATGAGGCTTCGGCAACTCCTGTCGATAAGAGAATAGGCTGACCACCAGTGAGCGAGGGAGGCAACGGACGAAGAGCTCAGGCTTCAACAAAAATGAGAAGGGAAGTGAAGGGAGATGAGGGCAAACGGGTTCTTGAACTTGGCTTCTCCCATGCTCTTAGCGACATGCAGGTCCCACACACGAAGGATAGGCTGACTTGGCGACATGAGTCCATGCACGAAGAGAGCAAGGATCAGTGGAAAACAAGGCTGGCGCAGGATAGACAAGGCAGCACATGATAGAGTGGAGTGACTAGGATACGGTCAGGGCTCCGATTAAAGATTGCTGGCTGGCACTAGAGCAAGGCGACTATTGCTAGTTCAGGGCTCTGGTCGGAAGACCTAGTCGGATAGCAAGTGCTTGGAAGGCAAAGAAGAAGGTTTTAGGGCTCTAACTGCTCATGAATCTTTAGAGAAGACTAGGGGAGGAAGGGAGAGAAACTAGACCAAGAAAACACAAGAAAAACCAAAGCAAAAAACACTTAAAAAATAATAGAGACCTTTATGAGTTTTGAAAATTTTGGGGTCGTCACAGAGGCGGTAGCTTCGTTATGAAGGAGTTAGGGATTTGGAGGATTGGGGTGCTTGGAGTTACGGTTTACCTACAGGGGCGGATCTACAGTAATTCATGGGTATTCAGCTAAATACCCAATTTTTTTTGCAAAACATCTACTATATATTAGGTATAATATGTATATATATAGTAATTGGGTCTCAGTGAAGCTTCTTGACACAGGCTTGAGGCTTGAACGGCCGAGCGGCCCAGCGCCAGTCCGCAGTCCGCCTCCAGTCTCCCACGCCCAAACGGCCCACGGCCCACTCGCGCTGATCGCCTCATCACCGCATCACGCCGTTTCGAGTCGATTCAGTCGGGCGTCGTCTTCGGTCTTCGTCTGCATCTCTCCTCTCAGCGACAGAGCGAGCAACTCAACCCTAACTCTCAGATCCGGTGCCCGGGCGGCGGCTCGGCACTCCTTCCTCGGGCTCAACCGCTCAGTCCGTAGTCCCTCTCCGGCTCTCCCTCGTCTATCTCTCAGATCCGGCACTCCGGTAGCCAGGCAGCGGAGAGGCGGAGGAGCGGGCGCTGGCGGCTGGCGCGCTCCTTTCTCAGCGCAGTCCCTGAGTCCCTCTCCGGCTCTCCCTCGTCTCGTCAGGCGTCCGGATCTGAGATCTCCCTCCGTGACTCCTCCCGGAGGTTAGTTTAATTTTTTGTTGGCCAGCGAGGCATTCATAGATCTTCTCCAATCTTGCTCTTCGCATAATTAAGGTCTGAAGGAAAGCAAACTAAAAAGGCATCAACAACACCGCAGATTACACAAACGGTTTATTGCATAAAACAACACGATTTTATTCCATTCATGCAGTCTGACTCGCAGATTTGCTCTGCTCCGTGACCTTCGTCTGGCCGTCTGACCGTGCTTACTGCTTACTGAATCTGCACGGTTGCACGCAGCGAGCCAGGGACTGTCTGCACGACAACACGAGGTAATGGAGTAATGCTGTTATGCTAGAGTAATGTTGTAATATGGCAATACACCAATACTTGGAAGTTGGAAATGGAGTAATGCTGTAATGGAGTAATGCTGTTATGCAATTGCGAATTGGCCAATATGTATATGTAATATGTTTCTCAGTTTCTACAATAGTTAAGAGAATTGGCCAATATGTATATGTTTCTCAGTTTCTCATTGTGAATTGTAGTAGATAAGTCATAACTCATAAGTGACATGTAAGAATTGTTAGGCTGTTATGACCAAATTTACAATTGCCTTGAGAGACAGTTCTAAAGGGACATGTAAGAATCATTTATTTGATTTCTTCTGTGCATATAGATTTACCGCTGCTTTCACAAATCACAACTTCATATAGTCTATCTTGAAGTATCTTGAAAGACAGTAGTCATGATTTCTGATAATTCATCCAATTATCTTGAAGTATCAAATTATCTATATGTTTGATTTTGTAGATCTTTGAGCTTTGAAAAATGAAGAAATCTGCAAATTTAAAATCTTTATGGGAGAGAGCTGGAAAGACGCAAAAGATTGCTTCCACCTCGACGCAAAAGGTAACTTCGAATACCCATTCCGAAATTTCTGGATCCGCTACTGTTTACCTAGATATGTGTGAAAGGAGTGAAGGAAAAATTTTCCTATCGGTTCACTCAAATTAAATTCCTTAACAGTGGGTCACAGACCTGACAGGAAAATGAAAAACTGTCACGAAAGATCCTCTGGTAGTGCCTGGTTATACGTTGGGAGGCTTCTATATTTGTTCCATGACTACATGCAAGTCATATCCTTCAAAACCAGATGACAAACATACCTCAGAGAAAATCTAGAAGCTAGAAAAGTCGACTTAGAATTTATAATGAAAAATCATGTAAGCTATGAATGTCGAAACCGTATATGTTTTCCTCCGAATAAATCTGTATGAGTTCTGTTGGTAACAAAGGCCGACACGAAAGAGAAAAAAATCTTGGCCGACTTACAGTAAATTAACCGATCGAGAGGACAGCCGACCACACATAGTAGTATATAGTCTGTGACAACTGCAATAATTTCTACCTTAGGATCCGTGTACTGTGGAGTATACTTGAGTAAGTAGACACAATTAAGTCACTGCAGGATGAAAAATGCACTGTCGGCTTGTTATGTGACAAGGCGAAAATTCAGGTGCATGCATCGTGCTCGCTGGATGTCGCACAAGACTCAGAGCTCGAGACCAGTGGGGCACCCGGGTATAAATCTGGTCGGATTCACACAAACTTATTTACCCGACCTTGGCACAATTTAATACCACACATGATCAGTCCATCAGTGTGAATCTAGAATCCATACTCGGATGGACGACCGTTCCGTGAGGTGCTCTCTCTCTCTCTCTCTCTCTCTCTCTCTCTCTCTCTCTCGGATCTCACTTAAGTACACATCGCGTTGAACATGGTATATACTGCATGAACTGTGGCCTCACAAGTCAGCCTCACAGGCGACCTTACAAGATTCCATGACAGGAACAACAGTGCACCCCCGAGCAACACTCCATTATTACGGCCTTCTCCGGAGATATTTTATCCGACGCCGCTCGTGCCGGCGCCAATCGAAGCGAGAACGAGCGCGTGACACAACTGCCCCACATGCACCGGCATCCGACGAAACATTTAACTACCGGACTGTTACGATGGAGCAGCATGTCTTGCGTCGAGACACGCTCGCGTACGTTACAAGTGTACTAGACGCGCTAGCTCGTACAAGCGGAGTGTACGCGTACTGCTGGCACGTACACACGCGCGTGTAGGTACTGTTGCGCACGCACGGCAACTGCCGATGGTGGAGTTGGTTGCTTCTGGCGTTGGGCACAAGCACGGGTGCCTTCCACGGGGCGGCGGGCAGCCCATGCAATCGGGTCCGCCCCATGCAATGAACACCGCGACGGCGACGTGCAACTTGCTGGCCGCCCAGCCGGCCGCCGATCCCTTCTCTCCCTCTTCTCTCCGGCCCCATCCACGTACGCACCGGCCTACCAGTGGGTACGTACTCACCTTCCTAGGAATGACGCGGTACATGTATCAGTTTTACCATCATATCACTTGCGTGCGTGCGTACGTCCAGAAATGTAGGACAAGCTGGTACGTACGATGTCACAAAGTAACAATCCTCAAGTACACACCAGTAAGGGCATCTGTAGTGTATATAATCCAAGAGATCTTAAGGTGGGTCCTATCTAAACTTTAAGACTAACTCCATAGTGTATATAACCTAAGGGGTCTTAAGACGGTCCCACTTGGCAGATAAAGAAAAATTGTATTTTAATGCTTGTGGTCAGATCTTTAGTTTGAGGACCAGCCTTAAGCCTTTTTTGCTTATAACCTGTTTAAGGTCACCACTGTAATGTATAAGGTTGACCTTAAAGTGACTTAAGACCCTCTATTTTCATACACTACAGATGCCCTAACTACTACAACTCTACAAAGGCCTACGTATCAACTGATCCTAGCTCGCTAGCTAGTTGTCAAATGACAGATGTTTCTGCAGGACTAGCTTTTCAGAACCTTTTGGCAGAGAGGACAATGGATAGAACATGACTTGGCAGAGGGCCGAGTACCCAACTGTTTCTTGCCTTTACCGTGCCCTGACTAGTCTTTGCGCCGTTCACTTAAGACTTCTAATTAACACGTTGGCTCCTTAATTTTATTATTATTATTATTATTTGTGAAGGTATAATAATATTTTTAATTGAATGACTTAAAAAAAATAATCATCATTATAGTATAATTTCAGCAAAAGATCAGCAAAGGAGCCAAAAGCTGTAAGAAAACCAAAATGAACACCAGCTTTAGCTAGTGCTAGGCCCAGCTTACCAGTCTCAGAAGATGGGCACTTGCACTCCCATGACCCATTCCTAACACATGGCTAGGCCGATATCAGAAAAGCCGGTTTTGGCAACAGCAGCAGGATAGAAGCCAGAAAGCGCTCGTGCCGGCATCCATCCCGAAGAGCACACGCACTAGCTGTGAGGCCGTCAGCTAGTATAGGCCCTGTTTGGATCAGTTTCAGATTCTTAAAAACCAGCTATTACTTCTAGTTTTTAAAAGCTAGTTTCTAAGCAAAAACTGATGGGGTGTTTGGATCCCCTAGTTTTTAAAAGCTGATTTCATTTATGATTGGTGCTAATAGACTATTATACCCTTACATTTATTGCTTTTGAACAGCACATTAAACAGCCATGCGTGGTCTTTAATGAGGGTAAATGGGTATTTGTGCAAAAAAAACTGGCAAAAGCTGGGTATCAACAGCTTCTTGGTTTTTAAGAATCTGAGTAGGTAGATTTTAAAAACTGCCCTAAAAACTGGTCTGTTTGGATCCCACCCAGTTTCCAAAAGCCAGATTCTTAAAATCTGGGTGGATCCAAACAGGCCCATAACCGTCCAGCTACATACGACCCAGCCGGTCGTGCCTTTTCTTAAAAATAGGGCCTGGCCCTGCTCACCATGGATACATGTAGATATGATCTCCACATGACCGACACGTGGTTTCGTGCATTTATGCCCAAGAGTTAGTAGTCCCCAACTGATCGGGCGTTTGCTCGGTTGGTCCGGCCATGTCACGAGGGCTAGTAGTAGGAGCACTAGGCTACTCTTTAGTGGTAGAGTAGCACTGCAGTACCGATATATAGCGCCCGGTGGATGTTTGTTGATTAAGGCGCATATGTGGGTGCCTGGGCCGCGCATACGGCCGGGGCTCGATCCGCGACAGACGTACGTGCCGTGTAACGTAATCGCATGTCAAGGTCGCTCGAGGTCGACCGGTGGGCGGCCGACCTCGCCATCAGCCGAGCCCACCCGCGGCATGCCCCCTCACATGGCCTTTTGCCCGCCACAAGTGGCAGCTGTCTCTCTAGCTAGCTTGGTCGAGCAGAGCTGAGCTAGTTAGATCTGTTCTTTTCAGCTTTTAAAAGATATTTTTTAAGTTTTTTTATAGTAATTAGTTTTTAAACGGAGTATCTTTTTAAGATATGGTCTAGTAGTTAATTGTAATACATACTGTATCGACTTCATTTATATCGGTAAAAATCACACGTGAGTTTCTGTTATTATGTAATCTCTCGTACAAACAACGTAAAAAACACAGTTAAAAATTATAAACTTCAACCAAAAAAAGAACAGACCCACCTTGGCGACCACCGCGCATGTCGTGGCCGTCCCTTGTTCGCACATACGCACCTCGATCGAACGACCGGTTCATCCACCCCTCGGCGTCTGCGCGATCGCCCCGGACGCGCACACATATACGCGCGCACGTACGCAGCTATACTCGCTCGCGCGCCTGGACGGAGGGGGCCAGACCACGGAAGGGCCCTCGTGTCGCCCGATCGATCGATGGAGCCGCGTGATGATTTCGTGACATGACGGCCATTTTCTGGCCGTCGCAGGGGGCTGTCACTCGCGCGGCGCGCCGGAGCCAAGCCCGATCACATGGATGACGGGCCCCAAGTGGCCATGCGCCACGCGACGGTCACGTGAAGGTTGGCGCACGCTATCCGCCCGGCCGCGCGGTTCGATCCGACATGGCAGCGGCGCAGGGCTCCACGTCGCCCGGGCGCCCGAGATTTGCGTTCCATCGTTCGGTAAACGCAGCCAACTAAGTCCACCCGGAGAGCTCTTAATTAATTGGAGACGCACTATACATCGATATATATATATATATATATATATATATACGATGGCTGGAGCACAAACAAACTTAGGCGTACGTGTTGCATCACGCCCTTAATCATCGTATGACATTTAGGCATTGATATGCAGCGTTAGGTGCGTTTATTACACATATTTACATGCTTAATTAAGGTTGTGTCGTATCAATGTGCAGACACAAGACAAGGGAATAGAGGTGTGCATGCATGTATGCCCCTCCTCTCAGGGAACCGGGGACAGGGCATCTTTCGAGTCTGGTGCTCCACTTTTTTTTGTAGTAGTAGATGTGTACTTGATGTAGTTAAAGACTTCCACTGATTAGAGTTACTATACTACACGTATGTGTGGAATACAATAGTAGTGTTCGTGTCCTTTTGCAGGAGAAAGGATACAAAGAAGACAAGAGGTGGTAGCCCTGTTTTTATTTAAACTGTGCCTTTTTTTAAAGGAAGAGTTAACTCCATGATCAAAACTCTTAAAACGGGATAATCGATCCGTTCAAAAACAAAAAGGACTAAGCGACACACATGCACCACTAACTACGCAAATACTGATTGACAGTGGTTTAACAAAAAGATTTGTCGACATCAGTTCATGATGCACAATTAATTACAAATCTGTTTCCATACGACGATTTGTAGCTCTGCTTATTAGCATACTTAAATCATCATTTTGACTTGGGTAACATCAAATCACAACATAAAACCAAACAAAGGCTTGGCTTGATTTTCTACCGTAAATAGTTAGACATTATTCTAACTTCATTTCAATAGGTCAAAATCACACATAAATATCTTTCTCCATATTCTCTTATAAACATCTAAAATTTAAAATTTTAAACAAAAAATTATAAAACACAGTTTAAAATAAACCACCCTATACATTTGTTCAACCCAACTCGATCGGTTGCGAGGCAACACGTGTAGCTAGGGGTTTTTTCCTCGGGTAAACATAGTGCTGCAACGCAGAGTAGGCACGTGGCAAGTGGTGGGTGGTCATAGCTTATTATAGCTAGGCAGCCCCACAAGCTGCCAACCGGTGGGCCACGCCGAGTGGGAAACTCCGCAGTGATTAGAGAGAGAGACAAGCGGGCCCAACCCAACCCTAAGCCTTTTTTCTCGTAGTCTATTCCGTTTTTACTTTTCTCGCAGTCAGGCTCTTTAAGCTTACTACGTCTCATTATTTTTTATTCCAGCACAAGTATTTATTTAAATACATTAAATATCAATAAATCGTTTTAGAAAATTCTCGTAGTCTATTCCGTTTCTACTTTTCTCGCAGTCAGGCTCTTTAAGCTTACTACGTCTCATTATTTTTTATTCCAGCACAAGTATTTATTTAAATACATTAAATATCAATAAATCTTTTTAGAAAATTGTCTAGATAAATCGTTTTGAAATAGTGAGAAAAATCATCCTATTTATTTATTTATTTATTTAAAAAACTATTAATTATAAATTGAAAAAATTCCGCCATTAATTAGCAAATTCTCTCTCATAGCTCGATCTATTGCCTATCTCTATCCCCCCATCTGCTTATAAAGACACCCTCTCCCTTTCTCTGTCTCCCTCACACACACTCCTCCAGCTATTGCAGAGCTAGCTTGCGCCCTTGTTGAGCAGTTGAGCCCAGCTCGCTCCTCTTCCCACACCAGGCAGCGCTGCCGGTGTGTGTACACGTACACTTCTTAAAACCACACCCAGCTTAGCCTCGCTTAGCAAGCTGCAGCACTAGCTCATCCCGCCCGACGACGATGTCGAGCCGAAGGTCGTCGCGTGGCTCCATCTCCGAGGAGGAGATCAACGAGCTCATCTCCAAGCTCCAGTCTCTGCTCCCCAGCTCTCGCCGCCGCAGCTCCAACCAGGTAACGCGCGTGCCTTGATACACATTATACATCCGCGTGCGCACGTCGGTGTACGCCATTCAGTGTGTACAATGTAATAATCCTTATGGTGATTTAGTTAAGTGCGATGAGCAAGTAGTTTTGTGGTTGTGTATGTGTGTTTGTATGAAACGAGTAGTTAATGAATGTGGCGTTAATGCAGGCGTCAACGACGAAGTTGCTGAAGGAGACGTGCAACTACATCAAGAGCCTTCACCGGGAGGTGGACGACCTCAGCGACCGGCTGTCGGACCTAATGGCCACCATGGACCACAACAGCCCGGGCGCCGAGATCATCCGCAGCATCCTCCGCTCCTGATCAGCTAGCTACAGCTCCGGCACGCCGGCCATCGACGACCGCCTGGTCACGCCAATTAAGCAGGGCCATTCTCCGGCCATGAGAGCTTAGCTAGGGTATATATGTCTACATATATTTGTATCTCTCTTTCTTTGTCTTATATCTGCCTAGATCTGATCATCTAGCTCGCAAAATGTACTAGCTACGCGTATCGCTAAGCTTCACTCGGTGCGTAGGGCATTAGCGCTAGGGCCTAAGCTTATCACCTCTTTAGCTCACCTCATCTCCTCTGCTCCTTCATGTGTTCTCTCGGAGCTCCTCTCGTCTTCCTTCTTTTGTTGTCCCCTTCCTTCGATCTGTAAATTTAGTTCGTGGCTTGGATCGAGTTGTGACCTCTACAGACAACCGACCGACCACTACTACCTAGAGCAAATTAATATCATCATCATGGTGTACTGCTCCAGCTTTAACTTTAGTTGGCTACGCACGTACTACGAGAAATATACTTTTCACATATGATTAAGATATGCAAGTGCTAGCGAGCCAAATGATGCCTGGCTTTCATGGTTGCTTCCCTCGCCCTCGGTTCTATCCGCACGCACGTGAAATGGCGCGTTTACTTGAGATTAAAAAGGAGCTAAGCTTGTAGAGCCTGTAGTACTTGGCGTGCATGGCATGGCCCCACGAAGCATGCCATGGCCCACTTGCGATCCAACTGTTCGGATGCTACGATACCACCACTACGACGGCACAGCGTTGTGACAAACTAGCTAGCTCGGACGGTCTCCCTGTGCATCACTTGGGCTTGTCCTTTAATTAGCCTGAAAGAAATAGATGAGGGGATCAGGAAAAGGTTCGCGTCAAACGCCTTGTTTTGCTCGGCTGTTAATGTTGTGTGGATGCTGTCGATCCTTTCTTTATTTTCTCCCTGCGACGCGTGCCCCCATATGCATGTTACGATCCATCGGTGTACCCAGACGACGGCCTGAGGGAGAAGTCACCCAGCAGTGCGAGCGAAAACCGAACTGTTTGTGTGTGTATATACACACATATACATATATGGTACTGTAGCACATTTCTTTTTTCAAAAAAATTGGCCGGACATCCGTTTTCACAAATCTAATTCCGTCCCTAAGCTTCGTACCATCGGAGCTCGGCATCAGGGGCGAGCGTGGCAGACGAGCGAAGCGCGCGGGAGCCAGCGGGGCCATCGGCCTCCTAAGCTCCCCTTGCTCAGCAGCTCCTGCCGATGGTGCAAGTTAATCACCTCTTGCATGGCTCGTGATAGACCTCTCCGTCAAACGAATCTTAAACTTCTTCCTCACCCTGTCCATAGTTTGAGCGACATGCGAATGAGCCTTTCTCATTATCTGCTCTACGTACGCCTACATCATTTCTGAGAATTCCTTCCCTTCATCCAACTACATCTTCGCAATTATTGCTCTGCTAACGAAGTAACTAACGGTGCGGTTCCAACTCTCATCCACAACTGTAGGGATCAAGAGGGAACTCACACTATTATACACCTCAGATATGTTGATCATCATAATCTCATATCTCGCTCTATCGGCATTATGAAGTAGGGACCATTTCTCCAGGTCGGGGCATGCAAGTTGATCTATCTGGTGAACTTGCACACTGCTGTCGAAGTAGGCTAAGCTATGGCCGGTTCCGCTACGTGTGACTCCCTCACAGTCCTCAAGGTCTCCTCGTCAAACTCCCTCTAAATTGCGTTGAATTTGTGCCTCTGGTTCGGCATGCAAAGTTTCTTGAACTTCGTCAACAACTCTTTGTTTTGAAAACGGGTGTGGAAGTTCGCCACCAGATGCCTCATGTACTAGTGGGTTCTCACGTCATTCCACTTGAAGGGTGATTGTGTCCCTTACTGCATGGTGCTCAACGTCGACGGCAGCTCGGTGTTGTGGTTTGAATGTTGAGCCGATCTTGGACTACCGCTTGCTTCATATTGGCCAAGAATCACAATCAACTAACAGTGGTCTCATTCTCCGCAATTGCAAAGGCCACTAGGAGTAGATGGTTGTTTGTGTCAGTAGCCACCACCATTAACACCGTGCCCTTGTACTTGCTGAAGAGGAATGTGTTGTCCATTGTGTGTAGTAGAAGGCAAAACCTGAACCCCTCGATCATTTACTGAAATGTCTAGAACATTCGGTCAAGGATGAAATAATTGAGCCTCTTCAAAAGGCGCACCCTCTCCACCTTGTTTATATATGTCCCGGGGTTGGCTTTGGCGATCCGATGTAGCATTCTTGGCACCAAGTTGTAGGTCACCTCGCACTTGCCGTATATTCTATGTATGACATTTCTTATCGCCCACCACACTTTACTATAGCTCACCGAAAAACCAATCAGATTCATGGCATTGGCCATCGACAGCTTTGGTGAAACTGTGACATCTGCAACTGCGAGGTGACTGATCAAGCTTGCGATGATTGATGAGGTCATATTTTTGTGCCTGTACAGTGGCTCCACATGCTCACAGGTGTAATCCACCACCACCGTTATCCAAAAGTCCTTTGCACTACCTCTGAATCTCTGCGCATGGACCTTCTAGGGATAAGAACCATCTACACACAGACCACATACACATTGGAGTTTGATATGAACACCTGATACGTACGGCTTATGTGAACGACATATCTTACAATGGCTTTTTGTGTAGCACCCATGTTGGGGAAGTGTTGCCCTTCTACCAAAGTGTTCTCGTTGAAAGACCATTCCGACCATCTTCGGATGAGAGACTTAGGGAGGCCACCATAACAGTATCCGATTTAGAGGAGACGTACTCAACATTTGTGCACACAATGCCATCGACGCACTGCCTCCACTTGCGCCTACGCCAACCTCATCTCCATTGTTAGTTGTGTCAGCATCCTCCTCATCGTGGGAATGGCCTCTATCCAACAAGTCATCCAAATATTCATGGCAGTCTATATATGTTGCGTACCATATCACTGTGCCTTCGATTAGCTCAAAGTAGTGAGCCAACCTCGTCAACCCTCTATAGTCCCGACCAGCACTAGGTTCTGCTATACTACTACCATCCCCACCAACATTACGCTACACACCCCCACCACCAACCCACTGTGGCACTTCCACAATACCACTCCAGCCGGCCTCGCCCTTGCTCGACAGTTCTGCCTTCTCTAGATACTGCACGTACACCATTGGCCTCTTGTATATCGCTACACCAAGATTGCTTGCAAGCTCCATGTGCTGCCCCTAAGCAACGTTGCAAATCACCTTCTTCATCTTCCAGAAACAATCCCCGAAGCTTCAATAACGGTGACTATCACATGTAAAATGCACTCCGTATGCACCTCTTAAGCTCAGGAAGACCCATCTCCTTTAGCCTCGAAGCCCGGAACACAATACATTCATAAATTTGTAGTTCCATACCATACGGCCTATCCTGTACAACATCCTCCCCGTAGAACATGAACAAATATTCCATACTCGACGCCACATACCTAGCACTAATGTAGATGAAGTCCACTTATTTTCTGACAATGCTAAATGCAACTAAATATAATACAAAAAATCAAGCACACAACACATACATAGGTGAGCTACCAATTATGCCTACGATTATGTGCTCATATGCATGTATACTACTACACACATATATAGGCACATATATAACAAATACATACTACAATTAATAGTGCATAATTATACAATCTTAAAATCATTTTCTACATTATTTATAGTGGCACCAGAACAATACATACATGCATACATACATACGTGCATGTGCGCGCGCTTATGTATGCTAAAAATAACTGTGCGTTATTTCTACATCTATTTTCATAATGACAGTTCGTACACTAAAAATAACAATGCATACGTACACTATATATGTGCATACATGTCTACAACTATTTACGAGAACTTATCATTATCGTCACCAATACGTTATTAGCATGATTAATTATAAAATATCATCCGTATGAACTAAATATATATGTCAACTAAATATGGTTACCAAACGTATTCCATATTACTAAATCATCGTTACGCTAAATGAAATGCTAACGATATATTAAACACATTTCTTGCATGTGAATAAAATATACCTCTTCTAGAAGGTCTTCACCATACCTATACTATTTCCAACTACGAAAGCTATTAAATCATAATGAAACTACTTCGAAAAGCTAATTTAAATTCTTTTCTACTCTCTCTATCTTTTTTCTCCCTCGGCTCTCTCGCTCGGCGAGAAGAGAATTACGAGGCTTCGAATGAGAGCGTAGAGAGTGATGCGGGCCATTTTATACGCGCGGTGAGGCGTTGGCGGCCGACAAGACCACATCGGTGCACGTGAACGCAAGGGGTCGCTCCAAGCACTGCTGAAGGGCACGAGATGCACTACGGAGTGGCATCGCGTCGTGTTGTGCCAAGCCCCTATTGCTCGGCAACAGAGCTACTGAATTCCCACTACTCGGCAGGAGCTAGCTCGCACTGCCAAGCAAGAGGAGCTTGGCAGAGCGGTGGGCCCCATCGGCTCCGGCGTGTGTCACTCGTCTGTCACGTTTACGTTGTGCTATCGAGCTCCGGTGGCGCGATAGAATATTTGTGTTATGTACCGTGCCTATCGAGTTCAGGGTTATATTTATAGAAATGAATGTGCGATTGCCAAATTTAAAAAAATGCAGTACAGTGTATACGGAAACAGTTCGCGAAAAGCATCGGGCTAACTTGCCGTCTTGGTTTGCATGCAGACATGCAGTTCAGCTGAAGTACTACTCCATGTAGTATAAGAATTTTTATCCTCAGTTTACTGTGAGAAATTTATGAGCCTTTTGGCTGCACATTCAGCAGTAAAGACTAGACTAGCCCGTATCCGTTAACATATTCTATACATTTAGGATTATGGTACACTTATGAAATACCTTAATTAAAAAGTCAAAAAAATTAAAAAATTCTACATGTACTTCAATACTTATTTTAACTATGTATAAAATTTTAATTTCATATTATATGTTTGCGGTAACAAAAAAAAGAAAAAAAATCTGACAACCATTAAGAATTCAAATTTGTCAGAATTTTTTCTTTTTTTTTGCTGTTCTTAACATAGAATAAATTTAAACTTTAAATTTTGTATATAGATAGAGTAAACTATAAAATATATATAGAAATTTTCTTAAAATTTTTTGTAACTTTTTTTAGTTAGAATATAAGATAAGTACACTTTAAACTTGAGTATATAGCATAGGTTATCTCGTATCCAGCCCAACAGACTAATGTGCATTTGGCGTAGCCAAGGATGCGTGATCCCTTGTATGTATGAACAGTCATTTGCTGTGCAAGTTTCTCGGGGAAAGTATAATATGCATGTGGCCGTCCATCAGAAAGTCTAGCTAGCGAGTTGATGATGATGGGGCGCGGACACAATTGCTAGCTTACGCAATGAACCCCACATGCATGCTACTACCAATTTTGTACATGCACTAGCTAGCTCGACCACCGCAAAGGAAGCCAAAAAGTGTGGCTTTCTTTATCTCGATCTTTCAGCTGGGGTCATTGAGTCGAGTTCTAGTTTGCCAACGAATGGCACGGCCGCACGGCACAGCTGTGGATCGAGTTTGTTGTGTTGGGTGTGTAAGGCCATGCGGTAGCAGCATCGTAAGTGACATGCGTATTGTTGTCAATATTTAAGTTTGATTTAGTGCATTGAATCGCTAGATTTGCTGTCAGAGTGGTGACAGTCTGATCGACCTTTAGCTGACAATTTGACGGCCCGAAGGTGTAACTGACTTGTGGTGATATCGGCATTTAGCTAGCGGTCTAACTGGCTAGTGCATAGCGTTCAGACTGGCATATGTGGGAATGTGCTGAGTTAAGTTGTTTCAGCTGTGTTAGTCATGGGATGTCTATGCAAGGGTGCCATAGGTGTGTTCATGTATGTGATTTGCTAATGAGAGTCAAGTGTATACCATTTGTTCTCGTATTGATTACCTATTCTTTGATGTGCATGTGATTAATGATTGTTGTGATCAGCGGCAAGATCAAGGCTATAGAAGAAGTCCTGAGGCTATAGCATGTCGCGCAAGTTCAGGTGGAGCATCATCTCAATTCTTAAGTGGAGAAGCATTGAAGAAAGATTGGGATCGTGAGGAGCAAACTATGCACATATGTTGTACAATTTAGTCTTGTGTGTTTCAAATGGTGACAGTTCTTAGAGCATATGTATGATCTTGGCGCTAAGTAATTGGACATCACAGACTACAGTGTGATGTGGTGTGCCGTAAAACTCGGGCATTTCAAGTGGTGACAAAATCGTAGTAGGCATACAATCTTAATGATGAGGCATTGGGCATCACATCCTCGTGAAAGATCGGTGGGTAACAATTGAGGAAATTACGGTTCGGTCAGCGGTAAGAGTCACCATTATATAAGCACTTGTTTGTGAAGAGAGAGATAACATTAGAGATGTAGATTAGGGTCTCTTTTATGATGTTTTCTAGTGAAGATATATCTTGGAAATCGGATCCCACCCATCTAGGCACCATATAGGGAGAGTTCTTGAGTTTGTCCAGTTTTCCTCAAAAGAGATGTTATTTTGGAGTTTTGCCCTTGTGAGTGATTTGGCTTGAGTTATTGTGTGAGAACGTATTTAAAATCATTTATGACTCATGAGTAAGAGTAGATCAATATTTCTTTCCTTTGCTCGATTTTGATGCAACATTCCTTGTATTGGATTAAGGAGGGAACTTTGACATCGATCTTCATGATCTATGATTGGAATATGGTCCTGATATCTTAGGGAGGTCTTGTGCCAAGTTTTACTGTGTTTGGATCAGTGGTTTGGGAGTGACTCCTTTATTGGATCGTGTGCAGTATTAATCTGCACTTTTCCTCGTCGAGCGATGAGACCGTAAGGATTTGAGCGGTCCAACTGGTGTGCGGTTCGATCGGTGCTCGAGCAATTCAACCGCTGAGCGGTCCAACCGGGGTCAAACCGCACATAAGCCCGCTGTCAAATCGGTTGGAGGCGAGAACTCCACAATGAGTTATGTTTTTTTGGCTCTTGAGTTTTGGTGAGCTTATGAGTAAGAAATTTTTTGAAAAAAGTTTTTAACCCTTTTAATTCACCACATTGGTCCTATGAATTTCAGCCTCGCTCGTTTGGGTTACAACTTTTGGCTTTTGGTTTCTAGATTCTAGTTTCTTATTTTTATCTTTTCTGGTTTTCTGGATTTTTTGGTTTTTTATCTTTTCATTTTTTTTCTCTATATTTCTTTGCATTGTCTGTGATGGCCCATCCTATTTTATTTTTATTATTTTAATTCAATTATGTTAAAAAACCACTAGCTATTATATTATAAAATAAATCAGCTATAGTACAAAACAGTGAAAAATAGGTCATAAGAAAAAAATCCAAATGATCAATTAAGTAAGGCGGACTAGCTTAGAGCAAGTATAATAAGAGGCTGTTAGTAAGCTATATGCTGAGGTGGAGGAGAGAGAAGAGAGGTGGGCTGTAAGTTTACAGCCAGTTGAAGCACAAGAACTAAAAAACTTTGTGAGAGAAAGAGGTGGGTCATACAGCCTTCAGCTGGCTGTAACTACTATATGAATGGACTGATAAGTGGGCTGTAAGTGTCCATACAGCCAGCTGAAGGCTGTATTATTAGCCTTGCTCTTAGAGAGCGGGGTAGTAACTAGGTCCACCTGTTGAAAATTCAGAAGAGAGGTCATAGGGGTTCTAGGAGCATTAACACATGTACGTACTAATTTCTCCGGAGCATATATTATGCAACATCTCGTGTGAATAAACTATTGCACGTACGCCTGCGCGGTCAAAAACGTGAAGACCAACTGTACCTAGTCAAGATCTGACCACTCAAAGTAATCGACTGCATGCCAGAAGCATCTTTTCACATGAGAAAGTAGTATAGTAAAAATCTGTGTCTGGTACATATTAGATCTGGACCAGTCTAGCTATGTTTTGACCCAACGTTCAGTCTCCCCGTAAAAGTTTTCAGGGGAGAGATACATTGTGGTGGCGATCGGTTCGGCTGAAAAGTTCATAGCTTATAGCTGAAAATAATGTAGTTGGCTAAAAAAAGCACTGTACCTGACAGAGGCTTATTTAGCATAATTAAATTTAAAAAAATTTAAAAATATAAAAAATATGTAAGCCCATTACGTATAATACAAATAAATACGGGAAAAAAGAATCGGCAAAAAAGCTCAACAAAAAACCAAAAGTTCAGAAAAAGACGAAACTTATGAATAGTGAAAAATAAGCCAGAAGCCAGAAACCAGAAGCCGAAGCCGAGTTGATCAGGGCAACAGTCCTCTCTTTTCGACTGCCATCGATCACTTTTGAATCTGGCATAAATATCTATATAAATAAATTAAATACTATTGATAAGTAATTTTAGAAAAAATTATATTAATGCGTTGTTTTGAAACAACAGTAAAGAAACTATTTTATTTATTTATTCAACAAAAATCATAAATTATAAACCATAAGTTGAAAAGAGATATATTATTTTAGATTGTAGCTTATGTCTTTTGGTTTAAAATTTTGAAATTTTGCTATTTGTAAGATAGAGAGCAGAGAAAACAGTTACGTGTAATTTTGATGAATGAAGATGAATTTAGCATAATCTCTATTATATTTAATTTATAAATTTTATCTTAAACATATTTTATTTAAAAACTAGTTAACATAACATAAATAAAAAAATCCATAAACAACAAACAAAAAAACCAGCCATTCAAGTCCTGCAGACTTCCAGTCTTTCCACGTCACCACTTATATATACGAAGAGCAATATATCGATCCATCCGCCTAGCATGTACGTAGCTACTGCAGCTAAGGCGCCATCAAATCTGACTAAACCACATCCGCATGCAGCTGTAAACAATATTCCTGACACATGCAGGTCTGTTAAAGTGTAGGCTCCAGCTATGCGCCGCAGCTTTCCAACGCAAAATGATTGCCCGCTCTTTGACTCAACAACTATAGTTTATAGTTTTTTAATCAATAAATGAGATTACTTTTTCAATATTATTTTAAAATTATTTATTAATATAGTATTTTTAATCAACTTATCAATATTTACTTCATTCACATAAATATTTACCCTAAAATAAAAAAAATTATAAGCTTAAGTCTAAGTCAAAAGAACCATCCATACACTTGCATGTAGTTATTACTCTTCCACCACCCAGATTGGTGATGGTTTGTGACTTCTTTTACTATAATGTCTTATTTTTTTCTGTAGCTAACAATAGCTTTTTTCATTTAATTAAATATTAAAAAAATAAAACTAGAAAAACAGAATATTCTATCATAGACTATGCATAGTAATATAGGAAAAAGAAAAGGAAATAAAACTATAAACTAGAAAATCAGAAAAAGAAACAAGCGAATTAGAATTAGAAGTTAAAGCTGAGGGGGACTAAATATCACCGACCCAGACCACTTGCATGCGCGAAATTCGACGTACCGATCTCATTGCTGTACACGCGCACACCGGTAGATGTACACTTGCATCACATGTACCTACGTGGAAAATAGCAATGCAAAGATCGACGATTTCTCCAGCTAGCTGGTGTTCATGTAGCCTGGCGGTGCAATGCCAATGCAAATATGCAAATGTGTATTGCAGGTGGTGACGTGCCAGTAGTACGAGCATGCACTGCACCCCGGGCCGGCCCGTGGCTGGCAATTCCTAGTGTGGCCTCTCCTCTCCTCTGCTCAGTATCGTGGGAGCAGCGGGTAAAGTGGGGGAAGAAGAACCGGCCGCTTTCGCCGGCCCCACGCCACTGGCCGGCAGACTCGCCTAACGGCCGGCAGCCCCTGCGCCCAACCACAAACCACCGCCGGGACCCTCCGCCGATCGAGAGCCGGCCGTACGGATCACGCGGTTGCCGCTGCCGCGCGCACTGCACCGATCGGCGCCGAATCCATCCGCCGATATATCGAGCCCACGGTTAGAAAAGGCCGCCGGGCGCGCGCGGCGATGGCGAACCGGCGAGAATGCGTGCGGTGCAACGCAATGACCGGGTTGCCCCTACCGGCTGCCGCAACAGACTCGGAAAAGGCTACGCCGCGCTAGGCGCGGGGAGGGGCGGAGTCGGGATGACGGGGGAAATCGACGTGAGCGGCCAGTAAAAAAGCCTCCTGCGCGCTGCAGTTGTGCTGCCGGTGTTAGCAGTACGGTTTGGTTCAGGAGATGGCAGGCTGAAGCAGCAACAACGTACACATTAAAGCTATGGGCGGGGGGTAGAAAGGACTTGTAAAGTTCTGCAGGAAAAGTATACTGCAACGTACGTACGGATTGAACTGTAAAGGCGAGTAGTTATACGGAGAGTTAGTTCTGGCAGCTTTTAGCGGAGTAGTACTGTGTTGGGAATTGGGAAACCTGGCTCTGTCCTAAGACAGGCCTATGTTAGATATTTTTCTACTATAAATAGATGCCTTAATAATTAGATTTTGTACTTGTAGAAGTAAAAATGTAAAAATAATTTATTATCTTGCATTACTCTATGATTCATCTATCTCTTTGCATAGGAAAAATCGATCAGACTAGACTCACCAGGACGGTTCCCTAACATGTTATCAGCACGGATCGTTCCAGTGGATCGCAAGTTAATGATTTGCAGAATAATTTACCTATCTAGATCACTTGAATTCCAAATTTCGCTTTCTAGCCTATCTTCTACGGCGCAAATCCGCTCTATTCTACTACGAGCAGACTTAAAATCGTCGGCATAATGCCGATAGCTAGATTATATGAAAAGAGTAGATGTTAATTGCACTGTAGATTGAAAAAAATCAATAATCATACTGTCTGCCACCCGCACATGACTGTGACGCACCGCGCACCACACACGCCTCGGCAGCTGCCGCGCCGTGATGAACGCACACAGTCACACCACCGACCACCCGCATGTGGCGCGAGGTGTCGCTCGCCGTGTGCACCCCGACTACTGGCTCCCTGAGCGCGCGCATGCTCTACTACCGGCTACTCGCCATGCGCCCTGACCACCGGCTCCCCGAGCGTTCGCATGCGCACCGGCTGGCTGCTCACCGCACGCCACGACCTCAGGCCATACAAGGCCGCCGCCGCCCGCAGCACTTCGGCCGTCGCTGCTCGCCGTGTGTGTCAGTACTGGCCTCGCACGACCACCGAGCCACCACACCTAGCGCCGCCCGCATGTGCCGCAGAAGTGGCCGTGTGTCGCGCGGCCACATGTGCCGCCACGAGAGCCACAGATCAGCCCTACACGACCATCGCCGCCTCGAAAGCCGTCGGTCGGCCCTACGTTGCCAACCGCCTCTGAAACGGTGTGTCGACGCTCGGCCCTTGCACTACCGTCGCGCAAGACACCACAGCTTGGTCCAGCGAGCCGTCACCCACTGCCGCGTGGGGCGTCGCCTGTCTCCGCACAAGCCATCGCCGCCGCTCGCACCGCCCAGGCATGCACGGCCGCCGATTGTGCCGCCGGCCCCCAGTTACCCCACACCTCCGTCGCTAGCCCGGGCCGCAAGCCAAGCCGTCATGGCCCAACTGGCAACCCGCGCCTGCACAGGCTGCCCTACGCATGACAGGGGTAGGGAAACTCTACCCCTTTTCCCATTTGAGCCAGCCGGCTGTGGGCAAAAAAGCCATGGGTCGAAAGAAAAGAAAAAAAGGGAAAAGGGGGCTCACATTTGAATTTTGCAAATAAGCCCTTGAAAATTCAGCAAATTACACAAAAAATTTTCTTAGAATTGAAAATTTGCAGATAAGTCGTTGGAAATTGCAGAATTCACTGAAAATTCATATTCCAGCATAAAATGGCCTCAAAAAATTAAATTTTTGATTGTTTTTAACATTTGAAGCATGTTCAGGACTGTTATTATTATTTTCTATGCTGTCCTGTATTTACTTACTATTTTGATTAATCATAATTATTTAAGTTGCCTTTAATCATAGAAATTAATAGTAAAATTATAGAAAATGCATAGAAATTCTGAAACATTACGACAATCCTTCTGTACAATTGTCCAATTTATTTTATGCATATTTACCTGCAGTAATTTCATATATTCCTTTCATGCCCATGTAGATGAGAGGCATCACAAACCAGGAGTTCCAGGAGCTAGTCTAGAATGGCCAAAACTACTTGACTTTGGTTTCTGATGTCGAGATTGTATTTGTAGCCAAGAAGCTCCGCGCTGCCATCAGGACTGGTGCGCCACAGGATGCCAAACCTACATCTGAGAAAAATGATCAGCCACTTTACTTCCTCAGGCATCACCTTAGCCTCACTCTCAAGAATGAGTACATGGCAGAGAGGAGTGCTCTAACATTATGGACTGCACTAAAGAAGCGTTTCGAGAAGCTAAAGTAAATCATTCTTCCTCTCCAACTGAGGTTTGCTGAATTCAACACAGTTAGAGAGTACAACTCTACTCTGCACATAATTTGTACAATCTTCAACTTTATGGTAGGCAGATCACAAATGAGCAGAAGATTGAGAAGACCCTCTCCACCTTCCATCCCAATACAGCCCAGTCTGCTCACAATTATCATCAGGATGGCTACAAGGAGTATGCTGAATTGATTGATATTATGCAGGTTGCAAAGGTTCAGGATAAAATTCTCCGTAAGAACTTTGTCGCACAGCCACATGGGAGCTCCGCTGGCCGCGAGGCCAACACTGGGAATTACAATGTGTTAAAACCAATAATGAAGAGAAGGGGAAGGAAAGATAAAGTCGTAACCCAGAAAGGTAAGTCAAATGCTTCACATGAAAATAAGCCCTAGAAACCAAAGCAGGACGACAAGCCCAATAGTTAGCAAGATCAAACCTGCTACATGTGGCTAGTGAGGGCATCGGTCGTGGATCTGTAAAGAGCTGCAACACGTCGTCAATACCTTCCAGGCCAAGAAGAAGAAGGGCAGCAAAGGGGCAGCATGAAACCCATTTTGCCTTTGTTGAGGAGGAGAGTTCTCAATAGCCGCCTGCACCAATGGAGATTGACTCCACTCCTACATCAACACCCACTCTTGACATTGTAGCTGTCACTGCCATGCTTTCCCAAGAAGAGCATCTTACCCCTAAGAAGATAGCAACCGAAGTCTCTGGCTTTTCAGCAGATTCAGTCTAATGCACAGAATGGATTTAGACTTTAATTGTCATTTATTTCATGTGTTGAAGAAATAAGCTAGATTTTACATTTATGGTATTCCAACAATTTATTTTTTCATGATGGTTGGATGATATTGAATAATTTATTCATTTATTTAGTTAATAATGACTTGATATGTTTTAATATTTAAAGTATTTTATTTATGTGTTGCTTGCCTTCTACTACAAATTAATAAAAATACATTATATTAGCACACGTGTGGCGCCCTATAGAGTAAGTGTGCTTAGCTAACAGTGGCACAATGAATATCATCTTGAGAGAGACAAAATTCGTTCTGTCGAGTAGCAAGAATGCTGGTAGCCTTACAACAATCGTCGGTAGCGATACTTATATAATAGGCTCAGGAAGAGCCACAATTATACTCCCAATGGGCACAACTTTGATCATTCAAGAAGCCTTATTGTACTTCAAATCGACTAGAACACTCCTAAGTTTCAATGATGTTCGCGCTAACGGTTTCCACGTTGAGACTAAAGAAGAGTATGGTAAAGAATACCTGCTCATTAATAGAGTGTGAAGCAAATAAAAAAGGCTATTAGAAAGACTTTCTTCATTTGAGACTATGCTATCCTACACTAATATTAAGGCACCCACAACCTACACTGCCCTGAAAACCATAGTTAGAAGCTCTGAACTCTTCTATCTCTGGCATGATAGATTAGACCATCTAGGTTTTAGGATGATGATAAATATAATTAACAATTCAAAGGGACATAATATCGATGTAAAGAATTTCCATAATTAAGAAGATTTTGTGTGCCCCGCATGTGCTACCGGGAAAATAATTACTAGACCTTCTGCTCTGAAAGTGATGGATGAAGTCCTTGCATTCCTGAAAAGCATCCAAGGAGACATTTGCGGTCCTCTACAAACACTGTCAGGGACATCTAAACATTTTATGGTGCTCATTGATGCTTCTTCGAAATGGTCGCACGTATGTTTATTATCTACGAGAAACAATGCATTCGCAAAGCTGATCTCACAGATAATTCAAATTAAAAATAATTTCCTTGATCATCATATAAAGTCCATTTGAATGGACAACGCCAGATAATTTACTTCAAAGGCATTTGATGATTACTACATGGCAATGGGAATTAAAGTTCAGCATTTCATACCGCATGTCTACACTTAGAATGGACTAGCAGAAGCATTAATTAAGAGAATTAAATTTATTACCCGACCGCTTTTGCATAATTGTAATTCACCAACTACATGTTGGGGACACGCAGTCCTGCATGCAACAACTCTAATCAACCTTATACCATCGGCATATAACATCATTCACCAATACAACTAATGCAAGGGCCGGCACTGAAAATTTCTTTTCTCCGGAGGTTTGGGTGCAAGGTTTATGTACTTATACCCCCTCCACAGTGTACAACAATGGGCCCTCTCCGAAAGTCTAGGATATATGTTGGTTATGAGACAGCATCCATAATCAGGTATTTGGATCCCATGATAAGAGATCTGCATACTGCCCGTTTCACTAATAGTATATTTGATGAGGGTAGTTTCTCGATATTAGGGGGAGGAAATCGACCCCTTGATGAAAAATATCGGGAAATTACATGGCAAGTAACGGGAATCCATGCACATGACCCACACGCTAGTGAAGCAAATAGAGAAGTCCAGAAGATCATTGACTTGCAAGCATTCGCAAACCAACAAGTGGACAGTGGTTTAAAAAGTGTGACCAAGTCACATGTGCCTGCATTGAATGCATCGAAGAGGGTTGAAATGCCAAAGAAAATTGAAGATATCCCTAGTTCCGTCCAGAGGCCTCAGAATAAAAGGACGAGAATTTTAGCCCCTCGAATCCCAAGTAACCGAGGATGCCTGGTCAAAAAGAATAAGAAGGACTTGGCACAACCAATCACTAAAGTTCCTCAGAACCAGAAGGGGAGCCAGTTGAGACCTGGCACTAGTTTGCACCTTCAGAAAAGGGCATATCGGATCTTAACATTCCTATAGAGGGAGAAATCAATATAGATGTGTGCTCACACATCGAAGCTGAAAAACTAAAGGGACTTGGCCCCGCGACTGGAAGGAGTGGCGAGCAAGTAGAAGTACTAGAAGAATCAATCTATGATGAAATAGTTATAAACTATGTGCACACGGGAGAATCTATGAATAGGACAACAACTAATATTGATATTTACTTTGTAAAGAAAATTACTACAATCATCGATCTTGATCCGGAGCCTGCATCATTCACGGAATGTAAGAAAAGATCAGATTGGGAGGATTAAAAAAGCTAATAGAAATTGAATTATTAACTCTGAACAAAAAAGAGCTGTTTGAGCCTATAAGCCGCATGCCTCCCCATGTACACCCTGTATGGTATGAGTGAATTGTACACTTTTTTCCTTGACGAATTTTCTTGAAGTTTCCCGGCCAATGTTTTTATTGAGATAATTCGTGCAAGACAACATAACATGTATTATGTACTTTTTCTCCAAATTTTTCCACTGGATTTTATGGAGTTTTGATGAGGCATGAACATGTCGGATGTGTTCCCAAGGGGGAGCGTTGGAAAACCTAGGTCTGAGCCTACATGCCTAATCCGTGGTGGGCACCTCTCTACCTAGTCTAAAAATTGGGGTCCCATTGATTAGATCTTATACTTAGAAAAGTAAAAAAACAATAAAGAAAATGAGTTTCCCTTTTTCTCTCTCTATGTTTAATTTTTTATTATCTTGCACTATGCTATGATTGATCCATCTCTTTGCATAAGAGGAATCGATCGGATAGGAGTCACCAGTGATGGTTCCTCAACATACTGTACTTGTATACGGCTGCTAAAGTTGGTTTTGGTTGTTATACGTAGTCTTTGTTATGGCAGCTTTTAGCGGTGTACTACTGTACTAGTATACGGGTGCACTGCGTAGTAAGCTACTACAAAGTTGGTTTTGGTTGGCCTTTAGCATGTTGCGCGCCCTTGAGTGCCTCCTTGGATGAATGGGATTACTTGAGAGGATTGCAATAGTATTCTTTTTTTTCTCTAAAAAAAGGGGAGAAAGGATTCTATAGATTTGGTGACGATGTCCACTACCACATAAAAATTCATCACAGGCGGTTTGAAACTGTCATCACATATGGTTTCTTAAATCGTCTGACTTAATGTGTCAGTGATAATAGAGGTTATCACAGACGATTTTTAAACTGTTTGTGAAGACCGTATCACAGATGGTTCGAAATTAGAACCATCTGTGATCGTTCGTTATCACAGACGGCTCAAAACTATAAATATCTATAATAGTCAATTATCACAGACAGTTCTTGGTGAAAAATCTTCTGTGAGAGCTGTATCAGAGTTAAAAAGTGAGTAATTTTACCATGACTTATATAGAATTGAAGAAGAGTCAGGAAAAGGAGAGGAGTGGAGGAGGAGAAGCAAGAAGAGGAGATGAAGAGAAGAAGAGCCAATCGAGCCTTCTATTTTTAAGGACAAATTTGGTGATGAGAAGTAAGAAGAGAGAAGAGGAGTGAAGGAGAAGATATAAGAGGAGAAGAGCAGCTGAGCCTGCTATTTTAAAGAGCAAATCGAGTGAGATGAGCGAAAAATTCAAATTCAGCGAGATGAAGTAAGTTGAAATATTATCATAGACAGTTTTTGTTTTGATCTGTCTGTGATGCATCACACAGACGATTTAGAACAAAAATCGCCTATGATGTTTATACTTATCATAGACGATTTTTGTTTCGAACCATCTGTGATACATATATACTTTTTACCTTTGGGTGGTATCAGTAGAGGTGTTATTGTGAGCTGTGACAGATGTCTTTTAATTATGGTTGATAATTTTTGTCTACGTTTTTCAATATAGTTGTAGATGGTGTAGACGCCGATGTGGCTAACACAGTCGTTTGGAGAATTCGCTTCAAGAGACCTCTCATTTAAATGTTTGCTTTTTTATTTTTTTGGAGGGGAACAAAAAAAGAGCCAAAAAGAACAGGTACATACCCACCCAACAGCTGTCAATGATTCAATGCAGTACGTGCAGGACAGCAGCCGGTGATGGCCAGCAGGTTGCAGGAACATGATCCCTTTTGACTTCCGGTTTCCTTTGCTCGTTTCGCTCCTTAACGTGGTAGCACATCCGATCCAGCAGCGTCATGTGTGTGCTTGATGAGAACTTGATCGTTATCGAAGTTTCTGTGTGCTATATTCCCGTTGCTCGATCGAGTCGCACTCATGTTCATATTCATGTGAACTTGATCGATCTAGGCAAGAGAACAAAATGCCGTACAAATAGTAGACTACAACGGAGCGATCACGGGTTTCGAATCAAAACTTTTGGTTCTTACCCTGATTTTATATATAGTCCTGCCACAACTCCAAAAGTTGTTTTTTTTAACAGGGTGGTTTTGTGCTTTTTTGGATAAGTTGGTTTTGGGTGCTGAAGGGGTTTGTGGCTTATGATTTTTCACTTTTGTTATAGTAACTAGATTTTAAATGATGTGTTTTTTAATACGTGGTCTATTAGTTAATTGTAATATATATTGTACCGATTTCAATTATACCGGCTAAAATCACATGTGACTGTTTCTCTCTTCGTAATCTCTTTTACGAACAGACAAAATTCAAAAGTCACAAACCACAGTCCATTACAAATACATGACATTTTGTCTTTTAGCTAACATCTCCTACCAAATGCTCATATATTAGCCAATCCTTTAATGGTACTGGAGAATGTCATTAAAAGGGGTTAAAAAACATCGGCGGCTCTACCGATTGTGGCCTTTTATGCCTCCATAGTAGCCTAAGATAGCTGTCTTTGTCTTTGTATTTGCCTAATATGTCATATGTGATTTTGACCGATATAAATAAAATCATTACAGTGTATACTATAATCGATTACTAGACTCTGTCTTAGAAAACACTATATTTGAAAGTTAAGTACTATATAAAAATTATCTATTGCAAAAATAGTTTTTAGAAGTTAATATGAATAGGGCCTAAGTCCATAACAGAAGTACAACGTGACAACAAAATTCTGCCCACGGAAGTATGGCATCGCTTCGATCAAGCCGTTTCTGAAGTCCACATAGCTAGGACATGGTGAAACTATTTCCATCAATTATGGGCCTCGAGAGTAACCTAAGGCACCCGCTGACCCGCCGCTGTTGTATTAGACCAAGGTGTAGCGCCGTTATAAGGCCCAGATCATAAGTATCTCGTAAAACATAACAACAAAACTAAGCCCACCAAAGTGTAGCGCCATTTTCGCGAAGCCCAGCTTCAAGAGTCCACATTAGCTAGGCCCATGAAAATTGCATAACATCTACACAAATTCCTCAAAAAATGTAGGAAGCGACTAAAGCTCGGGTATACGATTAGAGTGCTCCCATCGTATGCTCCTCCAGCCATTCGATCTCATTTTGATAGATTTTGACCATCCAATTTAGCGCAAACAAAAAAAATCATGAAAACTTCATATCTGGTGGTGATATTTGGCCGCTGCTAGCTTGCTAGAGGAGGCGGTGGCGACGGTGAATGACCTCCCTTGAGTACAAGCGGCGGTGACCTCGGACCAATGACTAGTGTTGGAGCTCAAAACACCGTGACTGCAAAACTGCTTTTAAGGCCTTGGAGGCACTGGGTGGAAAAGAAGCTCACTTTGGTGGTGATCTCTGACCATCACTGGGTTACCGGAACTCTAAATTGGCAAAGGAGAAGTAGGAGGAGAGGAGGAGAAGGAGGATCTGGATGATAGTATTCCCGATTTGGCGCAACAAACTTTTATGAATCACAACCATTAGTACCCTTGGTTGTAACCAAACGTAAACTAAAAATTATGCAACAAATAAAAACATCTATGGCAATAAATACAAGGATAAGCTATAAAAATTGAAACATTGTTGTAACAAAAATGAAAAACCACTAAATCAACCCTAATTTTTTAGGGATAGTGTTGCAACATTCAAAAACAACCATTGCAACAACTTGACTTATTGGCGCTAACTTTTTAGATGGGTTGGAGTAGGAGGAGGAGAAGGATAGCCCAACTCCACATCACCGACAGGATCTAGTGGTCCAGACACCACATCCTCGTCATCCCCGACCATGATCGTGCCACTGCTGAGTTTGACCTCAGTAGCGAGTGGTGTACAATTTTTGCTACTATGATCACATGCAACAATGTCTACTAGAGTAGGAGGGCATGTGAGTGGTGACGATGGTGGCTAACATCGTGTCTCGTCTCTGCTCTACAATGCTACCGCGTCACTGGCCATACATTCACCATCGGCCTCCCTACATCTGGCTTTGGCCTCATCAGATCCAATGCGCTCCAATCGCTCCCCGCAAGGGGAGATCTCCCACATGAGCTCCGATTATGGTGGACGGCCTTATCGAGTGTGAGTGGCGGTGAGCTCTGACCGACGGCCGAGCTTGGGACGTCGGGGGCACAAGCAGGAGATAAGCAGCTCATCGTGGTCGAAACGACTCAGCCGAAACCTATTTTGATGGGTTGAGAGGAGGGAGAGAGAATAATGGATGGTTGGCGGGAGACCCTCAGCAGTAATGAATGGATAAGGTTGGCGGTGGCTAGTTATTTTTGGAGTTGAGAAATGAATGGTTTTAATAGTAAAGTGGTAGGAATGGGAGCATACAGTGACATTGATGGGATCATAAGTAGGGTCTCTGTAAAAATGTATTTACACAAAGTTGATCCAGTTGGATTCATTAGCCTAAACGGCTATGTTATGAAAGTTTTGATCGTGGCCTGCTTGGATTATTGAGATGTGAGTAGTACTAGATTGTCCGATGTTTGCTTCTTTGAAACAAGTTTGACGTTTACTATTTGCTAACAAGTGGTAATAACTGGTAAATGAGCTTGCGGAAGCCCACCAAATTTCAAATTCGGACGGAACGGCGGCCGCCGCGCTGCACTGCCGCCGTGCCGGAGTCAGCCGACGACGCAGGCGTTGGCGGCCTTGGATCCCCGACCCCTCGAGCCGTCCAAAGCGCCCACGCGACGCGTCGAGTCAGGGTGGCCGCACTGCACGCCTCGAGATTAACCAACTCCCTCCCCGTCTTCCCCTAGAACGTTCCAAGTCCGCTTCTCATAACGCCGAACGGCGCCGATCATCTCTGCGTGCACAAATCGCATCGTATCCGTCCACGTGTCCATGCCATTGTGCGGGACCTTGCATGGCACGGAAAGGATTTTTATAACCGTTGGATCAAAATCATCTTAATCCAACGATAAAGAAGTAAAGCCTCACATGAGACCCGTCCCATACAATTTTTTTTTCTCACGGCACGGGCCGCCCTGGCTGGCTCCCCTAGCCTGGCACGCATCACGAGGGCGTCGCGCACGATGCGAACGCTCCCAATTAGCTCGCGATTTAATTACCAGCAAATCTCGGTTCGAATTATAAGCACACATTAATTACATATACCCTTAGTCATTAATCCTAGCAGCACCACTACAGGTAGGATTAAATATCCGATCATTTTTAGCACTGTACTCCGTTAAGCACGAGACAAATCCGCCTCTGCGATTTTTATCCCTTTCCTTTTCCTCTCTCGATTTGTCCAATTTTTTTTTGGTTCCCATCAGCGATTTTTGTTCGTTGTTTCCCGCATCACTCTCCACTAAGCTGCCGCCCGGCTCCTCGCTCGGTTGCTCGCGCTCGTCTCCTCTCGTCGTTTCCTTCCCAAATTCGCCGTCTTCTCTGTATTTATTTCCTGCCTCGATAGCCAATTCCCTCGATAATTTTTTACCATTTTTGTTGCCTCACCGTGTTATTAATATCCGCACCGCGCGACGATCTTTTTTTCTTTTCTTGCTTGGGCTTGCGTTCAATCTTCCGAGGCTTCCCGATCTTTTGCCCCCGTCAATCGCTGCGGGCTGCGGCGGAAGGTACTGGGCACCACCGCTTTCTTGGTTTCTCTGATTCTTTCTAGTTCTAGGTTTTGTTTGGAGCGATAGAGTGATTACGTAGGTTTTCTGATATAGTTCTCTAGATCTGACCGTGTGATTTTTGTTTGTAATGTTTTTGTTTCTTCTCCTCTTTTGCAGATAGTTTGTGAATAGGGAGGTGTACAGATAGGTTGGGGTTCTGGGAATTATTTCATTTTTGCTTCCATGTTAGATGAGGGAATCAGAGGAAGGAGTTAATCCGGGGAAGAGAATGGAGGGTTCTTTGGAGGAGGAGAAGCCTTCGGGAGAATCGGGGGATGAGGGCAAGATAGAGAGGAGCCATATCAATCTGAATTCGTTGCCGGCAATTACTGCAGCGGCTGCCGCCACTAGAAAGAATGGTGACTTGCACGGTGCAGTGGAGTCAGGAGCGAAGGGTTCAAGCACCGGGAAGGTAGAGGAGTCCAGTGGTATTGGTAAGAAGAAGCTCCTGAAGAATGAGGAAGCCGGCGAAGGCGAAGTTCAAGGTTTTGCAGACGTGAAGAACAACTCAGTGGACCCTTTGAATAGCGAGAACCCTGTCGAGGTGAAGGATGCTTTTGTAAATGTGGCGGAAAACGAAGGGGGTGCTGATGGTGGCAATGGGGCTAGGAGAGTTGAAGTTCTCAGTGTTGTCAAGAAGGATGAGCCTGCAGAGGAAGTTGGAACTTCTATCAATTCTGTAACAGTTGTAGGGTATGGAGAGAAGGGTGCCACAGGTGCTCCTGCTGGAATTACTGCGGTGCGAGCTGCCGGCTCCCGGTCATCGAGTTTCCATGGTGTGACCAGGTGAGCTTGGTGGGTGTGTTCTTTTAATTTGTAGTTGATCAGTGGAAACTAAATAATGCGTTTCATCTGTCACTTCACCATCTTAACCAGCCAAATCTTTTCTGCTGTAAGCATAGAGGGGGCTACTCACCAAAGAATCATCAATTGTGCAGGCATAGGTGGAGTGGGAAATTTGAAGCTCATTTGTGGGACAGTTCTTGCAGAATAGAAGGACGAAGAAGGAAAGGAAAGCAAGGTATACCCTTTTATCTTGGAGCTTTCTAGGGGGCAGTAGTAGACATTTTAGCTTAATGACTACTACCCTTTTCTGCACCTAATCATTACCATGTTTGTTACATCAAATTATTGTTATGACATTGTCAGATATTCTTACGCCATAATTAGAACTAGCTGTTTTAAATATTAGGTTTTCGAGGGAGCTAGATATTTGAACTGTATTTCTAGCATTTATTTCTCATGTGTTCCGTTACTATATTCTCCGTCCTTGTGTGATGGTCATGGCTAATATGGTCAGTGTCAGTGTTAGAATTTAGAAAGAACTAACTAATTAGGAATTAGAGAAAAATTTGCATCGCAATTTCCAGGGCACATTTGCTTAAACATGAAATTTATTTTTTACAAACACAAGGATAAATGTGAAATTTGTTCCTCCAAAATGCTAGTGTACTGTAATTATTTCTCTATGTCATATTATTATTTAACTTTAGTGGTGGTCTGTGTCAGGAAGGTAGCAATTTGTTTTTTCTGCATGTTACAATTTTGCTATATGTCCAATTTCCCCATTTGTATCTTGAGGTGCACTAGTTATAGTGGAATTAAGTTCATGAGCTACACAATGAAGTTTTGGGAGCGAGTGATTGAGCACAGTTTAAGAAAAGTGACTAGCGTGACGACAAACCAATTTGGTTTTATACCTGGGAGGTCGATCACAGAGGCGATTTTCTTGCTACGACAGTTGATGGAGAGGTATAGGGAGTAAAAGAAGGACCTTCACATGGTGTTTATTGACTTGGAGAAAACCTATAACAAAGTGACAAGGAAGGTCATGTGGTGGGCGCTTCAAAATAAAAAAGTCCCAACAAAATATATTACTCGAATTAAGGATATGTACGAAGATATTGTGACTAATGTCAGAATATGTGATAGAGTTACTAATGACTTTCTTATTAAGATAGGGTTACACTAAGGGTCAGCGTTGAGCCCATATATTTTTGCCCTAGTGATGGACGAGGTTACATGAGACATACAAGAAGCTATCCCTTGTGTATGCTTTTCGCTGATTATGTGGTGCTAGTTGATGAAAGTATGATAGATGTTGATAGGAATCTGGAGTTGTGGAGGAAGACCTTAGAATTACAGGGTTTTGGACTTAGTAGCACTAAAACTAAGTATATGAGGTGTAATTTCAACGGTCTCAAGGCAGATGATGGAGATGTTAGGCTGGATGGACAAGTAGTGTTTAGGAAGGATACGATTCGTTATTTGGGATTGATGCTACAGTGGGATAGCGAGATTGATAAAGACGTGAGCTACAGGATAAGAGCGTGGTGGCATCAAGCATATGGTGTTCTATGTGACAAAAAGTCCCTTAAAAATTAAAGGGTAAGTTCTATAGGACGGTGATCAGACTCACGATACTATATGCAGCAGAATGTTGGGCAACTAAAAGACAACATATATAAAAGACGACTGTAGTGGAGATGAGGATGCTGCGGCGGATCTATGATCACACAAGACGGGATCGCATCTGCAATGATATATGTGATACGGACACCCGCCTAGCCCAATTAGGCACTAGGCGCCGGTTTGACGCCCGATTAGAGCCTAGCGCCTAGGGGAACACTGTACAGCTTAGGGTTTTAGTATTGTAGGTTTTCAAGGTTTTCATCTCTTTGACCTTAAGGAGATTTCATTCTTAGTTTACCCCAACTTGTTTGAGACAAAAGGCTTTGTTGTTGTTTGTTGTGTTGTATCTTGAGATGTTACTTTTCTGTATCTGATTCACTTACTGCCACTGGCCTGCACACTTGGGTTGTAGTACTGTTATCGGTTAACCAAGCTCCAGCAAAGTGGAATGGCTCAACATTGCTTTGAGTAGGCAAAAATTATGTGATATACCTAGTTTATCTCACCTTTGGGACCATTTGCACAACAACCGGTTCCAGCTTTGAATTATCGCTTCTTAAATATCTTCAATATAAATGACCAAAGAGGCACAGCTATGAAAGGAATTGTATTTGTTGTGACTACAGATCAAACAGTAGAGAGGGGGACCAGAAGAGGAGAGCCAATAGAGAGGGACGATATGTGGGAAATGAGTGATCCCCCTCCTCATGCCCCTCTTGGGGGCTTATATACATAGTAGGATAGGATGAAAAACTACAAAAGATAGAGGTACATTGGTACATTCCTCTATATTATTACGACTATTACGTATTGGGCCAGCTGCAAGGCCCAGTCACGGGGGGTTGGGCCACCCCTACGACAGGACTCTCTCGATAGCAAGCGCGGAGGTCCCGATGGGCGAGTTGACGTGACAAACTATCCAAGCCCTCCGTCCCCCGACAGCAAGCGCGAGGGTGTTGACTGGTGAGCCGATTCAACTGGTAGCTCGCAGCCCCTGGAAGAGGGTTCTTCTTTCACTGATCATAGTGCAACTGCAGAGTCCACCAACAAATCATGGAAGCGGAGCAAGGGTGGTGCCGTCCCTTCGAGACAACGCCTACGAGGAGGTCGGCGAAGTCCCACGTTGAAGCTAGGCCATCCCTCCGAGGTGATGCCTACAAGGTGGGTAGTGAAGTTGTGCTGCCCCACCGAGGCAATGCCTCCAAGGTGGATGGCGAGGTCCCGACCGTGAGTTGGTCGAACGAAACATCTACGACCATGAGGTGGTCGGACGAAGTGATGACTGCCAGGCGATCGGACGAGATCCCAACCACGATGTGGTCGAACAAAGTTACTACCGCGAGGCAGCCGAACAAAGTGTCGGCCGCGAGGCGATCAGACGAAGGCACGACTGCCAAGTGGTCGGGCCAAGTAACGACCACGATGTGGTTAGATGAAGTCACGGCCATGAGTAGTCGGGCAAAGTCATGACTAGGACGTGGTCGGATGAAGTCACAACCGCAAGGCAGTCAGACGAAATCACGACCACTGACGTGGTTGGGCGAAGTCATGACTACGGGGTGGTTGCCGACAAAGCCAACGGCTAGATGAAGTCCATGAAGCGCGTGCTCCGCCCCCCACCCTTCGGACTCGCGACGACGAAGCCGGTGGCGGGACGAAGTCTTGAAGTGCACGCTCCGTCTCAACCCTTCAGACTGGTGTCGACGAAGTAGGCGGTGGGACGAAGTCCTAAAGCGCGCGCTCCGTCCCCCACCCTTCGGATTGGCATCGACAAAGCTAGCGGTAGGACGAAGTCTTAATGCGCGCGCTCCCCACGATCGCGAGGCGGTCGGACGAGGTCTCGACCACGATGTGGTCGGACGAAGACACAACTGTGAGACGAGTGAACGAAACGTCTGCGACCACGGGGAGGTCGGACGGGTGCCGACGGAGTCGGCGGAGTCACGACCACTAGGTAGTCGGACAAGGTCACAATTAGGATGTTGTCAGATGCTGCCGACGAAGTGAGCGGCTGGACGATGTCCTTGAAGCACGCGCTTTGCCCCCCACCCTTCGGACTGGCGTTGACGAAGACGGTGGCGGGACGAAGTCTTGAGGCGCGCGCTCCCCATGACCGCGAGGCGGTCAGAAGAAATCTTGGCCGTGAGGCGGTCGGACAAGTCTCGACCGCGAGACAATTGAAGATCACGCAAAGTCCAGAGAAGACCGTGCAGAGCTCTGTGAAGGCCGCGCGAAGTCCGTCGGAGATCGCGTGAAGTCCAGCGAAGACTGTGCGGAGCTCAGCGGAGGCGACACTAGGTCCAGCGGAGACCCGCGGAGGCCAGACGAAGTCTGACGGAGGCAACGTCTACACAGAGTTCGGTGGAGATCGCGCGAAGTCCAGCGAAGACTGTGCGGAGCTCGGCGGAGGCAACGCGAGGTCCAACGGAGGCAACGCGAGGTCCAGCGCAGACATGCGGAGGGTATGCAAGGTTTGGCAATGGCGTGGTCCGCACAGGGTCCGTCGGAGGTTGCATGAAGTCCAGCGAAGACAACGCGAGGTCCAGCGGAGACTCGCGGAGGCCACGCGAGGTTTTGCGGTGATGAGGTCTGCGCGGAGTTCGGTGGTGGTCGCGTGAAGTCCGTAGAAGATCAGGTGAAGTCCTGCGGGGGCTAGCGGAGATCAGATGAAGTCTGACGGAGGCGACATCCACACAGGGTCCGGCGGAGATCGCGCGAAGTCCCGCAAAGGTCGTGCGCAGTCTTTGCGTGGAGACCGTGTGAAGACCTCGGCGAAGACCATGGAAAGTCTTCGGTAGAGAAGTCGGAAGCGGTCGGACGAGGTCTTAACCACGATGTGGTCGGACGAAGTCACAACCGCGAGACGGTCGGACGAAACGTCTGCGACCACAGGGTGGTCGGATGGCGTCGACTGAACCGGTGGAGTCAACGGCGCGGAGCTCGGTGGAGACCGTTGACATCGATGAGGAATCCGACAGAGTCAACGCGGGGTCTGACGGAGTTAACAGCGCGGAGCTCGGCGGAGGCTCGGATGAAGTCTCGGTCGTGTGGCGGTCGGAAGAGGTCTCGACCACGATGTGGTCACAGACGGAGTCGCGACCAAGATGTGGTCGGGTGAAGTCACAACTATGGGGTGGTCGGACGGTGCTGACGAAGTCAGCGGCTGGATGATGTCCTTGAGGCGCGTGCTCTGTCCCCCACACATCGGACTAGCGTCGACGAAGCAGGCAGTGGGACGAAGTCATTGAATTGCACTCTTCGTCCCCCACCCTTCGGACTGGTGTCGACGAAGCCGACAGCGGGATGAAGTCTTGAAGCGTGCGCTCCGTCCCCCACCCTTTGGACTGGCATCGACGAAACCAGCGGTGGGACGAAGTCTCGGCCGCGAGGCGGTCAAGTGACCGCGAGACCTCGTCCGACTGCAACACGGTCGAGATTTCGTCCGAGCCTCCGTCGAGCTCCGCACCGTTGACTCTGTCGGACTTTGCGTCGACTCTGCTGGATTCCTCGTCGATGTCGACATCCTCCGTCGAGATCCGCGCCGTTGACTCCGTCCAACCACCCCGTGGTCACAAATGTTTCGTCCAACCGCCTCCGAATTCTCTGCCAAAGACTTCGCACGGTCTTCACCAAGGTCTTCGCACGATCTCCGCGTGGAGATTGCATGGATGTCGCCTACGCCGGACTTTGTCTGACCTCTGCTGGCCCCCGCAGGACTTAGCCCGGTCTTCGACGGACTTTGCGCGACCTCCGTTGAACTCCGCGTGGACCTCGCCACCGCCAGACCTCGCGTGGCCTCCGCGAGTCTCGCTGGACCTCGCATTGTCTTGCTGGACTTTGCGAGACCTCCATCGGACTCCGCGCGGACCTTGCCAGCGCCAGACCTCGCGTTGCCTCCGCGGAGCTCTTCACAGTCTTCGTTGGACTTTGCGCAATCTCCACCGGACTCCGCGTAGACGTTGCCTCCGCTGGACTTCGTTTCACCTCCGCAGGTCTTCGCTGGACCTCGCGTCGTGCTCTGCACGGTCTTTGCTGGACTTCGCGCGATCTCCGCCAGATTCCATGTGGACGTCGCCTCCGTTAGACTTTCTGTGGCCTTTGCAGGACCTCGCGCTGCCTATGTCGAGATCCGCACGATCTTTGATGGACTTCGCGCGATCTCCGTCGGACTTCGCGTAGACGTCGCCTCCGGCAGACTTTGCCTAGCCTCTGCGGGTCTCCGCTGGATCTCACGTTGCCTCCGCGAAGCTGCCCACGGTCGGTGCCAACTGTTGTGGTGATCTGTATCATCCTTCTTTCAGTTGGCTTTCTAGCATCCTTCCTTGCGCAGTTTCTTGCGCTATCCCCATGGGCGACGCCAATTGTTGTGGCTATAGACCAAACAGTAGAGAGGGGGACCAGAAGAGGAGAGCCAACAGAGAGAGACGATATGTGGGAAATGAGTGATCCCCCTCATGCTCCTCTTGGGGGCTTATATACATAAGTAGGATAGGATGGGAAAGTTATTGGTGCATTCTTCTATACTATTGGACTTCTTACATATTAGGCCAGTTCCAAGGCCCAGTCACGGGGTTTGGACCACCCCTACAATAGTATTGATGATTAAATTTCACGTTTTGTTCTTGGTGAAGCTTATATTTAGCATGCCTTTGATGAGCTGTGAGATCCTGTCACACTGCCGCATGCAAAGGTAGTTTTTGAATTTGTTCGTATCTTTTTACGGCATGAGGAGAAAGTATTATGCATTATTAATGCTTATTTACTAACATCTAAAACCCATAGTGGGCAATGAACCGCATGAGTAACTAGTTCACTGATTTGCTAGTCCGACCGCCGGTTTACCAGTCGAATCGGAAGCTCTAAGAAATTATATTTTAGAGTAAATTGTAACACAGGTATATAAACCTGTGAGGTAGATGCATCTAGGTCATTAAAAAATGAAATCGTGTATTTATGTCAATGAACTTGTTAAACCACATAAAGGAGGTCCAAAAGAGGTTCTCCAAGGATGACAAGTCATCCATGTGTCACTAATGCTTATGTTGCGTTGATGTGGACGCTGACATGAGAAGGTGAAGGCCTCTGTCTCCACCTGGCCGGCTATGCCCATCTGTGTGTTCATCAACGCTATTCCAAAGCCTTCAAAAGTAATTTGGTTTTGATTGAGAAGGAAAGCTGTGAGCTTGCTATAGTGGGATTTAATTACAAGGTGGATTCTTATTGCTTTCTGGTCGCATGAGATGCATATGGAGCTGATGCAGCTGTTAGTAGATGTAGATGGGGAAAGAAAAGCCAACGAAGAAGGTGGCAGGCCCATCCACGTGCTTCAGATCGTGTCAGCCGCGGCTGATTACTTCCTGCAGTCCCTGTTCGAGGAATATGTCGAGTCATCAAGTGGTGCCCCTCCTTTATTGATGTCATCTCCTTCTGCAGCCATGCCTTCTCGTGGATAATGCTGCTCCCACTTCTAGACGAGGGCACGACCCGAGACCTGAAAGCTGCTGTCAATGCACAGGACTAGGTTGCCTACTTTCGAACTTGCGAGAATAACAAAGGGAAACACTAATCACCAATAGACTTTATTGATGTGGTCAAAAGGTATTTTAAGAGTGACAATGAATGTGAATGATTTCATTGTGTTGTTGGGAGGCACGCAGGCCTCCCCTATTTACACAAATCTAAATGGTGGCAGTTAATGTTTGAATAGGTGCCTCTTGTCTTCACACGCTAGTCTTTTCTGTGTCTTGAAACGTTGTGTCTTTTGTCAAACATCGCAACTTGTCGGGAATGCCATTAACCGTTCTCATGTGTCGTATTAAACACCCATGTGGAAAACCATATCCGTCTTGACCAGTTAATACTTTGTTTGAGGAAGTGAATGGATACTGGTCATCGTTTAGGTGTAACCTGTCTTCGACTAGTTATATTTATGAAAGGAGGGAAACTTCCTCTTTTATGTGCTCGCAGGCTAGACAATGTACTTAGTGGACCTTAGCTATGTGGGTCTAGGCAAGGAGTTTTATTTTGACATTTGTTGACCAAATATATTGACCTGGTCAAGAATGCCCGTCAGCGGTCAATGAGGGTTCGACGGAGAGAGTGAGAAGAGAGTATATGAAGGATAGAGAAAAAGTGGGTGAGAAAAGAGTAGGGGTGTCAGCGGATCAAATAGTGGTCTTTCCATATTCATATTCATATTTTTAAACGAATACGAATACAAATTCGAATACAAATACAAATCGAATATTATAACGATTATGCATACGAATCAAATAGACAAATACCTACTTATTTTGGTTAGATGTGAATATCCTAATGCACAATGAGTAGCAAATTGACAGTTATTTTATAGTAATACTTATGCCCCTTTTCCTCTAGTTTATCACATAATCATTGATCATTGGTATCATTTTGCCACTAATCCCAACTAATTCTAGATATATTGCAAATAAAGCGGTTATAAATATATCGAATTTGGCTAAAAAGAGCATGCAAAAAGCTTTATTGGGGGATGTGCCAAAATGAAAAATATGAAATGCCAAATTAGAGTTCACGACAGCTCATCGAGATGATTGAAATGCATATATGATATGTCCAATTTAAAGGTCAAATGCAAAATATATGTATTAGCTAGATGTTGCTATTATATTTGCCGAATCCGGATATTATCCGTATTCGTATTTGATTTGACACCTATTTTACATGATGTATTCGTATTCGACAAAAACAAAATCCGGATATTATCCGGGTTCAGATTTGTTTTACAATATGAATGCATTTTTCTTACCACATTTGGTATCATCCGAACACGCACGCCGGATAAAATGGATAATTCGGATCCGTTGACACCCCTAGAAAAGAGAGAAGGAGAAAAGCTGACACGTAAGCATTAACGTCACATGGATGCCTTGTCAATCTTGCAAAACTTCTTTTGGACCTCTTTTGCACGGTTTAATAAGTTCATTAACCTAAATGTACAGTTTCATAGTTTAGTGACTTAGATGCACCCACCTCATAAGTTTATATACCTATGATGCAATTTAATCTATATTTTAACACTTGTTTATTTTTAATTCGGAAATAGTTGTTAAAATTTTTAATTTGGAAACAGTTGTTAAAAATGTCAAGGAATATTTTTAACAAGGTAATATCTAACTCTTGCCTCCTATGGCATGTCAAGGAGCACAGTTGGGTTGGTGGTGCACTTCCCTTGCGAGCATTGGGGGGGGGGGGGGGGGGGGGGGTCGACGTCCAGTTCCGTAATCTAACAAAAAAACTATTTCTTCCCATTTTTTCTCCAAATGATACATTGCAGGAGCCGAATTGGACCTGGCGCCGGCCCTGTTATTTTCAGCTAAATTGCTACTCTGCTCTGGTTTTTAAACCTATGCCTAGGAGGGGAAACTGAATATTGATAAAGACCTTTGCTGAATTGTTTCAAAATTAGGCAGAGCATTTGATTTCCTGACTTAAGGTAGTTTAACCTATCTCATGCTAACTCTTTTGATTTCTGGTCCGTATAGCTTTGTTATTTTTCCTTTCTGTAGCAAATGAGAAAAGATATAACATAGATATGTATTTAGTTACTTCTGAGTGGTTACTAATGGTTTCTTGCAATGGTGTTCCAATGTGGCGGTGCTTCAGTTTATTTAGGTAAGCATTATTTATTTGAGTTCTGTCCTTATGTCTTAATTTCGTATGTTTAGGGTCTAATTATTTTTCTCCAAATTTCCTACTATGCAGGAAGTTATGATACCGAGGGAAAAGCTGCCAGGGCATATGATGTTGCAGCTCTTAAATACTGGGGCCAAAATACAAAGCTGAACTTTTCGGTAAGTCTTTTTTTCTTTTGCTTTCCAGTGATATATATTTAAGTAATGCTTGTCTTATGAGTCAATTTTATTCCAGCTTTCAGAATACGAAAAGGAACTGGAGGACATAAGAGACTTGTCTCGAGAGGAATGTGTGACATACTTGAGAAGGTATATTATCTGTATATTCATTCAATGCACTAATTAGAGAAATGACTGGCATTTTGTTTTATCCTACAGAAGGAGTAGCTGCTTCTCAAGAGGGGCTTCTATTTATAGAGGAGTTACAAGGTGACCTCTTTTTCATTTTGTTCAACTTTTTCAAAGGACTAGCTTTTGTTCTTTAAAACTACTCAAACTCTCAGCTAATATCATGTCCCTATGATAGAAGGCAGAAAGATGGGAGATGGCAGGCTCGCATAGGACTGGTTGCTGGAACTAGAGACATTTACCTGGGAACTTTCAGTATGCTGCACATGCCTGATTCCGATCCCCCCCCCCCCCCCCCCCTTTAATATTTGATGATGTATTTTCTCTTGCTTGAACTAGAAACTGAGGAAGAAGCGGCAGAAGCTTATGATATTGCTGCCATTGAGATACGTGGCAAAAATGCTGTGACCAACTTTGACCGAAGCAACTATATGGAGAAGGGCCTGCATTGTATAGAAGGGGCAGGCTTGAAGCTGCTTGCATCGAAGCCAGAATAAGAACTTGACTTTGGTGCAGTGGTGTGGTACATACAGATAGAAGAACTGGTTGCAGTTTGTCGGTACTTGCTGCTTTATAAGTCTTCAGATTACAGTTGTCTAACAGAGAGAATCTCAATTAATTAGCAAAATTTGTGTCGACAAGAAGATTTTGAGCATGTATTATAGGGTGAGAAGGTTATATTTGTATTGGAAATTGCCGGCAACTCAATGTTTGTGTTCTGTTCAATAACTTTATGATGTGAGATATCATGTTCCCTGGTCTCACTGGAGAATAACTCATGCTATCATGGGAACATGTTTTACTTTCGGTACTGGTACTTGGTTTGATGCCACATTCAAGTGCATAATCCCGTGAGCAACGCTTCTTAAGTGTACTCGTTGGCGGCTGCCGCTAACTGACACTTCTCAAGAGAAGTTGAGGAAAAAAAAAACTTCTGAACGTAGGAGTACTACTACAGACCATGCCCAGAATGGATACATAGGAGTCAGATCCTTGCACAGAAGTAACACAGGCTGCACACGAGGTGGGCGCGGGCGGCAGGGGGAGGTCATAAGCGTTGCGGCGGCCGTGCAGCATGGAGTGAGTCTGTACCCCACCAGATAGCTAGCACGCACGAGGGTGGGGTGGCGCGACGCGGTGACCGCGCATGAACTTCACCCGTCTTTCCAGCTGCCGCGTTAACGTCTGTACTACTTTGGATCACTCTAGTTTGCACTACCTGCTCAAATTGTTGGGAGATTTTTGTTTCTTTAGTCTCTACTACCCTCTTCAATTGTCGAGAGATTCTTTTTTAGTGGTGATTCAGACGATCATTCGCTGAGGAAGCAGGTGTGAATTTCACGCATACGCTCACCTGTGTTCCCAAACTGGACCTGCATTTCCGCCCTTTTTTTTTTGGAAAATACATTTTGCCAATCTTATATCAGACGAGCATATAGCCATATAGCTAGAAAGATGGAACAGACTTCTTTTTCCTAAATCCTGAACAAGTCACACAACCCGCGAAACACGAATCTAGCGTTCAATCAATGGCATGAATATTTAATTTTCAGTAACATTAAAAGATTCACAACAAGAACATTGCATCGTCCAGACTCGAACAACTATCCAAAGCCAGAACCTATTTGCAACGACTCATGATTGTTCAGCTTTTTTTTGATAACGGAAATCTTTATTCATAAACCAAGAGCAGTACATCAAGGTGATACACAGTCTTGGAATAAAATTTCCAGCCTCTGCCTTGCGCGGAGGCACACAGCTAAACTAATCAAAATCTAAGCATAATCTAATGACTATCAATCCGTAGACTAGATCGCCACCCATATGCCCGGGAGTAGATATCCTTGGCCACACGGTCCAAATGTTGTGAGGCCGCCACAACTAAACCCTGCAAATCCGTTTTGTGAAGGATAGCCCATGAACGGAGTCGATGAGAAGCTGCGAAGATAACCTGCAAGGGAGAAAAAGTTTGTTTCTTTTCAAAAATAATGTCATTTCTGTGTAACCAAATTGACCAACAGATAACTGCTGCCCCAAGCAGAACTAGTGGTTTCAAGTTTTTGGTTACACCCGTAAGCCAACTTCCAAACATATGTGATACGCTTTGGGGTTTCGTTATGTTAAGGGATAGTTGAGGGACACTCCAGACCGCCCTAGCAAAACGACATGATTGTTCAGCTACAGAAGACTAATCCAGCAGGTGCCAATGTCATTCTCAGTTCACTTCTAGACTTCTTCCCTCAAGCTGGTCATATGAATTCCTGCTTTAAGGTTTACGTTATCCATGCGCCTCGTGTTTAATGACCTAAACTGCACAAGTGGAAATGGAAAAAGTTATGTGCCTAACATTACTCCACCCGAACAGATTGTACTCTGGTGTGAACCAAAATGATGCTAGCTGCAAATAAGAAAGAAACTAAGGTGATGCAGTGCTTCCCTCTTTGCCATACTACAAAAAAAAAATGTTTTCCACTTTTTTGAGCAACAGGATAAAAAACTACATGCTAAGGGCTTGCACGCACTTTGATTATGCTCATCTCATAAGGCAAGGTTTAGTGTTAATTGTTAAGCTTAATAAAGCAACTTACTAGATAATCCCTCAATGCTATTTGGGTGAACCTATCTTATAAACCCACAAAGGCTTATAAAACTCAACAGTCCCATTGGCTTCAGCTTTTCTGTATAAGGGTAGCTTACGAGTTTTGCCTGAAAACAATTTAAGCTATTTAGCTCTGACTTAAGGTTTAGGATGCTGCCTTTTTTGTTTTGTTTCTGCACCCTCTCGCCAACTGACGCTTTCTTGCTTCTTGACATCTTTGTGCAGCTGTGCGTGCTTCGTGGACCCTGACGAGTGTTTCCGGTGAACACCGTGCACGACGCGTGGACAAATGGCGCGGCACGTACGCATAGAGTTTTCTCTGCCAGCGTAGCATGACATTTGGGCCGAGGTGGCCCGCCCATGCAGATAAGAGGAGCCTAGACTGCCTACTAGGCCTGCTCCAGTTATTCCCGGGCTGGTGGAGTTTTCGCCATGGGCTGCAATTTTTCCTCATAACCTCTTTAACAAAAAGGAAAGTTACAGTCACGTACATCTGAATAGTTAGAGCAAGTACAATAATGATCTTATAGCCAAGCTAGTCAACATTTTTGCTGATGTGGAGGAGAGAAGAGAGGAGAGAGATAAGAGCTTGGCTCTCATGCAAGCAACAAGCTGGGCACGGGAGCCTATGCAGTGGTGGGACTAGATAATAAATGTATGTGAGGAGGAATAGGAAAGAGAATGTGAGACATGGTACCACATAATAATAAAAAACCTTTTATAGACAAATTATTGTATAACTTGGCTCTTATAACTTGACTTATAGCCAAACACTTGGCTCTATTATTGGACTTGCTCTTAGAGCGTGACGCAGGCTCAGCGACCAGCTTATAATTGCTACACTTTGCTAGCGCAAGTAGCAAAACTTACATTATGGTGCTTTGAGGTGAGTGACGAGGATTGAATAAAAATCACTAAATACAGTTTTAAAATATAATTAAGGTCAGAGGACCTCATGGTTGAAAACCTTTAGAGGTTGTTCCCGAGTATCCTGGTCGGAGAAATATTGTACGTGTTGCCTGACTAGATAACTGCTTGGAAAGTCTATAAACTGGTCCCTGAACCCGATTCTAGGATATTTCTTCCGTGCGATGGATAGAACACGTGCCTTATCCACTCCAAATAGTACGATGCTTCGTCCTTGAGTCTCTGACAATAACTGTTATGCAGCTATTGCCCACGTTCATTTTCTACTGACAACAACTAACGATCAGATGTTCTCTTTCTGACAATAATTACCCCCCCAACCAGACACGCTAGTTCCACAAGGCGTCTTTCCTGGCGAACAAACATGTGTGTCTTTATTGGTATTTAAGGCTAAACGAGAGAAGGCCAAATAGGATCGGGCAATTCACGTACAATCAATCAGTCTTAATCCTAGGCAAATTGATATCTTATTCAATTCAGTGTAATTAGGGCTAGTCTCTTGCTTGATCGAAGGCACCCTATAACCAGTTTATAGTAATAAAGAGTATCCCTGTTCTCTCTCAAGGATTTTTAGCCATTTTTCCTTATATTATTTCATAAGATCGGCGACTCGATCATCAACAATTAGTGATGTCTGTAGGGAAAGAAAGCGCTAAGTCCTTGGAGTTCTCCTTTGTTTAGTAATCCTCGTCCTTCTTTGCTCTCTGTTGTCATCGCTAATGTGATCATGGCAAGGACTTGTGAGAAGAACTAGTTCGGCTTGGCAGATTATGTTGACTTTGACATAGACGCATGCATCTACGCCATGGAACATGATGTGTTGTCATCATTCTCTTCCATCCTAGGCGCACTACTCATTGAAACTAGTGAGATCGACCGGATGAAAGAAGATTCGTTGCCCCATCAGCAGCACTCCCAGAGGAATCGATTGTTCTGACCAGATCAGAATGCCCAAGTGCTTCCACAAGCTCGGTGCTTTCGACTGGCAAAAACAACAACAAAAACTCAATGCTGCAGTCTGAGGGTTAGTGTACTCTAGATATGGTCATGGGCAACCACTATTTGCCAACGGCTTCTACATATTCTAGGAGTCGACTGACACCTGGTCGCAGTGTTGATGAAATTACTATCGACAGAAAGCCAGGTAAAGATGATAGCACTTAGCATCCGATCGACAATCCGCCAGATCAGGCTAAGTCCACAGCCTACTAGAGATGGTAATTTCCAACCATTCATGGTAATTTCCAACTATTCCCTATTATGAAGGCTCCTTGCCGAAGTGGTGGAAAACACTCGCTTAGTTTTAACGAGAGTTCAGCAGAAGATTCATGCTGGAGGCACAAAATTAACACAATCGATGGCACCGATCGAGATGCCATGCACAATTCTTCATGATAGAAACTGCCAGGACTCATTGGTTGAAATGGTGAAAATGCTCATGCATCACCTTGAGACAACGGAGGCAACGGAACTGGTGTACATCAATTGGCTAAAGCTTCTACCCTACCATGCGTGACGGGTCGAATGGGACAAGCGAAGGATCGGAGGGAAACTCAAGTCATCATACACCTTCTGCCAACAAAAATCCGACCCTCATTAACAATCTAGAACTTGTAGCGAGTCCATGATATTTTAAACAACCCAGATCCTACTATGGCCAAGACTCTGGGATATGCTCAGATTGCAAGACAGGAGTTAGAGATCCTTCAGCAGACTCTGCATCACACAGAAATGTACAGAGAACAAAGGAACTTGCAGAGTCACACACTGACTTCATTCGAGGGATGGTTCCTTACTTAGCAGAAACCAGCGTGGTCAAAATAATCTGACATCTGACTCTAGACCTCCTCAAAGATTTCGACAAGGGAATCACAAGGGAAAACAACTCTTCCATGAAGCCACTTCTACTCGTCGTCATGAGAAACGAACTCTCGGATCGGGTGATCTACACATCACCTGAACCAAGCAGTTGATTGGAGACACCATGTAAGTATCCATGACCAAGTCAGAGCACCAGTTCCTTAGTACAACTACCGGAGGAACTAGTCCCAAACCGACCACAATCCAACTCCGTTCCAAAGAAGGTGCCATGACTCGATCATAGGCTGTTGGCATTCTCGATAGGCCTTCAAGTAGTACATTGACCGGACAGGTTCCGACCAGTGAATCTAGAGAAATTTGATGGGTTACAACCATCCGAGCTTCCGGTGGTGATTATAATGTAATGTCAAACTACTTACCCATAGTCCTCAAATGATCTACCTGATCTTAGTCGCTCAATCGACATTTGGATCAATTTACACTCGGGAGCAACTCTGCGACCTATTGATCACAAATTTTCAGGGGACATACGATTGCCCTACTAAAGAAGATGATCTCCATTGAATCTGACAAGAACCAAATGAGACTCTTCGATGGTGCATCAAGAGGTTCAGCCAGATTCGTAATTCCATTCCTGAGGTTGCGGATCCTCTATTATTCAAGCTATGAAAACAGGTTGAGGAACTGATGGTTTACAGAGGACATCACAATGAACCCTCCAAGAACGATCATCGAGCTGTTTGGCATGACCGATAGGTACACAATCGCTAGTGAGGTGGTTGAATGGAACAAGGCCATCACCCAGATAGAGAAAATTCCTCGGTCTGGCCTGGAGAAAAGAAGAAGAAGACTAAGAAGCCTCTCAAAGGTAATAAGAATTGCAAACCTAATGCTACGGAGGTTCTTGCGATTCCAGAGAAGTTCACTAGGGGCAAGAAGGACTATTCCGGTTGGAACAAAGCAAAAGCTCTAACCGACAAGTCAAAAAATAACAAGAAGTGTCCACTTCATCAAGCGGTAGGGCATGATCTATGCAATTGTTATGCCTGGTAGAAGAAATTAGAAGACTATTATTCAGGTAAGGGTCCTTTTTCCAAGGATGACAATAAAGAGATAGACTATCATGAGCCACAACACACCGTCGATATGATCTTCGGTAGGGTCCTCCTACGAGTCCAAACACCATCTGAAGACCATGGAGCGGGAAGTGAACCTCACCAAATATCACGCCGCTCTCAATCCATCCATGTGGTCAGAGACAACTATTTCCTTCAGCCGGGAAGACTGCCCCATCCCCTTAACTCGACCAGGTAGGTTCTATATTGTTGTAGAACCTAACATAAATACTTGCAAAGTTAATCGAGTTCTAGTAGATGATGGTAGCTCTCTTAATATTTTGTTTACAGGAGCTTTTGAAGAAATGCAAGTTTCTCAAAAGTAAAGCCCGTGAAATATGTCTTTCATGGCATAGTGTTGAGATCTACTATTAAACCGATAGGGCAAGTTTTCCTACTAGTTATGTTTAGGAGTCCAAATAACTTCCAAACAGAAAGAATCTCATTAGATATGGTAGACATTGAAATCACATACAATGGGATTCTTGGTCATTCAGCACTGGCTACGTTCCTAATAGCCATGCATTACGGCTATCAGAGTCTTAAGGTGCCAAGACAAAAATGGGCCATAACAGTTCGAGGGGATAGAAATATGGCACGTACATGTGATCATAAATCCCTAGAATTGATCGATGAACTTCTGACCGAAATGCTAATCCACCTTTTGTGCTGGCCAAGCACTCAAGACCAAAGGTGACCCCAAAACTCTTCGACCTAATCAAGGAGATTCGACTCAACAAGGATACTTCTCCGAAAAATGTCAAAGAATCATTTGGACTTGAAAAAGCTAGCACCTCCTTCTAGAATATACTAGTCGTGGTAGGACTCAACCTCAAATACGAAGAGTCACTCGTCTCCTTCCTCCAAAAAAAACTTGGATGTATTTGCTTGGCAGGCATTCGATATACCCGATGTCCCTAGGGAGGTGATCGAGCATAGGCTAGCATTTCGGTCTGATAAAAAATCGATCAAGCAAAAGCTAAGATGCTTTGCACCCGACTGGAAGGAGGCAATCCAGTCAGAGATCGATAAGATTCTTAAGGCTATATTCATTTGTGAGGTCAACTACCCAGAGTGGCCCGCCAATCCTGTAATCGTTAGAAAAGTAATAGAAAATGATGAATATGTGTCGATTTCACAGATCTCAATAAAACTTATCCGAATGATGACTTTCCCCTTCCATGTATCGATCAACTTATTGACTCTACTTCTGAGTGTAAGTTATTAAGCTTTCTAGATGCATATTCAGGGTACCATCAAATTAGCATGAGTAAAGATGACAAGGTGAAAACTTAATCACGCCATATGGCACCTTTTGCTATGTAAAGATGTCATTTGGTCTCAAAATGCTAGTGCCACTTTTCAGAGGAAAATCTTTAGTCAACAAATTGGTCATAACTTAGAGGCCTATGTTGATAATTTGGTCGTAAAAAGTATCAACATTGGAGATCATATCTTCGATCTACAAGAATCTTTTACTAACTTAAGAAGACATAACCTTAAGTTAAATCCAAAGAAATATGTGTTCAGAGTTTCCTCTGGAAAACTTCTTGGATTCCTAGTTTCGGCTAGAGGAATTGAAGCAAATCTAGAGAAAATAGTGGCCATTGAGCAGATGCATCCTCTGACCACGAAGAAGGAAGTCCAGAAACTAATCAGCTATCTGATAGCGCTAAGTCATTTCATAACATGGTTGGGAGAAAAATGATTGCTTTTCTTTAAGCTTCTTCAGAAATATGGAAGTTTCGAATGGACTTTCTCAAAACTAATATGAAAGCGTCTTCAGAAAAATGATCCCAAACCCCATACAACTTCCTCACTCTCTTCCACCTCTTAGGGCTCAGAGGAGCATCTCCTGAGCTCTCAGATAGTTCACCGCTCTCTGACCCAACCATCTACATAACATAAGAAACGTTACATCAAGGGCATCTCTACCTTAAGTCTTTTATTCCTCTCTACTGAAGAGGTAGCAGCCAAGATCAAGGACATCTCTACCTTCTGGCTGGGCTCCCTTGTGCAGATCATTATGATCCGCTTTCCCACCTCAGTAGGGGATAGGGCTATAAAATCAGGGGAGACTTTAAGATTAAAAGATTCAACCAAACAAAAACAAAAGTTGACTGGCCATAATTTTTTAAGACTTACATTCTAGAGAATCCCTGGTTGAGTCATCCCTACCCATGTACCAAAGCATGGTACGGTCGGGCAACTTCAGAGGACTTATTCGGCGCATGGAAAAATTCTTCAGCACGTGCCATAAAGTAAGACCTCTTATCCTTAGATGGTGGATGGCATCAACCCATCACCCCACCTTCCCCTCATTCTTCGGGGAGGATCTCCATCTTAGGTTCTCAATGGCCACCCGACCGACGAAAGGAAGGCTATCATCCTTACTGAGCGTCATGTAGAACCATAACTTCTTCCATGATGACCATAAAGATTTAGAATACATTGGAATGTATTCTTCATCCTTCCCATTGGGGAGGCGTAAAGCGCAATCTCTGAGTGACACCGTTAGGGGTGAGGTTTACCAGCTCGATTCTGTAATACTCCAAGACTTGGGAGAGGAATAGGTGTGCTGACAATCGAAGCCCGAACTCAATGTACGCCCAGAAGATCAGAATCTTGCCTTCATTCCGCTCAAAAATTTCTCCCTGACTGCTGATCTCCATGGGATCAGAACCCTAGTGGGAAGCATCCCTTCTTTCTTCATGGCCTTAAGCTTCTTCATCCCAAGCTCCAACGCTGGCCAGTTGGTGATAAGATCAACATTTTGGCTAGGTGGTCGAAGAACGAAAAGGGGATCGAAAGGGGTCGAGGCTACAGGCGAAGAGTGCCAGAGTAGAGAAGATGAAATGTTTTTCTGAAAGCGTGAAGTCCCAAGGCGGCACGCTAAGGGTTTTTATAAGGGTTTCTTTCCAATTGCAAAAGGAGGTCACCTGATCCGAAACCCAACGGACACAATATCTTTCAGTTTCTCAGTTAGTTTTTCAACTTTAAAGTGAATATGAACTGCTTCTTTACTCTTATTGTTGAAAGGAATTGTTTCCGATTGAAAATTCAATCATAAGATTATAAATTTACTTAAGGTTCAGGAATTAACTGGCGAAGATTGAATAAATCCTTAATACGGCTTTAAAATATAATTAAGGTCAAGGGATTTCGTGGAGGGGCTGCTCCCTGAGTACCTTAGTTTGAGAAACAATCGTTTGAAACATATTGTCTTTTTAACGCTATTTTTCCTTTTTTTTTCTTTGTATTATCTATGAAATACAGTACTATTTTTTTCTATTTTATTTATTTTTAATTAAATATCTAAAAAACTATCCCTATTAATATGTAATTTCAGATAAAAGATAAAAATCACGTCTAAAAACAAAATGTCACGACAGTTTCAAACGGGACCTAACGCCTCCTGGCAGTCATCCTGTCGCTGTTCGCCATGATGCCGCTCGCTCGGCCTCCACTTGGATCGATCGCGACGTCTCTTCTCGTGTATCATCTCGATCGATGTGATTGACATGCGTATATGTATGCATATGGATCGATCGCTAGCTAGTTGGCGATCGATCGTGACAGCCTGACCATGGTTAGTATTTAATTCCAAAATGAGTACCCATATGGATCGACAGGTATATCGATCGATAGTTTGTTTTTCTTTTCAACATGGATTAACTATATATGTACAAGCGTACGTCACGTACACGGCATACGGATTCTCATTACTCGACTCTCATGCAGACTTAGAGCAACTCCAGCAGTAGCCCTCAAAACAGGACATCTACTTTTTATTTGAGGGCTCTCCCTACTTTTGATGGCTCTGTTTTTTGGACTACACTCCAGCAGGAACCCTCAAAACAGGACCATCAAATTCATTCTTAGAGGGGATGACACATAGGACCCACCCTCATCCTCATCCTACTTTTGAGGGCCGAGGGGCAAAAAAACTCACTCCAGCAGGGCCCCTACTTGAGCCCTCAAAAGTAGGGGTTCCCTCCAAACCCCCTAGGAATGAGGGCTCGAGGGGGAGATTTGAGGGCCCCTACTTTTGAGGGCTCAAGTAGGGGCCCTGCTGGAGTGAGTTTTTTGCCCCTCGACCCTCAAAAGTAGGATGAGGGCTCAAGTAGGGGCCCTGCTGGAGTTGCTCTTACCATTACCAACACATAATATTACCTATATTATAGCCGAGGGACTTCCCGACCGCTGGGACGTGCCGGAGGACTTCCCGGCCGTTGAGGCCAGCCATGTCAGCTTTTTTGCAAAAAAGCCTCTGCATTTTCTGAAATAGCGTAAAGATCCTCCGTTCTCGCAAAAAAGTCCCTGCCAAGTTTTTTCCCAGAAAGCACCCTCCACTTCACCAAAATTGCGTATTCTTTGTTAGATAGCAACCCGCAGTTTTCCAAAATTACGTATAGGTCCTTATTTAGTTATGTACAGATCCTTACATGTCCTCATTTTTTTGCAAAAAAGACCTTTGGTTTTTCTGAAATTACGCATATGTCCACTTTTTTTTAAGAAACTTCTCGTAAATTATCGTCTCTTTTATTTCAGTCCACACGGTAACTAGCGCGACGTGCTGCCGCACTTATGCAGCTAGTATTATTATACGTAGGTGGAACTAGGACAAGCGGCATGCATGCATGCTCGATCGATCGCCGCCGGCCGCGCGCGGCACAAAACATCCGTCTTTCGCTTTTCTTGCTCATCATCGTGTTCCAAGCTCGGCAAAGGGGGAGGGGGGTAATCATGCCGCTTTTGTTCAATGCGCGACGTGCGTACGAGCATGGCGCGCGCGCGACTTACAACTTTCCCGTCTTAATTTGTGCCTGCTTGACCCATGTCTCACCCTCTCCTCATGCACGAATTTGAGCTGCTGGATCGATCGATGCTGAATACTTCACATAATAGCTGCATTAATACACTACTACCTTAAGGATTTTTTAGTGTTCATATATACAGGTTTGACAAACTTGACATATGCACGGGCCGGCCCGGGCCTGGGCAACACAGGCAACCGTCTAGGGCCTACAAAAGGTAGGGGTTTGTATGTGTACGATATAGCTCATGTACTGAATATTGAAAATAGTTGATTAATGATTAATTGGGTTAGCTGTCAAAGTTAAATAATGGTCTATTTGGTCCGTGCTGTGTATTCAGCGCTGAGCGCTCTTTAAACATCCAAGCGTGGACAATCAAAGAGAGAACGCATTGAGTGGGTCATCTACCAGAACCAATTGATCACGCACACCGCTTGCACCCCTTGACCTCTCCACTCCTCTTCCAATCTTTTCTTCCCCAAAACAAACGCCACCGTTGATGCTATTAATGGAGGAGGAGAGTCCGATTTCATCAATTCCTAACCAATTCGCCTTCATTTTCTTCACTTTGCAACGGTTCTACTTGAAATTTCCTCTTATAGCCGTGCATACGTGGTATATTTTTTCTGAATTTTTGTTTCTTGATTATTTGTAAAATACTACTTTAAGTCTCTAACGCAACATCTACACTATTTAGAATAAAATCTTGAAATTTCTTATAACATTAGTTTATTTTTTATGTAAAGATATCCATTAGATCTGAGAGAGACAGGTTGAAAAACTATTTGAGGTCATCAATGTCATATGAAAGGTTGAATAGTCTGATCACTTTATGCAGAAGGATATGTTGGACCAGATTGATGTTGATACTATTATCAATGACTTTGCATCTAGATATGTTAGATGAAATTGATTTATGATCATTCTATTCATAACTCGGCTGCTTGCTTGGCAGGTGATAGATAATGGCTCATAGCTCGCCCTTCGCATGCTTTGGCTAATGTAGTCTTCTCTTAAATTATTTTATCCTTAGTAACGTGTTATAGTTTTTTAAGATTTATTCATAATATTAACATGCCAGTAGATTGTCATCAATATGTAATTTGTATTTTGTAATGTACTAAGTCTAATGTCGCCAATAAGTACTTTGTATTTTGTGACGTACTAAATCTAATAGTTACTATAATGAACTTTAGCTTTTGCAATTGATATAAAAAGTGTTGTTATATATTTATGTTAGAACAAAGGCCTTCACTTTGTCATGCCTCAGGATCTCCAAAATAACATGAACGCCCTGATATTGCATAAATAAAGGCCAATTTAACTAGGACTTACCGATTAAGCTGGCCGGGTTTCCAGCTAAAAGATAGGTTAGGTCCACTAATTGTTCCAGCTGTATTAGCTAGAAGCTGCTTGGTTTTCTTTTTTAAAAGCGGATTAAGGACATTGATGATCTGGGGTAATGATTCATTTTCATTGAAAGGGTAGCTTTAAGTCACATCATCTTTGCGATTCAAAAAAATCGATCCACTTGGCTCCGACTTAATCAGTTTCTGTTTAATGATTCGAAGTGCCTACTCAAATTGCTGCTAAAAGAATGTACTTTTTAAAAACGTAAATCAAATCATGCAGCTCAAGAAACAACTTTGGTTAATTGACTTTGGTTGTGGAAAGGGAGTGTAGTGCATGTGAAAGTAAAAAAGGTATCTCTGACTACATTGGACCACTAATTCTACCTAAATATTTAGCTAACATCTATTTGCCGCATGATCAGTTTAAAAAATGTCAAAATACGTTTCTGTCTCGCAGGGGCAAGAATCTTCTCTGGTGGGTGTGTGTGAGTGCATGCGTAATCAAACATATCTTATCTTATACTACACATAGGTCCTAACTAATATTCTTCTGATAATTTAAGCCTCAACTCACACATTATCGCATCGCATTGAGTATCTACCGCACTAAACATCAAAGCAGCAAGCGCCACCGAAATCTAATTTAAAATCATTAGAGTCTTCTAATCTCATTATAATGGCCTAGAGGAAGACAAACCTGCCTAGGAATGTTGGCATGCATGCATGAGGCCAACATCCAGAAGCAGGGACAAGAATTACAGTCTACCGGTGCAGCTAAACTAATCCGTATATGAGTCCCTGATTCCTTCCGTTTGGCACCAGTGCACTTTTTCCTTCAGTATTCCATCTGAATATATGTAGATATATTCCTCATGGTAATACTGCAGAACATTCATTCAGACATAGATGGATGCAAATTCATGACAAAGTAGTAATTGCTGGTGAAACAATTTGGGGTGAGTGATCGAGGAGGGTGGAATTCTGCAATGAACAACCATCATCGGTCCATCAAACGTAAATCATGGCGCAGTCGATCTCGAGGCGCAGAAAGGAGATCGAGGGCAGGAGCAGCGCGACAGGCGAGGATGAAAGTTGAGGCACAAAACCTTTCTGAAAAAGGGCTACAGGGAGGAGAGGGGAGGGGGAGCAAAGGAATTATAGCATGCACTGCGAAAAAGCAAGTAATATGCATCGCACACACTACACTATGCACAATATCTGATCACATAAAGCTGTTGTTTTGAGGTCGAAGACTGCATCCCGGCCATAAAAGTGATAAAGAGAGGAGCTGAGGGCCTCCAGTTACAGGCTAGCCAGCCATGGCCGCTGCAGATTCCTTCAATTCTCCTGTGAACAAATTATGCTAGAGATGGAGAAAAGGGAGTGTAGCTACTAGCGAAGGACTCAATGCGATGCGATAAGTTAGTTGTCACTTTACACTCATGATCCCTATGAATTCCCTGTAATTTTGTTGTCACCTCGACATACACGCACACACTACCTATCTTTTGAAAAGAAAAGCGCGCGCAGGCACAGCCCTGACAAAAGGAAGTCAAAATGAGAGCTCGCTTCAAAAGCTAGCTCGTCAACTCATCAGCAAGTATAACTAAATTAGATGCTTACTGAAATGCGTGTATTTAATTGTTTTGAAGAAAAACAACGCGATGATGAGCTAAGCAAGTTCTGTGGATGGCGCATGCACGCACTGGAAAATGTTCTTGCACCTACTTAATCATGAACATGCGTACAAAAGATGATTTGTGCCTAGACTTTTTTTTAAAAAAATTTTCGTATCGATCTCGTTTGCCTTGTGCATTCGAAGTGGACTAGTGCGGAAAAGCCAGGCACTATACAACTAGACGCACACAGTAAGGTGTTTGAACTTCGAAATGGCCTGCGTTCGCTTTGCGTCCACCGTAAATATTTGTTTCCCAACTTGAGAACGTACCTGCAGTGCTCTCTCTCTCTCTCTCGCTCTCTCAATCAAGCGCACAGAGAGGCATTAGCACAGTTGTGTCAACTGCCAAGTCCTCTTCTTGACCCCGGAGAGAGAGAGAGAGAGAGAGAGAGAGAGAGAGAGAGAGAGAGAGAGAGAGAGAGAGAGAGAGAGAGATCACTTAGACAAGGTTAATAGCAAAACAACAGGGTCATGCTAAGTCTGCTCACAAATGTACGTTTGTGTTGAAGTCTGATCAGAGCAAGCAACGTCCGAACAGGACAAGAGCACATGTGTTTAGGGGCCGAGTTACTACTACCACCACTCAATGCACCCAATCAGCTCAACATGTGACAGCTTCAATATTGCACAGAGAACAACCGACAGCTCAAATACTGTTGGCCTCATCCTTCCAGCTCAAATACTATTGGCCTCATCCTTCCCCTCTTTTCCTCCTGGACCCGGCAGCTCGACTGTGCTTGACCGCGTTCAGCGGTCCGAAACATTAACATAGCTCACTCACTCATAGTTCCACTTGTCAGTGGCCAAACAGTTTTATAGGTTATTTGAAAACCGCTCCAAGCTAAAAAATAAGTGCTACAAGGTTGTTGTATTTTATTATCCAAATCTGATCGGGTTCAATCTTTGTTAGCCTTTTCGAGTACTTGAATAGTTCAATCAAGAAGCAATGCTAACTAATCAAAGGTTATGATTGGGATTATCTTTATATCTATGATAGACTCTACACTAATCTGCATCAGACATATTGCTCTAAGGTGTGTGTGCTAACTGGAATCAGACGTGACTACTCGAGACACTTCCGACAACAACTCTACACGGTTATCTTCTGAGACTCTCTGAGCGGGGTGCTATTCTTGTCAACGAAAATATTACAGTTCCAGTTTCCAATAAGTCTCTATTTTGTTACCGACTAAGATTTTGTTCCTTTTTCATTTGGGACTCTTATCCTAAGGCTATTTATATCCCTTGTAAACTGCCTGGTAGAGGAATAGAATCACATATATGCCAAGAACGTTCTCTAACTTCTCCTCATATAGTGATTCCGCCGATCATGCGTCCATAGTTTTTCACCTGAAATTTTTGTCTTGTGTTCTTGATTGTTTTTCATTGGTTTTGTGTTTTATCTTGTCGATTCCATAACATATGTTATTCGATCCTAACAAGTGGTATCAGAGCCATGTTCTCTGCTCAGATCAATCTAGGGCACTCTCAACATGACGACAATGAAGTATGATCTTCCACTACTTGACCGAGACATAAGATTTTCCCTGTGGCAGATCAAGATGCAAGCAATACCAACACAGCTCAATTTGGTGATGCGTTATTGGGATTCGATAAGATGCTCGCTACATGGCCCACCGAAGAGAAGCAAAGAAGAGATCGTAAGGTCACCTCTGTTTCGTTAAGGCTAAAGTTGAAACAGATTTGCATGGCCAAGAATTTGACAAGCAGGATGCTTATGAAGCAAAAGCTTTTCTCGCTTAGATTGGTAGAAGGCGGATCTATGTTGAATCACTTGACCACTTTTAAGGATATCGTTGCCGATCTTGAAGCAATGGTGGTCGAATATGAAGATGGAGATTTTGGTCTAATTCTACTATGCTTGTTACCCGGTTCATTCTCTATGTTCATTGACAAAATTCTTTATAGTCGGGACACTCTCATCGTAAAGGAGGTTTATGATGCTTTGCATGCAAAGGAGAAGCTGAAAACCATAATGTTGAGCGAAAGTTCAAGTTGGCATGTAGAAGGTCTATCTATTCATGGAAGATGCACTGAGAGGACTTTGACCAGGGATTTCAAGAGCAAGAGTAAACTTCGAGACCATTCCAAGTCAAAGAACAAGAAGTCATGCCATTATTGCAAGAAAAGTAGCCACGACACATCCGAGTGCTAGGAATTATAGAACAAGGAGAAAAGAAATAACAGTTCTAAAAAAGATAAAAAAGATGAAGAAGACAAAGCCACAATTGTAAATAAATAAGGTTTCGAAGGAGATGTCCTTGTTGCCTTTGCCCGTAATTTCAAAACCGGCGATGAATAGACTCTTGATTCAGCCTGCACTTTCCACATGAATCTGGATCAAGATGTTTGATTACACCATTAGAACCCTGTCAGAAGTCTAACATATTTCAAATTTGAAAAGAGCCTCATCTCATGAAGTATTCTTGATGCCAGAGGGTACAAGTTTTCAGGTAGAGATGGAGTCTTAAAGGTCTCCGAATGCGCTCTTATTGTGATGAAAGGTGATACGAAGGCAACAAACTTATATTATCTTCAAGTCACTTCTCTGGTCGGAACCACTGTTGTTTCTACTGTTGTTTCTTCGACCAAATTGTCTGATAACGATTGGACTAATGTATGGCACATACATCTAGGACACATGAGTGAAAACTGGTATAAGGTGTAACGCCCTAGGGTCCAAACTGGCTTAGACCTAACCACATTCTGGATAGGCCACGCACACGTAGCAACCCGCTTGCGCTTTCGTCCTCGCTTCGCGCAAAACGGTTAACCGGGGGTGCTACCATTGGAACTCCTATGCTTATATGTAAGTGCTTCTCAAGGTAAACTAGCAAGGTGGGACTAACCCAGAAATTCATGCACACACACACATGGGCCAACATGGGCCGGGGTGTCACATACACCCCCCCTCAAAGGACTCGACGTCCTCGTCGGACAAACATACCCACACTGGGGCAAATGATAAGGATCTCCTCTCTTGGCACATGTTCGTACGTTCAGTGCCAGCACATATGCCATGCCGTGTGTCCGCTACGGGCCCACACGCGCCATGTGCCATACGCCTGCGCCCCTGACCCGCACGCGCCCATGTAACCGCGAGAGTCGGCTCTGATACCATTTAATAACTTGGATTGGGGGGATTCCGAGAATTGAAATCGGGACCTCTCGCACTCTAAGCGAGAATCATACCAGTAGACCCCGGCCCATGTTGGCCCATGTGTGTGTGCACATGAATTTCTGGGTTAGTCCCACCTTGCTAGCTTAACTTGAGTATCCCTTACATATAAGCTTAGGAGTTCCAATGGAAGCACCCCCGGTTAACCGTTTTGTACGAAGCGAGGACGAAAATGCTTCCAGAATGTGGTTAGGTCTGAGCCGGTTTGGACCCTAGGGCGTTACATAAGGAGTTATGCAAAAGAAGTTTTATGATACCGATTGGATACTTGTTTGCATTTTAGACAGACAAATAATGGATTGGTCGGATATGTTGACTCATACTTTGTAGGAGATCTAGATAAGTGAAGATTTCTTACGGGTTATATTTTCACGATTAAAGACTGTGCCGTGAGTTGGAAAGCAAGTTTATAAGCCCCACTTATCAGTAACCGGACAGGCTTATCAGTCGTACAAAGGCCGCCGCGAGCATATGCAGCTACAATTCATCTGTCAGTGACTAGGCATGCACCCAGATATACAGGGCGCACGCCCCCTATGGACATGCGCCGGCGGCTATCGATCCATCCATCCAACCCCTCCTTGAGAAATTCATCAAACCACCATCGCGCGCGCACCCATCCGTCTATATTGCCAAATACCATCCAGCTACATAGCATAGTCCCCTGCCTTGCCGAATCGACCAAGAAGGGCAACCCAGTACCCAGGGGTGCAGGACCATATCCACGCTCGCCGCTGCCCTACCCTGCCTTCCCTCCTTTATATGGATGGATGGATTGGCTGGTTGATCTGAGTTTGACAGCGTGAGCAAAGCAGGAGGGGTGGAGAGAGTGGAAGTGAGGAGAAGAACGCAGGGCGAGAGGGGGAGACGACAAGGCCCGCCATAAATGCCTGCCTGCTTGCCTCCGTGAGTTGTGTTCGCTGCCGCTGTAGCTGCGGCTGTAGATGTACAGTTCGAGCTCCGCCCCCGAGCCGTTGAGTTGGACGCCGTGTTTTTTCTCCCGGGAGGAGGGCAGTGCGGCATCTGCCATGGCATGGCGTGGTTGGTGCCGGGGGGGGGGGGGGGGGGGGGGGGGACGGAGACCGTGCCGTAAAACGCGTGTGACAAAACGAGAAATCATTGACGGCTCCAATAAAAATACGGCCTCGCGTCGTCACTGTTGGACTCGAGTCCACGCCAGCGCGCCGGTCTTCGCTTGCTACTTTCTATCTCGCACTCCTGTCTCTCTGAGGTATTCTCTCTCCTGTGGCTGTGGCCCTCGCCGTCGATCGGTTGCTAGTTTGGCTTCTCTGCAGATTGTTCGCCCATCAGATGACAAAATCCTTCGCACGCAGTTGGCCAGCCTCGTCTCCTATACCTTATTTCTACATCATCATCCTACTGTAATGACTAATTTTGGAACATGTGTTGTGTGCTCATCCAAACAATTAACCTTCTTTATGCATTTTTTGTTTTCATGATCAGAAGTTAGTAGCACGGGAGAAAACCAAAGGCGGCCGATCAAAAACCCTATAGTGGTTGATGGGAGTCCAGTGTTGAAAAAACAAATTAATTAACGAACACAGCAATCATGCAAAATGTAGTGGTGGTGGAGAAGAACATGAGAGCTAGAACTAGCACTTCGGGGGAAAAATGGACCATCATGGCAGGTGAATGCCATGCGCCCATGCCTGATAAAAATATCTTCTGCTCGCAGTTGACCAAACCCTAAAGCTAAAGAACAAAAAGAACAATCTCTCTGCTGCTGCGTTTCCCTCCTCTTTTCCCATGGCACACCTCTCTCGCTCACTCACAAGCACAACGTACGCAAGAATGATCCAAATGCCATGGAATGCAGCTAAGTGTAATCCTTGCAAGTGTGTCTAGGAGGAGAGGAAGGAAACCACAAAAAAAAGGAAACCAAGACAAAGAACAGATCAAAGCCACACCAGACCAATGCATGCGATCCTCGGTGACGCGGCCCGCCTACGAGTCGCTGGTGCTCATGCTCTCATGCCGCTCGCCCCCGCCGCCGCCACCTCCGTGTTGCTGCTGGCTAGAAACTCCTCCTCCGCCTTGGCCTGCCGTGGCATCCGTAGCCGCCTGTGTCCGGTACGCATTAAGCGCGGCCAGGATCCCCATGTGCCCTTCGCCTCCGCCGCCACCACTGCCTCCCACCGGGCCGAGGCCAAGCTGCTGCCCGGGTAGCAGCGCCATCGGCGCCGGGAAGTTCATGAAATGTAGCCCGCTCGGCACGCTCCCCCGATACACGGCAGCCGCGGCGGCCGCGCTGCCCATCTGCGGGAAAGTCCAAATCGACTCTCCACTGCCTCCTCCTCCACCGCCGCTGCTACCACCGGACGGCGCCCCTCCCTGCGTGTTGTTGCTCGGCACCATCCACACGGTGCCCGGCATTTGGCTCTGCGTGTACCCCGCCATCTGCTGCTGGTACTGCTGTTGCTGTTGCTGCATTTCTTGCTCCCACCGCCTCTTCCTGGAGAGGTCGGCGGCTGCTGCAGCGGCGGACGGCGACGGCTGCACGTCAAGACCGACACTGCCCGAGTGGAAGTTTAGCAACAGCGGAGACGGCGACGATGACGACGAGGCGAGACCCTCGGAGGGGAACCCGAGGCCGACAACTCGATCCCACACGTCAGCACGGGTGCCGAACCGTGCGGCGGCGGGGCTAGGCAAGGCGGCGCGGAGGTGGGCCGGGGCGGAGAGCGAGGAGCCGGAGGAGCGAAGGGAGATGTTGAGGGAGGTGAAGTTGGCCGGGATGGTGCCGGTGCCCGTGGCCGCGATCACCGCCGGTTCCGCCTGCTGCAGCAGCCACTCGATGGTCTCGCCGTCCGTCTTGTGGCCCAGCTCCCGCGTCAGCTGGAACACCCGCGCGGCGCACAGCGCCGGCATCCGGATGCGCCGCCCTCTCCCTTCCACCTTGGTATGCCGGTCCTTGGTTGAGTTCCGCTTGGGCGTCGTCTTCCGCACCTGCACCTCCCCTCCGGCCCCGCCGCCCGCCCCTGATCCATTCCCGTTGCCTCCCGCGCCCGAGGCGCCCCCTGCAGCCGAGCTGGAGCACGGCTGCTCCTCCTTCTTCTCAAGGAGCTGCAAGGGGAAGTTGGGGCGGCGGCCACCTCCGGCGTCTCCGGCGACGTCCATGATCAATTAGGCCATGGTATACACACACACACAGATACGTATATATATTTGCGTGTATATTTTTTAGCCGGGTAAATGGGGTGGTGGTTTGGAAGCTAAGAGAGGGGAACGGATTTGATGTCTCCGGCCTCTTCTTCTGGGTCTAGCTCGAGAAGGTTAGGTGTGATGTAGAGGTGGTGGTAAGAGCGAGAGAGAGAGTGTGTGTCCAACAAAGAGCTAGCTATCAGGGAAAGATTATAGGTTGGAAAGAATCCTTCCTCATATGATATGATGAGAGGGAAACATGGAGGGAAGCAGAGGGTGGTGAGCTTGTGTTTGTGTGTGCGTGTGGGAGATCACACGCTATTTTATGGTGTTTTGGTAAGGTTCATCTGTGATTTTAGAGAGAGGGGGAGAGGGGAAGAGGGTGGAGCATGAGCAGATGACCCTAGCTAGGAGGGGAGAGGAAGAGGATGGTGTACTTTGCAGGTCTTGGAGGAGAGAGATGGATGATGTAGAGGGACGGAGGGAGGGAGGGAGGGAGAGAGAGAAGCTGGAGAAAGAGACTAAGGAGCGTAGACGGAAGGAGACCTGTGTGTGAGAGGATAAGGCGGACGCGGGGGGATTATTAGGTTCACCTAGCCAGCCATGGCTAGCTAGCTAATCCCATACAGTGTGCATCAGTACTGTGGCAGAACGTAACGTGATATGTTCTCCCGATGCTAACCAACGAATCTCTTGTTTAATCAGCAGCAATACCATAGCACTATTACTCACTTCTCTCTCTCTCTCTCTCTCTCTCTCTCTCTGAAGAAGCGTCGTACCATATGCTACGGATTAACTCGAACAAGGTCTAGCTATTTGGTGGGATGGAAAGCAATGTTTCCTTTGTGGATTGGCTGCTTTTGAGAGCACACCCCAATCTAAAATTTCCCCTTTTTGCTGTTTGGAATGTGTTTATTTTTTTTTCTGCTGCTGCTCCTCTCTTTATTTTTTTGTTGTAAAGAAGGAAAATCTTTAAACTGTGGTCAGGCAGTCACTTGGCTCAGACTCCACGTGCGGTGCTCTTTATCATTCAATCCCCAAAGACTGCACTGGCCACTGTTGGCGCCACTCTCCAAGTCGAAATATACAAGGAAAAAATTTTAGCAAAGGGGGTTTCTTTCTTGTCTTGAAAACTCTTTGGTTTCCAAGTAGCCCGTCCACGTATTATGTTGTTGTATTTAGTGAATTATGGGTGTTTTGAGTTTCTTGTTCTGTGCTTCAAATTATGTAATATGGAAAGCGCCTTTTTTAATAAAAAAGAAAATTAATCATGCAAGAGCGTACTCGCTATATATATTTGGGGAATTGTTAGAAGAACAGCGAAGAAAGGGCTAATGAAGTAGGGCCAGCTCAACCAGTAATCATTCCGTTGCCTTTCCTATTAGCATTTGCTCCCTCCTTTGCTTGCCAGCCTTAGAATCTGTGGTTCCCTAGTGTCTGCTGCTATGGACCTGGTGCACACTAAGTATCTAATATAGCCTCTTATATGCCGAATACTAGTCAATTAGGTCCTGTTTGTTTCGGTTTAAACTTTTAGTTTCTGATTTATTTTTTACTATTTCTAAATTTCGTCTTTTCTAACATTTTGGCTTTTTTTTAGTTTTTTTGCTGGTTCTTTTTTCCCGCATTCGTTTGCCTTGTATGTGATTGGTTAACCTATTTTTTATTTTAAAAATTTTAAAATTTAATTATGTCAAATAATTCACCATCAGGTACAGTATAATTTCAGCCAACTACAATGTAATTTTAGTCATAAGCAACTTTTTCAGTCGAAATGAGCGGGCTGTAGGAGTTGGGCATTGAAACGAAACTACACAAAAAAAAGCAACAAAAAGGGTGTAATGTCTTTACACTCTGCAAAGCTTTGTCTCTAATTATGGATGCATGCATGCTCATTGTTGTGGAAAGCCTCAATACAGAATTCAGAGCCTGTTTGGAACTGCTCTGCTCCAGTTTTTCCAGCTCTGCTCCACCAACTCCACCATGGAGCAGCTCCACTGTGGAGTTCCTGGAGCAGGTGGTCCTGTTTGGCACGCAGCTAGCTCCAGCTCCAGGAATGTGAGATTTCCCTGAGAAAGGTCCAATGTGCCCCTGAATGATGTTTGGTGTATGTTTTGATGTCTCCGGAGCATATGTAACTGAATTTTTTTTGTTGCCAATTGAAATACGATGTAAAATATTATAATCGCAATTAATTTATTCGAGAAAACCAAAAAACAAATATTTTAGTCAAATAATTCCATCCTTTTGTCCCATAAATTGCAACGTGCATGATAGATAATTAACGAAGTCTATCATTCGAATACAAATAATTATCCATGATAGAAAAAAATAGCCAAATTTCCAGAGACGTAGAGGGTAGTTGCAATGTTTCAGTTATATTCGGAACATATGCACATCTTCTCGTATGAGCATTTCATATTTGCAAATCATATATTCCGTACCAAGCAGCAGAGGGTATACGTAACATATATGCAACGCAGGCAAGGCGTTCCCGACGGCCGGCCTGACGCGCACCATGCGCCTCGCCCTGCCGCCACACCTGCACGCCAAGATCGCCAGCGACGCCAAGGATGCCATCGACCGGTGCGTCGCGGAGTTCGCCGCTGTCCTCACCAGACAGGCCACACAGGTGTACAAGGAGGACCGGCGCTTGACCCTGACCGACGACGACCTGATCAGCGCCATGGGCCGCCTTGGCTTCGACGACTACGTCGGGCCCCTCGCCGCGTATCTCCGCCGCTACCGCGAGTCCGGGGGCACCATGCCACGAGGCCAGCAGCCGCCCGCGGAGCTTGGGCGTGCACAGGAGGCGCCGGCGGCCGCTGTGACGACGGTAGAGATGCCAGTGGTGGGGGGAGAGGAATTGTGTAATGGCAGTGGTGGGTAATTTTTCACCAACTAGTTTGGAAACCTTTGTTTGTGTAGTACCCTTTGAAGAGCTCCATAAAAAACGTGGAGTTGGCCTCTAACTCCACATTTTTCTTGGAGCGGAGTTTTTGGAGTTAGACATGTTTGGTTAGCAAAGTTGGGAGCGGAGCAGTCCCAAACATGCCCTCAATAGTTCAATATATATCGTAGCTGATCAGTCAAACAGTCAAACCTCATGTTTGATAGAAAAACTAGTCTACAAAGGCCAAAAAATCAACCCAATCAATAAATTAACCGTAAACACACTTAAAATCTGCATACACCATGGATCTACTAAAATTCTGGCATGCAACTGCTAAATTAAACCAATATATGCTAGACACTTCTGTATTTAAGACGAGCACAAACATATTAATTTCCACCAAGGAGTTTGATGAACATCAAATTCCGATGCTATATGTGGCTATCTTAGGGCATCTCCAATTGTCTGAGTCAGCTAGCTATATGTATGTACACATCAGCATATATCCTATGTAGAGGAAAGAGCGTATGCAAAAAAAAAACCGAGCCAGCTCTTCCTTAAGCACTAGTCTATAACGCAAAACGAGGCAGTCTCTATAAATGATAGTCCTTTTCTGTGTGTGCATGTAAGCATCAAATGGCTATCCTTATAGATAGTTCTTTAGAATGCTAGCTTTTAGGGCAGTCCCAGTGCAGAAACCATTTAAGTAGTTTCTATCTATGCCATGTCATATGGACACTACTTTAGACACTATTGTCTCCAATGCACTATGTCTATTTATAACCCAAGCAATTAATTAAGTATCAAAATCTCTCTCTCCTCTCCACCAATCATAATTTTTCTCCATCTATCATGAAGATACCACCATCTCTCCAATGCAAAATTTGGTAGTGTCTATTGCATTGGTTTTCTCATAGAAATTAGATCTTGCATGAGACCCAGTTTCTTCCTCTTTTTCTTCTCTCTCTTATTTAATATAGCGCCACATCATCTAAAACTCCTACATGGCAATCTAATTAATGCCATAGACACTATCCTACGTGGAGCACTGGGACTGCCCTTAGTGTGTACTATATAAATGATGTGGAAGTCTTCTAGTTAGTTGCTAGCTAGAACCATTGGAGATGCCCTATGGCTAGTCTCAGTGGAGGTTTCATGTCCCAGTTTCCAATACACCCATATTTTGGAAACAGTGCAGAAGAGTTTCATCCCCATGAAACTCTCTCTACTCCCATGAAACTTTTATCATCTCTCTCTTCATCAATACAGTGCCATGTCAGCGTATTTAATGCCCATGAAACTCCATGAAACCCTCACTAAGACTGGCCTTAGTGCAATCTCTCTGCTTCGATAAATTAAGGCCCTTAAACGTTTCTTTCTTCCTTCTTTCTTTCTTGTTGGGGGTTGATCTAAGTACCTCTCTGACCAAGTTCCAGCAACATCAAGTCGTTTAATGGCATAGAATTATCACTTTATTAAATTTATTTACTTCCCTCAGGACCCCAACCAAGAGCCCTGCCAAATCCCCATCTTTTTCCTCTGACCATTCTCTGGTGTGGGCCTAATTCGTCTCTCTCACCTCGATCCCTACTGTCAACTATATTTGCCACAGCCATATATATCACAAGACCGATTATGGGAAGCTGGATCATGGATGAGAGTATGTCCATAGGTAGATAGAAATCACCAAAAGAATTAATTAGCCCCTTGCATTGACCAGGTTCTCCTTTTTCTAGTCCACTTTGAATCATTAAAAACTACCAAATGTGACAAGCTGGTGATTCTGTTATAAGCAGCTAGTACTAGTACAAAGTTGTTCTCCAGCTCAGTTTTTTTTGTGTGGGGTGTGTGGTGTTCTGGTGTGGTGTGGGGGTGTGCATGGACTGTACATAAAACCGCTTGAGTTTGGCAATTCAGAATATTCTTTCATGTACATAGGCAAAATGTACATCAAAGTTTGATTTTTTTGTCTCGTACAACTATTTTTGTGACACTTCCACCCCCACTAATATGCAGTTGTTTGAAACTTCTCCCTGCCACTCGTTTTCATGTGATTTCTGATGATGTGACCAACCTGGCTTTCCGATAGCGGTGTGGTCTTCCAATGTGCCATGAGGGGCTTTATGTTAGGCATGGCACAGGGGAGACAAACTGTTTCCCTCCTCGACATACTCTGCGATGAACTTGAAGTGACACGTGGCAACAGGAGATGGCCAAGGCAAACCCATGTTGATCCTCCCTAGGTCACCACCGCCAAATCCTATGTCACCTCCTCCATGTTGCCTCATTGGTGCTTACTTGCTTCTTCACGTTAAATCAGTTGGGCTAGAGAACAAGATTGCCGCATTGGAAGACTAGGTTGGCCATGTCATCAGAAAATCACATGAAAACATGCGGTAGAGGAGTTTCAAATAACTTTGTAATAGTGGAGGTGAAAGCGCCACAAAAATAGTTATATAGGGGAAATCAAACTCTGACATATTTCTAGGTAGGCTTTTGCAATTTTTTCATGTAGATACTCTAATGGTTCCTGTATCTATTTGGATACATTATTAATATTTTTTAAGAACAAGTAGGACTGTAGAAGAACTGCATGTTTTTGTATTATAAGATAAAAAAAGATTACAACGTCGGTTTAGGCCAAAGGCTCAGAAACAGAAACAACCCATCTTATATACATTGGAATACTAATTAAGCTGGTCCTCCGATCCGTCTCCTATATAGTGGGAAAGATGCATGCATGCTTACCGCCTTACCAAACACATCCATTTCACGGTGCTCATTCACATTTACAGATTTTAAGTTCAGTTAATTAAGTTGGTAATGACTATTCGGCTACCCTCAAAATTTCAGTTCTCAAAAACAGGTCTTAAGGAATTTTTTCTAGACACCCAAGAAATGTTTTTTAAGGTTCACTACCGATGCATTTGTTGGTGCTTTGTGAGTTATGACATATCGGGTACGTGCTAGATACAGTTTTTTGTTTTTAAAAAAGGCAAAACATTGTTCTATATATTCATGCATCTACCAGCAATAATGAAATTAAAAATCGCAACCACCTCCAAGAAACCCCATGAATGATCCCTTTCGGTAGGAGAGATTTGGTTGGGGTGGATGTGACTAATGCACAGAACAACAAGTACTCATTGTTGTTTTTTAATATATACAATATATGCACTCGGTCTCTCTCTGGTGCTGTATTTTGAGTGCACGCTCACCACACTATTATTGCTTGTTTCAGTTCGTAGAAATGCTTAATACACAGAGGCTGGAAAAAATTTTTGTTACCAACCACAGGTGTTACCCGTTGTCTAATCCATGAGTAGGCCCATGTTACAGGCAGAGAGTGTCCCTACAGTTAATTCAAGATGGTGAACAAAAGCTAGCTAGCATTGTTGCTCATCAGTTAGATTAGTGTTGCAATAGGAGCTAACATCGACGACTGATAAAAGCAAAAGATGTTGGTTGTTACAGGTAAGACAGACAACAATGCTCCAAGTACCGATCGAGCCTTTCCTTTTCATCTCGTCTTGTCGCTGCAACACAGCTAGCCACACCAACCTTTTGTATACAACATACAATACTACTCTCTTAAAATGCTGCATATTAATGTGCAACAAAGCTAGCCGCAACATTGCACGCATGTATATATAATTTAGACGTCACTTTTGATATTAATAGGCATAATCCCACCATCAGTTGGTACACATAGCAATACTCTACTTTTTCTGCTGTTTAAAGTTGGATGGCACCAGTTGTTAAAGGCCTAAAGGGTCAAATTTGTTGGAAATTAGATGGTTTTGGCAACATTTCTATTTTAATTTTAATTATAACTAAGCACAAGAAAGCATATATATAACCATATGAAAATGACATGAGAGTAAATATATTATCTCTCAAAACAGATAAATGATTCATATCATTAACATATGGCAATATGCTTAATAAAACAAACAAGTAGGTATCTAAAATCTGCATAGCACACATATTTGAGAATTATAGTATTGTTCTCAGGTGAGGAGTTGCACAAGTTCAAAGAACTTGGCCTTCCACCACTCTTGTTAGTATTTCAATGATTATAGTGACAATTCCTTAAATATTCTCATTGAGCAATCAAAAGCCCACAATCTATCATGAAATAGTTCTCCCAGTGCCAACCAACAATCAGATATCAGAGATAATAAACGGATAAACTAGCACAACTCACTGATGCACAACAGAGGTAAAAGGAGTAGAGATCAGCTCACAGAGTGGTGGCACTCCAAGCCACCGTGATGATCGAATAGGGGCTAGGCTCATCGGAGACGATGTTTCAGAAAACCAATCACCGACGAATACCAGAGAATCACCGGAGAGGCAATCGGAGATACAAAGCCCTACTCCACAAATCAATATTCACTGATTCATGGAGCCGAGGTACAAGCCGATGCCGTACAAAGCCAATACTTAGGCAAAATAGCATCGCACTCCACTCGGCCAAGACCAAGCTAACGAACCAGAAGAACACCGTGCGCAAGCACATTGTCCAGAGGGTGGATCTGCAAGTAGAGAGCATACGAGCCACAGTCCACCGACCACAGGCACAGCTGCCGCCGAGCTCTCTCAACAAATCCCCAAAGACCAAATAGCCGACGGAAGATTTGATTCGATGGTGAGCCCTTCTCCTCTATGAAACCCCAACTCTCCCATCTAGTTATAGCCTCAAAGAGGCGAACTCACGAGTGAGATTTTGGCGGCGCCCACGAATGGAGAAGCCGAGCATTCCATCGAAGAAGAGGGAGGAGAGGGGATAAGGAAGCGGCAGCCCAGATCTGGATTAAGTTGAACCGGTCTCCTCCCCTCTATTCGCATCTCTTCCCCTCTTACATGTGGGCTCCATGGGTAGTTTTCTTTTCCTTTCCTTGAAAATGAGGAAAATTACAAAATAGCCCAACAGAATTTAGGATCACTATGTGAAGAAAAGGGTGGAGCGGAAAGAAGGGAGAAGAAATCCATTTCTTAGCTTTTTGAGACCTCGCAACACAATGGATATATAATATGTAGTTATATATATACAGCTTGAGTGACTTGAGTAGCTTGCCCCTCTCTCAGAAAGGAAATATGAAAAATATACAAATGGCCAAGTTGCATTAGGGGGAGCAGGGACCTGAAATTGTGGGCTAGTGGAGGATCTTTGACACGCATAATGTATGACGCCTCCCTTAGCCATAGGGCAACATTAAAAGGGCATCTGGCAGCAGCTTGCATACATTTCTCTCTCACACACACATAAGTACTTCAAATGTTCAACATCTTCTTGTGTGCTGATTTAACTTTTCCTGCCGCAAAGGAGACTGATGAGAATTAAATAATTCATTCAATATGGCTTTGATTTGTAATTAAGGTTCTAAGTTATTATGATCATAGATTGCTTAAAACAATATTGCCCGAGTGCCACCGGTTGGAGGATTACTACCCGAGTACCCCTGGTCAGAAGATTATTACCTGACTAGCCACTAGTCGGAGATCTTACGATCCGATAACTAGGCTTAACTACATGCAGTTTTCCATGTGGTGAAATTGGGCATATACATCCCTAACTCCAATAACCGATTTGGCCCTATGCCTCTGACAACAACCATCCCACGGTTATTGCCACAATCTTCTCCCACTGACAAGTAACTAATGGTAACTATTTGTTAGATCTCCCTCGCTGATAGCAACCGCCTGCTCAATCGGGCATGAGGAATCAACAAGGCATCTGTTCTAGTAAGATAACCGACACCTCTTCGGCGCTATTTAAATCTTATGAGAGAAGAAGAGAATCAATGAGATGGAGAATCGATCGAACACAAAATCAAGAGATAGATTAATAAATAGAGGCAAAAAATAGCAAAGTTAGGGCTAGTATCACCCCTTTGTAATAGCTTTACAAGAGCATGTTGTAATCCCAATAAAGCAATAAAGATAGTATGCTTTCTCATTTTCAATCCTTCTGTAAGACTTGACTTTTTCCCCATAATTTGTAAGACTGATGATTTGATCACGATGGCTAGTGCTGTCCGTGGGAAAAAATGTGTCGAGTCTCTAAGCCTTCTCATCAACTTCGTCATCTTCCCCTATTTCTAATGACATTGCATATGCAATCATGGTAGGAACCTAGGATGAGGAGAATTAGTTCAATCTAGCAGACTACGTCGACCTCGATATGGATGCATGCATCTGTACCATAGAACACGTGCCTCCTTGTCATCGTCCTCTATCCTAGAGTCACCGGTCCATACGCCCAGCAAGGTTGACTGGATGGAAGAAGATACACCGCCCCAGTCATAACACTTCCTAGGAAGTCAGGCAACCAAATCTTGTTGGGATGCCTAGGCACCACGACAAGTTTGGTGCATTCGACTTGAAAACATGACTACAAAAGCATGAAGCCACAATTCATGGGTTAGAGCACTCTTAATTAGATCATGGTGGTGTTAGATCGAGGAGGCCAACTAGAGGGGGTGAATAGGCAGTCTAAAATTTTTTCTCTAGTTAATTATCAATTTCTATTTGGCTAAACCAAGTAAATAATGCTGAAGCTCAACTCAAAAAGGCTTAGCACAAATAACGCTTACAACAACTGGGTTCACCTAAGTGCACCAATAAAATAAGCCTATGTCAAGATTTGCAATCCTAAGATGACAAGTAATCAATTTAATTTTATGAATATAAATTGCTTCAATGTAAATTGAGCACAAGAAAATAAACCACAATTGACACGGTTGCTTTTTACCGTGGTGTTCAAAGACTTGTTAGTCTCCCCTAGTCTACGTTGAGATTGGCCCAAATGAATTAGACCGACTCCATGAATTAAGCTGAAACACCTCAATATACTAGTGGTAGCTCTTTCCCGCTTCGGATAAGTGAGTTCCAACCTTTACAACTTTGTCGGGTCTTTTTCGTAACCTTCTTTGAGAAGATCACTATGCACGACGCCTCCAACGTCGTCTAGGAGTCGGCAAACTCCGAGAGTAATAAGTCAAGCTCCTCTCTTGACTCTTACCACGTGTAACGAATGCACAAACTCGAGTGGATACACATCCACCTTCAGATACAACACATGCAATCTAGAGCCTTCCTCCTTACTCACAAGGTGCAACACATGTACAATTGAGAGGGGGGCCTCACAATAGCTCAAGAGAGTGAAATGGAGTGTCAAAAGTCCTACTCCTATTGGCCACAAGGGAGTATATATACCCCACACCTCGAAACTAGCCGTTGGGACAGAAAAATAGGATTTCTAGAAGTACTGCAGCCAAACGATCGGTACTTCTCCTCCCCTCAATAACGTCAGAAAACTAACTATTGCAGATAAATTTGGTAGTTTTGTCGTGCAAAGTCCGGTACTACCAATCATCCGAAGTACCGTAGCACTTGTGCGGAACTACCGGAAGACTCCACATAGGTGTCTCTCTGGAAAAAATGTACTGCTACACAAATTGGACGTTTTGTAAATCGAAAGTACCTCTCACAAAGAGTCAGTAGTACCGTTCCCTGATCGGACCGCTCACACAGAGCTCGTCAAAAGTACCGATCATCAACTACACTAGTCCCTGACCACATTAGATGGTTTGACCACTCAGGTCTCTGACCATGTTGATTTTCGACCACGTTGTCTAGTTCGATCACATAGGTCTTCAACTATGCTGGTCTCTGACCACGCTTGTCTTTGACCATGTTATTTGGATCAACCACACAGGTCTTCGACTACGCTGATCTCTGACCACATTTGTTTCGACCACTCAAGTCTTGACCACGTCGACCATGTCAATTTTTGACCACGTCAATCTTCGATCACAGAGATCTCTAACCACCACATTGATCTTCAACCATATTGAATCAATCACGTCAGTTTGACCATATCGATTTCGACCACATGAGCCTCGACTACGTTCGTTTCAACCACGTCAGTTCGACCATGCTGGTCTTCAACCAAGCTAGTTTCGACATACAGATCTCGACCATGTCAGTTCCGACCACGCTGGTTGCCCACACCAGTTTTGACCACACAGATCTCAACCACGTCGGATCTGACCGTCTTGATTCGACCACATTGGTCTTCGATCACATAGATCTCGACCATATGAGTTTTGACCACACTGGTTTTGATCACATAGATCTTGACTACGTTGGTTCCGACCACACTGGTTTCGACCACTTCAATCTTCGATCACATCAATCTTCGATCACATAGGTCATCGACCACGTCGATCTTTGACCTCTTTGGTTCGACTACGTTGGCTTGACCACGCTGGTTCCTGACCACATTGATTTTCGGCCACACAGGTTTTCGACCCCCATTGGTTCAACCACAATGGTTCTTGACCACACAGATCTTCCGATCACCAACAGACACGATAGTTCCACGATTACAACGCCGGTAGTTCCAACTAGCAGTACTACCACAGAATACACTGTGGTAGTTCCAATTTCCCTGAGAAGTGCATATACTTCAATAGATTTTGCAAAAACACATTTGCAAACTATAGTATCATGCACACAAGGATTATCCATGATTCCTAACAAGTTGCAAAATACATTTGCACACTTTTAGAATCATGACACAAGGTTTATATATATAAACTACAACCATTTGCAAAACATATTTGCAAATATAAGCCTCATACTATAAAGAATGGAAATATGGACTTCAAACACTTGCAAAATATATTTGTAATGTATAGTCCCATGTTACAAGGATTCAACACATGAGTTTCAACTATTTGCAAAAATGCATTCACAATACAAGCCTCATGCTAAGAAGAGCTACAGCAAGTGAGGCCAAACTATCAGCACATGATGAGACTCAAGCTACTATACATGACCCATCTTAATAGTACGGTAATCTATACTAGTAACCTGGTCTTCCAACCAAACAACAAGACTAGTAAATGACTAGGAACATATTTTTAGCCCTAACTAGCAATACCTTTGCCTTGAGTCATAGTCTTGACATGTATCAACTTATGATGCATCATTTACTTCAACTCCATCAACACATGATGGATCTTTACTTGACTTGATGATCAACATATGATCATCTCCTCTTGGACATGCATCAACTCATGATGCATCCTCTTCTTGACTTGATGATCTTCAACACAGGAAGTCATACCAAGTCTTCCTCATTTGTGGAATCTAACCTATTCATTCAACTCATGAAAAATATTAGTCCACAAAATAATTATCATAAATTATCAAACTTCACTATTAACTCATAATGGAGAGGCTAGATTCTACAATCTTTTCTTTTTGGTAATTCATGACAATATCAACAAATAATGGGATAAAAATTGAATTGGGAGTATACAACATGTATACAACAATTGTGTACTCTAAAATAAGCTTTCAAAGTAAATTTTACTCATCTGGTTATCATTAATCATCTAATCGTCAACATATAATAGTGGAACTAGATGATAACCCGATTATGAGTATATATATACTACACAAGATATATATTCTCAAGAGATATATTTCAAAGTAAAGATTCTTAATATGTGGAAATAGAACATGGATCAATACTAATAAAACCATAAAACATAAAGTGGACTCTCTCTAAATGTGTGCATATAAGAATGTATTGTGAAAGCATATGCACACATTCAACTTTGACTTATTTGGTGAAGTTTATTTTATATTTCATATCCGAGGAATGCAACAAGATAAGAATGTGATATTGAATGCATACATCTTATATTTTTCATCTTTTCATCCAAATGAGACTAACCAATATCATAATCAATAAATATATTAGTCTCACAATTGTATTTGTCATTGTCACCAAAACCAACTTAACGGAGTTTGAACTTACAGGTGGCCGCTTTTTACCGATAGCTTATACATATTATGAGAGTTGTCTGACAACTAGTTGAGGTGTCGATGAGATTACTTCCGACAGAAAGCCGGGCAAGACAATAACACTCACCATCCGATCAACAATTCATGAATCAGGTTGGATCTACCACCCTATTTTTAAGAATAGGGCCATAATGTTTTTCGCAACAGCCCAAGAGTAAAAGGGCACCGAAGCTAGATGAAAATGGGTTTTCCTGAAGAAGAAAGCGGGAAATTGACTAGAGTTTCTGGATTCGGCTGTATCAGAAGTTTTAGGTAAGAAAACATTAGCACATATATAGAGCAATTATTATTTACGAAGTGGAAAATAAAAATAATCGTCTAAAATATTATGTCTACCACGCCCATAATAGGGGTAGGCAAGCATAAGATCCACACAGTAATTTAAGGAAAATATTACCATTGGAGCAGGCACCGACCTAACACCAACCTAACCACGGGCATCCTACCTGAACCATCTTTTCCAAAAGATCTCCTATGGATTCTATCCATCCATACGATTTCAATCTCTCATAGATTCCATCCATCCATAAGCTTTTCATAAACCATTTTGAAAACTAAAGTCTAATCCATGAAGAATTTTACTCAGCTTTCCCATGACCGTGGGCACGGCTATCCAGGATAGATTATACACTTTGTTGATGTTGTACAGCTTTACCACAAGACATGATCAATTCATATTGCCACGCAATTAACACACTTCCTTAGGTGTGCGGCGAAAAGATCATGACAAGGCCTTTATAATGCAAAGCCTTTAACCTAGCAAAGCCAACACTAAGATTTTACCCCAGTAAGGAATCCACCAGACGGGACCCCCTCTTGAGCCGAGTAAGACTTCCCATGGCGTATGCCACGCTCACTTTCAACCTACGACGAGACTCAAGTTGGGACCCACAAATTAGTCAGCCAGGACTGTCTCATACTAGCCTTGTGGTAATACGATAGGGTTTTATAATAGTAGCTCACAAACCGGTTTTTAATTGACTTAGGCTCAAACCACATACCCCCTGTGTCCGACAATCAACACTGTGTCACCGAATAATAGTGCATGCCTGCACCCACCAGCTAACCATTAGCCTAAGTCTAAACCAGATTTTATATTTTATTTCAAAATATTTTATAAACCTTCTTGACTCACGGAGGTCCAGAATACATTTGAAAACTTTATCATTTTATGTAAAAAGGTATTCCAAACATAGTTTTAACTCTAAGCAAGGCTAAGCATTTGCTACAAAAGTTCTCTAACCATACTAGTGTACTAACTAGAGTTTTAATCTAGGGTGACAAGGTACAAGGATTTTCAATGTCAAAGGAAGTAATAACAAACAGGTACTAACTAAATTTAAAATTGTAATTGAAATACATTGAATAAAATTAAGCATGCAATATAATTTAAAATAACATAATTTTATTTCGCAATCTGGTTTTGTGATCAAGGTGTGTGACATGCCTTGCTCTTTAGTCTGGTCTGAGTCGTCGGCGAAGAATTCCTCCGAATGGTCGCAGTCTACACATTAAAATTACTCAAACAAACTTAAATAAAATCTAAATAAATTCAAATAAACTCCAAATAGTCAAAAGGAGGATATAAATGGGTAGATTATAATTTTTGATGAATTTAGGAATTTGTACGGGTCCAATCAGAGTTAGGACGAAGGAGAACAAGCTCCCGAAAGTTTGAAATCAGAGAAAAAGAATAAAAAAGAATTCTTGGAATTATTTTTCTATAGGAAATTTGGGTTTATGACTCATGTTGACATTAGCCCTAGTTTGACCAAGGCTGACTAGTGGGCCTGGTCTACTGTGGACCAGGTCCATGGACCAAGGGGAAGGTTGAGGTGGTAGGGGGTGACATGGCACTGATGTGGTGGGTGACTGGGCTAAACATGCTAATGTGGCGTGGCACGTGTCTGCCACGTGGGCTGAGGGAGAGGTGTGGCTGCTGACTGGGCTGGCGGTGCTGGGTGGCGTCTACATGTGTTGCTTGCGCCGAGAGCCTGAGATGGTGCTGAGGTGGCATGCCACGGGGCACCACGGCAGCCACGTTAGCTCTCGTGCTGAGGTGGTGTCGTCGGCTAGTGGCCGCGCACGGGAACTAAGGGCACCGGCGGATGGCGGTGCTGCCGGGGTCGGTGAGGGGTGCGCAAGAGAGAGGAGGACACGAGGAGTTCGTCTCACCTAGCTGCGGTGCTTCAACGGGCGTGTGGGCGCCCGGCGGCGAGAAAAGGCGGTGGCGGTGCACGGGTCTCTGGTGCGGTAGCGCTCTAGTAGGGCTAGGGCACAGTTGAGGGGCGAGCGAGGTCAGGAGTGACACGGCGAAGCTGAGGACAGGGTCAGTGAAGCTCAAGGGCGGCCAGAGCGGTGACGGGAGCTCGTTGGAGTTGGTGGAGAAGCTCATAAAGAGAGGGCGTGGCGCGGGGAGAACTCTGGCGTGATGAAAGGAGGAGGCGGGGAGGTGGTGGGGTGAGAGGAGGCCCTTTTATAGGGTCGAGGGGGAGGGAGTAGGGCGGGATTTCTCATCGGAGAAGTAGGGGATGCGGCGGTGGTTATGGAGGGAATGGAGGAGGCAGGTGGGTATTCGGCACGGAATTTTGGGGGATACGGGAGCAGGACTTGCGGGGGAGGAAAGGGAAGGTGGCAGCGGTCTCGCGGGAGAGAAGGGAAGAGGCGGGAGGGGCGGCGGGAATGGCGGAGCCGGCGGTGCTCATGCGGGGAAGGAGGAGGGCACGAAGAAGGAGGCGGGCGCTGACAGGTGGGGTCGAGGAGAGAGAAAGAGAGAGGCCTGGCGAAGACCGTTGGATGGGGATCTAATGGTCTTAATTAGATCGAGCGGCGGGGATTGAATCTAGGCCATTGACGAAGGGGTAAGTAGCAATGGGCAGGTTAGATTAGATCGGACAGGGAGGATTGAATCCTGATCGTTGGTGGGAGAGAGGGGCGCAGGCAGCCAGATTTGGCTGGCGTGCACGTGTGTCCGATCTGGGCCATCCACGTGTCAGCCCAGGAGAGAGGACGGCAGGATTAAACTATTAGATTTTGATTTTCAGAAAAGCCTGAGAAAAATAATAAGGGCCTAAAAAGAGCACTGGAGATGTTTTAGACTTAGATAAAATATTTCCAACTTAATTTGGTATTATATTTTTATACTTAAAATACTTTTTGATTTCAAAATATATTTTAAACTCCAGAAAATCCAGAAAATCCAGATAAAAGCCAAATAAATCCAAATAATTAATTTTAATTGGAATTTTTTTATATAAAATCAAAATATCTTTTTATTTAATAATATTTTTAGGTTTTTAATTAAATTACTTTTCAAAATCCAGCCTTATTTAAAACCAAAAAATCAGGGCAAAGCAAAATTAAAACTCAAGCAACCAAAACACTTATTTTTATTTTAAATTATTTTTTTACTATTATTTTTATTATAAAAAACTTGGGCTGTTACACAAATGTTCCTGAACCGCTGCTTATTGTGCCTGACACACGCATACGGAGCCTGCATGGACTGCTGCTTTCCTTGCCACATGCAGCAAAATTTTTCCTTGCTCGAAAATTTTTCTTTTGCTCTATCTCCCATAGGGATGCGTCATCCTTTTCCTTCAGTGAGACCTGCTGGTCCCCGTGATGTATGCCGATACCAGTGTTGGCTTTGACCATGCAACCTCCGACCACTCCATGCTCTAGAACCTCCGACCACTGCATACTCTGATCCTTCGATCACACCGCTCGAAGCTTTCGACTGGTAGCACTCGAACGCTTTTGACTTTGCACCGAAAGCTTTTGGTTACTTGAAACTCCTCTGGTACTTGTATCTTCTCTGGACGCCTAGGACAGCTTGGGATTCCTCCTGCGCCTTGCATGGTCGAAACCTTCTGAGAGTGTGCGCACCCCCTGTGCGTCCGACCTACTCTCCATGCGCACCCCCTATGCATGGATTCCACAGCCTTGACCTGAGCTGTTGGCTTCCATGCTTGGTGCAGTTATCCCTTGGGACTCTTCATGTTGATTACCCTCTTGAGATTACTCTTTCCTGCCGCCTGGCTCCTCCAGGCTACTCTTTAGACAAGCCGATTTACAAGTTTCAAGGAAATCTTGTACAACCGGTTCAGAGATCTTTTCAGTTTCATCAATAGATCATTGTTCTTTGTATAGACATGCAAGAACTCATCTTGTAGCACCACCCTGCATCCTTCTTCTATCATCTGCCCAAGACTGAGTATATTGTTGTACAGTCTCGGTATAAAATAAATTTCAGGCACCAACTTCTGATTGTCATTCTTGCATTACAACAACATCGATCTTTTGCTCTTTATCTCAATTGTGAAGCTATCGTCAAACTTAACTTTGCCCAAACTTAACTTTGCAGGCTCCATTGTCCAGTACCACCAATCAGGTTCAGGTTCTAAGAAAAGAAAAAATAAAGCAACACCTAAACTGCAGACCTAACCAAAGAAACATTTAAAGGAGATTACAAGAAGTTAAAGGATGAGGAAAGGCATTGTCAAAATTACATGTTGAGGGACAACGTTATAATTAACATCCTCAAGAATGTGAAGGCACATGAGCGAATAGGTAATACTCTGAATGGATGGAATAAGCCTTGTACGGATTATAGTTTATGTTATAGGATTACAGCAAAACATGCAGGCGTCCGTCCTATTTCAGTGTTTTGTTTTGCCAAGATTGAAGGAGCGAGCATGAGTGAGAGTGAGGCATACGGTACTGGGGGTATTGTTGAGCAGCCAATCGTACTTGTTGGTGTGGATCTTCCTAGTGATGCAGATGGTGTGGTTAGGTAAACTTTTTATTTTGTAATTTATTTTGGAGGATAACAAAATGATCAAAATTTTGATCAAACAGTTTGAATCAAATTTGAATTTTAAACTTTAAACCAAAGGATAAAACAAATATAAAGTTCCAGTTCAACGTACGCAGTTGCTAGGTCTGGTGGGTTGAGCCGTTCCTTCAACCACTAGGTCCTGGGTTTGATTTTCAATTAGAAGTTGACATGGGACACACATGTCAGATAAAGGAAAAACCCAAAAAGTTAGTGGAAGTGGTGGGATTCGATCCCTAGATCTCCCGACCACACGCTTAATTGAAGGATTTATGGTCCTTTAACCCTTCATAATTCAAATTAAAACGAAATAATTTGACTGAACTGGATTTTTTTGTTGGATAGCGAAAAGGATGAAATTTCGAGGAAATTATGAACTTTGGGTGTATCCCCACTTAGGGATATCTTGACATGACCGGACTCCTCCCCCCTCTTGACGAAGGCTCCAATGTTGGATGCTCTACCGAGAATCTGTAGGCAAGGCCGGTGATACATTTATCAGTTATAGTAGCAGCAGTAACAAATAGTAAGACATAGAGAGGAGGGTAGGTAGGTACGCTTGGGTAAGCGGCAAGTGCGATGGCGTAGATGAGAAAGCTCTTGCCGGAGCCATTGGGGTCGATGACGAGGTTGAGGCGGGGGCCCATGCAGCAGGTGAGGTGGTCGTAGGTCATGAAGTTGCAGAGGTCGATTCCCATGACGTTCCCCGGCATGTAGTCGTCATTGCCTTTGCAAGAACCCCAAGAGAGAAAAATGACATGGGGGAAAGTCATGCCATGAGAGAAAGGAGGCGAATTGGGTGACCGACCTCTGTGACACGAGGCGGAGGTGGAGGCAGGGGTGAGCTTGGGCGTTGGCGGTGTGGGCTGATGCCGTGGGGGCTGCGGCGACGAACAAGAGAATGGGGGGAGATAGATAGAGAGGAGAGGATGGGGTTTTGGTTGCTGCCCTGCAAGTTTACTTGGTGTTTGAGGGCGAGGGGTCGCGAGAGAGGTATCAGGTGGGGGAGTTGACTGGTCCCATTCATCGGCGCATGATTTCAAGTGGTGGGGTGGTGGCAGAAGAAGCACTAGTGGTGAACCATCACTATCAACTTCTCTTTTTAAGTAGTAGAAATATTTGAAAAGGTTAAAAAAAAGTTTCACTCAAACTCACTAGTTAGACCATCCTAATCCACGCAGAAACCAAACGAGCTTGCCCTACTGTACATGTGTTGAGTTAAGCTACTCTAGTAGCCCTTCTTTTGCTACATACAACAAGTCAATAGCACACTGCGCTTGAGTTCTGCGTACGGACGGCTGCTTAAGCTATATAAATATTCTAGCTTTTACATAGATTTTTACTGTCCATCAACGCACACAATGTACGTACGTACTATGCTAGCTAGCGGCCAATCGATTTTTCTGCAATATCTTAATTAGGTCCCGAAACACGGGAGTTTCGTAGGATTTGCTACGAATTATACTATTTTTGCACAAAAAAAATCTGAAATTCTGATGAAATTCATGTGTCGCGACCAGCCCCTTAATGAATCAATTCAGCTACACTTTACAGCTAGCTAGCCACCTTTCCGTTGATAGATGATAAACGAATAGGAGTACTAGCACTAATCAGACGATCTTACATAGGCCCTGATACCACGGCTTATGCCTCAAAAGGAGGATAAGGAATGTTTTGAGGCAAGGGTTGCGCATGAACCGGTGGGGCCTCATGGTGGTGACTGGTGAGGCGAGCCCCAAGGACTAGTGTGATCGAGAAGGGTGATTGGGATTGGATGGCCAGCGCCACGTTATCCAGACAGTTGGAATCTTCCTGCCTGGATCCCTAGGCCACGCCCATCAATCACTTTTGCACTGACGTCACCCCGCCATGTGGGCCCACTGGGTCCGGTCACATCCTGCGCGCGGGCCCTGCCCGCGTATTGCGGACGGTAACCAGCTACCCGGCCCCTAGCTGACCCACGCCCCTCCTCAATTCCCTGTATGAAATATTGCCTCTGCTCTTTTATTCCACTGGTGGTATCTTTCTTTTATTTTCTTCAATTCCCTTTTCATTTCTCGTTTTCTTGAGTTCCTGTCTCTCCCGCTGATCCCTGTCTAACTGAGGTCTTTATGGTATGGTACTACACTACTACTCCACTATGGTTGATAGCATCAAGTGTCAATAGAGTATTTTTTTTTGAACTATATGACTGATAATTTTTATCTATACTTTTCGAGATGTGACGAGAATTGAATAAATCCTTAAATACGGCTTTAATCTATAATTAAGGCCAAAGGATCCCTTAGTCATAAACCTCCAGAGATTGCTCCTCGAGCATCTTGGTCGGAGAAATACTGTGTGTGTTGCCCGACTAGATAATTTCTCCGAGAGTCTATGAACTGGCTCCTAGACCCAATTCTTGGAAATTCCTTCTTTGCAATGGATGAAACACGTAACTTATCCACTCTGAACGCCACAATACTTAGGTTCTAAGTCTTTGACAACAATTGTCATGTGGTTGTTGCCCACGTTTGTCTCCCGCTAACAACAGCTGATGATCAAGTATTCTCTCTGACAATAATCGCCTCCCCAACCAGACACGCTAATTCCATAAGACGTCTTTCCCGACATACAAACATACGCCTCTTCATTAGTATTTAAAGTTAGACGAGAGAAGACCGGAAGACAAATTCACTCATAATCAATCAATCTCAATTCTAGACGAATATATCTCATACTATTTAGTATAATTAGGACTAGTCTATCCCCTTGTTTAAGGCACAATGTAATCAGTTCATAGAAATAAAGAGCATTCATGTTCTCTCTCAAGAATTTTAGTCATTTTTCTCATATTATTTTGTAAGATCCATAATTCGATCGTTGACAAGATGCTACCATACGGCAAAGACAACAACGTGGACAGCGCACATGATTTTGGGCTTGAAAAATTATTTAAAGAACACGCTTCAAGAAACCGCTTTGTTTCGATGTTTAGCGTTCGATTTTCGAAGAAGCCGGAAACTAAAAAGAATAGGGCCCAATGTCAAGTGGTGTTTGGCCTTTTTTAGGTGATTTTTGGAGTGTTTTGGGCTGACTGGCTTGCGTATGGGTTTTGAATTGTCCAACATAATTATTGGTCCCAAGTAGATTCAAAGATGCATGATTCTCATATTGACAAATGAAAACTAGTTAAATGTACTAGTGAGCTTTCTTGTCATTCCAAAAAAGTGTTACGATCTTTTAATATTGTTATAATTGTCTCAAGATAAGGATAAGGTTTGATTGGTATTACCTAACTCCATGTTTGATTAAAGTGGCTTCAAACATGCGGATTCTTTTATTTATTATAATATTGTAGGAACATATATCCTACAAATATTTTAGAACACTTGGTAAATACTTATTATAGCAAATCTGAGGGGTGTTATTTTGTCTCAAAAAAAGATTATGGGGGTGTTACTAACTTACTATCACGTTAAATCGAAATGAATTAAACCCAACTACCACAGAAGCAAATTTGTAAGTGCCCGCCCCGCTGTTTAAAATGTCATTTTTAAGAAGTGGCATGTCATTATTCCGTAGCAATTCGAGTTTTGGAGTAAGCTCGGGAATTATTCCTGATCAAATTGAGATGACCTCGAAGTTACATGTTGAGATTGATCCACGGATCGAAGCATCTTTTTTTGGTACCTATTAGAAAATATCTAGTCAAAAGTTAAGTAAGTCGAACTAGAATTAGTGTCATTCCTAACATGTTAAGCAATACCAGGCTGGAAAAAAAAAAGGAGAGAGAGAAGATGTTAGTGTCACTAAAATACGTACGTTGAAGTACTCCATCTTGCTAGCGACAGACTTGGATCTTTTGTTGCATGAACAATCGATCGGATGGTCCTCCTCGTTCAGATCGATTGCTTTCTTACCAAAATGTCGCCACCACTTTTCCTCTTTACCAGATGGTCAGGTTTAGGCTGGGGTCCTATTCCGGACACATGTTGGTACACCTGTTAGGTTCTCTCCCTGGCAAAGCTGGTCTTGCATGGAAGCGTCCGATTAGCCAGCCGCCCATAAATTCACGGTACTGTCGATCGATCGATCGGTCACAGCCACACCCATCTGGCCATCAAGTCATTGTCCTCAAGCAATTTCCGGAATCTACACTGCAACTCGCCTGTGTATCAATCCATCGATCGACGTCACAGGGCAGACGAGATCAGTGCAGTGAGCGGTAAGTGGCTAGGCGACAGGCGTACAGCGTTTGCCACCCTAGCTACCGGCCGAAGTGGACGGGCCAAGGCAGGCTCGCGCCGCGGGGCAGCCGTAAAAACGGCGAAAAAGACGTGACGAGAGGGCCGGGTGGCCCGGCCAGCGCGTTGCCACGCACCGCCTCGGCCGATGGGATCTCGCACACCGAACCTGTTGCCAGGTGGCGTCCGCTTGCGCCCGCGGCCCAGCGGCGTGCGTCCTCCCACGAGCGCAGGCGCGCGGATGGTCGGCGCCGAGCCGAGTCTGTCGACCCCGATCGTTCGATCGATGCGCACGCACGCGTAGACGTAGCGGGAGCCGGGAGGTGGTTGCCTGCCTCCAACGGCGCGGGCAGCGGCCGGACCACCTCCGGCTTGGCGCTTTGAATGCGATCGCTACCTCCGAGGCTCTGCTGCATTGACCAGGACGCGCGGCCTGGCCCAGGGGCCCTGCCCTGCGCCGTAGCCGCACCAGGTCGGGCTGGCCGTTTGGCTCAGGCGCTCAGCCCCTCTGCTGCGGCTCGTGCGCGTGTACGCGGTTTCCGTACTTGCGTCTCGAACCGATATATTGGTCATTGGAGCATATCTTTCGCGCCAGGAGTGCTAGTAAACAGAGGTTTCACTGGTGGTACGGAACGAAAGAACGCAATCTCTTCGGAGCTTTCCTAGCCCTGCCCTTGATCTACGTCTGCACCACTCAACCAGACTCTGTACGTACGTACAGTACTTCGTCACTTTAGAATTTCGACCAGTGGAAATCGGAAGGGAAAAAGGGCTGCGTTTCGTCGTAGACGTGCTAACCGTGCTGCCAACGGCGACCAGACAGGTCCATGTGGTGCCCTGTTTTATCTTAAGGTCCTGTTCATTTAGTTTGATTTTTTGGCTTATTTTTATTATTTTTAAATTTCATTATTTTGATCTTTTGATTTTTTTGAGCATTTTTATCATTTTTTCATATTCGTTTGCATGTCTATGATAGGTTAATATATTTTTTCTATTTCTATTTTTTTTAATTTAGTTATGCCAAATAAACTATTATCAGCTACAGTATAATTTTAATCATAAGTCATCTTATTTTAGTCCAACCGAGTGACCCCTAACTGCAGATGCATCTGCGACAGGGTATCTCAGGACACTCCAATTGAGAAAAAGCCAGACCTGGTTTCATTTAATTGGACTAATTAAATAGCATCTATCCATAATGCTGAGTGGTCCCGTGTTTCTAGATAACATCTCGTTCCTGTTGATTCTTTTTGTGTGGATGAGAGAGATTATAAGCATGTTTATACTATCTACAGTAATTAGCTTTTAAACGATATATTTTTTAAAACAGATTTAATAGGAAGATTGTAGTAAAAAGAGTACTGAGTTCAGCTATAGTATATGTCAAAATCATATACGACTATTTTTTGTGTCCTACCTCTTACGAACAGTTAGAATTTAAATATTTAAATCATAAGCTATCAATTTAAAAGAACCTACTCTATAACTCAGTTTATCTGTGGTCTGTCTGACTTGTGTGGTGGATGCCTTGACGTGGGAAGCTAGCTAGTTGATTGGTCCATTCACAGCTTCACACCATTCTAGTTGACCTTGCTTTGACAAGCTTTGACTACACTACTGAACTGCATCAGCCCGTCGCCACTTCAAAAAAAATTCCTGAGCCGGCCGTGTGCTGTGATGCGAATACATGACAGCGATGGCATGGTGGTATCAAATGCATCAGTACTGACGTATTACTTTGTGATCTTTTAGTAGTACGCAACTATATATGCACATAGAAATCACACACATCGATCGATCGATCGAATCGAATAATGTATAGCTAGCAAAGTATGCGCGCGCTCGCGCGCAAATAGTTAAATTTTCCGACGAAGGGAGATGCTAACTTTAGCTGAACAACGCCATGTGTTGGTGTCTGTGCTTATCAATTCAGAGGCCCCACGTGTCTGGGTGGATATCTTGTGGATATGATCATGTGGCAGCTACCTTGGACATACCGGGGTGCATGCTCAGGCTCATCAGCTAGGAGAGAACAAACTTGGAATTGGCTTTTGGAACGGGGCCCATGAATGGCACCATGGGTCAGAACTTTCTTGAAGTTTCAAGACTACCCTCTCTAATCTATACATGTTAAAGAGTTGGGAATTCAAATGTTTCACAATTATCGCCTTTGTTCTTGGTCTTATTGTATTTGCAATATTAGAACGCGCAGAAATGACTAGGCGTTCATTTATACGTACATCTATAAATCCTAGCTTGCATGCATTGATGCATACGACCTGACCTAATGTAATTTGTGCAGCTAGCAAATTGTGAACTTGCAGCTGTAGATCTGAAGAGGCAAGTAAACTACCTATGGTGGGGCGATTGATATGTCCAGTACGTACAGGTGGGAAAGATACACATATCTATACATTTTTAACTTGCTAACTAAATCAGAAATTTTTTAGTGTATTTAGAACCTTATACGAATCGCTCTTTGTCCAAACATAAGCTCATGATGATTAGCGCTATGATATTGTACCACACTTGGCAATGAGGCCGACACGCCACCTTAATGCACGAAAAAGGGAGGGGGGGGGGGGATTTCCTAGCTACGGATCACATAATGCATGCTGCTGCATGCATGCAACGATCAATCTCTGATGCGATCAATGCAGTACGGGCTGGCCCAAGCCAAGATGCCATTGCGGCTGTAAGGGGCATGCAAAGATGGCCCCGGCGTGTGATGCAAACATTGGATTAAAGCTCTACTCGCTGCATTTCACTATGCTTGTCTATGATCTCGACAGTTACCGTTTTAAAATATTTGTCTATGAATAAATTAAAAGTGTAGTTATTGCAATGTTTTCATTCTCTGCCTTGAATAATTTGAAAGAGGTTAATTTGTTGAACTATATTATTTAATAAAGGCATGTGCGATTATTTTTATTAATTTTTTCTTAGATTTAATGTTTTTTGATCATATGATAGATTATAGACAAATATAGCAAGGAGTAACTTGCATTTAAATTCGGCATGCAGGCATGGAACAATTCATTGCATGCATACATTGATTTGTGCATATAGTGTAGTACCTCGCAATAAAAACGATTTTATCCTTTGCAGTAATAATACTACTGATCGGCAGTATTGTCAACAGTGCACTCGAAACGGTACATGTTGTCCTTGTGCCCAACTCCCTTTTCTTTTCGTCCGGTTAGGAAGCAATTTCTGGAACAGAAACAACTTCAGAGATTCGAAACATCTCAAGACGATGTACAACGATCGACCATGTTGTTCGTGCATCTTCATTTAAAACCATCAGATTTCCCAATTGTACGCACGGACGATAGGCAAATAACGGCACTAGCTAACTACAGTTACGCTCACTGGAGCTTAGCTAGCTTACATACGTTGATGTAAATGCAATATGTGTTGATGTTATGCATCCCTACAATTCAAAATCCATCCACTCTATTTGTAGCTAATATAAGAACCTGCAAGAATTTGCTATATATGGCATTATATTCGGTAATTTTTGTTTGATTAATTGTTGGCTGCATATAGGAGTAATGTTGTGTGTGAGAGCTAGCTCCAGTACGGTGTTCATCCACAGACTAGCAGAGGGAACAGCACCTGCGTCACGGACACACATAACAGGTGCGCACTTAAGTCATGCACCAGGCACCACGTACTCGTGTTTTCCCACAGGCTAACACTTTGCAGGCAAATGCTTGTTCACGAGGAGCAATGAGGCCACTCAAGTTGGTCTTTGAAAAAATGGCAGTCAATTGGATTTGGATTTGAGCTGTTTTTTTTTTCAAGAGGAAGCAGGAGCTCTGTTATTCAATTAAAGGAGTCGGAAAAAAAGGTAAGTACAGGGAGCAGGCCATGAGGGTCCGATTAGGGTACAAAATAAAAGCAACCAGAGCGGATCAGAGGTCAGCTTAAGGCTCCCGAAAGGCTCTCCAAAGCTGATCTATAGCCTCCTTCGCTAAGAATGCTATCTCTTGCGATGTGGCCGACTTCTGTTGAAAGGTTCTCCTATTTCTTTATTTTCAATTGTACCGCATAACATAAACAGCGATATCGCCCAAGTCCCTTCTCTTATCCTTAGGCCGTAAATATTGCAATCCGCCAGCCCAGGGAGCCAAAGCGGGCAGAGCTGGTTGATGACATGTTCTGCTGCGGCTGCCACAGCAGCCCTTGAAGGCCTCCTCTGCTTGCGTGTGTGTGCAGGGCATTTCACCGGCACTACCACAATACACATTTGCATCGCATTGCATTGCAAGATGCGCCAGAAGATCGAATGAAAGAGGCCCATTAAACTGACCACCGGCTCACGGGTCCCCGGCCGGTGGTCCCCGGAGATATATACCCCTGCAGCTGTTGGCTTAGCAGCAGTTACATATCCGTACACCACCATGCACCTTTTGTATCTGCTAGTACGTGTACGTACGTATGGCTGGATTCCCGGACAGCTGCATGCGCGAGGCAACTGTTGTGTACCAGTTGCAGATTTCAGGAGCCAGCCTCTCCCCATTGGTTGGGCCAGCTTTGCGTGCAGGCTCATGCAGTGCAGCGCAGTGGGCGCACGCATGCGGTTGCAGCTAGCAAGCTCTGCTCCTGCTCCTGCCCGCGTCGCATGCATGCACCCGCTCGCGCCAATTTGTGGGCGCAGGCCATGCCATGGACAGGTTATTAATTGGATCAGCTGATGACGATAACCTGTTGATCCCAGCAAGAGCTTTTGAGCCACCTGAAACGGCTAAATCTACCTATCTACTGGTGCGTTTTGCCTTTCCAGCAGCGCGCGCGCCACCGGCCGGCGGCGGACTCGCGGCGAGTGGCCGCGGGTCAAAGCGCGCATGATTTTGAGCCCCCCGGCCGGATCGTGCATGCATGCCACGCGTGACAGGCCGCCGTACGAACCATGGCACCTGAGCTAGCCGGACGATATGGGCGGTCGGACTGGACGTGTGTGCTTGTAAGTTTGCAGGTGTTGCAAGGGCAGGCAAGGCCCATGCATGTGGAGAGCCCAGCGGACTAGCTAGGTTAGAATCACAAACTGTTGTGCACATGCACCCTTTGTCGATTATTGACCGACCTTAGATCCTGCTCGTGCTCAGTTAGACTAAAAAGCTGTGGTTTATGATTGAAATTGTACTGTGCGACTGAAATTTTACTGTAACTGAAGGCGGCTTATTTGACGTAATTAAATTTAAAAAAATAAAAATAGAAAAAATATACTAGCTCATCACGGATAACACAAACGAATACGGAAAAAAAGAACCGGCAAAAGGCTCAAAAAAGCCAAAAGTTCAGAAAAGACAAAATTAATAAATAGTGAAAAATAAACCAGAAACTGAAACTGAAACGAGCGGAGCCTAATTAGCCAATCTTCCAAACGACCAGTAAGAATACATACACAGTCGCCATGCATGTCTACAAATTAATGCGGACGATCAGAAGAACAATACTAACGTTAAACATTGGTGGTGATCGGTTCGGCTGAAAGCATCATGGCTTATGGCTGAAAACACTGTAGCTGGCTGAAAAAAGCACTGTAGCTGACAGAGGCTTATTTAGCATAATTAAATTTAAAAAAATAAAAAATAAAAAATATGTTAACCCATTGCGTATAATACAAACAAATACGGGAAAAAAACCGGCAAAAAAGCTCAACAAAAAGCCAAAAGTTCAGAAAAAGACAAAACTTATGAATAGTGAAAAATAAGCTAGAAGCCAAAAGCCGAAGCCGAGTTGATCAGGGCCATTACCTGTTCAGAATTACCCACTTAATTTATCCACACCTTTATAATAAAACCCCATCAAAATATAACCGGTGCAAGTAGGTCCTCCTCCTTTTTCTCTCGGTTAACAAGATAATTTATATGATTTCTCTCTCTCTCTTTTTTACGGAGTGTCATGGGAATTTAAAGCCATAAAAAACAAAAGAGGTGCATTTAATCTCATTAGTGGTTGGCACTCCCAATGCAGAAACTATGAGATAGTTTCTATACTTGCCAATTAATGTATCCATAGAAACTATACTCCTAATGGATAGTTTCTACAAATAAAATTTTCATCCAATCATCTCTCTTCTCTCTCCTATCATCTACCTATCACAGCTCTTTCTATCTTGGTTCCTGTGTAGACATGATTTCTATATAAGAGCAGTCCCAATGGGACATTGATTGTGATTTCTATCCCACTTAAATGTGATGACAAGTCAGCATTTTGCTGATGTGGCAATGTAATTAAGAAAGAGAGAGAAGGAAAATGAAGAAATCGTTTCTTCAAGAGGGAACGACGTGCTCGCTAATACCAATGCTCGAAGAAACGACTGAAATCGCGATGGGGAGACTCTGGTCGTTTCTTCTCCAAAGCGCGCAGATCCCGTACGCCGCCGTCGACCCCTCCGCGCCCCCGCGTTTTTCCATCTCCCTCGCGCTCGCCCGCTCCCGCGCTTTTCCTTCTCTGCGCGCGCCCAGGCTTCTTCTCCTACCACCGCTGGCGGCGCTCGGCAGCCGCTCGCCTGGCTCTACCACCGCGCGCCGGCTCGGATCTCCCACGTCGTCACCGTCGCGCGCCCGTGTCGCCTGGACCGCGTCGACTGCAGCAACCGCGACGCTCGACCGCCCCTCGCCCGGCTCCACCACCGCGCGCTGGTTCAGATCTCGCTCGAGTCGCCTGGACCGCGCGCCCGTGTCGCCGGGACCGTGCGCCCGGTCACCTGGACCGCATCGACCGCCTCCGAGCCGAGCGCGGCGACCGCGCGCCGATGTCGCCCGACTGCGCGACGGCTTCAGCTGGCCCGTCGCCCGCCTCCAGTAGGCCGCGATGCCCTCTTCTTGCTCTGTTCGTCCGCCTCCAGCCAACCTGCAAATCCGCCACTGTTGGACTTAATCCTAGTTGTGTGCCTCTGAAGTTTTATTGTATTGCAGCGTCAGTTTTGTTTTATTTCAGTAAGCATGCAGTAGTACCGCAGCAAGCGGACAGAGCATGTATTCAGTCAAATAACGTGCAGTAGCACGTAGCAAACTTTCCCATTTTTAGTGGATCTGTGATCCGAGTTTTGTGCTAGAGCAATTAGCATTCAGTTGTAATCTTTGAAGTATTCTGAGTGTGTTTAGAAGCTTTTACCGAGACATTTGAGAAATACAATTGAGAGAATTTGTTCTCTGAATTTCCCATCACTTTCAGTATTTTGCACATGCGTACTAAGTTTTAGGATTACTTGGAACATCCAGAAAGCACATGCGTACAATTTGAATACCAAAGTAATTGTCACAAAAAATAAATACCAAATTAAGACATTTTTCTGCGAAGGAAATTACCACATATTCGGAACATAGACTCTTAAAAAGAATTTAGTAGGAAAGTATAGACATAAATTCCCGATCCATATATATGAAATACCTGCGTCCAAAATGGGCCCTTGGAGGCCAACATACTGAAACGAAGCCGATTTTTGCAAAATCAAAAATTAGAGTTCAATTTGCATTTTGCTTTTGCTCTCTTGAATCCTTAGCCTATCCCACACGAATCTCAACCCATCCCACTCCTAATTCCTGTCGGCACCAGTTTGGACGGAGGAGAGATCGGCTGCTACTGTTCACCAACTGAAAAATCCCGCCGTCGCCCAAAATATCGCCACCGCCAAGCTCCCGGCCTCTCCCGTGCCTTCCAGCCCTCCCTTACCTGTCAGCGTCCCCGCCAACTCACCTTGCCGACCTCCCCTGCCACCCCGGACGCTCTCCCGAAGCCTCCCGAGCCGACCCGAGAAATTGCCGCCATGGCCTCTCGGCGCCGAACCGACCCGAGCTCCTATAAAGACCCCGGGCCACTCCAACCTCCTCCAGGCACCCCGGTGAACCCCCAGACGCGCCCAATTAGCCTCCCATCCCCTCCACTACCGATAATCCCCGGAATTCCCCTCGGTAAGCCCTCACCCAAATTCTCCAATTTATCCAATGAAATTTCAATTACTCATGCCCACAGCTTCCTCAAGACCCCAGAAGCCTACCCAAACCCTTGCCTTAAGCTCCCATGCTCCCTGTTGCTCCGGCCGCCAGGTCCGCCGCTCGACCTTAACCCCTCACCGTGGCCGGCCTTGCACGGCCCTCCCCAGCTTAAACCCGCCCTTTCATGAACTTGCCCGAACCCTAGAGATGCTCAAGAACCCGCCCAATGGCCCAAAGCCCCTCCCAATTGCCTGCAACCTCAAAAATAGCCGCAACGGGGGGGGGGGGGAACCTCGCCGCCGGCGAACGCCGCCTCCGCCGGCCCGGCCACCGCCCAAAACGGAACCCCCTTACCTTCCCGACCCCGTCCATACCATCCTTTGTTGTCGCAAGCCACCGGAGCACCACCGCAAGCCGCCACCATCCTCCTCTGCTTCGGCTGCTCGTGCGCGGGCGGGAGGTAGAAGACGCCACTGTTCCACTCGGCTGGACCGCACCGCGTCGCCGCACCCGTTCCGCGCCCGACCGCGCCGTGCCCGAGTCCGACCGCGCCACCCCGCGCCGCTCGCACCCGACTGCGCGCGCCCGCGCCCGGCTGCACCACTCGCCCGCGCCGGTCGCGTCTGACCCGAACCAGGCCGACTTGGTCGCGTCAAACCCACTCGCCCGAGCCCGAGGAACAGTACACCGAGCCCAAGGAACAGTGTCGGGTCCGAACCCAAAAATACAAGTTTATACTCCCCGGATTCGTTTCGAGCCCGCCAACCCAAATCCAAGGTCCAATTCCCCATATAGCCCTCCTATAAGCCCAAAACCCCAATTTAATGGAGTTTTCCGTATTTTCTTTATTATTTTATTTTCTTTATTCCTAGCCTAATCCTTCAGGCATGGAATTGATTTATTTTTAATTGTTTTGCGTTAGCCTCCGAAGTCGAAGATTCGCAGGAGCAGGAGGGAAAAGCTCAAGTTCGGGCCCAATCCACTGAAGATTACGGATTAATCGAAATCATAAATCCGCAAGGCAAGTCACACATATTTTGATCATGTTGAACCTACGTTTCTGTTATTTATCTATTTAACAGTACATTCATTATGTTATTTGTGCAATGTTATTTTATGTACAATAAATGCTTAGAATGACATGGTACTATAGTTATGTCCTACCACCCGAAAAAGCCCAGTCTAATTTGATGGCCATATTCACCTTGACAAGACATAGTAATATTAAATATAGTAATATTGTGAATATGATAACTTAGAGAATCAACATTTACTAAATGGTGTGGTATTTATTTGGAAAGTGATTCTAGGGTAAGCGAGGATCGCTGGATCCTATGACCTTAACCGAGGGTGAAGGCAAGTACACAAATCAGTGACAGTGTTGTGGCACTGGACAAGAATTTGTGGGAAGAAACTGCCACCGGTGAAAATACAAGGACTAGACCCTTATGCTGAATAAAGAACATAGTGATCGCCCAACCACAAGCGTTGATACGTCAAACCTGGTCTAGTAACTGCTCAAACTTGATTGAACCTCTACAAACGCAGGGTGTAGGCAAAGTGTGAAGTCCATACGGAAGGGAGCAGAGAAGGGCCGTATGGAGGTTGGCGCCAGTGTTGTTTTTATTATTGATTTGATTATCGGATATCCACACAATAGTAGGTTGAGATAAGTCAGAGGTTATGGCATGGGCTTATTAAGGAAACCTACTAGGTAGAGGCTATAGAAAGAATTGAGCAGTGAACAACCTTGTTTTCTCAATTCAGTCATGAGGATTGAGGAATCTTGTGGGTAAAGCAGGGCAGCTTTGCAAAGTCATGACTAATGGTATTCGAATACGCCGTACTTCCGGTCAATGGAGTTATGTTTAATGGGTGAATCCAACAACAAAGCATAAGTAGATTTGGAAAGGATTTGATAATGTTGGTGGTCTGGTAATTGAACCTTGAAACCCCCCTAAAGCTTATAGAAAGCTACGATTTTATGTTTAAAACCTGTTTTCAACTAAAACTGCATCCACATAAAATAACAGACATGCCTCCCTTTATTTGTTATACCTTGCATATAGTTATTGTTAAGCTCCGTGTGACTTGTTGAGTACGGTGGTTGTACTCATGCTTGCTAAAAACATAAACAGAAATAGCCAGCAATAAAGAGGCAGATGGAGGCAAAGGGATGGAATTACGAGATCAAGGATACGTGGAAATTAGGGCCGTCCTCCGCTCAGGCGTGCCTGTGGCGTTCTTTTGTTTGTAAGTTATCTAAGGGCCGCTTGCCCTTCTGTAATATTTGGCTTCTATGCCTTTATATTGGAATAAAGTGGGCATTTGTCTTAAGCATGTGTTGGCAATGTTATGCACTCGATTGATGTAACTCGCAACTGAACAGTCCTGGGCGGTTGCGAGGGTTTCATAATACTCCCAGAAATGGGGGTGTTACACATACAACGAAAGGCGAACGTACAATACAGTTAGAAGAGAGGAGAAACAAGCAAGCCGAGACAGCAAGACGGCTCGCGACGACGCACCGTGACGACTGACGAGAGTAGGGTACGATGGCTAATCGTGCTTTTACAAAAAGCAGCAGTGCGTACTGCACGAGTGACTGTACTAAGAGCAAGTTTAATAAAGTTGACTGTGCTAGCTACAAGGGAATTCATGTCAGCATAGTCCTATGTGGAGGGGAGAGAAAAGGAGAAAGAGAGCCAAGCTGACTCCCATGCAAGAGTCAGGCTATAGCACAGGAAAAGATGCATTATCCATGCATGTACCCATAGAACTAATTGCTATACCCATGCATGTATTAAATTATCAATACACATGTATGTATTAAATGATTGAGAGCTCTTGTGGAGACAACTTATAGCCAACTTATTGTATGAGTTGATTGCATCATTATCTTTTGATGACATGGAAATGTATTGAAGGTAGCAGCTATCTGTACTATTAAACTTGCTCTAATGGAAGCAGGAACAGCAGATGCAGTGGACGCCGCTGGGGCGCAGGCGAAGGACAGGGCGAGGATAACTCCGAGGACAGATAGCCAACGAAGCACCGTCGCTATCGTGAATGGTAAGCAAGTCTTATAATACAGCCTTCAGCTAACTGTATGGATATTTACAGCCCACTTATCAGCCTACTCATATAGTAGTTACAGCCAGCTGATGGCTGTATGATCTACCCTTTCCTCTCACAAAGTTTCTTGGTTCTTGTGCTTCAGCTGGCTGTAAGCTTACAGCCCACCTCTCTTCTCTCTCCTCCTCTCTCTCCTCCACCTCAGCATACAGCCAGCTTACAGCCTCTTATAATACTTACTCTAACCACTTACTACTCGACACGCACTGTGCATGCCTTAGGATAAGACATGGCGATCAGCGGATGTGAATCATCCCTTAAAATCTTCCTCTCTTTACTGCCAACCCAACGCAACGAAAAAAATTTAACCCACAAGCTGCTCATTTGAGCTCAAGCTTTTAATTTTTAGCTTCTACCTTCTTATTTCTTAATTTGGACATTATCTAACTTTCTAGTTTTTTTAGGCTTCTTTCCTTTTCTTTTTTCTATTCCTTTTGTATTATCCATGATGAAAAAATCTTTTTTTTATTTTTCCTTTTTTCAAATTTAATTACACCGAAAAAACTTACAACAACTACAGTGAAAAAACCCCAAGCAGTGCCAAAAGCCCCAAAACCATAAGCTTAAGCCTAAATAAGCACTACTAAAGATCATCCGAGATAACAGCCTTACTGACCGGACCGCTAGGCGGGGGTGGTCGGACCACTCGGCCAGCCTGGCCGCAAGACCACCGGTCTGAGCATGCTCGTGCACTGTGAGGTTTAAGTCTTCGCTCTGGTTAAACATGTGCTAGTGAATACATCCACATATGTGTGCATTGAGATGTACATGTGGGGGGTTGTGATTGCGTCCTCATTTGTGCTTAAAAAAAATCGAGTACCATGAAAGTATCCACTCGAATTAGACATGTGCTAGTAAACATACTCATGTGTGTGTTTGGACATACATGAGTACATACTCACATGCGCGTGAGTTGAAGTGTGCGTCTTCTCACCTCAATTCACAACTTGACAGGTCTTCTCACAACTTTTTTTGAGAAGATCACCGCGCACAACGCTTCCAATGCCGTCTAAAAGTCGGCAATCTACAAGAGTAATAAGTCAAGCCCCTCGCTTGACTCTCACCAAATGCAACAAATGCATAAACTTAAGTGGATATGAAATCTACTTCTAGATGCAACACATGCAATCTTGAGCCTGTCTCTTTGCTCACAAGGTGTCACACATGCACAATTGAGAGGAGAACCTCACACTAACTCAAGAGAGAGTCAAAAGATTTAGCAAGCCTCCCTCAACCGGCCACAAGGGGGTATTTATACCCCCACACATAAAAAACTAGCTGTTGGAAGCAAAACCCCTGAAAAATCAAAATTTTCGGTAGTACCATTGTTATAAGGCCAAAACTACCGTTCCTCTCACAACCGTTATTCAGCAAATCCAGTATTTCCGCTACATAAAGTCTGGTACTACCGTTCTACGGTAGTACCACAAAATATGTGCGGAACTACCGTTATCACTGGGGAGGAGAAGACTCCCACGAAGATGTCTCTCTGGAAATAACATACTACATGACAAACGGTCGTTCCGCAACTCGGTAGTACCGCTCACACAGAATCGGTGGTACTGCTCACCGGTCAGACCGCTCACATAGAGCCAGAACTACCGATCGTCAACCATACTGGTCCTCGACCACGTTGTCTAGTACGACCACACAGGTCACTGACTACATCTATCTTCGGCCATGTTGCTTTCGACCACACAGGTTTTGACCACGTCAACCATGTCGATTTTCGACCACATCAATTTTCGATCACACAAATCTCCATCCACCGCGTCAAACTTCGACCATGTTGTTTCGATCACATCGGTTTGACCACGTTTATTTCGTCCACACAGGTCTCGACCACGTCAATTTTGACCACACTGGTTCGATCATGTCGATTCTACTATGCTGGCTCGACCGCATCGATCTTTGACCACATCGATTTTCGACCACACAGGTCATCAACCATGTTGGTTTCAACCACGTTGGTTTGACTACACTGGTTCGACCACGATGGTTCTCAACCATATTGATCTTCAACCTATTGGTTTGACCACTCTGGTCTTCGACCACACAGGTCTTCGATTACCTTGGTTAGCCACACTGATCACCAATCACGTTGGTTCGACCTTGTTGGTCACCAACCACGTTGGTTCGACCACTCTGGTCTTCGACCACATAGGTCTTTGGCCACCAACAGACGCAGTAGTACCATGATCTCAACGCTGGTAGTTCCGATTAGCGGGAGTACCGTACGATACACTACGATAGTTCTGATTTTCTTGAAAAGTGCATATACTTCAATAGATTTTGCAAAACACATCAGCAAACTATAGTACAATGCACACAAGGATTAGCCATGATTCCAACAAGTTACAAAACGCATTTGCACACTTTTGGAATCATGACACAAGGTAGGAAACATGGACTTTTCACGTTTGCAAAACATATTCACAAACCAATGTCACACGCTATAAGGATTGTATATGAGATTCAACCATTTGCAAAACATATTTGCAAATATAAGCCTCATACTACAAGGAGTAGGAAACATGGACTTCAAACTCTTGCAAAAGACATTCGCAATGTATAGTACCATGTGATAAGAATTCAACACATGAGCTTCAACTATTTGCAAAATATATTCACAAATATAAGCATCATGCTGCAAAGAGCTAGAGCAAGTAAGATTAAGCTATCAGTATATAATGAGACTCAAGCTACTAGACATGGCCCCTCTTAATAGTACAACAACCTATATAGCAATATGGCCTTCCAACCAAACACCAAGACCCGTAAGAGACTAGGAATACATTCTTAGCTCTAACTAGTTATATCTTTGCCTTAGATCATTGTCTTTATATATATCAACTCATGATGCATCCTTTACTTGAACTCCATCAATACATGATGGGTCTTCACTTGATTTGATGATTAACTCATGATCATCTCCTCTTGGACATGCATCAACTCATGATGCATCCTCTTCTTAATGGCCTTCAACATATGAAATCATCTTCCATTCCATATCTTGATTTAATGATCTTCAACACATGAAATCATCCCAAGTTATCCTAATTTGTGGAACGTAAGCTATTAATCCAACTCATAAAAAATATTAGTCCACAATTCAATTATCATCAATTACTAAAACTTCACCATTAACTCATAATAGAGGGAGTAGATTCTACAATCTTCTCTTTTTGGTAATTTATGACAATCTCAACAAATAATGAGATATAAAAAATTGATTTACAAGTATACAACATGTACACAACAATTGTATACTCTAGAATAAGCTTCTTAAGCAATTAACTCATTTGAATATGAGTGTTTATCTTTGAGATTAATTGCTAGCAAAGCTTACACATTCGGTTGTCATTAATCATCCAACCATTAACATATAATAGAAGAACTAGATGACAATCCAATTATGAGTATATATAAACTACACAAGCTATATATACTCAAGGGAAATGTTTTAAAGTAAACATCTTTAATATGTGAAAGAAGGAACATAGCTCAATACTAATGAAACCACCAAACATAGAGTGAACTCACATAAATATATGTATACAAGAATGTATAATGGAAACATATGTACATATTTAACTTTGACCATTTATGATTTCAAGCTATATTTTGGATCCAATGAATGCACTAAGTTATAAGAATATAATATCGAACACATACCTCTGTGATCTTCACCTTTTCATCCAAATGAGACTAAGTAATATCATAATCAATAAACACGTTAGTCTCACATTTGCATTTGTCATTTATCATATCCAAATGAGACTAGGCAAAATCATAGTTAATAAATAAATTTGTCTCACATTTGCATTTACCATATCACCAAAACTAACTTAGCTTGAACTTACACCCACTTGGCCACTCCCCAGACCCCAGCTCACGCCTCTCCCTCAAACGCGATGCCTCTCTAGCCTAGCTCCTGGGCCGCCGCCCGCCTAAATGAAGAAATCGAGCGGCTCTAAAATTCATTTATAAGCATGGGCCATGCATGTGGAGACATGGGATTCGTTGTAGAAGCTTAACTTTAACACATATTCGGGTTTCTCTTTGCTTTCCTCTATGGCACGATGATATATATGGTGATCCTTTTGTATGTGCAATCATACTACCATCATGTATTATTCGAGCTAAATTAGTACCACCAAATCCATTCAAGAATGCCATTTTGTCCCCTGCAATGCAAGGTCCAACCAATTTCAGCGAAAGATCCATAAGAAATAAAAACAAGTTCTACTTTTTAATTAATTACAGCTGTTTGGCTTAGGTGGATTTGATAATTTCCATATGAAAATAAAACCTAGGATTTAAAAATTCAGATCTGCAGTACGCCATGGCTCATGAGTAGGATTAGAATTAGAACGGTAAACTTTCATACAGGGCGGAGCCAAGTTAGTCCACCCAGTGTTACAACACATCGGATTTTTAAAATTTTTTTACCAGGATCAGCATCTTCAGCTCATGTGTGAATCCCTCAGTCAAAACTCAGTGTACTCGATCCCTTCCTTAAATCCCAGTAAAGGAAGAATTAGCATTCCAAATTCCCAGTAGCTAGCAATCCACACGGAGCCTCTATTCCCCTCAGGCCACGAGGCAACTGCAATAGGCCGAGGCAAACCTTGAGCCAGCCTAAGAGGGAGGAGCGCAACAGTCCATGGCATCCATTCAATCAATCTCGAAGCATGTCACCTCATAGTAGTCCTTGATGCCTGTTCATCTCACATAGTTGCTCAGGAGATGTGCACCATGCACGACGTACAGTCGCACCCAGTCAGACAGCGACCAGTCGCTGAAAAACAGGAGAAGTTGACATCATTGGCCTCCCTCACTTGCCATCTCGCCGTGGAGCCGCCTGGTCTTTGTTGCCTCTCGCCCTCGTCGGCCGAAGGAAGTTTAGGCATAACCGATCAGTATGCATTTTGTTCTAAATTTCTCTCAATTCTTCCAATTAATTTCAAGAATAGGGGCTAAATTTGTGAGTTAGGATTTTAATATGATGACTGTTGATTGTTTTTTATCGAATTATAGGGTTAATACTTAGGGTTTCAATTTTGATTTTTAGAATATCGCCCTAGCTCGTTGCAAATCGAAGGCAAAATTGTAATATTTGGTCATAATATCAAGTAAGCCACTAGATGTATTTTTCTATTATATTATTCTTGAAATGTCGAATATACAAATATCTAATTGACTTTTTCAATTAATTGGTGATGATTTCATAAATGATATACTTATTTGCTACGAGGAGAAACAAGAATAATTGACAGAAATTACTAATGATGTGGTTTGACACTTTATGAATTTGAAAGAACATAAATACTAAAGATGATGCATTAACTTGCATTTTATCATTTTATTTTTTACTTGAAAATTTAGTAATTTTGGTCTCTTTTAACAGGCTATTGAGATCGGATGATATATTTTACCAATGTTGATCAACTTTTGTCTATGATCTCACCCTTAATTCTTTCAGTTTGCTATAGTTAACCAATATTATTATCATATTTTTTACTTTGGTAAGCATGTCAGTCACAGTTTTTTTATCAACGTATAATAATATCAGTTATATTTAAGTATTGATACTAAAAATTGTCGAACATATATATATATATATATAAGAAAAATACCTTTTACTCCCGGGTGTAATTACACCCACCTCTAATATACCACCTAAATAAATTTGAAATACTCCTTTATCACTTTAGGTATACTCATATACTAATTATAAGATATTCTAATGTGAACCACACGAAAAAATTGCAAGGGAGTCCATAGTTTTTAGCGTATTTTGTAAATACATTTATATACGTACATAAAAAGGAGTATGTTGAAAAAAAATGTACATACTACCTCTGAAAAATTGTTCATACCACCTATATAGTCTTAAATACTCGTATACTACATGTACATACTCCTCGTTACACAAGATACTCCCTACGTTGTGAGATACGACATACGGTGTAATTACACCCGGGAGTAGAAAAGAGGCTTTTATATATATATATATATATATATATATATATATATATATATATATATATATATATATATATATATATATATATATATATATATATATATATATATATATATATATATATATAAAGTAGTGAATCTCGATATTTATTTGTTCTAGTCCTACTCCGCTTCCATGGAGAAATTTCGATATTTGACACTGAATACGTGCGCCTCTCAACTTTTAACCCCCAATTCGCACGCCTTTGGAAATTTAACCCTGTCACTGCGAATTCTTTTGATTCAAGGGATTCTCCTCATTTTCTCTCCTTTTCTATTTTTTAGGCCACCGGAAATGACCGTAGTGCCCTCTGCTTAATCTCAGCTCAAAGCTTGTGCCCCAAAATCAGTAGAAACTGCAAAACAGAGAAGAGAAGGATTGGGGCCTTACCCTGCAGGGACCTCAAAGGGAACCATGGCGCCGGCCGGTGGAGGACTGCGCTGTCGCCCCTAGCGTGGCGGCGTCGAGCAGCTTCACAGGAGCAGCGTCGGGCGGTGCCTGTGTTCGCGCGTGACGGCGTGATGTGGGCAGGCCTGCACGGAGGGCGGGGGAGGGAGGCGGGTGTGGAGGATGGGGGAGGGAGCGAAGTGCCGGCAGCCAGCAGCCGGGGGCGGGCGGCGCGGTGCCCCTGCTCGGTCGCCGGCGGCGCGGTGTGGAGGGCGGGGCGGGGAGGGATCCCGAGCGCCGGCGGCCGGAGGCAGGCGGCGCGGTGCCTCTCTGTTGTCGGCGGCGGCGGTGGTGCCCCTGCTCGGTCGGCGGCGGCGGATGAGCGCTTGCGACGGAGGGCGGTGGAAGGATGCGGGTGTGGAGGGCGGGGAGGGAACCGGAGCGCCGGCGTCCGGAGGCAGGCGGCCGGCGGACGGAGGCAGGCGGCGCGGCGACCTATGTTGGCGGCGGCGGCGGATGGAGGATGTTGCGAAGGCAGTGACCGACCGAGACCGACCAGGATAGGTTAGGGTCTACTGCAAGGGCATTTTAGTCAATTCAGGTTGCATAATATATTAAAGAAAATAAAAAAGGAGAGAAAATGAAGAGAATCCCTTGAATCAAAAGAATTCGCAGTGACATGGTTAAATTTCCAAAAGCGTGCGAATTGGGAGTTAAAAATTGAGAGGCGTACGTATTCAGTGTCAAATATCGAAATTTCTCGCTTCCATGTAATGACAGTAATAATCCTCCTATTTTTCCTAAAGGAAATCGCAATCAGCAACAGAGAAGAACTTTCGTTTCCCCCCTTTTCCGTCTGCTCCTCTTCTCCGCTCTCGTCCACCCACCCCGCCCGAAAACCCTAGCCGCCGGGGGCGAAGCGGACCCCACCGGCGGCGGCGACGATGAGCGGCGGCGGGCCGCCTAGGAAGCGCAACTTCAAGATGGAGGCGTTCAAGCACCGCGTCGAGCTCGACCCCAAGTACGCTGAGCGGACATGGAAGATCATTGAGCATGCCATCCACGAGATCTACAACCACAACGCCAGTGGCCTCTCCTTCGAGGAGCTCTACAGGTCGGTCCAACCCCCTCCCCGAACCTAGCCTGATCTTGCCGTCGCCGCTGCTCGCTGCTCCCCCTACTTATCTAGCTAGATACTACTGCGGCTGCCCTAACTTGTGTGAATTCGAAAAATTCTGTGGTTCACGAGTCGAGCTTATGTGCCAATTCGAACTAGCCTGTGATAATAGTTTGTGTAAATTCCTATCGCGTACAGTGATGGTAGAAAGCAATTTATCATAGAATTTTATTCCAGTATTTGTGACCCTAGCAATTTTTACGAAAATAATCTCTTTTTTTCAGTCACCAATGGTATTTTTTTAGACTGGGTTATACCTAGGTATTGACGTTATATTTCACTAGATGTATGAGACTACGAGTCATATGATTCATATTGACTTGCTGAGTTATAGTGCCTGTTGAACTCTTTTGTTGCAGCAAGTTGGTAGTAAATTACTGTGCAAGAATATTGGGTGCAGAGGGAATGCAGTATACCAACAACCAAGAGCTAGTGTGGTATCACTTGATTGTAATTTGCGAGATTTCTCTCTGTGTGCAGGAGTGCCTACAACATGGTGCTTCACAAGTATGGGGAGAAGCTCTATGATGGTCTCGAGAGCACTATGACATGGCGCTTGAAGGAAATATCAAAATCGATAGAGGCCGCACAGGGTGGTTTGTTTTTGGAAGAGCTCAACGCAAAGTGGATGGACCACAACAAGGCATTGCAGATGATCCGAGATATTCTAATGTACATGGATCGGACTTATGTCCCGACATCTCATAGGACACCTGTTCATGTGCTCGGTCTGAATTTGTGGAGGGATCACATAATTCGCTACCCCATGATCCATGGTCGGCTGCTTGACACCCTTCTTGATCTTATACACAGGGAAAGAATGGGTGAAGTGATCAATAGAGGCCTGATGCGGAGCATAACAAAGATGCTAATGGATCTCGGTCCTGCTGTGTATCAAGATGATTTTGAGAAACCATTTTTGGAAGTTTCGGCTAGCTTCTACAGTGGGGAATCTCAGGAGTTCATTGAATGCTGTGACTGTGGGAACTATCTTAAGAAGGCTGAGAGGCGGCTCGGTGAGGAAATGGAGCGTGTCTCACACTACTTGGATGCTGCCAGTGAGGCAAAGATTACTAGCGTGGTGGAGAAAGAGATGATTGCCAATCACATGCATAGATTGGTTCACATGGAAAACTCAGGCCTTGTCAATATGCTTATAGATGACAAATATGAAGATTTGGGTAGGATGTACACCTTGTTCCGAAGAGTTCCTGATGGTTTATCAACAATCAGAGACGTGATGACTTCATACCTGAGGGAAACAGGGAAGCAGTTAGTGACAGATCCAGAGAGATTGAAAGACCCAGTGGAATTTGTTCAGTGCTTGTTAAATGAGAAGGATAAGCATGACAAGATCATCAGTGTTGCTTTTGGGAATGATAAGACTTTCCAAAATGCTCTGAATTCATCCTTTGAGTACTTCATCAACTTAAACAACAGGTCACCTGAATTCATATCATTGTATGTTGATGACAAACTCCGCAAAGGACTGAAAGGGGCAACAGAAGAGGAAGTGGAGGTTACACTGGACAAAGTCATGATGCTATTTCGGTACCTTCAGGAGAAGGATGTGTTTGAGAAGTACTATAAGCAGCATTTGGCAAAAAGGCTTTTGTCTGGCAAAACTGTTTCTGATGATGCTGAGAGGAGTATGATAGTTAAACTCAAGACAGAATGTGGGTACCAGTTCACTTCCAAATTAGAGGGCATGTTTACTGACATGAAGACCTCTCAGGACACCATGCAAGATTTTTATGCCAAGAAGTCTGAGGAACTTGGGGATAGCCCTACACTTGATGTCCACATTCTCACAACTGGCTCTTGGCCAGCGCAGCCCAGCCCTCCCTGCAACCTTCCACCTGAAATCCTTGCAGTATGTGAGAAGTTCCGTGCATATTATCTTGGAACTCACAGTGGCCGGAGATTGACATGGCAAACAAACATGGGAACAGCTGATATAAAAGCTATGTTTGGAAAAGGCCAGAAGCATGAGCTGAATGTATCCACTTATCAGATGTGTGTTCTCATGCTGTTTAATTCAGCCGATGGATTAACCTACAAAGAAATCGAACAGGCTACTGGGATACCTGCCTCAGACCTAAAAAGGTGTCTCCAATCTCTTGCTTGTGTCAAGGGGAAGAATGTACTCCGTAAGGAGCCCATGAGCAAGGATATATCGGAGGATGACACATTCTACTTCAATGACAAGTTTACAAGCAAGCTTGTTAAGGTGAAGATTGGGACAGTGGTGTCGCAGAAGGAATCTGAACCAGAGAAACAGGAGACTCGCCAACGGGTTGAGGAGGACAGAAAACCTCAGATTGAGGCTGCCATTGTCAGGATCATGAAATCCAGGAGAGTCTTGGATCATAACAGTATTGTAGCTGAGGTTACCAAGCAATTGCAAGCCCGGTTCATGCCAAACCCTGTTATCATAAAGAAACGTATAGAATCTCTGATTGAACGTGAATTCTTAGAAAGGGACAAAGCAGATAGGAAATTATATCGCTATCTTGCATAAAAAGCCATCATGTGATAATTCATGAGCAGGTGGCTTCCTTGCATTCCTGTAAAACAATTTTCATTATGCTTGAGCTCTGTTTTATTCATTGGACTTTGTCCACTGAAATCATAGCAGCTATTGAATTTGGTTATCGATTGATTGAAATGGAGATTTTACCCAATCCCTGCTGGTCAAACAGTTCTATTGCTTACTTGTTCATTTAGATTGTCCTGTACCATATTTATATTACCAGGCATTTGATCTGGATCCATGCCCTTGTTCTTTTCTGGGATGTTATGTTTGCTTCTCAATTCTGATGCATGTGAAGGACGCCAGAGATTAAATCTAACTTTCAAACTTTTGTATTTCGTTATTGTTTCAATGTTTTATTACTGACATCTTTAACATCAAGATTTGTTAATGTTGCTTGGACGTATAGAAGTACTTGAGCCCAAAATCCAAATGCTTCCACTCATGGAGTGTCGGCGCTTACAAGGAATATTCATCAGAGGCCTGCACTTGGCGTGTGAATGTTTCTTGCTAAATGCGACCAACAGTCAATGACTCAAAATCCCAAAATACATAGTTCAAAATGGAAGATACAACACTGAATTTTTAAGTACTAAAAATAGGGAACCTTCAGAAATTACCCCTGGAACATGTTCTAACATGGACTGAAAAAGTGAAAATGATATATACTGCTAAATGCCGTGAGGGGAAAAAACCTGCTCTCCTATTCACATTTTATTCGTTCACTGAGCATCCGAACAGCAGTGAGTTGAAATTGACAACATTATCCTGAGAAAGTAATCACCGGTATGTATCTCTTCTACCAACGACTGTGCAAAGCTTACTCAATTTCTCCTCTGTACAAGCATGCATGGTTGGGACTTGGGACCCTGCCGCTTTCTGCTCCTCTGATCACAGCAGAATACAATAGTGTTCTGTATGATTTCTCCTGAGCCTGAAAATTGTAAAAACTAGAAGGCCGCAAGGAAAAGAACTCCCTGTATGCAACCAGAGCTGGATGAATAATACGTGTCAGAATGAAATAGAGTGGTCTTGCCCTCAATTCCTCAAATGGCAGTTTAGCTTGGCATTGATGGACGAGTCTTATCCAATCGAAGATTAGCCGGTGGTGGATATGTAGCCTCGTTAGTTCGGTGATGGAACAGTTTAGCTATTGCTCTTCTTTCACAGTCCTGTTTCAACAATAAATTGGCATGCATCACATTAGGATTCTATGTAAACCTGTTCAAGCATTGATGCAGCGATAAAATGATTCTTTAAATTTGCTTTGGTAAACAAGATAGAAACGTTTAGATGGAGAGCTC